>JAUPFV010000002.1:147892774-149092774 GCA_036936605.1 Limnanthes douglasii subsp. nivea | reverse complement strand
GAAAGTAGAATCATCCATAAGATGGTTTTCAGAGACATAGATAGTTAAGGTGCAAGTACGAAACTATTTTTACTATTTTGAAAGTGAAATTACTACTGTCTGTTTAAAAAACGTGACGATGTTTCTGCGTCGCTTAATGCTATAGTTTTGTTCTATTATATTTGTTTAGCTTTTTAAAGTCCCTATATTATATATATGTGCACAGTGTTCATTTATTTACCGCAACTCACAGTTACTGTTTTCCCATCTGCTCGGTATTGGAACATGTTAATTATTTTGCTTGGAGCTCGCCTTGGCTAAGAATGTAGGCTGAGTTTAAAAAACTAATTAATTGGTATTGGAATATAACTTAAAATTCTGAAAATGTAGGCTTAGGTTTCAGTATATATTCTGAAAATTTAAAAATTTATTTTTGAACCATCGGTGCTGTGCTGATCATTCTTGTATTATTTCTTGTTTTCCTGCTGAAGTCGATAATTTAAAATCTAAAAAGATCCATGTGAGATATCAAAACCATCGACCATCTTGCAATTGTTTATATTCAATAATTCAACTTTAATCTTCTTATGAATATATCTGCTTATAATTCTTTTTTCACTAGATTCATTTCAAAATTTAAATGTGAGTAAATTAGTTCGTTAACCCAAAGTTTGATTTTTACAAGGTCGGTACGGCTGTGACAAATGCCTTGATCAAGGCACGACATGCTGTGGACAAATCATCCGAGGGCAGTGAAGTTGAAAAGGTTCCTATAGTTTCTACCAGTGTTGCTTACGGTGTCTATATGGCAGTTTCCAGCAATCTCAGGTGCGTTTCTTCTAAAATTTCATGGACGCTCTTTTCTCTTTTACGTTTCGTATTTTTTTCGATAGTGATGAATATATATGGTTTGAGATTTAATACGAATCGAAGTTGAAATTTTTTGGTTTCGAGCGGTCATATCTGAGATACCGTGTTATCTTATCTACTGCATTATTGTTTGCCTGAAAGTATTGTTCTGTTTTGAACAGGTACCAAGTAGTTGCGGGTGTAGTCGAACAACGGCTATTAGAACCATTGCTACACCAACACAAACTCATATTAAGTACACTTTGCTTTGCTGTTCGAACCGGCAACACGTTTCTGGGTTCATTATTGTAAGCCCGTGAATATTCTCTTATGCAATGTTGTCTTTTGGTCAAAGATGGTCCTTCAACCGGACTTACTCTATTGTTTTTTACTTATAGGTGGGTTGATTATGCTCGTTGGATAGGAATCCAAAAAAGTCACGAAGACAAAGTAGCAACAGAATAAGCTAAGCTGCTTATATACTAAATCAGTTTTAAAAATTTACTGTTATACTCTATTTAGGTCCATTGGTATCAATAGTTTTTATTGGAACCTGGTACGTTTATTTTCTGCGGAGTAGAGAAGTTTGTAGTTGTTATCGAAACCTGTTCTATTTTCTACTGAGTAGAAAAGTTTGTATTCTTTCTGTCTGAAAGATGTCTTTCCGATTTATTATCACTTTTTATCCGTTTATTATGAACTATTTAAATTTCCAAGATTAATTCGTGGATACAATAAATAAATGTCATTCGAAACGGATTTGTTTAGCTTCAACATTGTATAAAATAAATATGTAGATGCTGATGTGAGAATGGAATTTATATTATATATTTCGTATCGGTTATGTTTGGTTATTTTGGTTCAAAATTCTAATCATGTAAATATTTTTGTTGTTTCTAATGAACTAGATTTCTTTCCGACCTAACAAATAATTGGTATAAAATTTTCCTATCTTAACTATATGTTATATATTAGAAAACAAAAATAAAAAATTACAAGCTAATTTTTTTCAAAAATAAATTTTTTTATTAGAACAAAATTACACCTAGTGTAACTGAACAAGTTTATGTGGACTTTTGTCCTTATAATTTAGGGATCCGAAAACCAATTTCATCCAATTAGTTCAGCAGTATCTACACACAGGATAATGCCATCTAATTAAGCTCTTAGTTCAGCAGTTAACGGATTTAGCTTTCCATAGTTTCTTCCAAAACCAACAACTAATTCTCCTCTATCATTTCTTAGTAAGTCGCCCCTTCAGCTTCTCCAATGTTATTACAAGTCTCATTTACATTATGTTTGAATCTATTTCTTTTAAATAGTATCCATTTGAAATAGAGACATATCTTAGGTCTATCTAAATGATGAACACATCCTAATTCTAATATAGAGTTTATGTCTTAAGACCGATGACCCCTTTTAAGTAGATTAGTCTGGTCCATATTAGATAGATATGTTTACCATTACTCAAAGTTGAGTTAATATTGGGAACATGGTTTTCATGTTTGCTTTTATTTCTTTATTACCATAAAACTCAACACACTACATGAGGAATTATTGTCTGTAAGTGAATATTTTTGTTTATAGGCCAAAACCAAGCCCTTATCATAGCAGGAATAAAAATTTGACTATTAATTAGGATTCCAAATGCGAAGTATTTTCATACTTCCCAGGCAATATCATATTTAATAAATAGGTGGTGAATAGTTTTAGTATTCTCACAAAATTGGCATTTTGATGCCAAAGAGAAATTATTTCTTTAAAGGTTTCAATAAATATGAATCTAGTTATTTATGACCCTATGAACATTTCCTATGAGTATAAGAATTCCAGATCTTCTTATATAGTTTAGATTTATTCCCTTTATATCTAATTGAATTCCAAGTTTCTTTTATACTAAATGAACCGGAGTCAGTTAGAGATCACTTTAGACTATGTAGACCTCTTATTTGATATATAATTTCATAATTCTATTGATATCATAAGGTAAGACTTTGTCCTTAAGAATTTCTAAGTTCCATTGATCAGTTCCCAAAAACTGTTTCACTTTGTCTTGAATATACCAAAAATTGCTATTGTTATTTATAAGAGAGATTGAAGGGATTGTGTGACACCATTTCTCAAACCAAAAGTCTAAGTCTCATTGGCCAATAGTCCTAAAGATGCATTTTTCTGTAAAATTTCTGATATTTAGGATTCTTTACCATGTTTTGGATAATTTTTGTTGTCATAAGCTATAATTGGATCAATGTTAGGGCAATAGATTAATTTCATGAATCTGGACCAGAGAGTTTGTTGTTCTCTGAATTTAAACCACTGCTTACAAGAGTAAGTTATCTGGTTATCTTTAATCCTCCTAATATTAATACCACCTTCTTCAAGAGGCTTGCATAGATGAAGCCATTTTGACCAGTTAATATCAGCTTTACGACTATTAGAACCCCACAATAATTTATTAAAAATTCCTTCAATTCTATTGATAATACTTTTAGGGATAATTAGACTTTCACAATGATAAACATGTATAGTTAGAATAATTGATTGTATTAATGTAAGCCTCCCTGCAAATGAGAGAGGTTTTCCATCCTAATAAGATATTTTACTTTTTATTTTAGTAACCAATTCTCCAAATAAAATTATATTATTTTTTGTATATATTGAATTCCCCAAGTATTTAAATGGTAGAACACCATGAGAGAATCCAATAGCGGTTTCCAAAACTTTTATTATAACTTGAGATAAATTTGAAGAATAAATAAGCTTAGCTTTTTCTTTATTTATTATCTGACCTGAAAGTTCCTAGTATTGAATCAGAAATGTGCTAAGCAGCCTGAGGTTTGGAAGGGAGCCAGTGGTGAGGATAATGAAGTCATATGCATAAGCCAAACAAAGTATGACCAGGTTACTCATTGATTTATATCTTAATCCTTGATTTTCTACATATAATTTCTTCAAATCCTTGATTGTAATTCCTCAACAATTATAAATAGACTAGGTAATAAATGATCCCTTTATCAAACCCCATTCGAAGCCTTGAAATATCTATGCAGTTCCTCATTTATAATAATTTAATAAGAGATATTGTTTATGAATTTGAGAAACATATTAAGACATTTATTGTTAAATCCAAAACTTTCTAAGACTTTGATTATAAATTTAAAAGAAAGTCTATCAAAGGCTTTTGACATGTCTATTTAATCAAAATGTTTTCATCTCTTATTTTTAGATTAAATTATGAGATAATCACTGAGCTAGAAGGATATTGTCTTATATTATTTTCCTTTGGACAAAGCCTCTTAGCTCAGGAGAGATTAGTTTAGACCGAATGAAAACAAACGTATTATTTATTATCTTTTTGAAAAAGGTACAAAGACTAATAGGTCTGAATTATTTCCAATGTTTAGGGGCATCTTTTTTTAGAATAAGGCACATGACAGAGGCAAATACACATTGAGGGATTATTTATCCCATGAAGAAAGCATAAATGGATTTACACAAATCATATTTTATTATTGACCAACAATCCTGGTAAAATTGACATTAAAGTCATCAACACCAGCAGTGCTGGTAGGACGGATAGACTGAATTACTTTAAAACTCTCTTGCTTAAAAGGTAATCCATCATCTTGTTGTTATCTTATTCATCAATCAGATTATGAATTAAACTAGCTAGATCTTCCAATTCAACTTGATTAGAATTATTGGATTGATGTAGACAATGAAGATGTGGGTGTAGAAGTTGTTGTTTAGAGAATACTCACAAACTTGAGCAGATTATATGATGCGTATAATGGTGGATGGAATGTTGGTTTGAGTCGTTGTTGTTCGGAGAACACTAACAAACAAGATCAAATGGATGGTGATGATGATGATAGATAGATTATGGATCGAACTGTGCTACAAAGGAGATTGAAAGCCTTTGATAAGAAGATTTCAAACTGAACTTATATCTATAATAATAGAATGAAGGATCAACTAAACTCGCTTCTCACAAGAATAATTCAAACATAGATTTGTCCCCAACAAATAATTTGAGTAAAAACTCATTTTTTCTTAATTACTTCCATAAATCTGATTATTACAAAGAATCTAGGCTTTATATATAGACATAAAACACCCTAAATTAGAAATAGAATGATTCTCTTAAGCTATCTTAAAAGAGAATTAATTAAGTTTATAGATTCAAAAGACTTAAAGAGTAAATCTTGGATGAATAATATCCAATTATTCTTCTTGACTATAATAAAACAAAATAAAAAACTTAAAGATAAATCTTACATAATAAATACGCAATTATTTTTTTGACTCTCTTAAACTAAAAAAAACTTCAGGGGTGGATCGTTAATAATATATACGAAATATATCTTCTTGTTTCTTGGATTTCGTTCATTTGATGTATTTTAAAAGTATTTTAAAAGATCTCCTCATCCGAGCCTTGAACAAAATGGGTTGATATTGCAAATGATAATTTCAAGTATATGTTGTCTATCATCAGTGGATTTTCATCGCTTGTTAACCTTCGCAATTAACGTTTTTACAATTTTAAAATCTCCATTAGTTTCCTTTCATGTAACTTCTGAGCCAGAAAATCTTGCTCACTAACTTGTTGCTGCAATGCATTATATAAGATAGTCGATTAGGAATTAATGTTCATGGTACCAATTTAGTGTATGTTGTATCCGACGAATCTGTGGTAACTCATTAGGGATTTCTTTTAAAACACAATCCTCAATATCCTTCTCTTTATTTGGCGTATAAGACATTTCAATAGGTTTAACTATCTCGGTAAGATGGAGAAAACCCTCAACATATTTTGTCAGATCATTGTGGATAAATTCTATTATACCTTCCAAAGAAACAACATTAGAAGATAAATTGGAGCTTGATTTAATTACCATGTATTTTATTTTTCTTATTTTTGGGACTTCAATTGTCTTTTCTTCACTTTTGCATTAGTCTCTACTAATTCTTCTTCATCCAATGATTTGTTGTTTCTTGAAGTCCATGGTTGTGTATTTCTGGTCTGATTGGAGGTGTTATTTTTGCGCTTGAGTTAATACTCAATTTGGACAGCAATGCAGAATAACACATACAACTCAGTGTATTGTTCCTTTTCGATCTCTCTTGCAATGCATTCTTGCAAATCATCTACAAATTGTTTCGTTACCGTGTCCTTGAAATTTTGATAACAGACCATTCGAATCTGATACCATATGATGTAGGCGTGTAAGCGGTGTGGCTGTAGAATTTGTTGTTCTGAAGACACTCACAAACTTAAACAGATTATATGATGCGTGTAGTGGTGGATGAAATGTTGGTTTGACTCGTTGTTCGGAGAACAATCACCGACAGGATCATATGGATGATGATGATAGATAGATAGATGAAAGATCGAACTAGCTTCAATGGAGATAGAAATTCTTTGATACATAATGAAGATCAACTAAACTCGTTTCTCACAAGAATAGTTTAAACATACAATTGTCCCGGACAAATAATTTGAATAAAAATCGTTTTTTCTTTATTACTTCTAAAGATCTTATTATTATAAATAATATAGGCTTCATATATACCATATAAAGAAAGACCAAAATAAACAAAATAATTCTCTTTAACACTTTTAAAAGAGAATTAAAGACTCAAAAAACTTAAAGAGTAAATCTTAAACACCTAATAATTCTTACTTTAATAAAACAAAATAAAAGACTCATGAAATAAATCTTACATAATAAATACGCAATATATTTCATTTACTATCTTAAACTAGAATAAAAAGACTTAGAAAGTGGATCTTTAATAATATATGGTAGCCGAGTTGGTTGAGTAATGCATGCTTCGAGTCCCTCTACGTACACTTTCTTGGTTGAGCCTGTCACATTATGGGTTTACCCTACGGGTTCCCACTATATCTTCTTGATTCTTGGATTTGGTTGGCTGATAAAATGAATTAAAGTATATTTGTGGTCCATATCATGAATAGTAAAGCCTTAAATAATCAATGGAAACATCCTTAATCATAATTTTATTGATAACATTCTTTATTATATTTATTTTAACATAATTTTGATTACACAAAGATTTCATGTCTCCATGTTTTATCCAATTTATGTTAAGACTGCTTGAGCTTTTGATAAAGAGATTTTGCCTTCTAAATACTGTGAGTCTTCTAAATCAAACAAAGAAAGACTGAGAAATTGATAATAGGTTTTATATTATCCATCCTATATCTAACAAACACATAATTTAAGACTTCACAATCCAAACTATTGTCTATATATTAGAAATCAAAAACAAAAATTTGAAAACCATAAAAAATAAAACAAAGCAGACAAAAAACATATATTCATCAAATCCAGAAAAGAAGAGAATTAACAATGGATTTTATCTCATTCTTTGTAAATCTAACAAACACATAATTTAATACTTCAAATTCTAAACTATACTCTATATAAGTCGACCAAGTTGGTCGACATTAAACTTTTTTTGTACAAAAACTTTATGAAAGATAGATTCCAAGTTTTTGCGTAAAAATATTAAGAACCTAATATCGACAAAATTGGTCGACATTAGACTTTTTTTGTATGAAAGTCTTGTGAGTGGTAAATTAAATGTATCAGTACAAATAAAAAACCTTACTGTCGACTAATTTGATTGATATAAAGGTTTTTGTTTAAAAATAATAATATTTAATGTCGGTCAATTTGGTTAATTTTAAAGATGGAAAAAATTAAACACTTTATGTCGACCAAGTTGGTCGACATTCAGTATTTCTTTACCAGAAATTTATAAGAAAAGAAGTTGACGGACAAATACCATAAAACTCTGAATTACAAAATCTCATATATTATAAAGTCAATCTGCATGTCGAATTAACAATCCTTTACACCTTAATAGTAAGGGGGTAAACTTTATTTTTTCTTAATTCTTTTAAATATACTCACATACACTAATTTAAATAAAAAGATAAATATTATTCAAATTAAAACACTAAATAAAAATAAGTAATAATCTAATAAATATTTATTTACTTTCTATTTGAACTAAATCTATGTTAGTGGTTCGAAAGATACTCAATCTGATATTTTGGACGAAATCTATGTTAGCCTTGGGATCCTAGATTTAAAAACTTGGAATCAGGCCGAAATCCTTTAAATACCTTTGGTCTATTGTAAGTAATAAGAACCAATCTATTTGGTGTGATTGGATTCAAACTGAAAAGATTAAAAATAAAATTTTATAGGATGTTTCTATTGGCTCCTCTCCCTCGTGGATGTGGAGGAAAATCCTTCGTATGCGCCCTTTGGCTCGTAATTTGTACATAGTTGCTATAGGAATGAGTTAAATACTTCATTATGGCATGATTTGTGGCTCATTTCCTCGTATATTGTGATCCACTACGGCTCCGACATCATTATCGGCTCTCGCCTGGGAAATAACCTAAAGGTTTCAGACATCATCAGTAATTGTGAATGGAATTGGCCTGCAAATTTGAGATTGGCCCGAATTCGAAGCCGCGCTCAACTTGAACAAATCCACAAGATTATCCTCACTCTTCCTCAACCTAACACGCTCTCGAGTGACGTTCCATTCTGGCTGACGAAGGATGGATGCATCTCTTTCACAATAAAGGACACATACAATGCTATTTGTATGCCTGCCCTAGAAATGGGATGGGCGGGGTTAGTATGAAACAAATTCAACATTCCGAGGCATTCCTTTATTTATTGGTTGGCTATTAAGGGCAAACTTGCCACCAGGGACAAGCTTCTAAGTTGGGGTTTCAACATCCCAACAGAATGCATCCTCTGCAACTCTGATCCGGAATCTACATCTCATCTCCTCTTTGAATGTAGTTACGCTCTGAGTATCTGGAATTTTACAAGTATCAAACTTGGATTTCCTTTCCTTCCCCTAAGCTGGCAATCTTGGATTCACGAGAAGTCAAGATGGTATAATAATAAAGACCATTGTGCTTGGTGAACTTGTTTCAACGCGGTTATTTACCACGTCTTGAAAGAGCGCAATTCAAGATTATTTGGATCCGCTCCAGCCATGACATGTTCAATATTATACAAAATCTTATCGGATATCCGATTCAGATTCCATGGTACCAAGATTGGCCGGCAGTCGTAGATTTAAAATAAAAGTAATTCATACTTTATTTTTGTTTCAGGTGACTCACAATATGGACTGGAGCTTGGATTCCTGATACGATGTGCTTGGAGTCTACTCTCAGCTATCCGGTCATTATCGCATGCTTTCTGTTTTGTATTCGTTGGATCTACTATGCCATACCCCTATTCTAGGGAGTCATGACACTAATTTCTATTTTAAAACTTGTTATGTATTTCTCGTAGTTGTGTATCACCTCGGGATATTCCCCAGAATTATGTATGAACCTTTTATTTAATTTAAAGTTTATTTACACAAAAAAAATCTGATATTTTGTTTGAAAAATAATAAATGTGTTGAGGCTTTACTAAAGTTAAAAATGTAATTTACTCCTAGAGGTATTTAAAAATGAATAAAAACAAAGATGAATTGGGTGTATATAATATATTTGAGATCATATCTAATATTTATAGTAAAAATTCTATAAGTAACTAATATTGTACAAATGCTCCTGTGTAATTCTTGAAGTTTACTCTTGTGCAAATATTAACATATAATTATGTTTTTTTAATATCTGTCGCACACTTTTATATTATCTTAAAATAACGTACTTATCCTATGTTATATATTTAAAAATAACTTTATTAGTTCTAACTATATATTTAATTAACAATTTAGAAATAATTTAAAACATTAAATTTAAATAGAAATAGTTTTTTCAATTTTTAAAATATTATTTTTGAACACGAATAAAAAAAAATACGATTCAAGTAAAAAATATTAAATAAAACTAATTAATGTTCTAATAAAATTTGTTTACTATTGGAACGGAATTCGACAGTGGCTGAATTTGTTTTTCGTGTTCTTCATTTTAGAGAGATTTTAGAAATTTAACCTAATTTTTTGTTTGAAAGGTGAGACATGCTTTAAAATTATACTAAGAATAGAAATATTATTCATTCCCAAACATATATAAAATTCTAAAATTAAGATAAAAGACGTCATATGATTTTTTTTAAACCGTTATCGATTAAAACTATCTCCAAACTGTAATATTTATTGACGATTATTGCTAAACCAAAGCTAAATACATGGAAACATACTATTTAAAACTCGTTCAAATTTATGTTAAGAATTTTAAATAAGGCTATATTATATTGAAAACCAAGAACATAATATTAAAAACTTAAAAAAATTACGAAACAAACTTGATTTACCATTGTGTTTTCTTTTTCTAATTTCAGGTTAGGTTTATGATTTTTTTATACACAACCAATAGTTTTTGGCATTTTATTCTCACTTTGTGTAGGGTGAACATTAATTTACGATAATTTGTAAATGCTACAATGTGAATAAACATTTCACATAGAAAATATCATTTAACTAAACAAAATAAAATAATATATACCTTGAAGTTTATAAAGACACTTATACATATGCATACATAAAAAACCCACACATATAGTATAACTTACTAATGGTGCATCATAAATTAACATTCTATGTAAAATTATATATGCTTTAAAATATATAAAGATGCATATAATATAACTTACAAATGGTGAATCATAAATTAATATTCCACATAAAATTACATATGCTTTAAAATATATAAAAATGCATATAATATAACTTGTAAATGCTACGACGTAACATCATTTAAAAGTAAAATAACATCTGCTTTGAAATATATAAATGTATGTAGAAAACTATAAGTAGACTAAACAATATATGTAACATGTTAAGAAATTAATATATACTAAACAATGTATTTCTTATAGATTTTAATTATAAAAAACAATTGTTCTTATCACAATTTCCATCAGTAAACAAATATATATATCATACCAAATCGACAAATAACAAATAATCATTTTATATAAAAAAAATTAATTGACACTAATAACTTCAAAAAAAAATCCACATATTCTAAATAACTACGAGAAAAAAGAGAACGGTAAAGAAATTAACGCAATAACAATATAAACAAAAAGGAAAAAAACTAATGTGAATCTATATGAATCAAGCTCAATAATATTTGAATTTAAAAAACATAAGGTTGTGCATGTACTACATAGACAATAGTTGTCTACAAAGTTAAACATCAACAAGTATAAAGCATGACTCACCATAAAAAGTAAATACATATAATAATAATAATAATAAATTTAGCTTACTCATGAAATATTTGACTTTAAGACTTGTAAACAACAAAGAGAGATTGGTCCATTTTTCAATTGCTTGTATTTTGATGTCACTTGCTATCTCACCCCGTAAAGTTAGCATGATTTCTTCTCTTTTATTCTAAGAAAAAAATTGAATTTGTTTTATAAGTATTAATACATAAACTTAGTTTTAAAAAACAAAAACCTTATTAAAACAACAAACCTTAAGTTTTGAAGAATAAACTCTAGCTTGCTCTCTAATCGTGAAATTTTTTCAGCTGGTTTATATCTAATAGTTGAACGACATCAATCCGTCCTAAAATATTTCGAAGTATAATATAATAAATAGTTATAATATAATAAATAAAATATAAAAATTTGGAAAATTAAAGTATAAGATAATATTAGTGACCTTTTGGGCGAGAAAAGTTTCCAGCACGTTCAACAAGACTATTATAATCTACCAAATAGAAAGATGATTCGATATTTTTAGCCTAAACTTTTCAATTTTTCTGATGAAAATCTTTTGAAGAAATTCAAATTTTCCCGCATGAGTAATGACTCCATAAAAATATTAGTTTTTTTTGTTATAAAATCCATTGATTTCATAAACCATTCCAACCTCAAGTTCAACAGAAAATTATTCACCATCGCAAGATTTCATTGTTGCTTGTATAGCGTCTCCCTATGATTAAAAAAATATATAAAATTATTATATCACTATATTTTAGAGGCATATTAATTATGTATAATATATAATAGAATATTAAAAAAATCTAAACATACTCACATCTTTATCCACCGGGATGCAATCTAAACTTGGAACTTTGACTAGATCATTAAAACAAATTCTTATGAATCCGAAAAATACGGACTCTAATTTTTTACTCTTTTCATATATGTTGTAAGTAATGTAAATGTGTGATATTCATAAAAGTAGAAAGGAAGATAGGTTATTACTATTATATCGAAAACAAAATCAAACACAAAATTCATATTTTTAACCACATCAGAATTTACAACAATGAACGGATAATAACCAATTCAAACTAATAAGAAATCATAGATAAGGTCTATTTGTATAGATACTTGCTGGTCTTAAAAGGGTCGATAAATTTTTCAAAAAGAGAGTTAAATAATCTTAATCTTTTACATATCTATACACACTGAGTTAAGAAGACATACATATATACTGAGTTAAGAATACCTTGTTTAAAGATTCATAACCTTCATTTGATTACACGTGGTAAAACAGACTATTTAATAAAAACTACCTAGTGACACCTGTAAAACATGCCATTTAAGTAAAGATTATATATTGACACATATAAAACTTTATTTAAGTAAAGAGTATTTTTGGACACGTCTAAACATATCATTTAAGTAAATTATTAATCAATTTAATTAGTTTTTTCTAGTAGAAATTATTTAAAAAGTGTAACAACATGTAACTAATGTTTTTCCTAAACTAAATAGTTAACCTACAATATAAACGAAAAAGTATATTACTTCGTTGAAAATCAGATTATTTATATGTAATATTTAAATATAAATGAAAAAAATAAAATTACATAAAAATAGAATAAAATAACATTATAAAAATAAATTAAAATCTTCAAAATAAATAGATCTATAGAGATATAATCTCCAAGTTTTGTTAAAATTATATGTACGTAATATTTAAATATAAAATCAAAAATGAAAAACATAGTAAAGTTTGAATGCATTTTTTTAATCGATTGCGTCACCGGATTCTACTTAAGGGTTATGGTATTTTCGTATTTCCGGCCTCTACGGAGATCTACATGTCTATCTACTTATGTAAATCAACAAAGATTTAAAAAATTAGACTAATAATACAAAACGAAATCGATAAAATTAGAAAATAGATCTTCAAAAGTACAATTTGTATATTTACCAAATAGATTTAAAGTTTATTTGAATTCATAGATTCGGTCCTCCAATATGTATTTTATTTATTGATAAATTCTTTATTTAAACAAAGAAAAAATCCATATTATAAATATGAAAGCAAAAAGAAGACAAGAATAATAATCTGAAACAAAAACAATGACTTAAAGCAATTTAACCAAAAGCATGAGATCAGTCTTAACAAACAACTCGACTCCAAGAGTTCGATCAAACTCCATAACCAGAAATCCAACCATCCACCTTCAATCATCAGTGCATGGTGAAGCCTTCGACCTATCTCTGTAGAATTATCATCGAATCAATGAGATAAACACTCAAAAGAAAGAAGCGTCAAACCAAAAACCCTAGCACCCATCCAGCTTCAAAAACAATTCTTCAAACCAAATCCAATCTCATACCCTTAATCAGCGTTTATATACCTTAAGCCAAGACTTTCGAGAAAAACAATCGAAAGCAAAGTGTTAGGAGCAGAAGAATGGGTGAAAACCTGGTTTTGATTACATGAAAACATCCATTTTGCGATCCAATCTGAAGCTTGATTTTGGATGCGAGAGACATGTCTGCATGACATATTCGGGAGTAGAAGCTTTCTATAAATGGTGATGAGAGACTCAGTGAACCAGTGATCAGAGCCTTTAGCAATCATATTAACGAGGAGGAAGCTGTTAGTCTCGACATCAATGTTCGACCAACCGTTTCGCCTACAAACCAGGAGGCCTTCAATCAGGGCCCTTGCTTCAGTGAGCAAGGGATTTAGCTTTTCAAATCTAAAACCTGACCCAGCAACAATATCACATTCCCAATTCCTGAAGATAACTCCACTAGTAGATTCGCCAGTATGGGAACAAGCACCATCAACATTCAACTTGATTCTATCATTCTCAGGAGGCTGCTATTTAAAGTAAGTGATTCTTCTGTTTCTAGACTCAACCGAGTTACAGCCCAAAGCAATTCCTATATTAAAGGAATTAGACCAGTGTTTACTGGTCAAGCTATTAGAGAAATTAATACCCTTTATAACTCTAGCAATTTTTTCAATAGTATTAATGATAGAATCGTGAGTGCCTTTAAATTTGGAAGAGTTTATATTCTTCCAAATGTACAAACAGATGACTTGAAAAACAATATGAGTTATATGAAACTTTTTATTAGAATTCCAGAACCACATTATAATAATATGGATAATCGACATATGACAACCATTTTTTTATGTTGAATAAGGAACTGAAGTAGTTCCAAATTTACCAAGCAAGCAACAACTAACAAAGAGATGTTTTTTCTCTTCATAGCTGTTGCAAAATTGACACTTAGACACAATAACTAAGTGTCTGTTCCTTAAGACATCATCAGTAGATATAAAATTAGATATAAGCTTCCAACAGAAAAAAGAAAACTTCCTGGGAATTTTGTGATTCCATATTTTCCGAAAAAGACTAGATTTGTTATGCTTTTTCCATATGCTCTCCCAAGTTAATTTAGTGTTGAAGATGTTGTTATCAGAATGCTTCTAAATGATCTCATCCTCCTTTTCAGTGTTGATGTTGAAGTTGCTAATCTGAATAACTTTTTCGTAGAGAAGAAAGTTATTGAGACAAGAGTAGTCCCATGAATTTCCTTTCCAAAAGATCCTCACTGGAGCCTCAATGAACCAATTGATGTTAGTAGCTAAAGCGGGGCTATTATGCCATTTATCAAGCCAGAAGTCCACGTTGCCCTTCCCCAGCAGCCACCTGATGTTGCACTCAGCAAGGTCTCTTACATCAGTAATTATTTTCATATCAGAGAGTCTTTTCCTTTACATTTAACTTTAAGAGGGTGACTGTTAGTACAATAAATATTATGATTTTTTTTACCATAGACAATTATTCTTTCTAAATATAAACCAAAGCTTTTGAGAGAAGGCGATTTGAATATCCTTCAGTGCTTTGATATTCAGACTACCTTCCTCAAAAGGCTTACAAACATAGTCCCAATTGGACCAATTAATGATATCATTGAAATTGGATCTCCACAAAAATCTGTTAAAGGTAGTCTCCAAGTTGTTAATAATAGATTTAGGAATCAAACTGTTTTGCATCCAATAATATGTTATTGGAAGAAAAATAGAGGAAAAGCATCCCACCAAAGGAGAGGTGCTTAGAATCCCAGTCACTTATTTTGTCACTAATTGTATCAAGAATAGGATTATAATTTTTCTTTCTATTGTTATTGCAGAGAGTGATCCCCAAGTAACTAGGAGGAAGATTGTCAACAGAGAAGCCATTCTTAAGCTTCAAGCTATTCATCCTAGCAAAGTTCATTCTGTGAGAGGTAATCAATTTTGTTTTGTCTTTAATTATAACTTGACCAGAAACTGATTGATAGTTCTCCAGTTGCTTGCTTAACATGTCAATTGAAGAGCTCAGACTATTTGAAAAACAAGGATATCATTAGCAAAAACCAAGCAGAGGACAATCAAGTTAGTTCTAGATGCATATAACATACTTTATCGTCTTTAATGAGATTATATAAACCTATAATTAACACTTCCTCAGCAATTATAAAGAGGCTAGGAGATAAATGATCTCCTTGCCTCAATCTCTTCTTCTGATTGAAGTAACCCATAGCAGCCCCATTTATTAAGATAGAAATATTAACACCAGATATTAGCTTGTTAATGAGATTAATGAATTCAATAGAAAACCCAAATTTGGACAGAACCTGTAGGATAAAGGAGTGAGCCATTATATCGAACGCTTTGAACATATCAAATTGGATAATGACATTACTACGTTTGGGTTTCCAGTTGATATCATGTATCATCTCCTCAGCTATCAAGATGTTTTCGTGAATAAGCCTACCTTTCACAAAAGCTCCTTGATAACTAGAGATGATCTTAGGAAATTAGCCAGTCTGGTGTTAATGAGATTTAAAAAAATCCTGTTAAATAAAGAGCAGAGACTAATGGGCCTGAATTTAGACCAACTAGTAGGATTAGAAACTATTGGAACCAGGCATATCCCAGTAGCAAAAATGCCAGAGGTAATGTTGTTTCCCTAGAGATTATATAAATCTTCATTAATGACATCCCAACAAGTTTTAGAGAAATGAAGATTAAAACCATCAATGCCAACAGCGCTGTCATTGCTCATAGTGTTAATGATGCTCCAGATTTCATCCTTATTAGTGGGATTCATCAGAGCATCATTATCATTTTTTGAAATCAACATGGGGATGTTATCAAATATAGGATCATGTATACTTTTACTTTCATCTTCTTTACTAAGAAAAGAATCAGAATTAAGATTGTTTTTAAAAAACCTTTATGCAGATTTACCAATGTCTTCAGGATTGAAGAGCCATGTATTTCTTTCTTTTATGCTAGTTATTGTATTCCTTCTCTTCTTTTTGTTAGCATGAGCATGGAATAGCTTAGTATTACTATCCCCCTCATTGAGCCAGCATTTATAGGTTTTCTGTTTCCAGTAAACCTCCTCATCTTTAAGAGCTTTAGGGTGCAAACTATTAACACTAGATAGATCATCCTTAGAGTTTTGATTGTTATCCCTAGAATGAAGAATCTTCAGCTTGACAACCTCATCAGCTGTAGCTTTAACTTTGTTAAAAATATTGCCAAAATGGCTCTTGTTCCAACCCTTAAGACAGGCCTTTAGTTTTCTAAGCTTATACCAGAAGATAACATTTATATCACCATTGATCTTAATGTTCCAGTTAAGCTACACGATACTTAAGAAAGAATTGTCATTAGTCCATGCATTAAGGAACTTCAAAACTTTTCTTACAATAACTAATAGAGTTTATAGGAGAGGTGATAAGAAGATGAGCATGGTCAGAACAAGTTATGACCATGTGCTTAACCTGAACCCCAAAATCAGTGAACCATCTCTCATTCACCATAGCTCTGTCCAACCTTTTCCAGCGAGAACCTCAATTCCAAGTATATCTAGAGCCCATAAACCTAGCATCCTCGAGGTTACAGCATCTAATCATGTCATTAAAATTGTCTTTACTAATTTGATCATTAGTTGTGCAACCTATTTGATAGTCAGTAGTAGTGATAACATTGTAGTCCCCCGTAGTACTCCAGGCCTTGTCGTAAGTAGTAATATTTTTCACCTTCTCCCAAAGAGTATTCTTTTTTTTCTATGATTGTTAGCATAAACAGATGTAAAAAAGAAAACTATCCTTGAGACCAGGATACTGCACCTTCATATGAATAAATTGGTCAAAGTCCTCAATAACCTCAATAGAAACATTCGTAGACCACAAAACCTAGATTTTATCCTCAATAACCTAGATTTTGTTAGCAATATTAGAAATGTTCTCAGATTTGGACATAGGCTCTTGAACAACCAAAATCTTGATTTTCTCAGAATGAATCATAGAATTGATCATTCTCAAAGAGGGATTATTATTAATACCTCCAATATTCCAACTTATAATTATAATCATTCAGATAGGGATCTTTGTTGTTGCTTGTTCCCACTCCTCTTTAGGGAATTGATGACCAGTTTATTGTGTCTTCTGTCTTTTTTGGCTAATTTTAATTCTTGCTTATTATAGTGTTAAAATCTTGATCATACTGGGTTCTTCTTGGTGTACGAGTAACATTACTGCTACCAATATTTTCACAAACAGGAGAGGAGGCATCTTCTTCATAGGACTTGGGTGAGTGTAATTATCTAGCTTTTTCAAAGCATAAATTATCTCTAAGTTGTCTCTCTTTTTACTAGTAACATTCCCTTGAATATCAGTCCTGTTTTGAGTTCCTTGAGACTGACTAAGTTGTTCACCATTGAAGTCAATCCTATTGTCATTTCTAACAACAATAGACTTGCTCTTTCTTCTATAGACTTTACTGAAACTTTGGATTTGTTGACTGGAATTCCTTTCATTCGGAATTCGACACCCTTTTTGGCTTTCCCCAGCTTGAATATTGTTACTGTAACTAAAATCTTTTGGTAACTCAACTTCTTTATCATCTTTTTGTTGATCTTTGGTCTTGCTATTGTCATCCATTCTTTCTTTACTTTTATCCTGATATTTTATGATATTTTTGCAAACAGAATCACTGTGTCCAAGGTGGAAACAAGTGTTGCAGTAGGCATGTACGCTTTTTGTAGCTTACCGGGATCCAACATCCATCATTGGATCCAAATTCCACCCAGATTTTATGTTTTAATTTCATAGAAATGTCAATTTCTATTTGGGCATAACAAGCATTACTGAATGCTCTGTTTGTTTCAGGAATAATGACATTGCAGGGAGTACCCAAAGTAGCAGCTATATCTGATATGACGGAGTGATTAAATAAGAACTCTGGAATTCTTTCGAAACGAGTCAAGATCAAAGCATTAGGATTATCGTATTTCTTATTAAACCCAGGACTCCATCGAAGAAGTCTCATAGTCTCTCCATTGAAATTCCAAACGTTTTTAGACCAAAGAAGACAAGCATCATCTTTCAAACAAATCTCCAAAAGAAGATGATGAGCGTCCATCATTTCAAAACTGTAAGCACCTTTAAACTTCAACTTATTCAAGAAATCCTTCATAATAGATCTTTTATGAATTCCTTTAATGAACTTTCCCACCAAAGTAGTTTTTAACTGATGAATTAACAAATCTTTGACTTCTTTGCAATACTGAACTGTATTATGATCCTTATTCTCCTTAAAGAATTCTGGCTTAATCACCATATCTGACACTATGTTTCTTGGCTTAACAATGTTAGCGAATGACTTATGCTGAAGGTTTTTGGCCTGACTCTCAAAAGATTTTGTCGAGAGAAGAGCAAGGAATTCTTCTCTTGTGCCCACATTGTTGTTGTTGAAGTCCATGATAAGGAATCACAGGCTGATATGGAGAATCAAAAGATTAAAGAATACTCAGAGCTTTCTTGGAGAAGAGTATTTTCCCTCCCTAAACCAGGACTAGGTTTTGACTCAAATCTAAACGCCATAGAGGAAGACATATATCGAAACCAAGACTAGGTTTTGACATATATTTTATTTATATAAAAATAATTAAATAATAATTCTTCTTTAATTAGAGAATATATAAATTTTCATATTGTAATTTTATATTACCCTTGTTAAAATATATTTATTTTTAAATTATTATATATATATAATTATATAATATAAAACATAAAATAAAAATTAAATATCGAGACTCTTTCTCTATATATTAGAAAGACAACACTTAAGATAATATAAATATTTTTGAAATTGCATATATATATTACACATACCCTAAATTGGGCTAAAAACCCTGGTTAGTCACCGGCGTATGACACGTGTTACATTCCTGCCACTAAGCTTCATTCGTCCCCAAAATTGATCATTGGTCTCCAAAAACGTTGCATATGTGCCATTGGCGCGTGCAAATGAACCAGAAGCTGACACATGGCATGGTATAATACCCAGCTTTTCTGTACACCCTTGTCGATGTATTTACGGTATTTAATTAAAATTTTACCTTTTAACCACTTACCTTAGCCCAGCCCACCCATTTAAATATTTACCCGACCCATCTTCTTTAATTTCACCCAAATATAACCCATCCACTACCATCTAACCCCGATCCATTTGTTAATTGCACCAAATCCTTATCTGACCCAATTGTGATTTCCCCCCAAATCTTATAACCCTAACATTTTCCCAATTTTAAGTTGTGCATTAACAAGATGTGACTGAAAATGATCATATAATCGCAAAAACTATATTTTTTATTAGAATTAAACCAATCCAAGGCTTGTTCTGGCTAAAACTGATTCTAGCAGTTTGTAGCAACTTCATTTACTCTGTTTGTATGAATAAACATCTACAAGCAATCTAGGCTGCTGAACCATCTATATTCAAATTTAAGTATAAAAAAAACAAACAGGTATGTCCCGGAGTAAACATTAGAGCTCTCAATGAATTAAATACATAAGAACAAGCCCGCTTGAATAACACAAGCTAGAGCCTGATTCATCACCCCTCAAACAGTCATTTCCAACAGTAATTTTCAATAAGTTCAGATTTGGATTCTTCAAAGGCCAATCAAATGCGCATTACCCTTGACACAGATCATCTAGTATTCAAATCGAATTCCCCAACTTCACGCCACTGGTCTTGCTCACCTGTGTCTCCGTTTTCATTTTCATCGCCATTCAAGAAATCTTCACATGGCTCTCTCTCATCTCAAGAAATCTTCAGATGGCAGCAGTTCTGAGCCTCCATTTCATCTAATAAACTCACTGCTTCCTCCATTTTTCTCTCCTTACAAAGCTGATTAAGAATCGTATTGTAACTAACCACATCCGGCAACACACCGTCTCTCTTCATTTCACTCATAAACTCAAGAGCCTTACTAACGTCACCTTCACTACACAAACCCTTCAACAAAATATTCATAACATACAAATTCACACTAAATCCTCGCTTCACTATCAATCCCAAAACTCCAAAAGCAGACTTAGAGTTACGAGTACCCACAAAACATTCAACCAAACCACTAAACGACTTAAACCCAATAAAAATATCGAAACATGCCATCTTGTTGTAAACAGAAAAGGCTAATTCGTAGTTTTTGGACTTTACCAGTGACTCCATCAAAGAATTGGAAACCGGCCCAGAACGGAAAACTCGTGAATCCACAGATTGGTGAAAGAGAGAAACAGCCCGTGAAAATTGGGGATTAGGGTTTTGACATAGAGACCTTAATTGAGTTTCTACGTCAGCGAATTGAGAACTAAGAGATGGAGCCGAAGAAAGTCAGAAGGTGACTATGGTGGAAAGTGAGAATTAGGGTTTGTTTTAATTCAGGGAGAAAGGTATGGTGAGTGATGAAAATTAGGGTTAGATGGTAGTGGATGGGTTATATTTGGGTGAAATTAAAGAAGATGGGCCGGGTAAATATTTAAATGGATGGGCTGGGCTAAGGTAAGTGGTTAAAAGGTAAAAATTTAATTAAATACGGTAAATACATCGACAAGGGTGTATTTGGAAGAAAAGTAAGGAGGGCTGTATGTACAGAAAAGCTGGGTATTATACCATGCCACGTGTCAGCTTCTGGTTCATTTGCACGCGCCAGTGGCACATATGCAACGTTTTTGGAGACCGATGATCAGTTTTGGGGACGAATGAAGCTTAGTGGCAGTAATGTAACACGTGTCATACGTCGGTGACTAACCAGAATTTTTAGCTCCTAAATTGTAAGGATAACAATATATTTATGTTTAAAATATTATATACATAATTATATAATATGATAACATAAAATGAAAAACAGACATCTAAACTCTTTTTTATATATTACAAAGACAAAACGCTAAAATAGTATAAGTATCTTCGAAATTGTTTATATATTATGAAGACCTAATTGAAAGAATGAAACTGTAAAATAGTATAAATATATTTAGAATAGTATTACAGTAGAAAACCATGAAATTAGACACACTACTCTTTGATACGAGGGCAAAACAGTAAAGTAATGATTCACTAAGTCATAAATATAGTAAATCACTACTTTAGTTTAGTATAAATATATAATGTGACCTCCATGCTTTAAAATAAAAAGAATTGAGAGTTTTTTCTTTAAATAAAATTATATTTCCATTTCATTGTTGGTAAATATTTATTCGTTTATTATATAATATATATATGTGTTGATTGTTTGGTGATTTTCTGGATCTGAACTATTATTGTAGCATTACAAAATAATTATGTGTTACATTTAATATTTTTTATTTTTTTATATGAAATTTTTTTTTTTTATTTTTTCACATAAAAAAAACCTTTTTATTTTATTATTCACTAATGATTTGGATTTGAACTTTAGGATATGATTTTCTAATCATTAGTAATTCGTTTAGACACTTTATAAAGAAATGAACGATATTGTCTTTTATATACGATTGAAAATAACATTTTAATTTAAATCTAATAGAAATCTTATTATGTAGTTACGTTTTTGTGATTAATAACTATAATCTTGACTATTTTACAAATTAGTCTCTAAACTTTATAGTTTATATATAATTGTCAATGTTTAAAAATTAATCTTTCATAGAATCTGAGTATGACTTAGTATTTACGCAATTACCTTTGTAAAAGGTTTTAATCATATTAGTTTGATACATATGTGTGTCATTACTTATTAATCGTACCACTATTTATAATAGTTAAACATTAATAAGAACATTATGATCCATCATAATTGAGAAGCTCCAACAATCTCCCACTTGGATCATCATATGCTACTAAATAATGTATATACTTCATAAAGCTTTTATAATTATATCATTCATCGATAAAATCAACAATATCATATGTAATGATTAATGGCAAATAACTAAAGACATCTCAATTGCATTAATATGCATAAATAGGCACAGCGATAATCACATCATCATAAACAATCAGTTACCTGGATCTATTATGGTATGTAGCATATGAATAATATAAAATGTAATCACACATATATTATTAACTGACCCTGTTAATAAAAATTAAATAAATATACTTATTATATATGTTTACAACTAGACTTAAGTGTATATAACTGAATGGGAACATATCCGAGAACCTATTATAAACTCCCATTATAATTAATCTAAACAAACAACATCCATCATAATGGTGTGTACATGAAAAAAAATAAAAATTGAGAATATTTTGGTAAGAACAAGCCTCTAATTTAAGAATTATACACTGTCATTTTTGTGTGCAAACTTACTCTCTTTTTAAAATACACGAACTTGATATATATGTTTGGAAGCCAAACTCTTGTTATTGTTTGAATATTTGATTGCAGAATTATTGTCACAATATAATCTAAGGGAAATGCATATTGTCTTAACATCCATTTGATGAAGCTCTAGGTCAAAGTGTGCAACTAGTGCTATGATTGTACTAAAAAGTCATTTGATGAAACTGGAGAGAAGGTCTCTTTAAGGTTACTTCTTTCATGATGAATGTAAAAAATTTCCACCAGACTTTATTATATTTTATTGATTTATAGTTTTCCTTCATAATGTTAATCAACAACTAAAAATAAAAAATCCTTATAGTTTCAGGGAATTACGACGGATCATTTATTGTTACACCAGATGAATCGTAATATTCTTTAAAATACATTATATAATCCGAAGATAATAAAATTCTTCATTTCGCTAGTGGACCTTCTTCAGAGAACTATTACTTCAGTTTGCACTTCTTGAAGAGGTAGAATTTGATCTTAATGAAGAATTTCATTTTATTCTATACATAAAATATTAATATCACTTTGAGTATCTTCATATTTTGACGAGACCAAATCATTTGACACGTGAGTGTCATGGTTAGAACCCTCATAATGGAATATATTTTTCTTGAGTATCTTCACGTTCTAATGATATTGAAATGACTTGGGTGAACTTGGTATTATATACTAAAGAATTATACCACACTTATCTACGTAATTTACAAATGGTCTACGAAATTTCACTTGAATCTTCATATATGTTATAGTATTCATCATCACAGTCAAATTTGATACACCTAATACTCTTACCAAATTGTTTTTAAGCGTTGGTCTTAAAATTTATGAAAGTTTCTAACGCTTTTTGTTTCTCGCGAATAAAATAAGGATACTAGTATCAAGAGAAATCACCTAAAAATGGTATGAAATATCGATTCCGTTCCATGACGCTTTTGGGAACAATCTACATATATCGATATGTATTAACTCCAAGACATCTTTCTCCATACATGTACTTAATATTTTCACTTTGGTATATTTTTACCGTGATAGGTTAGATGCAAGCACCAAAGTTTGAATAATCGAGACAACGTAATACACCTTTAGTAACAATTTCATGCATTCTTATTATAGAGATATAACATAAGCATTTGTGTAAAAGATTTGGTGAATTTTTAGTTTTATAATTTAATTTATTAGATACATATATGTTTATTTCTTTTTGTGATGTTTAATAGTATTTAATAAATCATTATCATGTAAAAAAATCATTTGATTATTCCAAAAAAGACTCGAATATCCAAAGGTGTATAGTATTGGAAAACAAATCATTATAACATTCCTGAAATATAAGAAATATACACTAAAAATTAATAATTGACATAGGAATGAGCGTCTCTTTACTCAATACTTGGATATTTCACCACTAGTGAGGCTTCAACTTCTTATAGTACCATGTATAAAAATACAAACATGTGGATATGCATCTGTATCAAGCCACTATGTGGTTTCTTGCAACTGACACTATTTTTTCCATGAATATACTAGAGTTGTAAGATTACGTTTAGTATTCATATAAGATTGGTACTTTTCACACTCTATTTTGAGATATCCTGATATTTATAAAATTAATATATAATATTTTATCGTACTTTCTCTATTGAGAACTCTACATGCGCACCTCATTAATTTCTTGATTCAACCTCTCCTTATCATGAATAACACGAGAAATTATTTTATAAATTGTATATTTCTCACACTGAGGGAAATATCACATATATCACTAGTGAGATACCTTAGGGAAACGTATTAACATATATTTGTAAGTTTGAAATTTTTTATTGTTGATCCACTATCAATCGACTTAATTCTGGAAAACTTTATTTGAGGGTTAGTTTTTCCTATTTTGATCAAATACTTAATGACCAATTCACAACTGACATGTCATGTGCACAATCAATTATGTTAAATATTAACATTTCTTAAGGTCGGTAATGCATGTATCATCATCAATCGAGAACTTGTCAAAAACTCTAAATAAATCGATTCATAACCATGATCATTTGAGCAATATATTAGCTTCATAACCTATTTACTGAAGTAAAATTGATCTTAATTATACAATATATGTAACACATAAACGCCAAATATCTATAAAAATATCAAGTTACAAGCTAACATGTGGTTGAGGTAAAAAGGAGTGACCCGTGTATATCGCATAATAATGTAACGAGGTTTTGAATGTATATATCACTTACTATACATCAAAATCTATCATCAAAATTGATATAATGATTATTACATAAATGTATTATGAAAGATCGAGGAACACTAGCACACATATTTTGATGCCTACCCAAACCCTTTTATATGAAGAGATATATATGTGACCATTCAATCTTTTGAGTAAATTAAATTATAACCAAATATTCATTATATTTTTTAAGGTTTTTTCTCCAAAGTAAATTTCTTAAACTAGTAGGATATCTATATGTAAATTACATTTACTAACCAAGTCTTATAACTATCCGAGAATAAAGTCCTCATTAATAATCTTTCCAATCTTGATTGTGAGTAAATTTAATATCCACTCGGTAATAGTTATTAATATCATCGACGTAGTTCTTGTATTTGCATGTGGTTAGTCGTATGGGTAATCATGTATGACACGTGTCATAATTATTCTACAAAGATGTGGTGAATGTTTGATAATCCTTAAGTAGTTCACCACACTCTTTAGTGCTCTTTTGATACGCATAAACAAAACCACATTCTTTAAATATAATATATTATCCTTATTTCTTCAATTTTCATTTATAAACGCACATACAACTTACTATAATAAATCATATACAAAATATAATTTCATATTTGTAGATAACCATAAGAATCATAGTCAAACAAGAGAATTGGTTAGGTTGTGAGGAAAAATAATATTCCATAATAATTAATTAAAATCAAGGTTGAATAAAATAACTATTACAAAAAAGAATATATCATTAGATATTTGACTTTAATGCGTTTATATCAATATTTTGTTCATACAAACCTTTGTTTTTATTATGTTAGATCCTTGCTTTTATATTCATAACATAATTTTTTAAATATTATTTGGTAATTAGGAATATGTATTGAATATTTATCTATATTATGGCTGTCTAATATTTAATTTTGATAGCTTTAAGTTTTATTTTTGTATTATTGGGACGCTATCGTTGTATGTATGACTCAAATAATTTTTAATTTATGACCATATAACCTTGGTTAAGGTTTATAGTTGTTGTTGATTATGATGTTTATGACCTGAGAAGTGATTTATGTTCCGTTTTAACTATGATTTTTACGATCTTAGGTGCAACTTGTAAATGCTATTAGATATGACATTGAGACTTCGAATGCGATTTATAAGCATTGCTAGCTATGACATGACTCACCTAAAGTGGGCTTGTAGTCCTTATTAACATTTATGGCCTTTATTATATTTTATAGTTATTGGAGTTAAATTATTGTTAAGGTTTGTATTCAAAAAAGGTGCAACAATAGAAAGAGACAAATTAAATTTATAGTGAGTAAGTTTGCAAGATATGTACCATATTAATACTTTTTTTCACCACAACGACAAGATACAATAAACCATCCACCTATAATACTTATGCATGGTATATTTTCGGATGCTCCATATCTCATATGTGTGATATTTTTCTTTTTTTGATGATGAAGAATTTAAATTCCTAGTTTTGTATGCGATAACACTGCATAAGATGTTTCCCAGTTAGGACCTAAATTTCCATATTAAAGTCATACATGTTTCATTTTATATTCTTGAGATCAAGTATGCAATGTGAAAATTCTCATCTTTAAGTCTGGAGTATATTATATTTGCATGATTCATTGATAATGTTTTATACTTTGATGTTCTTGATCATGCATCTTCTTTACCACATTACCTCAAATTTTTTATCTTATTTATTCATTCTTATGAAATAAGAGCCAAAACAGGGCTCGAGATTACTATATCTATAAAAAAATAACTTATATCATATATAACATCATAAATTATTTTTCCTATGTCGTAATATACAGCGTTGTTATATATATATTCCTGCAAATAACCTAAAAAATTATCCATCATTATTTTAATATTTTTCTATTCATTGAAGTATATTTTAGTTAATTGACATCTACCTAACCATTTGTCTAAGACAATAAAAAGTTAACAATTTTTGTTCGATTCTCGATCATATATAAAATATAGTTACTCTTACATTTTAACATTATTATTCGTTATATGTGGTGAATACTTGAAGCTATTTATACATAAAAATATAATTGATTTAAGGAAGACATACAATTTTTGGGGCCATATATGAACCAATGACTATTTTAGAACCCATTTAGTAAAATAACCCATTGCAACTATCAAGTACTATAACTTTTATGTGGTCAATAAAAATGGCATGGCATTATCAGATCGATCTACCATCGATAAAAAAAAGGCAATAAACAAGTATAATATTCCAAGGTATATCTGGTAGATGTACCAGCCAAAAAGTCTTTTCCAGAAGAGATTTGTCCATACTTATATACTCATGATCTTTTCCATATTTAACTAATGTGGGATTTGAGTCGCATTCTAAGAATCTTCCCTTCAAACAAAATACAACATAAGTCTATCTTTAAATTAATTTTATCTACTCACTCTAATTAAGTGACACCACCTGATCCATACAGCTTAACCACATATCTATCCATCTTAAGCATGATTGATATATCATGTTTGACTTCAAGAATTTTACCCACATCGCTATCCGTTTGGACCTGGAAGTTTGATGAAAATTATTATAAATATATGTACTTGCATATTCCATATTCGTATATAAGTATGAACCTATTCGATATCCATACTAGTATGATATTGTCTTTTGTGCTTAAAGTTTACTTTTGATTTACTTTAAAAGACCTCATAATTAGTGGAGAAATATTCATACTTATATATCTATGATAGTTCTCATTTAACAAATATGAGACTTTAGTCACATTCTAACACAATTAAGCCCCGTATTTCACATAGTAAAGATCTATAAACATAAAAGTTGACTATTGTTTTAAAAACTATAAAATGAGTGGTATGGTGAGAATGTTTCATAATAATATGTAAAATGAGTACATATTGATTTGTTTTTACTTGTAGCACCTGAGATTGTTCTTTGTCTTCCTATGTCTTTTTTCTTAAATACTTAACTGGCTATGTTTTCTGATCTTCATATATTTATGTTATCCAGATATCTAGCTCGTCTATCGAATCAAACTTTATTGGGTGGTCTTGCATTTTAATTAATGAATTGTTATCTTCATACTCCACATTAGCCATAAAATCCGTAAGATAATCTATTGTTGATAAACCCTGTTCACAAACGATCATATCAAAATCTTGTTCATATTGTATCACCCTTTAGATGTATTCTTTTGTGTTATTTGATTTATCTTTCACTATATTTGGTATTCCTTAACTACAATCACTTATACATTTTATAATATTTGGCGAACAAATTTTAATAAATCGTTTCCTACCAATAATACCTCATAGTTGTTTTTATTAGTAGTTAGAATACCAAATTGAATTGTTTGTCAAAGTTTTTAATTCATCGATGTAATTGTTGTTGTCCCGGTTTAAGGCCCATGAATATTAAAAGTTCCATAAATACAGACACTCAATCTATTTTTTTATCTTTATTTTTTATTTTATTTTGTATACATCTGGTTTATCAATTTTTTATTTAAAGAATGATATCCATGCTATTATTATATTCTCTGAAAATAAAATTGCATTTTTAATACTATTATCAATACTACTGACTGACTATAACTATGATAACTCGTTTGCCATAGTTTAAAATATACCTCGGTTGATGTTAGTTTTTCTTATCTTTTTTTAATTGTCTCATAATTGATTTATAAAAAATGCTAATGCGTGTTTAAAGAACTCATTAATGAGGATTTTTATGTTAATTATGGTTTTATATAGAGACTATATATCCTCTCTAGAAACACTAGTGCTTATCCTGTAGTTAGTAGACATTTTGACTGATCCTGCTTAATACTTTATTTTGTGAGAACAAACATGAAAAATTCTCTTCTATTGCAATAAGTTATCATTCTCTTGGTAAAATTTTGATTATCTTAATTTTTTTTCTCACGCTCTTGTATCTCTACTTTTTTTCGGTTGTGTATGTCACCAGAGTCAGCCATCTTCTAGTTACAAGTTTTCCCTGGGCATGGACTTGTATCCTAGTTAATGAAACCCTCTCTATCGTGTTGTCTTATCAGACCACTTTTTGTGGTCTTGTCTCAAGTTTGATGTTTATGGTGTGTCGTTTCAAACCCATATCAGTTCCTATCGTTAGTCAGTTCTCTATTGTCTCTTTCTAAATAGTTATTCTTACAGCTCTCATGTGTTGGGGTCAGCTCTTGAGCCATGGTACTAAGGCTCACCAGATATATGCTCATATTTCCGGTACCTCATTGTCTCCTAGACCCAATGGATTTAAATAATTTTTGAGATTTTGAGCCGTCCCCGTTCCATCATCAGGCCACAAGAGGTACAACAAGTCAGATTCCAGTTCTCTCTCTCTGTCGTCTCGATTTTCTGATGCTGGAGGAAATCGTATCGGTTTCTCCACGGAGGCTAGGGTGCCTACAACCTTCGTCAAACTATGCATGTGGATCCTCCTTTATTTTTTTTCAGGTTTTTCTCTTACAACCATGGCTTTGATCAAAATTGATTTGATATGTCGGTGTCTAATATCTGTTTGGTCTCATGCTTAGTGCTTAGAGGGATTCATCAAACCCTTCCTCGTTAACATGATTATGCTACTTCTATTTGTTTAACGAAATTTTCTCCACCTATAATGGATATTATTTGTGTATCGATAGAATTGATTTTCTCTAATCCGTATGCAACTCCTTTTCAACCTTTATAGTCGTACTTCGTGCTAATTTTGTAAATAGGCTCTTAAGACCTGTATGTTTTTATGTTATTTTTTTTGTTCAGGTTTGGGTTGTTTGGCCCAACAAAATATATTCTTTATCTTTATGTTTTATCCTCGTTTCTCTAAAGATAGATTTCTGAGTTTCATTTTGCGGTATTGTCACTCTATTGTAGTATTTATTTCTAAAGAATATCCCGATAAATATGTATTTTTTTATTACTTTTTTTTCTATTTGAATCATCGTGTATATGATTGATCTGTGTTTCCCTTAAAATCCATAGAATACCTCGATGTATCATGTAAACTACCCATTTTTTTAACTTAATGTTTTTAAATCAAAACGAAAAATAAAATATTTTATGATTATGATTATTATTATTTAATTTTTAATTTTTTTAGAATAAGTTTAATTTACTTTAATCATATAATTTTAAAATAATTTAAAATAATATAATTAAATATTTCTTAAATAGGTATTTTTACAAACCTAACATACTTTTAATTTATTAAATATATATTGTAATATTTAAAGAGCCAAACTAGATCTCAAACAGCTTTTGTTAGATAAAATTTGTTTATAATTAAAACTTTAAAAAACAAAAATACCCCTAACTAACCTAACTATTTACAAAATTTCCACTCTTCGAAAACACCAAAACACCCAAACTTCTAACTCTCTAATGTAAACTAACAATCTACTTCATTAAATCACTATTTAGTATTAAAAATATTAAAGATCAAGAATTAAGTGGTTCTTTCGAAGATTACATGGATAAAGAGAAAACCACTGCTATGGATGTAATTTCTTATTTTTGTTGGTGTTGAACGTTAAATTGTACGACATACGCAATGAGAAGTATTAAAATCGCACCTAGGGTGCGACTTAGGAAAGGGAAATCGCACATGGTATGGGAAAAATGGTAACTGCATCACAAACAATCATGTGGCATAATGGTATGTTCATCGCAATTATGTATGCGATCTATTGTACAGTTATCTCAGATTTATACAATTTAAGCACTTTTTATCTATTATTTGGTATGATTTATTAATTATTGTTTTTATTTAGCGTATGCATATATGTTATAGAAACCTGGGCAATCACTATGTACGAGGCTAATTATAGAGAAATCTTTACAAATTTTAAATTTTGTTACAAATTTCAGATGAATGGTTTTTCTCGAAAGGGAAAATGGTGGGATTCTTGATCATTTATATCATATACGACTCTGATAAATAGGCAAGAACTCCTATGATAATTTACCAATGCGATAGGTACAATATTTATCTATCGAAAGCTAAACCGAATACTTTGAAGAAAGAAAATGTACAACACAAAAATGCAATTGTCTATTATTATTAAAAGGGCTTCCGATTGATGTATTAGCTCAACAATAACGGCTGATCGTCGAAAGTAGAAAACATAACCATTAAAAAATGTCTGCTTATATGGTATTTCGCAAGCTTGTAAACTCAAGTCGTTTGAAGAGGAGTTAGTCCGTAAATTATCTTACCTTATATTACTCCATAGAGAAATATACGTTGGTTTGAAAGTGAAAATTCTAGAATTTTTTCCAACATCCATATGATATACAATCATCATAAAACAACATCACAAGGGTGATTATGGTGGTCAATCTCAAATGCAATATTTATTGGAAAAATTTGAAGGAATGTAAATACTACCCGTGAGATCGGATAAGTGACGAATCATACGTGATCATCGGTTTATTTTTTGGCGTATCCTATAAATATTGAATTTTTTTTAGAGATGACAATTTAACCCGAAACCGTGGGTACCCAAACCGAATTGATCCGGCGGGGTGGGTACCCGAAAAAGAAAAACAAAGGGCGGGTTATGGTTTTTATTTTTATTACCCGTTCAGGTTCGGTTTGGATTTCGGTTTTGGATATTTTACCGGGTACCCACCCCAAACCCGTCCCGTAAAAAATAGTAAAATATTATTATTTTTTAAAATATTATTTAATAGTATTTTTATATTTTAAAATATTATTCTACCCCAATAGAAAATACTAGCATATGAGCCCACTGTGAATCTATAAACCCAACTCTTTTCCTTTTCACTTCAACTTCCTAAGAAAACCCTAAAATACTAAACGACTTTATGTATGAAAGACTGCAAGATTAGATAATATATATTTTGTTTGAATATAATAAGTTTAATTCTTGTTTAAGATAGTATATATTTTCAATTGGATTATATTTATCTTCGTGATTTCTCTAATCGATATTTTTTATTTATCATGTATATATCTTATATTTATTTTTGTTTCCATTGTTTAGAATAATATATATTTTTAACATTTTATTGGATAATATTTGCATGAGTAATTTCTTTAATCAATTCTCGTTTATCATATAATATCTCCTTCAAATTTCTTTTCTTGTTTATAATAATATATATCTTTGATTATGTAATATTTATATTGTGTGACTCATCTAATCTACTGTTAGATTATTGTTTATCATATATATATATATTAGATTTATTTTCTTTTTTCTTGTTTATAATATTATATATTTTTGATTGGATAATATTTTTGTTGATTAAATATTAGATTCTTGGTTATCATATATTTTTTTTAATAAGGGGATTTCAATTGAAGGAAATAACAAGAGCAAGCCCTTGTTGGAAATATTACAAAAATCATATATATCTTTGGATAATATATATATATATATATATATATATGATTTTGTTTTAGAATAATATATATCTTTGGATAATATTTATGTCAGTCATTTTTTTAATTGTAAGATTCTTATTTATCATTTATATTTTTATATTTTTTTCTTGTTTAAGATAGTATATATTTTGATTCGATAATGTTTATGCTGGGTGATTTTTTTTAATCGCCTACCAAATTCTTGTTTATTATATATATATATATATATATATATATATATATATATATATATATATATATAATAATATATGTCTGAGATTTATTCTATTTTATTTTACTGTTTTTTTTTTCTTGTTTAGGTTAATATATATCACTAGATTCAAATTTCTTCGGCTTGATGTTATAACGAATTAATCTTTTATTAGTTATTAAATAATAAATTTTATTATTCTAGCAAATTTATATTTTAGTTATATATATATATTATTTTTATATTATTTTTATATAATGAAGGTTCAATATTTGATTATATATTATTCTAACAATATTTTAGGTCGGTTCAAATTTTTGGGTTCGGTTTGGATATGAACTACGGGTTTCATTCGCGGGTACCCGCGGGGATAACCTGAACCTGTGGGTTCGAGTTTTGGTATGGAAAAAAAATACCCATCAGGGTTCAGGGCAGGTTCGGGTATCAGTTTTATACTACGGGGCGGATATCGGCTACATTCCCACATGTCCTTATCATGGATTGTATATACAAGACTATAAGGTATAAAATGTCATTGTTAGAGATGTAAAACAATATTGTCAGTCTTGTTGGTCACTATCGTACTACCTTACATGTATAATATGTAAGCGAGGGTAGAATAATCAGAACACCGATAAGGAATAATCTTATCCAGATATCGCTTGGCAAAAAAAGTGTCAATACCCATGCTAGAGTAATAAAATTACCATCCCTAACGGGTTCCTTAGCCAAAACATCAGGCCTAACACCTAATGTCTCACCAAACACCATATATCGTTACGAATCATCAACATAATCAACTAGAGAGAAAGACAAACCTATAATGAGAAGACCCGTAATAACGTGAACATTGTCCAACGTCATCGTCATCTCGCCGACCAAGAAATGGAAGGACGATGTCTCCTCATGCCAACGCTCGAAAAATATCTCGATTTTATATATGTTGGTATGCCAACGGGACAGAGTGTCCATGAGTGGACCGATAATAGTACCCATCATCTTCTCTATGACTCTAGTTTTGTGGTGGCTCAAGTCCCACTTACATAAACTATCATACAAAGTGTAGCAGCGGAGTCTCACTCTAGGCTACAAAACGAATTAAATTAAATTAATAAAATTATTATGGAATATAAAGAGTAAAACATAAATAATATGCAATCGATGAAACCATAAATATAACTTACATCACTACGGAAGACACTGCAAGCATCATGCGTCTGGTAATGAAGATATATGACTGACACATGTGGGTTCACAACTAAGAACACATCCTTTGTTTGTGACGATGGAGTTCCAACCACGTTATTAACGGCTTCCCACCCCGACTTTTGATTAGTGTCCGGTTGTGCGTAATGGAGCAGCCCTAATGCTCCCGCGTGAAAGACGCGGAGCCGATGATACCAGAGAAGTAGACGATCCCTCAAATTTCTTGCTGTTGTCTTTGTTTTAACTATTTGAAAAAAATAGTTTACGAATAAATAATAGAGGCAAAACACAAATTTATCATTTTTACGCAAACCATACGCATTAGATTATAAATGTATCGTATAACTATATCAAAATGTATTGAATAAGATAAGAAAACATGTTGGTATCAAACACGACCGCATTGCAAATCACACAATTGCATAATAATTTTACAAGAAGTCGCGTGAACTGTGCGATGGACGCTAAGGGAGTCGTGCAAACCGCGTGATGAACACTTGCACACAAAGTTGAGATACAAAACCTAAACCACCTCAAAGCAGACCACCTCAAATCTTAATCATTTTGTTTTGTAAAAAAAAATATAAATATAGAACAATCAATTCCAAACAACAACCAATTATAAAATTCTATAAACAAACAACTCAATCTATAAAAAAAAATAGAATACTTAAAATTCAAATTTTAAACCCAAATCACTACCAGATTAATGAGTGAAGTTGAATAAAAACTATACCATTAGATTTGTATAACATAATATCTTGATGTTACTACGAAATCGGATTTGTAAAAAAGTAGGGTCGACCTATAATATTTAATTTTTTTAGGTAAATATAAGAGAAAAAATAATAATTTGTGTCAGATCTCACCATTGATGTTTATACCTCTTTCTTATATAAAAAAAATAACAAGTGAGATATTTAATAAAAATATAAAAATGGTGTGAAAAAAGAAAAGCTCCAAAATTTGGCCCGTCCCATGTTTAGAAGCTTAGAATATTAGTGTTTTTGGATAACAAAATGGTGTGTATATTTAGAACATGTATTTAAATAATAAATAAAACTGGAGATCTGTGTTTAAAATAATTTATTTTCTACTTACAACACTAGACTTGTCTCTATCTTTCTCCCGCAAGTACAAGTGAAGCCCTTCATCGGCGAGATTACGAAATGAACGGTGAAACCGAATCGCTGCCGGATTCGACCTCTTTGGAGACTCGACCCGGAATTTTCATAGTCGGATCCTCCAACGTCGGCAAGCGGACTCTCCTCTCACGTAATCTCCACTACTCCCCCTTTACGATTTGATATTATTAATGGAAATTGATTTTTTTTCGTAAGGTTCGATGAAGACATAGAGATATAAACTCTTCCTGATATACTTAGATATATCATCACCTGAAGTTATGAATTAAACAATCTTGTCAATTTGAAGATTGGTACATCGAGTTTCACAAGAATGTAGTTTTTCATTTGTGTGTAGTAATATTGATTTTCTTTAAAAATCTGTGTTTATTTTCAGGGTTGATTTCGGTGGATTTCGAAGATTCGCTAGATTCACTGCCAGAAGAATTCGTCCATGGGTTTGTCCTCCATCTCTCTAAAGATGATTTATTTTCTTCAGATTTGGTTTTAAAATTGTATTGATAAGATAAGGGTGTGTGTGTGTTCTTAAACAGGTGGACTATTAACACAAAGTATTATACTGCTGATGTAGTTATAGGTTTATCTCATCTTCAAGATGATTTTTGTTTAAGAAACGTTCCAATTTATGATCGGCTAGCTGCCTTGGTTATGGTCTTTGACATGAGTGAGGTTGGTTCTCCATTTTCTAGACTGCGTCGCAGTTCCTGCCAATGTGTTTACTTTAGCTTTACATCCGTTTAATTTGCAGATGTCGACTCTTGTTGCACTTCAAGACTGGGTATCTCGCACTGAGATAAATAATTTTGATATTTTATTGTGCATTGGGAACAAAGTAGATCTTGTTTCAGGTCATCCAGTTCACGCAGAATATCGAAGACATCAACTGAAGGTTGCAGAGGAGTCTGCTGATCCTTATTCGGATATTTCACATTTCGGGATATCTGAAACTGAAGGAAGTAGTTTACTGGCCGATGAAGAGCCATCTTCGGAGATTCGGAGGTTATGTATGGAATGGTGCTGTGAACACAACATTGAATTCCTTGAAGCTTGTGCTTCTAATACTGAATTTGACAAATGTAAGTCTTTTGACCGGAGCTAAAGTACTGGTTCAAATATATAGCGATGCATCAATTTACCACTTTATATTATCGCTTAGAGGAAACAATATTGCATAAAGTTTGTGATTATTTATATATATATATACCGTATGCATTTTTCAGTTTTACACAAATTAGGCAACCTGTCTATATACTGTGCTTTATTTCAGGTTTATCAGTCGACGGAGATTCTCAAGGAGTTGAGCGTCTGGTTGGTGCTCTCTCTGCTCATATGTGGCCTGGAATGATTTTAAAATCTGGCCACAAGATAACTGAGCCCTCATTACCCGAGGGAGAAGGTTAGTACTTTCGCTTCTATCCTTATTATGTTCTTCTTGCTTACGATGTTGTTAGATAATGTATGTGTATCTTAGTGTACATTGGTGCCTTCACGGAATTTCTTCAATAGTTTTGCTTGACTAAGGAAAAGACAATTCATTTTCTGCTGTGAATAAGTGACTCGTCTCATTTATATTAGTCGGAATATTTGGATCTTTATGTATCAGTTTCATTATATAAACATTTTGCACTCACTTTCACCAAGCTACAGTTTAAATATTGAAGTCTGTGTGAAGTTTTTGTTCTTCACTTTGATCTGCACAAAATTTAATGAGATTCTAATTCTATCATGAATTTTGTTTACGTACTCACTTATTATGACACAAAATGCTTGCATCAAATATGTTCGAAACTGTTGCTGATTTGAACCCACCTAATCTTTTTTATTCTGCGGTGTCAGAGTTTTCAGAAGAAGAATCAGATTACGAACTTGAGTATGAAGTGTTATCTGCCGGCTCTGCTGATCCATGGGATGATATAGACGAAAGGTGGGTCTCAGCCAATCAAAGCAGTGCGTGTGAGGATACAGGAGCATCGGTTTCTTCTCCGGCCGGTTGTGACAACAATGAGCATATACAGCCAAAATCGCCGTCATCAGAGATTGTTGAGGACGCGACACATGATGGAGGAGGAGAAGAAAAGGAATATAATAACAAAACATATGAGTTTGAGGATTTGGAACATTTGATGTCGGAGATAGGGAATGTCCGGAACAATCTCAGGTTGATGCCTGATTTCCAGAGGAGAGAAATGGCTGCGAAGCTGGCGATGAAAATGGCTACCATGTTTGGTGATGACAGTGATGATAATAATGACTTTGAGTGAGTCCACATTAGTGTTTAGATTTCGGACATCATGCCCGAGTATAACTTAAAGTTTCTTTTCAATAACTCTGTGGTGCTATTTGCTTGTAGAACCGAAAAGAATACATGATCGATCCAACTAGAGTCAGGACTGACTGACTTATACTCATTATCTTTATGGGTGTTGGAACAGTCTGCCTAAAGGAAATGATCAGTCAAAACTTGAAGTTCTTGTACCTTTTTATTAATTTAGTATAATATGATCAAATACATATATATCATTACAATAATATATAAATGATCAATTAATTAATTAATGGCATATAAGTGGTAGAGCTAAAAAAGTATTTTCTTTTTTAAGTTTATATTTAGTTAAATTTTGTAAATAAGGTTTTTATCGGTTGAATCCAAACCATCCATTGACAACAGGTTACAAGTTTGATAGCTAAATAACTGTCCTCTTATGAAATCCCAGCCAACAGATTACGGTTTTGAATTTGATAGCCAAATATAACCGTCCATTGACAAGAGGTTGCATGCTTAGCTGGCGGTCACATGTTCTGTTTCTACTGTATCGACTTACTCTCGTCTACTGTCGTCATGCGGCGATCACATGTTTTGTTTCTACTGTATCGACTTACTCGTCTACTGTGGTTTCTACTGTATCGACTTACTCGTCTACTGTGGTCATGCGGTTTAATAGCATCACGGGATTTAACATGCGGTTTAATAGCATCACGGGATTTAACATATTCACATTGGATGATAACACGTTTTGATAATACTTCATTTTCCGCGACACATCAGGGGGTTTGATACGTTTCTTTGATTTTGTGTTTGGTTAGTTTTTTCTATAAATTAAGGTGAGAGATGTGTCCACTTATATCATTCGTTTTCAATTGAATCGAATACCAAACACCTCTTTCTCCTCTCATTCACGAGTGTTTGAATCCTTAGTTTCATACTATATTAGTTATGATTTTCTTCTCTAACTTTCCGTTCGATACTATTTTTTTTTAAAACCATAATATTCAGTCACTCAAGTTAAAAGGAACATTGTTTCTTATTTTTGTTTATCTGACTTTTGTACGTAAGATTTTGAAACTAGCTGTCCCTTTATTTTTTCATTTTCGTTAGAAAGATTTGTAACACAATAACAAAAAAAAAGTGTGTAAGAGAAGCTCCAATGTCATAACAATGGCGGCGGACAAAAATAGGATTTCCATGTATCAGCATTTTGATAAACTAAAATACCTCTATTTCCTTACTTGGATAGAGGAAGAAGACTTACCGATTGGTAGTCTTCCCTATCAAAGGGAGAAACTGGTGTTTTGCCAGATCCAGCGATCAAGCCACTACATCTCCCAAACGAAACCCATTAACCAAAATGCAGAGCTCGTCGTGGATTTCGTTTCCAACAAGGTACGTCGATTTGGAAATGTATTTCTAGTTTTATAGTATATACTAAAATGAATGCTGATGCTTAAGGTTTATTTGTGGTAGATGAATGACGCTTGGATTGGTCTGAAAAAGGGGAATAAGATTGATGGGTTTGTTTCTGATTGAATAAGAGATTTTGATGATTGGGTTTGGTTTTTCAATTGAACTTGTTATAGTTTTGATTTGGGTGTTTGAAATATGTAGGGTGGGATTGAAGCTTCTATCTGGTGTTAAGCCTTCGGAGAATTTCTTCAAATCCATAACCAAGGATGTTTCTACTTTGCACATTACTTATCCTTCCAGGTTTTCTTCTGTTTGCTGCATTTGTTCAGTGAAATCTAACATCCAATTTTTCTTTACTATTTTTTTTCTTTCTATTATTGATCTATTATCTCCTTCTGGACTTCGTCTGACAAAAATGTGATGTCTGATTATCAGTGGTACTGTTATCCACAAGAAGTACCTATATGGCTGCATTGCTTTGCTTGCACCTGCTGCTACACTTGCAGTACGTATTTTTTCTTTGCTGTTTTGAAGTTCTTAAACTTGTTTCCTTTCTGTTTAACTATCTTAGTTCTTTCTTTGTTCCTAGATCTTACCTCTGCAAGTGGTAAAGGAAGTCGGATCCCAAGTAGGATGGTGGATAAGCTTTGTAGGGCGGTCCTAACGAATTCCCTAACGAAGAATGCTGCCGCAATGTCTTTTTAAAAAATATAATATAAAATTACAAAATCAATTTATTACGAGAAAAGTTGTATACAAAGGATCTCCAGAGATTGGTCTAAGTCTTACAATGACATTGACAGGAAAGAGACGTATACACAACATAGTGGACTCTTATAGGTGCTGCTTGTATTTCGGTGTATTTTAACGTTTTGAATTAGATATTGGTCTGCCTTTCTTTTGTGCTTTGAATATAATGGAAGGTTAATGGCTGCGACGAAGACGAGCTTAGAATTTATTCCATGAATTTGTTTTGTTTAAAGAAAAAAAATATATTTATGGATGCTTTGAATATAATGGAGCGTTAATATGGAAAAGAAGTATATTGTAATTAAATATATGTGGAAAATAATTTATGAATGTGTTCCGTTTAATTTTGTCTCCATACATTTGTATTTATGCATGTATCAGCATTTTCTAATTAAAATATATTTGCAAAACTTAAAATTCCCATAACGATTTATTTCATGAATGTGTTCCGTTTAATTTTGTCTCCATATAATTTTATAGATCTCGAAAATAATGTGGTTTAATAATTTATGAATGTGTTCCGTTTAATTTGGTAAATTTTAAGTTTTGAAATTGCGATTGCAATTTCATAGACTATTTTGGAGTTCTCAATGGCATGGATCGTAATTTATTTGATTTTTAAAGATTTTTTGGATTTTTGTATAGTGATAATTTTGTAAATATTAAAAAATAGAAAAAAAAGACTTCGCGGAGTAGTTTCGGCTTTCTTTTAACAATTTCCTATCGCTACAAGGCTACCATGATGCATGTCATCTGTTGTGTTGGATACACGCACAATCAGTTGGCATGTATGCGATTAAACATTATGCTATGTGTATATTATATTATATTATATATTCGATTTAATATTTTTTTATATGATTTGTTTTATAAATTATTAAACGTTTCTTAAATTTGGATTATTTAAGCTTTTTTTAGAGTTATTTGACATAAAATGATATATAATTGGGCATGAGTGAATATTCGTGCAGAAGTATAAAAACTAATTTTACTAATTATTTTTATTGTAATTAAACTGCATAGTCTAATAAAACTTGTGTTCGTTTAAATATAGTGATTATTTGTTTTCTGAAGATGAAAGATCCATTCGAAGTATAACCACTGTATTACCAATATTAAAGCTATAATTTTATCGTCCAATTTTGTTATTACTAATCTTGTACCATTGCTTTGAGAAATAGCTTTATTGTCCAATTTTATTATTACTAATCTTGTACCATTGCATAATTCTCAGGTTGGATTTCAATTTCTTAATAATATTATAGGCACACCTAATTTTTTTTAATAATTTAATCTTTTATACCCTTTCGGTCATGAATTGTATTTTATATATTTTACCTTTTAAATAAATAGAATGATTTTTTTAAAATTAATATTTTATTTATTGGCTTATTTCACTATATCAAATTAATATTTTGAATTATAGTTTATAAATAAATAGATAAAAATAAATTATTTATCAAACTATTTTCTCGTAAGATATATTATATATTTTTAACCAAGAAATAAAAATCTTTTAGAGTTTATGTTTTTATAATAAATTAATTTTACATATTTTGTTTAAGAGTTTAAATATTTTTGTTAAAAATCGATCTTTCTAATAGATATCACATATTCATTTTTTTATAATATAATTTTTTAATTTTTTTTCTAATATTTCTATATCATGAATTTTTTTTCTATTATAATTCGTTATATTATTAGTTTTTATCTAATACTGCTATAATTCTGAAACACTAATGTGTTTGATACAGTAAATGTTGATCATCATATTATTTTATATAATATCGATAATATTGTTTTGTATGCTATGTTTTTAAGACTTCTTTTAATATATAACTTTTCATCATATATAAATAATATCTTATATTCGATGTTTGTAACTATTTTTAAAACTTGTTTGTATACGTAATTTTTTTTATTTTAAGTTGTTTTATATGTAATTTTTACTGAGCAATGTTTTATATTGTATGTTTGTAACCATTCATTCTGTATTTATATAAGTAATAAGAGTTTGGGTCAAGCTATATATATCCAATTCTGGTTTAAGTATACCCAATTTTGAGTATACCCAAAGGTGGTCTAAGTATACCCAATTTCTTCCAAAATACCCTTTTGTAGGTATATAAGTCATTTTTTTACTAACCTCCATCCAACACTTCTTTCATACAACTTTCTCTCACTCCCCTCACTTCTCTCTGAACTCTCAAACTCTTATCTCTCAAAACACTCCCACCTCTCTCTAACATTTTCCGGCGAGCCACCACTACTTCCTCCCCTTCTACTCCTCCTCCATCATGGTGAAGAACAAAAACCCACACCACCAACTACGTAAGTTCCCTAATTTAATTTTGCAAATTCATTTTACTTAGATTTATGTTGGAATTTAGGATTAAGGTTAGATTTAGTTTGGAATTTAGGATTTAGATCTGAATTTAGGGTAGATTATGGTAGATTTAGGGTTGATTAGGGGCCATTTTCCAGCCCAGGGCAGTACCATCGGTGCGTACGACTGTATCGAGTGGTACAGGCTGCTGTGCACCATAGGTGCACGGCGAAATAATATTTTTTTAAAAGTTTTTTAAGAAATCGATTTTTTTAATTTTTTAATTTGTTTTTTTAATTTTGAAGGAAAACGATATGAGAGTTATATGTATTTCAATTGGAAGTTCGATTTGTAGTTTTTTTTAAGTTTACGGATTATATCGTATGTTATTAACTTTGTTTATTTTTTGTTATTATTTCAGGTCTGATGCCGTCGAGCCACGACCCCTTCCTTGGTCTAGGGCGTATCTACCGAGATCACGACTGACACACCCGGGCAAGAATTTGAAGACGGTACGGAGTGTCAAGGATGAGAGGGTCTGCGATGCTAAGCGCAGACGAGATTCATCAGAGGACTCTCAGACTAGACGTCTTAAGGAGGAGGAGGAGAGGAACAAATCAGATCGGTTTTTGCGCCGAATCAACCACGACAAGAGGAAACAGAAGGCTGTTGAGAAAGCAGTGGATGGAAGTAGAGGTAAAAAACCTTGTTTTTTTAGAAAATTTGGGCGAACCACCGGTTCTAAGGCCTTGAACCGGTGGTGTTGGGGCCTCAGTACCGAGCGGACTGAGGCCTAAGCACCATCGATCCCGTGGCCATAGAACCGGTGGTGCGTAGGTCACGCGCGGCCGGTGCTAAGGCCTAAAACCGTCCGTGCGTGACCTACGCACCACCGGTTCCATGGCCACGAAACCGATGGTGCGTGGTCAAACCGAACAAAACCTTACCTTTTCCGGCGACGGTGACTGCTTCTCCGGAGACTGGAGCTCCTTCTCTGGCGACTGGAGCTCCTTCTCCGGCAACAATTCATCATCTTTTTTCTCCGGCAACATCAACTCCTCCACGCTAATCCCTAGTTCCGAGTGATTCATGATCGATTGTGTTTTTCTTTTGGAATGAGGTTGAATGTTCTTGATTGTATTTTGAAGTTTGAAGTTGGTTTTTAAGATTTTCAGAAAACTAGACTATTTGGAATGTAAATTTACTAAACAAGAGTGTTTGTTTAGGTATAGATAGTGAAATAGGTTATTTGGTGAATTGGGTATACTTAAGATATACTTAGTAGTTTTTTACTTAATGGCAATTACGAGATTAATTGCAACGTCGAGAGTAATTTGGTAAAAAAAATCAAAGTAAAGTCAAAAGAGGATTTGGAATTGGGTATATATAACCATACCCTAATAGTTTTCGTAATTCTGCTATTAATTTAATTTATGATTAATTTATTAACTTTAATATAACCACAGCACCATGCCGGAATTTCATCTACACATGTTTCATAAAAAAATAATAATTAAAATATACTTTATGCTTGTTGCTCCATAATATAAAGTTTAACAATTAAAATTATATAAAATTAATATTTTAAACACATATATAAAATTAATAACAAAAATTGAATAAATCAGTTATTTACATACAAAACAATTAGTATAAATATTTGTCTAACACAAATCTAAAATACTATAATATAACAAAATATGATACAACTATCTATCAAAGCAATCGTCCATATATAACTGACTACCTAGTGTTAGTATGAGGATTAGAGTTTATTTACTGATAAATATGATGTTGGCTAAAGAAATTTGAACCATAAACGATAATCGAAGTTATCTCTGATTTATTGGATCTTATCTATATTGTTCAAGAGGTTCATTATGTTTTCTCACTTGTTCCTTACAGTAATTCCACGATCTATTATATTTGGATCTACGTATTTAAAACTTGTGAGAGCTTTCACAAACGACAAATAAATAAAACAACTACAATATAAGAAACCTTCATATAAAAATATTAAGAATAATACATTTAGTATACATAAAATATAAGAGAATAACCCTCACAAAAATATAAAAAGTATGTTCAATCATTTCCGCTCTGATCCATGAGGCACCAATAATTCTATACCAACCAATGCCCTATACATGAGACACCAAAATTTCTATATCAATCAATACCTCATACATGAGTAAATTTAACAGTAAAAATCCAGTAAACGAAAATATTCCAAAAAAACCAATATCAAAAGTTATATGATACAAAATCTTAGAATTGTTGACTCTATTACTTTATAGACATAAGTCATTCCATTTCCAGTTTTAGCTAATTATTCCCACAAAACATTCGTAACCATCTGACAATCACTAAACTCATAGAAGTTTTGTATTCATATACTATTGAGAGATTGATAAGCAAGTTATATATATATATATATATATATATATATATTTCACATTAAGCTATTTATAGAAAAATATTTGTAAATTTAAAGCGGGAGCTCAAAGATTCTATAACTCCTAGTGAGAAAATACTTTCATTTTTTTATAAAACAAATGGGGTTAGATTCTCATAAGTGGTTCCTATGCGATACAATAATTAACCTATATTCGGATGTTATGAGATACACTTCTCTTTTATGTTACCTGATAAATATCTTTGGACCAACTTAATATTTATGTTAACTGATAAATATCTTTGAACTAACTTGATATGCAGTGTGATCTTCTGTTTATCTGTCTAGTATTTTAATATATATATATATATATATTTAAAATGGTTTTGAATTATGAACGAATGTTATTTTAGTTGATATACATTTCCACTAATAAACATACATGAACAATAGTTTTTATATAAGTAAAATACTAACAACTTCAGTTTATTGTGTTTTCTTTGTATTTATCGAAGGTTTATTGTCGCTATGTTTGTCAATCTTTTCCATATATATATAATGTAAAAATAAACTAACATAATTTTTAAACAGCTTGTTTTCGAATTTAAGCTTAAATCATATGCATGTATGCAACAATATTCTTTAGCTGAAACTACAGTTGATTCTATTGTGTTTTCCTCATATAACAATATTCTTCAGTTGAAAGTGCAGTTGGTTCTATTGTGTTTTCCTTCTAAACTATTACTTTTAATAGTGGTTTAATGATTCAATAAATATAATTTAACTAAAATATCGAACTAATTAAACCCATTTAAAAGAAAACGAAACATACAACATAACTTTAACTTAACCATACTTTCAAATGGGTTTTTTTTTATTTTTCGCAATTCATACACTTCGTTTATGATACTGGTTGATCTTATTGTTACTATATGGACTTAACTCATCTACTTCTGATATATTAATTTGGTTTACTTTTAGTATATTGATTGGTTTGAACTGTTCGTGATCTTGTCTTCCTCTCTTCACTTCTTGATCTCAATTTGCACATTAGTAAATCCAGTTACATCTCTAGGGCGAGTAAAAAATTTAAAAGGTTGCGAATTCTCCTATCAACGAATGCAACTTTACATATTCAGTATCCACTATGGATAAATTATCAATCGCAAAAATAAACCAAAATACAAAATTATTCATAATCTTTATCAATAACTAAGATATTTTTCAGTTTATAATAAATATCAATAATCTTGCAACATATAAGCATGAAAAGTAAAGTAAATGTTAGAATATTCAGTATATTAAGTTTCCTTGTATAGGCCTCTAAGTTCTCTATATATTGAGAGCCTTACTTGGGTTTGCATTATAAAAAAAAGTTCAATACAAAAAGGTACATTTTCTAATAAACACAAAACCCTAGCCGCTTCTTGGCGGCTACTTCTCTCTTTGTTTTTTAACATGGTATCAGAGCACGTGTGATTCTGGGAATTCTGAACATCCTCATCAAAGATGGCTGGCAATGAAGTTGTGGTTAGTCAAATCCCTGATGAATTAACAATGCAGATTGCTGCCATTCTGAGAAATGGTCTCAGGACACAACAACAAACAACTAACCCCGAGAATTTATCCCTATGGATTAAACTCGGTGGTGACAACTATGCCCTATTGGCAAACCTGATGAAGAAAGCAATTGGGGAAAAGGGGGAGAGGTTCTCATATTACAAGGGAGTCGACACCTCCATCTAAAACTGACAACACATATACAAGGTGGGAACAAGATGATCAATGTGTTTTCACATGGATTATCCAGAATCTTGAATCCATCTTGGTGAATAATGTCTCGCAATATCCCACTGCAAAAGCCCTCTGGGATGGGTTAGCCACCACATACGATTCTGGTACAGATTCGTTACAGGTGTTTGACCTTCATAAGAGGGCTAATTCATTAAGGCAAGGCTCCGATACACTAGAAGACTTGTGGAACAAACTGCAGAACATCTGGATGTCTATAGATAGGCGAGATCCGAACCGTATGAAAGATCTAGAAGACATTCAAATCTACAATAAGAAGATTCAAGAACAAAGACTCTATCAATTGCTAATGGCGATTAATGACAAGCTGGAACCAGTCAAGAGAGATATCCTGAAAAAGGATCATCTTCCTTCCGTCGAAATAGCATATGCTACAATACGAAGGGAAGTGGCCAGGCTTAATATACTAAAATCAAGTTCTTCTGATAGTGACTCAATTGAAATTGGAATGGGTTTGGCTGCTAAAGATTCTGCACAGAGGTTTAAATTCCGATCCAAAGAGAAAGAAGATAAATCCAAGTTGTATTGCACTCATTGTGGGATGAAGAAACATACTAAATAGACATGTTTCCAGCTAGTTGGCTATCTAGAATGGTGGTAGGACGGTCATAAGGAGAAAAATAACCAGTGTTTCAGATCTAATTTCAAACGGGCTTCGTCTACAAGTGGCGGTGAAGATCGGACTAAAAATGAGCAAGGAAGTGGCACTGGTTTTGGAGGAATAGCGGCGAACTCCTATGAAAAACTTGGAGGTAAAGGGTTTGAGAAATCAATGAATTGGATCTTTGATTGCGGGGCTACGGACACCATGTCTTATGATCCTAAAGACTTTGGTGACATGTCATCTCCAAAGAAGTCCCATATTGAGACCGCTAGTGGAGAAATTTGTGAAGTCAAAGGGGGAGGTTCAATTATTTTTTCGGAAAAAATAGAAATTAAAAAATTGCCTCTACATTCATTCACTATCCTTAAAGTTATTATCTGTTAGTCAAGTGACAAAACAACTCAACTATGTGCTTCTTATGTATCCATTTTTTTGTATTTTACAGGACATTCGTACGAAGGAGATCATTCGGCGTGGTACTGAACAAGGAGGTCTCTATTATGTTGATGAGGTAGTTCATAAGGGACATGCCATGCTTGCTCACGGAACAACCGAAAGGAAACTTTGGTTATGGCACCGGCGACTTGGTCATCCTTCTTTTAGCTATCTTAAAAGTTTGTTTCCTAGTCTTTTTTGAATAATTCCATTCATGAGAAATGTGAAACCTGCATTCTTGCAAAAAATCGTAGAGTCTCATTTAATCAAAGTAATACTAGTGTTGATTATGTTTTTTCGCTAATCCATTCTGATGTTTGGGGTCCAGCACCAAATTCCACTAACAATCAAATCAGATACTTTGTTTTATTTGTGGATGATTTCTCAAGAATGACTTGGATATACTTCATGAAACATAAATCGGAAGTACCAGAAATATTTGTTTGATTTTACAAAATGATTTTGACTCAATTTGAAAAAAAATACAGATTCTCTGTTCTGATAATGGAACAGAGTTTGTCAACAAAACAGTGCATAATTTCTTCAAAACAAATGGTCTTATCCATCAAACCACTAGTCCAAACACACCTCAACAAAACGGTACTTCAGAACAAAAAAATCGTACTTTACTTGAAAAAACTCGTGCTATTATGGTTGAATCTAGAGTTCCTCATTCTCTTTGGCCAGAAGCTCTTGCTATAGCCACGTATCTTGCAAATCGTCTACCAACCCGATGTCTAGGAAATAAAACTCCATTACAAGTGCTTGCCACCCAAGTTACAATTCCATCTGTTATGACCTTACCACCTCGTGTCTTTGGTTGTTCGGTGTTTGTTCATATCCCTAAAACTAGTCGAAACAAACTTAATCCTTGTGCTGAAAAGTGTATATTCATTGGGTATAGTGTCCATCAAATGGGCTATCGGTGTTATAATCCGGTTACTCGCCGAATCCATGTCACCGTGTTTGTGACTTCTTAGAATCCGATTATTTTTTTGACCACCTATATCGTGCTGAGGGGGAGAAAGTAAGTGAATCACTCGACTGGTTGCTATATGAAAGTTACTTTGAGGATGTGCCGACAGAGTCGGTAGATGGCGCCACCGTACACACCTCTTCCAACATAAAGGAGACTGACGAAGCAGTTTTTACCACCAATGATTCTCCCGAAGACAATGTCCAACAAGAAATAAATGCCATGGATACTACCAGCGAATCAGCCGAAGAAACTGTCCATCAAGAGGTAAACAATTTACAATGTCATAATTCACAAAATGCTACTGACCATGACATTTTAGGAAGTTAATTTGTTGAAACTCAAACTCTGGTTCTTCCCCCAAGAAAAAATAGAGGGGTTCCTCCTGACCGGTATTCACCGGAACACGTTCCTCGTGCTTCTACATATCCGGTAAAAACGGACAGGAAATGAATGACGAAGATTGCAAAGGCGTTTTCAGCTACTATTCTCTCTGAACAAATCCCTAAAACAACTCAAGAAGCTAATAAGATGACTGAATGGCATGAGGCAATGAATACCGAAATGGAAGCTCTAAAAAGGAATGGTACATGGGAGAATTGTGTGTTACCACAAGGGAAGAAAGAAGACGGGTGTAGATGGATGTTTAATATAAAATATAAATCTGATGGCACCATTGAGCGACACAAGGAAAGATTGGTTGCCAAAGTATATACACAAACATATGGTAAAGACTACTCTGAAACGTTCTCTCCGGTTGCAAAGATTGACACTATCAGAGTTTTACTTTCAATAGCCGCGAATAAAGATTGACCTTTTCATCAATTTGATGTAAAGAATGCTTTCTTACATGGAGACTTGGAAGAAGAGGTATATATGAAACCCCCACCATGGTTCTCTGATGGTTTTCAAGAAAATGAGGTATGTAAACTGAAAAAGGCATTATATGTCTCAAACAGTCTCCTCGTGCTTGGTTTGGGAGATTTACAACGGCAATAAAGCAGTATAGCTACAAACAGAGTAATGGGGATCATACCTTGTTTTATAAAAAAAGAGGAGAATTAGTCACTTGTCTTATATAAATGTCGACGATATGATTATAACGGGGAATGACGAAGAAGAAATTAGTTCTCTTAGGAAAAACCTCTTCAAGGAGTTTGAAATGAAAGACCTTGGGGGATTGAAGTATTTCATAGGAATCGAGGTTCTTAGGTCAAAAAGAGGGATTTATATCTCCCAACGAAAATATATATTGGATTTATTAGCTGAAGTTGGCATGGTGGATTGCAAACCAAATGACACTCTTATGGCTGTGAATCACAAACTAAAGATAATTGAAGGGACCAGACCAGCGAGTAAAGAAAGGTACCAAAGGTTGGTGGGAAAATTGATTTACCTGGCTCACACTCGACCCGACATTGCATACGCGGTGGGAGTAATTAGCCAGTTCATGCATCATCCTCAGGAACACCATATGGAGGCAGTAATGAGGATTATTCGATATCTCAAAGGCACACCAGGAAGAGGCATAATTTTTAAGAAAGATGGACACCTTGATGTTGAAGTATTCACAGATGCTGATTGGGGAGGGAATCCTAACGACAAGCAATCAGCTGCTGGCTACTTTACTCTTCTTGGAGGTAACTTGGTGACTTGGAGGAGTAAGAAACATAAAGTAGTATCACTGTCAAGTGCTGAATCAGAATTTAGAATAATCGTTAAGAGGATTACCGAGATACTTTGGTTAAAGAAGATAATGAAAGAAATCGGATCCCCTCTCAAGTGTCCAACTCAGTTAATGTGCGATAATAAAGCTGCGATTAAGATTTCAGAGAACCCGGTACATTACGATAGAGCAAAGTACGTTGATATAGATAGGCACTTCATAAAAGAAAAGATTGAAGATGGGACAGTCGAACTTCCGTTTGTTAGATCTGAAGACCAACTGGCAGACATCCTGACAAAAGCGGTTGCTGCAAGAACATTCGAATCAGGTTTATCCAAGTTGGGTATTGGTGATCCCACTACACAACTTGACGGGGAGTGTTAGAATATTCAGTATATTAAGTTTTCTTGTATAGGCCTCTAAGTTCTCTATATATTGAGAACCTTACTTGGGTTTGCATTATAAAAAAGAGTTCAATACAAAAATGAACATTTTCTAATAAACACAAAACCCTAGCCGCTTCCTGGCGGCTACTTCTCTCTTTGTTTTTTAACAGTAAATCATAAAGGTTTTTTAGCAGTTCTAATTCCTTACAAAAAAAAAGCTAGAATACAAAATATACACTTTCATAGTAAGAACATTCCACACATAAAGCATAAGGTTCATTTTGTTTTAGCTTTTGCTTGCATAGAAAACAAGCATAGTTCCAATTTAAAGTAACTTGAAATCAATATCCACTATACTATATGTGAACAAAATTAGGCTTTGGTAACACACAAATTTTATTTAGTTTTTTGTCAAAGAGATTTGACACTGACACACTCGAATCCCTCTTTGAATCATTAGGCTTAGGATCGCTAAACTTAGTTTTCAAGCATGCATAACCAAGAGGTTTTACAAAAATTTAGAAACGAAATCCAAAAGAAAGACTAAAGAGCATTTGAAAATAAGAAAAGTGAGAGATCAAATGAACGTTGACTGAAAACCTTAATCGAAGGCTACGTTGGCTTCATCTCTCCTTATAGACTACCTTTTGTTTTTTTACTCTATGTAGACTTATTTTTCCATGCGAAGGAAAATTATACAATGTTAGGTAATCAACACATCTTCATGTTTTAATAAAACATAAATTACAAAGTAAGAACATTAAACAAACTTAAAAAATGTTTTGTTTTGGTTAGAAATTAAAATAACTTATTTTAGGTTTACTTTAGATCACCAAGTTAATAGGTCATTTATTTCATACAAATAGAAGCCCAACATAAGCAACATAAGCAATAAAATCATCATATCATAGGCACAAAATTATTTAATTAGAATAATACATCATGAAATCGAATGTAAACAAAAAAAACACACAAATATGATTCATCTACAAACCATAACTATATCCATGTTTGGATTTAAAATTTTAATAAATAAAGAAAACTGAATTAAAAACTAAAAAAAGGTTGGTAGAGGTGATTATGTCTCTTTGTAAATTGTTTGCGAATATGTTATAAATAAAATCAAAAGTTATTTTTTTAGTCACTATACTAAAAGATAACCTTGATCCAACACTTTAGTAAATCCCTAACTTTTCATAGCAATTTAACTTTTTTTTAATTCCGCTCCAATATGCAATGAAAAACTTGTAAAAGTTATCAGGATTTACCGAAATCTATTATCATCAACTACACATATAATGAAATAAATCCAATACGTTAACAAATCAGATACATAATTCGAGTATTTAATAAAAAACAAAATATATAGGCTAACAAAAAATACGCTTTTATTGATAAACATGAAACACGTTTGAGCGATATAAGAAAAAAAGGAAATCAATCTTACTTGATAATTTGTTGTGTTTTCCCCATTTCTAAAACGGTAAACATATAATGATGTTCTTACTTATTTATTAAGAATAACCATTATATCCATTGAAATCCTTTATTCTTCATCATTTCTGTCACCATGGTTAGAACAAAAGGAGTGAAAACCATTATATGCTTGTTTTATTTTGCTTTATGAGGGAGTTTTTATGTTTTCTTAACTAACATGTAGATCCGGATGAGATTTTATAACATTTGATTTTAAAACAAAAATAAGAACGCCATGTTTTTTTAGAGAACAACCGCTACTCAACGAGTGCGCACAAGTTAACCCTTAGTATGACGCAATAGTCTGCAAACCAACGTCCGAAGATAAATTACACAATGTGACAGACTCAAACCAAAAAAGCATTTGTCGAGGGAGTCGAACGCATAACCTCTTCGCCACAAACTTATCTACTCCACCAACTCAACTACCCCTTTCGGAACACATTGAAAATAGAACGCGATGTTCAAAATAAAGTGCCACGGCAAAAGGAAACAAATAATTACTTATATATATAATTAGGATAATTAATTTTTAAATAAAAACTAATAGTTGAATGATTAAAGATTTTAATATAAAATAAATAATTAATATCATAGTATACAATAATATATATATTTTAAAAAGTAAAATTTAGATAAATTAATATTTTAAATTAAAAGTGATAGTTGAATGATTAAGAATTAAAATAATAATCAAACATTATGATTATGAAAATCTTTAATAAAATAATAACAAAAACAAATTAAAAATAAAAATAATTGAAAATATTCCATTTAAAAATACAATTTTTTAAATATTTTAAAAAATATGACGATTATTTAACCAATATTTATTTTATTATAATTTATATTTTACAATGGAATCGTGATGTAAATCAAAATATTAGATTAAAATTTAATAAATAAATAAAAATAAAATTTATGAAAAAATTCAAAAATTACAGGGTAAAGCTATTTCTTCTATGCTTCAAAAACACACCGCCTTGTTATTTCTGTAAATATAAAAATCATATTTTATCCTTTTCTTTAATTTTTCACCCAAATACTCATTTCTTCAATCTTCTAACCGTAGTCACATACCTTCTAACTCAGCAAAGTAAACCCTAGCCACCATAATCGAGCAAGTTATACCCAGGTAAACTCTTTTTTTTTGTTACTTATGGAAATAGATTCCATCAATTGTTCATGAAATCGATTTTCACGATTTTTTTATTCTGGAAATCGATTTCATGAAACTTTCAAAAACTTTGTTTGCTATTCTTGTGGAAATTGATTTCAAATATATTTCGATGTTCATGAAAACGATTTCCATGGACCTTTTTTTTTTGGAAAAAATATCACATGATTTTGAGGGAGCATCTCAGAATCATGTGTTATTTTTTTAAAGCATGTAATTCTGAGACAACCACTCAGAATTAGTTGTTTTTTTTAATAAAAATAACATATGATTCCGAGTTGGTATCTCGGGATCATGTGTTATTAAAAAAACAATTAACTCATAGTGGGTGTCTTGGAATTAGTTTTTTTTGTAAAAACATCTAAATCCGAATGGATATCTCGGATCTTCAAAATCGGGATTTTCGATTTTGGTTTTTTTGAAACTGGATTTTGATGTTAGATGAATGTACAACTAAAATACATCATTATATTACCTTGTTGGTTGTTCGGAAGATGTTCTCCGATGTTGAATCTTTAATTTTGGTGTTTTCGACTTCCATTAGGTTATGAGTAAATTTTATTTTAAAATGAGTTTTTTGGATTGTTAAGGTTTAATTTTAGAAGTTAAATGATATGTGTTGGGTGTAAATTGATTTAACAATGTGTTTGTTGGAATAAGAGTTGGATAGTGCATAGTGGCATCAAAATAAATTAAAAAGTAAATAAAAGGTAAGAAGGTAATAATAAAACTTATGGGGAAATAGCTTTACCAAAAGTTATATTACGTTCAAAAACTTAATCCTAGGTTAAGATAAAAAAATACACAATAAGTTGTGAGGAAATTTATGCTAATTATGGGTTCGATTTCATGATAAAATAGTCTATTTAAATGGTGAAATTTTACAAAATAGATTCAAAATCTTACAATGAAAATCACAATAGATCCAGGTCCTAGAAATGATAAGTAAAATTAATAATACTCAAGATGATGATAAACAAAAAAAAGAGTTCTCTTACTTACCCGAAAAAAGGACAAGAGTTTTTTAGATTCTAAGAGTAGATTTTAATTTATGATCACCTAATAAAAGAAAATAAAATAGGTGATGAGAATGAAAGAGAACAAAAAAAAATTAAATACCATATGAGAGATAAGAAAAATAAATAACAATCATATGAAAGATAACGTTAGTACTCCACATGTTGGAAGCTAATGTTAGAATTTGAACCACATCAAAAGTAATTTTATAATAGTATAACAATCTAAAACAACAATAAAATTTTATGTATCTAAGTAAATCAAATAATTTATGGTTTTATATTTGGCTATCTGAAACTATATAAGATAACTTTTTAATCTTCGTATTTTCAAACTTAATGATCTATTTTATAAGGGTAATATCACCAAAGGTATCATATATCAGATTTTACTAGTAGTATCCAAAGTATCACTATTGCCTACTTAATACCTATTTTATATAGTTAAATTCAATTTAATATTCAATTTTTATAATAATATCCTAAATACCCTCAACCACCTATATAAGCTTTTTTTTTTCAAATGCTACATTTCCCCTTTTTCACATATTAAAATTTTGAAATTAATAAGCGTATCTCTCTATCATCAGACTCGAACCTGAAACCATATGAGAGAAGCTCTAAACAAGTAGAATCATTACAAATTAGATTATACCCTATGTAACCAGATTTTATCCTGAGTTACCTAATACCTACCTACTTTACCTATTCTAATAGAATTTACCATGAGTTACCAGATTTTTACGAACCTATTTTATCGAAGAATTTACCAGATTTCTTTTTGTAATAAGCTATAAATTGTTTTTATAATGTATTTCTTTTAGTCAGTAATTTTGTTTACGTTGTGAAATATTTCAGGATTCAGTTTTAGAGTTTGCAGGTATGTTTTGCTAAAACTGCGACTTGACTGGGGAAGAAGATGTGAGACGCTTAAAAAATCATTCTATTGGGATATGCGAGTCATGTTGGTACATAATTTGCAAGAAATTTGAAAATATTCGACGTCTCGCATATGCGAGATGTTAACATGTCCCATATGCGAGATTAGACATGGTTATTATGCAAGACACATCGATTGCTCCTAATTATTTCTGAATTTTTCAACGCAAGTAAACAATACCTAAAGTTTGATTTTGCATTTACAAACATAATGGACATACTGGAATTGTTTCTCTTAGTGATTTCAAAGAGTTCAAAAGTATTCAAAAGTATATCGAACGTAGATGGGATGTGTTGGTTAGAGGTAAATACGATATTACTTACTGTTGTGGTGATAATAAGAATTATTTATTTATGAAAAAGATAGCTTTGTGAGTTTGCTAGTATTACTTGATGTTGAGTGTTTAAAAAGTGTTAGTTTTCTTACAGAAGAGTATGCAGTAAATAAGGGTGCTGAAGAAATGCGTAAAAAGTCTAGCATAAGTTCGTTTGAGGCCTCAAATAATCAATCAATTAGTGGGGAGATTAGTACTAGATTAAGTTTTTTCTATCATAAAAAAAACTTGCTACTACTGGTTGGGTTGATGAAATTATAAGTGTTAGTCAAGTTTTTTTTATCAAGGTGTTGTAGCTTTAAGGTTATCTTTATGTCGTTATGCCTTAGGGCATGGTTTTTGTTTCAAGTACATGCATAATACAAGATCTAAGATAACTGCTTATTGTGAAATTAAACTCTCAACTGGATGCAAATTGATACTTTATGCATCACTTGATTCCACCATCGGTTTTATGATCATTAAATGGTTTGTTCAACTCCATAATTGCATCCCGGGTTTTCCCAAACAACGTTAGAGACATTTGACATATGAGTTGTTTGCTATAAAAATTCATGATTCTATTAGGTCATGCAATTCTGTGACAACAAAGATGTAAAATCATTTGTTAAACATGAATACAAATTAGACATTTCTTATTGTCTCTCATGGGATACTGTAGAGAAAATAAGGAGGAGAGTTTTCACAAATAGTTCTACTTCCTTTAATTTAGGTAAACAATACATCAAATGATTGAAGAATTGTGATATTACGATAAAATATTATTTGGAATATATTCCGGGAAACAAATTCAAGCATTGTTTCATAGCACTTGGTTCTTTTCTTTAAGGCTTTAATTCTTCCCAACCGCTTTTATATATTAATGGAATATTTTTTACCGAAAAGCATATGAGAGTATTTCTCTTTTCCATATCAAAAGATGGTAACAATGGTAAGTTTCATGTCTTCATGTTTTTTTATTTTATACATGTAACGTGTGATTCGTGACCATATGACGTGCAATAGTTTTACCCCCAACATGCGATTCGTAACCATATGGTCAAGTAAGACATGTATGTAATAGCCTTACCTACCACCATGTGAGATATGATATATGCAACATGCGAGTCGTGACCAAGCGGTTTTGTAAGACCTATGAAACGAATATCGTGAGACTATATATACATATAATATGAGTTTAGTTAGTTTTTCAGGTTTATTTCCTATTGCATTTGGTATTGTTGGTTGTGAAGTTACTGACAATTGGCTATGGTTTCTAGAGAGTTTGAAACCTCATTTGTTGGAACGTCAAATCACATTTATTTTGGACTCTCATTTAGGTATCATTAATGTTATTTTTATCATGTATTTAAAATTTTATCATACGTACTATATTTTCCATATTGTTTAAAATTTGAAGTATGTTTTGAGTCGTTCTAATGCACATTTTAAGTGGGTGATGATTTATAAGTTTTGGATAATGTGCTTATACGCCAACTGTAGACATTTTTAATGAACGGATTGAAGCGTTTATTACTGAAAGAGGTCATAGAGTTATTAACTTTCTTGATAATTTACCTCCGGATAAATATGCTCAAGCATTTGTTCAAGGGAAACGATATGGTGCTATGACATCTTCTCTGATCGAATCTTTTAACCATCAGATTAAAGATCTGTTTAGTCTACCTATTTTTGATTTAATTGTCAATATTCAAGTCTTACTTATGACTCAAATGTCACAACGTTATTCGAATGAGCTAAGTTGTAGCAATAAATTATGCCATGGGTATGAAAAGAAATTAAAGGTCAATATGGAAAAAGGTCGCCACTGGCTAGTTTGTAAGTATTCGACAACCATATTTAAAGTTTTTTCTGAACCTGTTATGGTTGTTAAATTACTGGATTGTATATGTTCTTGTGGCGCTTGACAACATGATTGTTTTCCATGTTCTCATGATTTTGCTGTAATACATTCAACTCAACAATATCCTATGATAATAATAATTCCATTCTTAATTGCTAGCAATTGCAGGTCAACTTACACTTTTAGAATACTTTCTTTAACCAGTTTTGTTGAAGGATCAAGATCTAATGAGTTTCTAGAAATTTTGTCTCCCAACCTGAAAAGACGAGCTAAAATGCCTAAAAGTAGCGTATTTCGTCTATAAGAGAAAAAACAACGAGAGAGATGAAGTGTGGTCGTTGTTCTAAGTTAGGGCATAATAAAAGGACTTGTGAGGAACTTGTTTAAATGTTTGAAAGCTCTAACATACTGCAATTTTTTATGTTACAAAGTATTTCTCTGTCTACTTATCGCAACATGGGATTCCACTTAAACAAAACATTGAATTCTACTTAAACATAATATGTGATTCTAGTTAAATTAAACATACGATTCTGCTTACGGAGATCAAACATGTCACCCTACTTCATGAGATTCTACTTAAACCAAACATGTGTTTCTGCTGAAAGTAAACATGTGATTCTACTTAAACTAAATATGCTACAGGGTTGGTGTTTATATTTTGGTCATAAAGGTAGGCATCAGACAAAGTACACCTCTTCCGTAGAGGCAGGTAAGCACGATTAACGATAGATGGTTGGCGTGCTCATCCGGGTGGGAACACTGTGACGAAGGTTTGGTTATTAGAGCAACCACTGTGAGGGGGTTTGTCTTGGTGATTTTATCCATACCTTAAGCAATCCTATGAAGAATAATGATCTAGCTTTTATGAATCTTCCTCCGGAGTTTCTCCTGAACGGTAAGGTAAGAAACTCTTACATCTTCTCTTATTTTTCCTTCGTGATGGATAATATTTTAAAGCCAATAGTCGTGCGGCCCATACTTAGCTTAAGTGCATCGAATTCACTTACTATCTTGGCTACTCCATATTTAACTAAGGAGTATGTTGTGTGTGATCAGTTATGAAACACTTCTTCTTTCAGAATGTCGTACATGTCCAACCATTCGTTTGCCATCTTTCTTGTGTTGGTGTTTTAAGTAGGTTGTAATTTGGCATCATCTGATACCGTTAGCTCGTTTTTAGCAGCATTTTCCATCGAGGGTTAACCACCCTCCAAATGTATATCTGTAACTAAACGTATGGTCTTTCGAACTTTCCTTTGCATGCCCATACCACTTCTTTGTTAGGAAAATATTCGGAAGGCTCTTCACCTTCTCAGGTTGTAGGAAAATTAGGTATATCTTCACCCGAATTCGTCTTAATGCTCACTATAGGGTCAAACTTTTTGTCTAAGCATGCTTTTTCCAACTTCTCTATTGCACCAAATTCTAATTGTTGATCTCATGGGTAGTCCACAACGAGGGGGATTCCATCGTTAAATGACTAATAAATTCCATCTATGGGAAATTTGGCCAGGTTTTAAGGCAAGCTTGGTCATGTCTTGCGAAAATCTTGGACAGATTTCGAGGCAATATTGGCTATGTATCTAGGAAATCTTGGCCAGGTCTCGAGGATATCTTAGCAAATTTCTTCAAGTCTTCCATCTTATTTTCATATATTACCTAAGGTACCCCCTAATGATCCCCATTTTATCGCCCACAATGTATTTCATCCAATCCTGGTAAGTCGATGGTGCTTCCTTGAAGTGTAGCAACCATGTCGGCCCAAGATGAGGTTGTGAAGGGGGGATTGAACCAAGCATTATTAATTCTGCAATCTCTGTCTCCTAGTGCAGTGTTACAAGAGACTATAGAATGATATGATGGTATGACCATCAACGGGACGTTGGCCAAAATGTTGGATCTATCTTCTAATGTTTTGATAGCTGGTTATGATATGTGGTTGAGCTCCAACTGAGCTATAGTCGGTTTCATACCGTCGTCCCATGATTACCCACTATGAACTTGACCCGTAGGTTAAAGTTGTCTTTCTACTTTCCGTTGGGTATCTCTCCTTCCTTGGTTCCTTCTTCGATGGTTGACTTAAAATTGATAAACTAGGGTCACGCCTAGTGATGGGAGATCTACTGTTGCGGGGTTGATTTGTTGGTCCTCCCTTGCCATGTCATTCCGTATCAGCCCTGATGAGTCTCTCTTGAACAACGGATGGGGGACACGGTTATCCGGTCACTTCTTGGGCCACTGCAATGCTTCTGACGACATGTAGAAGCTCGCTCACTTTTTGAACTAGGTCGTCAATTCTCCTGTTAGTGAGAATGATAGAATGATCTTCCCGTCATCATAGTCTAATGGAATGAAAATGATGACATTCACGAGGGCGGCAGATGGGGCGATATGATGTTCTTCATGTGGAGGACTTTCTACCTCTATAGGGTGGATTGTCTCATTGTCAATGCTTATCTCTCAAGGTAAGGTGAGTTACAACACCGATACTTTCTGTCATGTTGTGGACATTTTTCAGGATCTTGGATTCATGATGTTAAAAGTAGAATTATAAAATTTCCGTAAATTTGGATGTTAGCTGATTTCTTTTTCTGGAAACGGAACCAAAATGGTGTTGCAAAAATCAACTAAACTTATGACACTTGGAAATTTTTGACAAGTGAAGATTAACAGCAACATATTCGAAGAACTTGAAATGAATGTGTGAATAATACTTGTATTTTATTAATGATGAAGATTATAAAATGACATCTCTTTCTGTTTTTACAGTTCTCTCTAGCTTTCACCTAACATTACAAATGAAACACTATATTCTTATATAGTGGTCTTGACTTGGAGAGGTCCGTGGTTGTTGCCTCCTCATTGGTGCAGCCTTTTCTGGCTCTCGGGATGCCTTAACAGATTGAGGTACGTCTTTGGGGGTTGCTTTATCGCACAATATATTTTGTCAGGCATGATTTCCGTCCACATCGAAATCACTCGGGAGAGGGGGAACGATAAATGCTAAGTGTTTGTTGGCTAATGAGGAACCATATATGGCTTGGCTAAGTTGGGTAGGCTTTGGGAGGAAGATTCTTCCACATCGGGGCAATTTTGGCAAACTTATCCTTAAGGGACCAACTGGTCACTTAAGGCCATCAGGAACAATTACGGTTATCGGGAAAATGTGGGTCATCGGGACAAATTTGGCCATCATGACAATTATTGCATGTCCCGAGGCAATGTTGGCCAAGTGTAGCCAAGCTGGCCACTTTGGCCTTGACCAAACTGACTGAAATGGCCACTTCGGCCTTGGCCAAGTGACCAAGGTGGCCACCGAGGTCGAGCTTTTGGGACTCGGGTTTGGCCTTCGACCAACTTTCTTCTAGTTGTTTGATGTAGCATGGTTAGGTAACTTAGTTTTTTTCTCATTTTACTTTAAAAAACAATCATGATGGAAGCTTGTTCAGAGCTCGGTGCAAGCTTTGCCAGGTCTCAATGCAAACTTGGCCATGTTTTGAGGCAAGTTTGGTCATATCTCGGGGTAAGCTTGGACATATCTCAACGTAAGCTTGACCATGTCTTGAAGAAATTGTGGCCATATTTTGAGGCAAGCCTAGCCATGTCTCAAAGCAATCTTGGGTTGCATTTGACCATTAGGTCAAGTTAGGCTCATTCAGGATTAAATGAATCATACACGGCTCAAATTGTAGATCCTTACTTGGTTTTGGTCGTGCCCCGCTTAAATGATATTTTATGTTGTATCAGTTAATATTAGTTATATACTTTTGTCAAATCAAACAATAAGTTACCCAATGGGAAATGATTAGCAAGCTTAAATATAGATATGACTAAATTGGTTGGAAGATGTTGATTTATATTAATTATCATCGAGACCACTACATTTTTAGTTAAATAAAATGGACAAGGTCAGATGAATAATATGCAAGACTACATGGATTCGAGAATGCGATTTGTGCAGTGTCTAAACATGTGACTCTAGTATTATTGAACATGTGAATCTAGTGTAACTAAACATGTAACTCTAGTGTAACAAAATAGAAGATTTTTGTGCTACTCACCATTAAATTCTAGGGTAACTAAACATGCAATTCTAGCAGTAGTTTACATGAAAACTATTCTATTTCTTTACTTACAAAATATATTACTTGCAAAATAAGTAAGAAAAAAATACTCTATCAAGCGAGCTACCAATGAACATTTGTGTTTTCATCATTAAGAAATTAAAATATTTAAGCTCTCGTATAAATAGACATATGTCTTCACTGTATCTATTAGGAACGAATCCATTATGGATATATTCTTTGGCGTATTCGCAAACAAAAATTATGCAGTCGAGGCTTTTAGGCTTTTGTTGTGAGATCTTTCTTGTTGTTTTGACCTTGTATGCCTTTTCTTGAACATGTATGAATATTTTTGATAAAAGATTCCAACTGTTAACAAGAGTTAATACACGTGAAAAGGTTAGATACAAGACCACTAGCAAATAATAAGCATGCATGACTATAAATACTTACCAGTGGCTCAATAACGTTTCTTGTATAGTCTGTTGTGTATTTAACGTGAGGAAATTGTGGGTTATAGTTTATTGTTATTCTATTTTCAAGGTCAATAATCACCAATGTTCAATGGTTCATTATATGTTTTTGATATGGTGCATATTGGAACCAACACATAATACGTGTGCTGTGGCATAATAAGGAATACTTCGTCAACCATTTTTGTTAGATTTCCCATCACGGTCAGTGTTGTCTGCAATAAGACAAAGAATTACTAACAGTTTTTTTTTTCTAATAATCGATACGTAACTTTAGTTATACTTACCGTTGTATGAGCAGAAAATTGTATCATGTTAAATTTAAAAGTGTAAGTACCATCGTAAGCTTGGGCTGGTACTTTGCCATTATTTTCTTTCAGCGTCTTATAAATCCAAGCGTCAATAATTTACCAAATGACAAGTGAGGGACATGTAATTAAACATGAGAGATTAATACAACTTAACATGTTATTTTAATACAAATTAAACACCATGCGATTCTAGTGCTACTGACCATGCATGTATACTGTAACCAAACATGCGATTCTAATGTAACTAAGCATCCAATTCTATTGTAATTAAACATGAGAGATTAATTTAATTTAAAATGTTTTTCTAATCAATATAATTGAAAATGTGTTTCTACCTTAAATTTCACTCTTATAATGCAACACTTGTATATTTTACCTTAAACTCTTGGTCGTTTTCATTAGGTAGCGCCATCATATCACTTATACAGATATGCATTCTATAGTTACCCTGTAATAATGGTAAATACCATACTTTCAGATCTTCTTGTTTTTTAGCCCTTTGTATCTTACATACTTTATGGTATTCACAGACAACAATCAATTGCTTTGTTGTTGTATTTATTTTCCAATCAAATAAAGTCACCTCCTCATTTTGTATCTCACTATGAGTTTGTTCAAGTAACGACTATTCAGGCCACTCATCATCCTCTTATACTGATTCTTTTGTTGTCTGAAAAATAGAAGACAAGGTGTCAAACACTATACAATTTCAATTATAATAAACATACGATTCCAAATATAATGAATATGATTCCTAAAGTATATGATAATATATATTCAAAATTAAATCTTGATCTTCTTAAGATGCACTTAAATCTTGTACCTTTGATGTTATCTCTATCTTTTTTACAACCTTGTCAGTAGTAGCATCCATGAAAACATCAACCTCCATCTCCTCCACGATATCATCCCAATTTCATTCCACGATAGTATAAGTCTCAAGCTGATAAATCTCATCATATAGGATTGTGTAGGCTCTGTAAAAAAATCATCATCTTCTACTTTTATACATGCTTATTTTTTGGGCATATTAGTTAAGGCTGATGTTGATGCTTCTCTTTTACACTTTCGTGATGTTAGTTGTTCAGGTTGTCTGTGTTGGACTTCCACTGCATGTGGGCCGGTTGGTGTTGGTTCTATTTGATTGAGTTGGGTTTGTTCTTTATGTGGGAAAATTATTTCTTCTTTTAGTTGTTGTTGTTGTTGTCCGTTTTAGGGTTGGAGTTGATGATGCTAGGCTTATTTCGGTTCAGGTTAACGAAGTTGTGCTTCGTTTTGTTTGGGTTGATGAAGTTGTTATTCTTCAGCTTTGTTGGTGTAAATAAGGTTGAAATAAACAAACAATATATATATATATATATATATATATATATATATATATATATATATATCGGACCATACAATTTATAATGGGAGACCTGTATAAGCACATATAGATGATGAAACATGCACTTCTGGTTTATTTTATAGTGCGAGACCTGAATAAATATATACATGGATGATGAAACATCTGGTACAATAAATATCATAAAAGACTTGTGAACATATGTGGATAGACCATTTATAAAACAACGATGCGAGACTTGTACATAATACTTACTAGTGGTGCATAAGTGGTTTAGTTGGTCTACTTGTTGGACGGCTGGGGTCACGTGTTGACCATGCGACACTTTAATACGTATCGATATTAAACATGTGACTCTAAGTATATTAAACGTGTGATTTCAAGTATATTAAACGTGTAATTTGTTAATATTAAACATCTGATTCCAAGTATAATAAATAGGCGATTCCAAATATATAAATAGGAGATTCCAAGTATATTAAACGTGTGATTCTAAGTATAATAAACATGTGATTCTAACTATATTAAACATGCAATGCCAAGTATAATAAACAGAAAATTTCAAGTATAATAAATGGACGAGGCATGTTATAAATAACATAAAATCTATTCTTTTACAACCCTCAAATATATAATTTTAGAAACCTATAGTATATGACAATATACATTCAAAGTTGAATCTTAATCTACTTAAGATCCACTTACCTCTTTACGAACTTGTACCCCTCATGTTGTCTCTGTGTCCTTTACAACATTGTCAATAGTAGCATCCATGAAAATATCATGCCGTACCACTTGTTGTTGGACGGTTGGGCTCACTTGTTGTTCTTGTGGTACCAGTGAGATTTTTCCATTGACTTGTGGTGGTGTTGGTACTTACTCAATTGGTTTTGGATATTAAATAGATAGATTAAGTGATATGCGAAAGTCTTGAAGTTGGAGCTCTTAATGTAACTTGGCTATTACTTTTGCTTGCTCGTTAACTAGTTACAACAATGCCAGAAACATTGGTATCAGATGTATGAGACTACAACAAATAGAACATATATAACAAGTGAGATTAGAGGAAAGACATATACTTACTTTTTTCTTCTGTTTCCAAGTGAACGTTCCATAGGGTAGAACTCTACAGACCACATGTGCTTATTGTTTCGTATTTTACGTTTCAGTCTCTGACATAAAAGAGAACTCTTCTTAAAGGTGGTCGTATTCTTCATTTTCGAGTTGGTTCGAGTGCTCAATGTTGTTGTATTGTTCTTATAGGTGGTTTCAGTGCTCTTTTAGAGGGATGAAGTCTTCTTGTAGGGTGTTAGATTCTTCATTTTTTTTCTAGATGAATTCACCTAAGGTGCAACCAACATCAAAGTCATCTATGAACTCCTCGGTTTCAGTTGGGAAATTGTAGATTGTTGTTTTGTTGTTGGTTGTGGTCTTGGGGTGTGGTTGGTGGTTGTGTGGGGTGTGATGGCCTACTGCTTGGTTTTGTTCCTACAAACTTAGTCCTCTTCTTAGATATTTGATCTGGTATAGGATATGGGTTCCCACTAGCTTCATCCCCACCAACTATTCTTATTTCAGCCGCTGTTAGTGTTAACTCACCCTCCAAAAACTAATGCAATGATAAACAACTCAATAAAACATTCGTAACTAGTTCAAGTCAACATAGAAGATTAATATAATTGAACATGCGACTTTACTGGAAACCATGTGATTCTAGTGTTGATGACCATGCGGATCTACTAGTACTAACAATGTGATTGCTACTAACCATACAATTCTAGTGCTACTAACCCTGACCATGCAAGACTAATGATTCTGACCATGCGTTTATACTACAAAGAAAAATGTTCGAGACTAAAATATTTGATAACTCATCATCTCTGAGCTAGTTTATTTTTTTAATCATATCCAAGGTTGATGATTTTGACTCCAATTCCCGCCATTCGTAGCATCTTGGGATTATGTTGGCCCTCGTTTCTGCTTGCGTAACAGTTGTGAGCTCCACGCTGAATGGTTGCATCAAAAACTTTATCAGCACCATCACATTTTTGTATCTTTTTAAATTATGCAACAATATGTTTACCATTAAAAGCGCAATACATTCGACAGGTCTGTGAGAAACACAGGTTCCGTTTGACCCAAATACTTACTCTTTTATTTATCTCGACTAATCATAATTTTTTATGTTTTTAGAAGATCTTCGGTCATGTTTACCAAACGTATCATGTGATTATGTGACAATAAATAACCATAAATGATGAATTCTCGAATCATTAATCATATATGACAAATAAAATAAAAAGACTATTGAACTCCGATCAAATCTTGTCCAACAATGTTTCCGTTGATTCTTTGGTTAAAAATATAACCAAAGTACTGTAGTTTTCGATTCCGAATTTATCAAGGCTATGATTAGGATGGGAGAAATCCACACTATTACTGTAACAGTCTGTGGCGGACGTAGGGGCCCGGTGGGGAGTTGACCCCCGCTTACCATAAAATATGAGTTATTTTTTTAGTTTATTTTAGGATAATATGTATTTTTAAGAAAAATTGTAATTTAAAATTTTGAAATAATGATTATTTTTAATAAAAAAATTTAATTTAAAAATGTTAAATAATGGTTATTTTTGAAGAAAAATCTAAATTAAAATCTTAGATGTACTGTATTTTAAGACAAAATTTTAAGTTAAAATATTTATAAATTGGAAAATGTAGTCCATATCTACATCTCAATCTCTTCAAAATTGGAACCATGTATATAACCGATTATGTATGTTTTTATTATTTTTTTATTCAATTTTTTTGCAACAATTTGTTTAGATTATATTTGGTTTAATATTTTCACCCAAAATTGATTTTTCTTCATCTTTGTCCTCTTCTACTGTTCTACATTACAGATAATTGTTTATACAGAGATATTGCAATTAAATCAATTAAAAAAGAGAGAGAAAATGAATAACATGAAAGAAGATGAAGATTTAATTAGATAGATTAAAGAAGATGAAGATTTTAATTAAATAAATTTAAAAAAATAGAAAAAATAAAAAATATGAGATTAAAATAAAATAAATTAAAGAATGTTTTTAATTAAATAAATTAAACCATATGAACACGATGTAAATATATAAATAACATTGATAACCCAAATTCAAAGTTACATATATATAAAAAACATACATATTAGTGAATAGTGAATATATTTATTTATTTTTTTAGTTAGAAAATTTGTGTTTACTTCAATCACATCTTTTAACATATTTTTTAAAGTATTTTTTAAAAAGCATTTTAAATTTTATTCCTTCATATTTTTTAAAATATTTTTTTAATTAACAATCTATTATGATTTATATTTATAAAATAATTAATTTTATTTTTAATATGCTTACACACATATTTGTTAAAAATATATATACTGAAATATTTTTTTACTTTTTTTATAAAATAAATTTTTTTATATTATAAATTATATTTGATACAAATTTGATTTTATTTCCATATATTTTTCATGTAAAATTTTTTATTTTACTTTTGTAGATTTCTAAAAATATCTTTACATAACAAATTTGATTTTATTTATCTATTTAAAAACAATTAAATATATATTTTATATAATAAATTTTATTTTGTTATATTTTATTTTTAAATATCTTTTAACATAATATATTAAGAAATATTATAATTTATTGTTAAATATTATTTTCATGTATAATAAAAAATATATTAGGATATATTAGAAATACTTTATAGTAGTTATCTAGAATGAGAATAATATTTTTTGTAAATAAAAAAAAAAGTTGAATCATTTAACGAGAAAAGAATAGTGCAAAACGAATATATATATAAATAATTCTCTCGTGCAAAACGAATTTTATATAAAAAGAATATTAAAACCCGAATTTTAATGATATACCAATAACTAACAAACAAAAAAACCAAAACTCAAACAAATTACATCCTAATTGTGATCTTCTATTCAGAAAAAAATAAATATAGATAATGTTGAGAAATTTTTTATGAGTAGAATTTTATAAAACCAATTATGGTGAAAGATATAAAAATAATTTATATAAATATTTTTTATAAACAAAATATTAAAATGTTTAAATCGGATAAAAAGAAGTTAAGAAAAACATAATACGATATAAAATTATCATTTTAATAAATTGGATGCGAGACATAAACTAACAAACATATCTAAATATAAAGAGGTATACTTTTTTTTTTTTTAAATGCATAATTAAAAAAAGGAAAAAAATTAAGTACACATGAATCGCTATATTTGCCGTTTTTAAAGATTATTAGATTGCGGAAACTATAAATCTACATAAATATATTTAATTAAAAAATTAATTTAGAATTTAGATATTTATCAGTCATTATAAGATGCATAACAATGTTATGGTTTTTTTTTTTTTTTTTTTTTTCCGGAGGGAACCCGCAGCCGCTACTCAGAGTGCAATGAGTGCGCACAGGGTAAACCCTCAGTCTGACGCGATAGCCTGCAAACCAACGCCAGAAGGTAAACCACACAAGGTGACAGGCTCAGCCGAGAAAGCGTATGTAGAGGGACTCGAACTCATGACCTTTTGGTTATAACAATGTTATGGTTACTAATATTTCTGTGTCATCGTCACCCTAGCTCAGCAAAAAAATTTAGCGGTAATAACTGGCTAAAAATCAATATTAGTCCCTCATTTTTACCACTTGTGTCAACCTATTTCTCTTCCTTCACTTTTGGACTTCCATGCATCCTCTTCGTTTGAGAAATTTGCAAGTCTAGTCCCCCGCATATGTAAAACCTGAGAACTGACACGTGTCCCATAGTTTTATTCCACTTTTGGTCTCCAAAATTTTGGCCATTACCCCTGCTTAATAAAATATTAAGCAGTCTTGAAGATGCTGTAAAATGAGGATCCAAACAGAGACACTAAAGCATTAGTACCCTTCGAGTTAGAACCAAACTTACAAGTTTAAGCGTTGGAGACCGTGGTCAAAAAAGGAAGAAGTGCAGACCCGAAAAGTCCCAAAGAAGTTGTTATGATAACCAAACCTCTGTATATCGAGCATGTTATGAAGGTGACTACACAGTTGGAGGCGTAGATAAAAATCTTCATCTCATAGAATTGGATGCACGACATATTAACCGAGGGTTAACATAAATAAATATTTGAATTTATCACGTATATGATGAACTCATGAACTAACACTAATACACATGTGTATGAGATGGTAAATATATTTGCATGATGCATAACGTCTAAATGAAAATAATAGCAACATGTCAGACCTTAAATCCTTGCTCAAAATTGGTTGTTAAACTTTTGGAGAACTCCCGAAAATAAAAATAAAATAAGGCCAAAGTCTAGCGGTACCTGACGATACAAAATAATGTTAATGATGATATGGTCATGAGCCTCTAAAAATATCCTTAAGCGCTCCAACAAACTCGAAATATGTTTTATCTGACGATGACCCCGACGACTAGCAATGTAAAGGAATAAGTTGTGTAATACCCGCACCATAACATTTGGTGTAAGATAGACACATCACTAGATGGGGATCAAAACGGCTCACAACTTTCAGGAGGTCAAGCATAGTAATCATAAGCTGGAGGATATGATATGGAGCGACCGTATAAGTAAATTAAAAACTAAAGGAAAACCGAATCTCAAGCATTAACGAAACATATACGGAGCTGGAACTTAGAGGGTTATAGGAGTATGTCCTTCAATTACTGGTTTTAAGGCATCGTTCGGTCGCCAGAATGGTCAATGACTGAGACCAAAGTTGTTGAAGAAGAAGGTTACAAATATAAAAAGGGAAACTTGTAATCCTAAAATAACATTCATGCCATTAATGTTTTATAATTATTTTTACGGTTTCATTTGTATTCCTTAAAATTACTTTGTTTGAAATTCATTCAAAAAGAAAAGTTGAATGATTGCTAGAACACAAGTTCTTGTACAAGCGTTAAATTATGAAATTGTATTTAACCGATTACTATAATATTTATTCCATTATAAAAAATTATATGTTATATATTAGCTAAATTTACTAGGATTAAGACTGGATTTGATGGTTTGGCTTGCACAAGTAAGAGAAATACGGGTTGATTTTCCAAAAGTAAGATTTTAAATTCAATGATGTTAAGCAGCATCTTCGTTCGAAGTGATTTAGAATATGTTAGTTGTAAAGATATAAAATTTTCTTGAATACTCTTCATGAAATGAGACTTCTAACTCCGCCACCCAAGTATGGGGTTTGTATATCCTTCCTATTTATAGGTGAGTTTAGGATAAAAAAATATCATGTACGGTTCAACCAAACCTTTTAATAGAAGATGGTGCAAGCTTTGTTAGAAATTTTGTGGTTGGTTGTGTTGTGTTTCTACATAACAATAATGTAGACCCTGCGGAAACCTATAGGTCAATTTTAATGGAGTATAAGTGGAAAAATAATTTTTTATTAGAGACACATAACTTGTTAAAACCTTCTCGAGCAACCAGAATATCAATGTATACACCTCAATACAAAGAGTTGAAAAATAAAATACAAATGAAAGGTTCATTCTTGTTCTAAAAAAAAATACGTAAGTGATGTATAATTTCAAGTTTTTGACGTTCCATCGTGAAAAAATAATGATTGACCATTTTTAGGGCTGTCACCGGGACGATAAGGACCGGATCGAGAACCGGACCGAACTTTAACGGTTCGGTTTGCGGTTTCATTCTAAAAACCGAAAACCGATAAGAAACCGAAAAAACTGGTTAGGAATCGAACCGATAAAACCGATAACCCGATATGGAATCGAACCGATAAAACCGGTAAACCGATAGAACCGATACGGAATCGAACCGATAGAACCAATAAACTGGTAGAACTGATAAAAAATCGGACTAATAAAACCGTTAGAACCGATTATTTATTATTATTATTAATTCTTTTATAAATTATAGTACCAAAATTAATAGTTAATTACTGATGTTTTAACAAAATCAAAAGATTAATTTATAAACTTTAATTTTTATATTATTTACTTCAATATAAAAAATTAAAAATCAAATTTTAATTGGATTTAATTTTTTTTAAGTGGACCGAATCGGACCGAAACCGGACCGATAACGAACCGAACCGAAACCGGATCGAACCGAAATGGACCGAAACGGGACCGGACCGAACTCGGACTGGACTGAACTCGGACCGAACCGGAACCGAACCGAATCGGACCGAACCGAACCGAAAACTTAGCGGTTCGGTCCTGTTCCAAAAATAAGAACCGAAAGCTTAACAGTTCAGTCCGGTCCGAACCGATAAGCTTAGCGGTCCGGTCCGGTTCCGACAAAACCCGGACCGAACCGGACCGAAACCGGACTGAACTCGGACCGAACCGAAACCGGATCGAACCGAAACGGACCGAAACGGGACCGGACCGAACTCGGACCGGACTGAACTCGGACCGAACCGAACCGAATCGGACCGAACCGGACCGAACCGGACCGAACCGAATCGAAAACTTAGCGGTTCGATCCGGTTCCAAAAATAAGAACCGAAATCTTTAAGCTTCAGTCCGGTCCGAACCGATAAGCTTAGCGGTCCGGTCCGGTTCCGACAAAACCCGAACCGAACCGGACCGATAACAGCCCTACATTTTCATCGATCAAAGATAAATTCCATGTTTGACTATAATAATGATGATGTAGGGTTATTCGCAGTTCGCACCAAGCTTGTCGAGGGCCCACTAATTGGTATAGTGGACCCTCATGTCAGAACATACACGCCAACATAAAACTCATGAAAACGGAACTTAAAATACTGTACATTAGTATTTGGTAGTATTACGTAGGAAGGTGGACTTTAATTCTTTTTTGTTCGACGAGGTCCAACTCAGCTCAACAAACTTTGGTATTGGAACCTTTATCATATTTTTCACTGTGGAAATATGAAAGAACCAACATTGTAGAGACAATCACCCCCATTTCATAAACGAAGGAGAATAAAACTCAGTCCGAGTGGCTGGCTAACATGTACATGTACATGTACAGGAGGGAACTAAAAGAGAAAAGCCACAAGGAGAGAGTGATGCATCTGTACTCCAATATGCCTTCATTATATCCAACACCTCCTTATGCAAAGGTCGGATGATAATCCTCCCTCAACTGCACATCCCTTAAGATGGGGCAAAGCAATTAATCTCCATAACAAACTACACCAACAGAAGCAGAAGCAGCAGTTTCTGCCGTTTGTGCTGCCTCAAACTCCGTAGGAGTCATTCCAATTGCTTCCTCCTTGAGTATCTTCCACAATACAATCCTTGTCTCGTCTTATTTCATAGGAGCATGGTGCACCTCCCTCTCACCAGCGAAAATACAGATGTAAGGAGATTTATTTAACTACTTCACTGATCCTTCATTGGCATCGACACCACCGCCACTACAACAACAACAGTTGCGACATCCATTTTTCCTCCGACCACCCTCGTCTCCGGCTGTTTCACCATCTCATGGACTTTTCTTCCACCAATAAAGCAGCCACCAGAGAATCCCGACTACCTCCACTAACATCAGCTCCACCTTATCCCGATACTTTTCACCTGCTCGGTTCTCGTACTCACTCCACCGTCAGTGCCACAAAATCCTTCTTGGTCTCCAAACAGCTTGGTCATAGACTCTTTGGCCGGCTCGTTACTAGGCGAGCGTGAGTTCCAGAACGAGCTTTCACTTGTTTCCTCTCCCCTCGGTTTTAGTGGCCTCGCTAAAAAAACTTTCCAGCATTCATACTAATATGATTTTCTAACCTCGTTATGTTGCTAACCCCTCTTGCCAAAAGACAGTCAGACTTGTGGAATACTTTACGCCGACCAGCAGGTATAGATGCGAACGAAGTTCATTATGTCTGTACGGTAATGTCTCGCGGGCTTCAAGTGCAAATTCTGAAAACAGCGTCGACTTCTCAAGTGTTCAACGGGATTGGACAACGAGCTCTTGCCGTAGCGATCACAAAAGTTCACGGCATCAGCTTGGCAGATTGCTCCCTATTGACTCCACCAGCTAAAGGGGGAGATTTTCGGCCTCCTCGCCATGGCCACCACGAATGTCAAATCTTGGACCTGCATGATGAGGATCTTGACCCACCGAGCCCTGCAATTATGAGCGAGTCAGAGACTAACAGTAGTCACTTTCAGCTTTCATTATTAAAAGCTACAAATCAAAATTTTACCAACCGGTAAAGTATTTTGCCCGAAGGACGTGTGAGGTAGATGTTAGACCCGGACCCACTACTGTTGGGGCCATCATCGGTTCAGACCACCTATTATGGCTTAGGATGATTAATCGAAAGAAGGGGTTGCTCGACTTGAAACTCAGTTAAAAAATGTCAAAGCCTAAGATTTAATGGTAAATTGAATTTGATATCAAAATATTTTATTTCTACTGACCAATATGTCCACCTTTTGCATAATATTTTTAGTGGAAAAGTGACCAAGATGATAATAGTGTGCGGCTGAAGATACAACCTCATTTTGCACGCGGTTATAACCAGGGCTTAAACAAGATTTCAAAACGGTAAAGAGAGGGTCTCTCCACGTGGTTTGTAAGTTCATTTTAATAAATATCAATACCCATTTCGGATTTTTAATCTTCACATTTACCTCTCCTGCAAGATATACCATCAGCAACTGATTGTTTAAATTTTGAAAATGCGACATGGTTGGAATTATAAATTGAAGCTATAGTAATGGTTTCCAACCACACGGCAATGGGATGATAAGGAGGATAAGTGAAAAAAAGATAAAAACCGAAAACCTCTCCCCTCTTTCTTTTCCTTTCTTCCTCTAACGGTCAAATTGTTCTTCTCCTTGTTGCTGCCGGTGAAGTTTAGATCAATGGACTTAGGTCCATATGATTGATGGCTACATTTAGCTTGTCCTCCCCTTTCCTTCTTCCCTCGGTACAATCTCCTCTAGACTTAACCAAACCTCACCCTTTTCAACCTCACTCTCATCAATCAATGTGCCATTTAACAGTTCTATAGATTGTTGGGGAGATAAGTCAGAGGGTCAGCTCAAGCCTCACCCTAGTACCCCTGTACAACTCTCTAACCACTTGAATGTACATCATGTAATCAGTCATCTTGTAACTCAGCTCTTACCCTCTCAAGTTGTCTGCTGTCATGCTGCACCCTGGATTGCAGTGGAGACCAGACTGATGGCTTGTTCCACCTTCATCCCTTTGGACCAAAAAGAGTCCCCCCAGAAGGATATGTAGTATGGTATCCTATGAAGTCCTTTCACTAAGCCTCCTTGACTCTTTTAAGATGCTGGCTCCTCCTTCCCCTGTACCTGTACTCATAACTCTCTTTCTTGATCCTGTGTTTGCTTCCCTACCCTATCCAGAACCCCTCTTTAGACTAGTATCCAAACCAAAGTTGCATATTTTTCAATCTAGTTCCCCTACCATAAGTAGCCTTAAATCATTTAGTCAAGCCTCACTATCCAGTTACTCTAACTGGATGGTTTCAACTTTTTTTCAATATCGATTCTCCCGCCTATTCTACCCTCTCTCTATTTTTTTCAAACATCCCTCTCTCCTTGACCAGACCTCTCACTCTTTTTTGGCAAACTGTAGTCATACTTTCTATCCCAACCCCCCTTTAAATCAGAAACAGACCCCTTATAAGCTCTACTGGCTTCCTGCCTCCTATCCTCTAAGTAAAGACAATACCTGTTCTGCCTCACCTAGCCTAACAATTTTACCTTTGTCATTTCGAAACCATAATCCTATCCACCATGAACCTCTTCAAACCAGATATATAATCTTGCAATTATTCTCCAAAAAGTTACTAAACTACTCATACCCTAAACAATCTTCTCCTAAAAAATCAAAACCCTTACCTTCTCTCCTCATGGATCCATTTGAGTCCCTGAGACGCTCCAAGCCTTTGGTGCAAGCTGGCTCCTTCTCCCCCCTTCAAACTCATGGTTTCTCCTCGTCCCTAGATTCTTTCCCATGTATCATGGAGCCTAGTCCATCTATTCAGCATGTAACCAGCCTGTATCCTCGCCCTCCTCTTATCTTTGACACCCACGAACGCTTCGTTAAACAAACTCTAGCCTTGGCTAGATTCCACATAGAATCTGGCTAAGGTCAGATTCTTTTCCAGGCAAACTCTTTTCTTGAAGTGGAAAATTTTCTTCCTCTGATGGAGTCGAACGCCTCTGCTCCCATGATCATATTCTTTCTTGCTCCACCAGGGATTTTCCTCCCTCCTCAGGCCTCCAGTCCTCTTCCTGGAATCACCAACCTTCACCGAACTGATTCGGGGTTCTACGAGAACCTGGTGGTGGCAATTGACGAATTAGAGCACCCTCTATTGCCGGCTACCTCGTTGATGGCTAACGTTTTGGCTTTGAACCCACTTCATCGCTCCGGTCTGCTTCCTTCCATCACCGGCATTTGCAGCTCCTTTGTCAGCTCTCCAGAGAACCGAGGAAGATCTCTGATTCATGTCTACGCCTCTCCATCGTCATCTAGGGCTCATGGTTCTTCTGGAATAGGAGGGGACATCCTCTTAATTGCTGAACCAGCGATCAATCTTATGGAACAGCCGCCTTCCGTCGCCGGTAATCGCCTAGGTACCTCGTCACAGGATTTCGCAAGGGTTTCTTCCCCTTTTTTGCAGGTAGATGTTGATTGTAGAGGAAGCAAAGGAAATCACACTGGTTACTCACGAGCTTCTGGACCAGAGTCGGGTACGGGCCCAGGGGAAAATCAAGCTTCGATAAGGCCCAGTAAGGAATCAGGGAAAGAGAGCGACGGTTTTGACTTGGGTTACTCCAGGGATACTGGATCCAAGATGGGACTGGGCCCAGGAGAATTGCATAGGCCCAGCCTGAATTTAATAAAATCGGGCCCTACTGGAGCTACCACAGTCCAGTCAATTGATTCATCTTCTTTGGGCCGGTCTTCTAAAAGCATTGGGCCGACCAAAGTTTTAACCATTAAAAAGCTTTTAAAATATAAAGGCAAAGTTCTATTAGGAGGAGGTTCTTCTCTTGGCCACCATACTCTCATCTGAAATTTCGGAAATGCGGGTAAAGGCCCAAAAGGAAGAAAATACAAGATTGCCCATGCTAAACCTCCTTCTTTTCAATCTTCAAAGAATTTATCAAGAGGTCTCTCTAGTTCGAATTCACTTCCTATCTCAACACCCCAACCCTCTTATGCAAGTATTGTTTTGGGTCACAGTGATAATCACTCCCCCTTAGTGATTGAAATCAGTCATATGGAAAAAGAGGGTAACGAATTCATTATGAACGACTCGACGTTAGATTCTCCGGATTCTTGGAAGGCTTGCCTTTCGGGATATTTTCTCAATCAACTGTCAAACCTTGCTTTCCTTAAAGAAAATATGGAATCGCTTTGGAAAAGATTTGGTCTTTTGGATTATAAGCCCTTCCCTGAGGGATACTGTCTTTTCAAATTTGGCTCAGAGGCGATGGCTATAAAAGTGCTGGAGGAAGCACCATGGCATCTGGGTGGCAATTTAATGATTTTAAAGCTCTGGGAGCCCCTTACCTCTCTTATTAAAGACCCTCACGCGGAAATTCCGATTTGGGTTAAGGTTTTCAACCTACCTTTTGAGCTTTGGACTGCGGAGGGTTTCATTAATATCGGTTCGGTCATCGGAACCCCTCTTTATGTGGATCGTCAGACAGAGAGAAAGGAAACGCTTCATTTTTCCCGAATTTGCATCATGATTAAGGCGGGACCTCCTATTCGATATGATCTTACCTTCAAGATTCGTGGTAAATCTATTTCAGTTTTGTTTGAATATCAGGGCCTCCCTCCCCAATGTGCAAACTGTAAATTCGTCGGGCATCCTACTCGCCAATGCAAAAGAGGTCCTATCAAGCTTTCTCCATTCCCTATCTTGACCTCGTCTTCTGAGGAAGACCTTTCTGAGATTGCCCATGAGCTAGATTCGGGTTCTCGGCTTCCATCCATCTCTGAAGAGAAGGAGGTGGAGCTCAGGAAAGAGGTGGACCCCCCCCCCCCCAAAAGGGCATGCACGGATGAAGCGAAAGAAAAGGTAATCAGGTATTTAACCTCCGACAGGAGCATCGACTGACTCACTGTAAGTTCTCTTTCAATGAATATTGCTTCTTGGAATGTGCGTGGTCTAAACGACCCTGTTAGGCAAAAAGACGTCACTAAATTCATTATTAGAAATCATATCTCCTTAATAGTGCTTGTAGAAACTAAAGTCCAAAGTTATAATGTCGATTTATTTATTAGGCGAATGGTCCCTTTTGGCATGTTTTAACAAACCACTCGTCTCACCATTTAGGTAGAATTTGGATCACTTGGAACCCTAGTGTTGTCTCAATATCTAGGATCTCACAATCCCCTCAGTACATCCACTGTATCGCTAAATGTCATAATTATAGGGCTACTTTCAAGCTAACCGCGGTCTATGCTTTTAACGAAGCACAAGACCGCATCTCTCTTTGGAATGACCTCATTGGTTTATCCAAGCTCGAATCCCATCTCCTTTGGGTCTCCATGGGAGACTTTAATGTTATTCGTCATCCGAACGAGAGGATTGGCTCCTCGGAATCTTGGCCCCAAGCAATCGATGATTTTAATAATTGCCGTTATCATTGCGAATTCAGTGATTTTAGATCATCTGAATATCCTTTCACTTGGATTAATAAAAAACCCTCTCATCCCATCCTATCCAAGTTAGATCGTGTTCTTTTCAATCCGGACTGAGATGACCTCTTCTTTATGTCCCATGTCCACTTTGGGTATTTTCACACTTCTGGCCACGCCACAGTTACGCTCAATCGTGGGTTTTCTCAGTTTAAGCTGAAAAAACCTTTTCGTTATTTTAAGATGTGGAAAACTCACCCTCTTTTTAAGGATATTGTTTCCAACAGTTGGAATTTGCTTATCTCTTCCACTGGTATGAACCTGGTGTCCGATAAGCTAGCTCGTCTTCAAAGTGAGCTAGCTCTTCTCAACCGTAAGGAATTTAGTGACATCTCTTCTCGAGTAATCAATGCTCAAAAAAGCATGTTCGACATTCAGGATGAGCTAGCCTCTGACCCCTCAATCCTTGTTTAGTAAAAAACAAAAATGAGGCCTCTGAATTCTTTCAGAAGAATGTTTTCTAAAACAAAAGTCCAGAGAAAACTGGATCAAGTTGGGGGACAAGAATTCTAAATTCTTTCATAAAAGCATCAAAGCCCGACTACTTCGCAATAAAATTATCTCGATTTCAAATGAGCATGGTATCCCCTCCACTTCTCCGACTACCGTCTCAAAACTTTTCGTGAACTTTTTTGAAAATTCCCTGGGTTCCAAGCATCCTGCTAACTACCCCGGCTTAGAAAAACTCTTATCTCCGATCTCCTCTAAAGTTTCCAATGCTGATAGAGAGTTAATGATTCGTGAGATCACTTGTGCTGAAATAAAATCTGCTCTCTTCAGTATCGATTGTGATAAATCCCATGGACCCGACGGTTATAACTCTGATTTTTTCAAGTCTTCTTGGAGCATAGTTGGTCAGGACATCTGTAAGGGTGTTCAAGACTTTTTCCTTTCAGGGAATCTGACCTCATCGTGGAATGCTACTTCTATTTCGCTTATTCCCAAAACTGAGACGTCGTCTGTGCCAGCCGACTATAGACCCATTGCCCTCCTGCATGTTGTTTATAAAATTATCTCAAAAATTCTGGCCAATAGAATTAAAACTTCCTTTCCTTACCTTATTAATTCTGGCCAATCGGCTTTTGTTCCAGGAAGGAATATTTCTGATAACATTCTTTTATCCCAAGAGCTACTTAGGGGATATCAATATAAAGGTAGAAGCAAAAGGATTTCTCTTAAAATTGATATCATGAAAGCTTTCGATAATGTTCGATGGCATCTCATCCTTGACATTCTTGTGGCGATGAACTTCCCTGAGAAGATGATTACCTAGATTGTAAATTATATTTCTTCTCCCTCTTACTCTGTCCTTATTAATGGTGATCTTCATGGATCCTTCAAAGGGAAAAAAGGCCTTAGACAAGGAGACCCCCTTTTCCCTCTCCTCTTTGTACTTGTTATGCAAGTACTTTCTAACATTATCAAAGAAAAAGTCTTGATGAAAATTTTCAATTTCATTGGAAATGTCACAAGCAAAAAATCATTAATCTTTGCTTTGCCGATGATCTAATAATTTTTTGTCACGGAGATTCTCTTTCTCTTAACCTCATCAAAGATGCTCTATATGAGTTCACCTATTTCTCTGGCCTTAAATTCAATCCGTTGAAAAGTCACATATTTTTCTCCGGCATTGATGATCTCCTCGGATCATCCCTGTTGCCAATTCTGAATTTCCCGGAAGGCTCACTTCCTGTGAAGTACCTTGGAGTCCCTCTCCTTACAGGCAGACTCTCTTATACGGATTTTCGTCCTCTCCTCCACAAAATAACCTCCCGTGTTGATACCTGGACTTCTAAACACCTCTCTTATGCAGGAAGACTCCAATTAATTAAATCGGTCCTTTTTGCGGGATAGGTTTACTGTTCCTCGATCTTTATTCTTTCTTCTAGAATTATTAAAGAGCTGAGCCAATATCTAAGGAGATTCCTCTGGTCCGGATCTGAAATGAAAATCCACGAGGCCAAAGTGGCCTGGTCCACTATTGTCACTCCTTATGATGAGGGCGGCCTTAGGATCCTAGATTTAAAAATTTGGAATCAGGCAGCCGTCCTAAAGAATCTTTGGTCTATAGTTAGTAATAAGCATAATTCCATATAGTGTAACTCGATTAAAACTAAAAATCTCAAAAATAAAAGTTTCTGGAATGTTCTTATTGGCTCATCTCCTTCTTGGATTTGGAGGAAAATCCTTAGTCTTCGCCGTCTGGCGATTAGTTTGTACAGGGTGGCTATTGGAAATGGTCAAAACACTTCGTGCTCGCATGATCCGTGGATTATCTTTCCGTCATTAGCACACCACTTCGGCTCTGATATCATTAGTGATTCTCGATTGGGAAATGATCTAAAGGTCTCACACATCATCAACAATGGAGAATGGAACTGGTCAGAAAATCTAAGACCGGCTCGTGCCCGTAGTCGTGCTAATCTTGAAGTTATTAACAGACTGATTCTCTCTCTTCCTAAACCAAATATCCTCACCAATGATGTTCCTTTCTGGATTACAAAAAGGAGGGCGCTTCAAATTCACTATCAAAGACACTTATAATGTCATTCGTGTGCCTAACCCAAAGATGGGTTGGGCATGGTTAGTATGGAACAAATACAATATTCCGCGTCACTCTTTCATTTCATGGTTAGCTATAAAGGGTAAGTTTGCCACCATAAACAGGCTCCTCATTTGGGGCCTTAATACCCCAACTGAGTGTCCCTTTTGTAACTCTGTACCAGAAACTATAGCTCATGTTCTCTAGTTTCGCTCAGAGTATATGGTCCCACACAAGCCTTAAGCTTGGATTTACTATCCATTCCTATAACTGGCAATCTTGGATTCTTGAGGCATCCAGTTGGTCTAAAAAACCAGACCAACTCCCTGAGACGCTCCAAGCCTTTGGTGCAAGCTGGCTCCTTCTCCCCCCTTCAAACTCATGGTTTCTCCTCGTCCCTAGATTCTTTCCCATGTATCATGGAGCCTAGTCCATCTATTCAGCATGTAACCAGCCTGTATCCTCGCCCTCCTCTTATCTTTGACACCCACGAACGCTTCGTTAAACAAACTCTAGCCTTGGCTAGATTCCACATAGAATCTGGCTAAGGTCAGATTCTTTTCCAGGCAAACTCTTTTCTTGAAGTGGAAAATTTTCTTCCTCTGATGGAGTCGAACGCCTCTGCTCCCATGATCATATTCTTTCTTGCTCCACCAGGGATTTTCCTCCCTCCTCAGGCCTCCAGTCCTCTTCCTGGAATCACCAACCTTCACCGAACTGATTCGGGGTTCTACGAGAACCTGGTGGTGGCAATTGACGAATTAGAGCACCCTCTATTGCCGGCTACCTCGTTGATGGCTAACGTTTTGGCTTTGAACCCACTTCATCGCTCCGGTCTGCTTCCTTCCATCACCGGCATTTGCAGCTCCTTTGTCAGCTCTCCAGAGAACCGAGGAAGATCTCTGATTCATGTCTACGCCTCTCCATCGTCATCTAGGGCTCATGGTTCTTCTGGAATAGGAGGGGACATCCTCTTAATTGCTGAACCAGCGATCAATCTTATGGAACAGCCGCCTTCCGTCGCCGGTAATCGCCTAGGTACCTCGTCACAGGATTTCGCAAGGGTTTCTTCCCCTTTTTTGCAGGTAGATGTTGATTGTAGATGAAGCAAAGGAAATCACACTGGTTACTCACGAGCTTCTGGACCAGAGTCGGGTACGGGCCCAGGGGAAAATCAAGCTTCGATAAGGCCCAGTAAGGAATCAGGGAAAGAGAGCGACGGTTTTGACTTGGGTTACTCCAGGGATACTGGATCCAAGATGGGACTGGGCCCAGGAGAATTGCATAGGCCCAGCCTGAATTTAATAAAATCGGGCCCTACTGGAGCTACCACAGTCCAGTCAATTGATTCATCTTCTTTGGGCCGGTCTTCTAAAAGCATTGGGCCGACCAAAGTTTTAACCATTAAAAAGCTTTTAAAATATAAAGGCAAAGTTCTATTAGGAGGAGGTTCTTCTCTTGGCCACCATACTCTCATCTGAAATTTCGGAAATGCGGGTAAAGGCCCAAAAGGAAGAAAATACAAGATTGCCCATGCTAAACCTCCTTCTTTTCAATCTTCAAAGAATTTATCAAGAGGTCTCTCTAGTTCGAATTCACTTCCTATCTCAACACCCCAACCCTCTTATGCAAGTATTGTTTTGGGTCACAGTGATAATCACTCCCCCTTAGTGATTGAAATCAGTCATATGGAAAAAGAGGGTAACGAATTCATTATGAACGACTCGACGTTAGATTCTCCGGATTCTTGGAAGGCTTGCCTTTCGGGATATTTTCTCAATCAACTGTCAAACCTTGCTTTCCTTAAAGAAAATATGGAATCGCTTTGGAAAAGATTTGGTCTTTTGGATTATAAGCCCCTCCCTGAGGGATACTGTCTTTTCAAATTTGGCTCAGAGGCGATGGCTATAAAAGTGCTGGAGGAAGCACCATGGCATCTGGGTGGCAATTTAATGATTTTAAAGCTCTGGGAGCCCCTTACCTCTCTTATTAAAGACCCTCACGCGGAAATTCCGATTTGGGTTAAGGTTTTCAACCTACCTTTTGAGCTTTGGACTGCGGAGGGTTTCATTAATATCGGTTCGGTCATCGGAACCCCTCTTTATGTGGATCGTCAGACAGAGAGAAAGGAAACGCTTCATTTTTCCCGAATTTGCATCATGATTAAGGCGGGACCTCATATTCGATATGATCTTACCTTCAAGATTCGTGGTAAATCTATTTCAGTTTTGTTTGAATATCAGGGCCTCCCTCCCCAATGTGCAAACTGTAAATTCGTCGGGCATCCTACTCGCCAATGCAAAAGAGGTCCTATCAAGCTTTCTCCATTCCCTATCTTGACCTCGTCTTCTGAGGAAGACCTTTCTGAGATTGCCCATGAGCTAGATTCGGGTTCTCGGCTTCCATCCATCTCTGAAGAGAAGGAGGTGGAGCTCAGGAAAGAGGTGGACCCCCCCCCCCCAAAAGGGCATGCACGGATGAAGCGAAAGAAAAGGTAATCAGGTATTTAACCTCCGACAGGAGCATCGACTGACTCACTGTAAGTTCTCTTTCAATGAATATTGCTTCTTGGAATGTGCGTGGTCTAAACGACCCTGTTAGGCAAAAAGACGTCACTAAATTCATTATTAGAAATCATATCTCCTTAATAGTGCTTGTAGAAACTAAAGTCCAAAGTTATAATGTCGATTTATTTATTAGGCGAATGGTCCCTTTTGGCATGTTTTAACAAACCACTCGTCTCACCATTTAGGTAGAATTTGGATCACTTGGAACCCTAGTGTTGTCTCAATATCTAGGATCTCACAATCCCCTCAGTACATCCACTGTATCGCTAAATGTCATAATTATAGGGCTACTTTCAAGCTAACCGCGGTCTATGCTTTTAACGAAGCACAAGACCGCATCTCTCTTTGGAATGACCTCATTGGTTTATCCAAGCTCGAATCCCATCTCCTTTGGGTCTCCATGGGAGACTTTAATGTTATTCGTCATCCGAACGAGAGGATTGGCTCCTCGGAATCTTGGCCCCAAGCAATCGATGATTTTAATAATTGCCGTTATCATTGCGAATTCAGTGATTTTAGATCATCTGAATATCCTTTCACTTGGATTAATAAAAAACCCTCTCATCCCATCCTATCCAAGTTAGATCGTGTTCTTTTCAATCCGGACTGAGATGACCTCTTCTTTATGTCCCATGTCCACTTTGGGTATTTTCACACTTCTGGCCACGCCACAGTTACGCTCAATCGTGGGTTTTCTCAGTTTAAGCTGAAAAAACCTTTTCGTTATTTTAAGATGTGGAAAACTCACCCTCTTTTTAAGGATATTGTTTCCAACAGTTGGAATTTGCTTATCTCTTCCACTGGTATGAACCTGGTGTCCGATAAGCTAGCTCGTCTTCAAAGTGAGCTAGCTCTTCTCAACCGTAAGGAATTTAGTGACATCTCTTCTCGAGTAATCAATGCTCAAAAAAGCATGTTCGACATTCAGGATGAGCTAGCCTCTGACCCCTCAATCCTTGTTTAGTAAAAAACAAAAATGAGGCCTCTGAATTCTTTCAGAAGAATGTTTTCTAAAACAAAAGTCCAGAGAAAACTGGATCAAGTTGGGGGACAAGAATTCTAAATTCTTTCATAAAAGCATCAAAGCCCGACTACTTCGCAATAAAATTATCTCGATTTCAAATGAGCATGGTATCCCCTCCACTTCTCCGACTACCGTCTCAAAACTTTTCGTGAACTTTTTTGAAAATTCCCTGGGTTCCAAGCATCCTGCTAACTACCCCGGCTTAGAAAAACTCTTATCTCCGATCTCCTCTAAAGTTTCCAATGCTGATAGAGAGTTAATGATTCGTGAGATCACTTGTGCTGAAATAAAATCTGCTCTCTTCAGTATCGATTGTGATAAATCCCATGGACCCGACGGTTATAATTCTGATTTTTTCAAGTCTTCTTGGAGCATAGTTGGTCAGGACATCTGTAAGGGTGTTCAAGACTTTTTCCTTTCAGGGAATCTGACCTCATCGTGGAATGCTACTTCTATTTCGCTTATTCCCAAAACTGAGACGTCGTCTGTGCCAGCCGACTATAGACCCATTGCCCTCCTGCATGTTGTTTATAAAATTATCTCAAAAATTCTGGCCAATAGAATTAAAACTTCCTTTCCTTACCTTATTAATTCTGGCCAATCGGCTTTTGTTCCAGGAAGGAATATTTCTGATAACATTCTTTTATCCCAAGAGCTACTTAGGGGATATCAATATAAAGGTAGAAGCAAAAGGATTTCTCTTAAAATTGATATCATGAAAGCTTTCGATAATGTTCGATGGCATCTCATCCTTGACATTCTTGTGGCGATGAACTTCCCTGAGAAGATGATTACCTAGATTGTAAATTATATTTCTTCTCCCTCTTACTCTGTCCTTATTAATGGTGATCTTCATGGATCCTTCAAAGGGAAAAAAGGCCTTAGACAAGGAGACCCCCTTTTCCCTCTCCTCTTTGTACTTGTTATGCAAGTACTTTCTAACATTATCAAAGAAAAAGTCTTGATGAAAATTTTCAATTTCATTGGAAATGTCACAAGCAAAAAATCATTAATCTTTGCTTTGCCGATGATCTAATAATTTTTTGTCACGGAGATTCTCTTTCTCTTAACCTCATCAAAGATGCTCTATATGAGTTCACCTATTTCTCTGGCCTTAAATTCAATCCGTTGAAAAGTCACATATTTTTCTCCGGCATTGATGATCTCCTCGGATCATCCCTGTTGCCAATTCTGAATTTCCCGGAAGGCTCACTTCCTGTGAAGTACCTTGGAGTCCCTCTCCTTACAGGCAGACTCTCTTATACGGATTTTCGTCCTCTCCTCCACAAAATAACCTCCCGTGTTGATACCTGGACTTCTAAACACCTCTCTTATGCAGGAAGACTCCAATTAATTAAATCGGTCCTTTTTGCGGGATAGGTTTACTGGTCCTCGATCTTTATTCTTTCTTCTAGAATTATTAAAGAGCTGAGCCAATATCTAAGGAGATTCCTCTGGTCCGGATCTGAAATGAAAATCCACGAGGCCAAAGTGGCCTGGTCCACTATTGTCACTCCTTATGATGAGGGCGGCCTTAGGATCCTAGATTTAAAAATTTGGAATCAGGCAGCCGTCCTAAAGAATCTTTGGTCTATAGTTAGTAATAAGCATAATTCCATATAGTGTAACTCGATTAAAACTAAAAATCTCAAAAATAAAAGTTTCTGGAATGTTCTTATTGGCTCATCTCCTTCTTGGATTTGGAGGAAAATCCTTAGTCTTCGCCGTCTGGCGATTAGTTTGTACAGGGTGGCTATTGGAAATGGTCAAAACACTTCGTGCTCGCATGATCCGTGGATTATCTTTCCGTCATTAGCACACCACTTCGGCTCTGATATCATTAGTGATTCTCGATTGGGAAATGATCTAAAGGTCTCAGACATCATCAACAATGGAGAATGGAACTGGTCAGAAAATCTAAGACCGGCTCGTGCCCGTAGTCGTGCTAATCTTGAAGTTATTAACAGACTGATTCTCTCTCTTCCTAAACCAAATATCCTCACCAATGATGTTCCTTTCTGGATTACAAAAAGGAGGGCGCTTCAAATTCACTATCAAAGACACTTATAATGTCATTCGTGTGCCTAACCCAAAGATGGGTTGGGCATGGTTAGTATGGAACAAATACAATATTCCGCGTCACTCTTTCATTTCATGGTTAGCTATAAAGGGTAAGTTTGCCACCATAAACAGGCTCCTCATTTGGGGCCTTAATACCCCAACTGAGTGTCCCTTTTGTAACTCTGTACCGGAAACTATAGCTCATGTTCTCTAGTTTCGCTCAGAGTATATGGTCCCACACAAGCCTTAAGCTTGGATTTACTATCCATTCCTATAACTGGCAATCTTGGATTCTTGAGGCATCCAGTTGGTCTAAAACACCAGACCATTGTATTTGGCGATCTTGCTTCAACGCAGTCATTTACCACGCTTGGAAAGAGCGGAATTCAAGAATCTTTGGATCCGACCCAGCTTTGACCTCTTCTATATCCTACCAAATCTTATCGGACCTACGATACAGATTCAATGGTACCAAGATTGACTAGCCCCCATAGTTTTCTGAAGCTAATTCTAACTAATCTAAATTTTTTCACAGGTATCTATTGTACGGACTGGAGCGGGATTTAGGACTCGTAGGACGTGGAGTCAGCTCACAATCATCTAGTCGTCGACGTTATGTTATCGAGTTACTTTTTGTTCTGATTAGTAGGCCATATCCCTATACTATAGTATTTTATTATCGTCTTTTTCTTCTATTCACGTTGTATCACCTCGGGGTATGCCCTAGGAACAATGTATGAACCCTTTCTATTTTAAATTTAATGTTTTTTCACACAAAAAAAGAGGATAAGTAACCAAATATTTTTTGCTCAAATAAAGTGGCTGCTATAATTTTATAGGCTATCGTTAGAAATTTACTTGCAATGAATTATATAGTTTCCATCACCGTAAATGAATTTGTTGTTGATGAACTAAACCGAGACTAGCTCAAAAGGATTCAAAATATGTGAATCAATCAAATAGGAAACTGGTTGGACCAAGTGAAAGCATTTCATCAAAAGATGATGGAGAAAGAGCGGTATAACACCTGCCATCACCTCTAAATCTTAGTTTTTTCTGTTCCAAAAATGTCCAGTGTAACGTCCATATTAGCCAACACAGTTGTATTTATCTATTTTTATTGATTGGACTTTAAGAGTAGATCCTGCTTGAGAATTTTCGTGTGAGCAACGACAATAATAAGTCAAAAATTGGTTCGGATGCTCCACAAATATTCTATACTAGACTGAACTGACTTTCATGAGCGATTTGAATTGGTGGACTAACACACAATTGGCCTGAAAGCTGGTTTATGTACCCCAAAATGAGTGAGAGATATGTCATCAACTTTATGACATATTGTGGGGGATTTAGACTTGTGTACTAAGAGGGTCGAACAAGTAGTTGGTGGGTTGGATCAGTCTTTACAGAGCAAAACTTTGCTGGTAAGGAGTAGACAAGGTTCAACTCTGATGATATGGTGAATGAAAGTCATGTCTAGAATGATATTTTATTTTTACTGGTTATATAAGTCTAATAATTATTTACCAAATTAGGTATTTGATTATATAAGTCTAATGTTTTTTTTACCAAATTATGTATTTTAGACGTTATTTTTATTTTATTTTTCATCAACAAAACTAAAATTAACAAAAAAAATTAATTTTTTGGAAAATTGACAAACTATGATTAAAGGGGATAAACTAGAAGAATTATAATTGGAATGTGTATAAGGTTTAGGATTTGAGATTGTTTTTAGAAAAAAAATGATTATGAGTTTCAAGTAAGTTTTATTATATTTTTGTGAGGCATAAAAAGTATGTATCCCATTTCCAGTGTCTCTTATCTCGTATCTAGCGTTGTTAGATTCGAGACCAAGGTAAAATAGAAACGGTAGATGTGAGACCCATATGTTAGATGCTAAATATGAGACCTAAATGCTAGATGCGAGACCAGTAGTTGTGAGAACTAGATGCTAGATATGAGTGCAGTGTAAAATGAAAATATTATTTGGTAGATGCGAGATCAATGTAATATAAAAATACTTGATGTTAGATGTGAGACCAATGTAAAATGAAGATGCTAGAATGGAGACCGAGATAAAATGAATATACTATATGCGAGACTAGTATAAAATGTAAATGCTAGATGCTAGATGCTAGATGCTAGATGCTAGATGCTAGATGCTAGATGCTAGATGCTAGATGCTAGATGCTAGATGCTAGATGCTAGATGAGAAAAATGTGCAAATGAAAATGCTAGATGTTAGATGCGAGACCATGGTAAAATGAAAATTCTAGATGTTAGATGCGAGATAAGGTTAACTAGTGCTAAGCTCAAGAAAAAATTCCAAAAGATATCATTAATATATCTAGTTTTGTTTGTCTTAAAAAAACCAATAGTACTTTCATATACAGACTTTTGAAAGTTTAAATCACAAACATAATACATGTGTTTGATGATTATGTATTGGATGATGTTTTTGGTAAAAAATATTATTCAAATAACTATTAATAATTTATGTTTTTGGATAATACGACATAATTGAGTTGTTAATTCTATAAACGATGAACAATTAATTATGAAAATTAGTTTAATCGATGTATATTTTTCAATTTTAAGTAGGTGAAATAGGTACTCCAAAAGGTTTTACTAGTACGTAGGAAATTAAAATAGTGATCATGATAATTTTTCAAACTCATAAATTGCATAACAATATGATTTTTCCTTTGGTATCTATTATCAAAGTATTTTATGTTTTAGATGTATTTGTCATGTTCATGCATATTTTTTAGTTATATATCAAGTTTCTAAATGTGCTTTGTATGTTGTTTGTTCTATTTATAGTGACCATAAGTTACAATCTATTGGAAAATCGTCCATCGATGTTGGATTGTTTGGATTTTCACTATGGAAAGAAGACACACTACTATACTTGTCTGTCCAGGACTATGACTATGCACTCACTCATCCCAAACCATCTAACATTAGTCTCGAAATTAAACTAGAGGAATCTAATGAACATGAAAGGTGGGAGAAGTCAAATAAGCTATGCATGGGTCTGATGTTGCAGGGCATAACCACTAGGACTTCGAGGGGATGTCCCAAAAAATGTTACAACTAACACGTTATTTATTGAAGAGGTCGAGAAATATTTTGCTAAGAACGAAAAGATAGAGATGTAACGTCTTATAAACGAACTTTTTACCATGTAGTATATTGGTAGAGGTAAAATGCGTGAGCATATTTTTGGAATGTTTGCGATTGTCCAAACATTTAGGACAATATGCTTAGAACTTCCCGAGGAATGCATAGTAAGGTTCACATGTCATTTGTTTCCAAAACAGTTTAAGTATTTCCGGTTCACCTATAATTTGCATGCAGAAAAGTAGAAAAAAATGAATTAGTTAATTTCCCACATTGCACAGGAAGATGAGAGACTTAAAATGGCAGTGCCCGAGGTTCACGTGACAACATCTTCAAAGGTGAAAGGGCCTAAGTAGAAGACAAATGGAAAAAGACCGAGACAAGGTTCGGTAAAGAAGAATAACCTAAGGAATCGATTATTGGTCAATTCCTTTTTCTGCAAAGAAAAAGGACATCTAAAGAAGGATTGCGAGAAACGTCGGACTTACATGTTAAACAAATATACTCTCATATATTTGGTTGTTTCAGAATGTAATACTGTTTATGTTAAAAGAAATACTTTGTGGGTTGGTCCGGCTGCAACAACTCATGTTTGTATTTCTTTGCAGGGTACCCTTCGAAGATTGACAGTTGTATGCATTTTTTACTTGTGTCATGGATGGACTAGACCGAAAATCCTCCTTTAACTGGCAATATGTAATGTTGGTCTGAGATGGTTTCATTTTTCTAAAGATTATAACTGTTGGAGACGATTCTGCTTCCTTAAGGTTATACCGATTGGGTGTGAGAAATGAACTATTAGGTTTTTCTACCTCTTTTATAAATGATTTATCCCCTCATTCCCCTCTCACAATGATGTCTAGAGAGAGAAACTCAATATCTTGAGAGATAATTTATGTCTTTTTACCACCGCAATTCTCATCGTCAGTTGTAACAACCACTATAAAATCATTTTTCACAGATATCTTTCTTCGACTTTGCATGTTCACTGCCATGAAAAGATTTGACTGACTGGTTATGCTTACCGTATAAAGGTGAAGCGAAAAAGAAACTTAGCTTATTTGTATGGTTACTAAAATCCGAAGGAAAAATTATTATCGATCAAACTTTTGATTACGGAAGTGTCCACCCATATAACATGCATAGTATTTCAGCCAAGCCTCCATCTGCTTCTCAATCTTTTGCATCGATGAGTCATTCTTCAAGGCCCACACAGTCCAAAAGAGAAACTAGTCATAAACGTCGATCAACTTTTATAGCTATGGGTTCAAATACTGAAGACAACTTTCCTTAAAAAATAACTATGCAACTAAAAGTGATGAAGGTTTAACAAGACAAGAGAAAAAAACACACTAAACAACCTCAATCATCTCTAAGCTCTTAATCAGAGTAGTTAAGCAAAGATAGAACCAATGTTCACTAACAAATAGTGACTTAACATAATATATTCCCTTCTGGATCCAATTTGAGGCATTCAATTCATGAAAATGAAGGTGTTGATGCAAATCTGGAGGGAATCTAAGGATATCAAAGAAAGCTGAACAGAAATCCCAGAAAGCTAAGAGCGGCAATGGCAAGGCTAAAGAAGGGAAAGAGGTGCAGTTACCTCTTTCACTGGTTGGGTGTGTGGGGTCCAACTTTTAAAACGTAATCAACAAATATATGATCGCTATCTCCAAAATACCATACATTTACTTCTCATATAATGAGTTAAGTACGGTTCAAGAAAAATGGGGAATTCGTGAAGGAAGTTGCCATTAGATTACGGAAGGATAAAGAGACACCATGAGGTGTAGAGAAAGGGAGTTGGTTGTCTATCAAGATGTGTGGAATTAAGGATTTCGGTTCCCATTAGACCCTGAGATAGTTGAATACCTTGATCTAGTGGGCTTACGTCTGAGTCAGGTCAGTCTGAATGCATGGTTCACCTTGATGTCGTGTATAATGGCATCGAGGTTATTGAAGATAAAATATAAATGGAGCAATTTGCTGCTATTGCTCGGCTGTCAAGGAACTCTCGAATTTGCTTCTACTTTCTCAACCTAAGGGATGAGTATAAGGTAGTGAGCGACTTGCTAGAGGCTGAAAAGCTATGGAAGATGTAGTTCTTCTTCATCAATGGTTCTTGGGAGAACGGTAAAGAAATATATTTGAAAGGCAATCTGAGCCATGTCGCAAGCTTTTGGAAGAGTACATATAAGTCTCATCAGCATTACTTGAAAGCTGTTAAGGTTTCTTTAAAAAATCCGCATCAGTAGACCGAAGAGAATCGGTTCAATGCTTTCCACAAATGCTTCACTTCAAATAATCTAGTTCAGAGATATCTCTAAATGACTAATTCTGAACGTAACTTATCTTGGGAAGAATTTACTACTTTGTCTCATCCATCGGCTATTCTTAACAAAATTAATCCTTCTGGCAAAAAATATTTAATTTTCGATAAAGACAAGGGCTCCCAGTCATCGAGTATAAAAATGTGATGCTAATAAGCAAGGTTCAAAGAAAGACAACATTGGTGTTGAGAAGGTGAATCATCCCGATGAGCCCTTGCTCTTAGTAGTTGAGGTGGGTAAGACACCCGAAAAGTCTCCTGTTTTAAAGAGGAAAAAATCAAGTGTTTCAACGATACAGAAGGACAGAAAGCATAACGACGAGAAAAGGAAAAAACAAGAAAAAAGCGAATACAAATTCAGAAATTGTCTAGTTCAAACAATACTTCCAATAGTAACCGAAACACAATCCCATGTGGCTCCGGTGATAGAGGAGATGACCTATGATGATAACGACATGCTCGGTAATGTTGATGGGGTGGACTTCAAGGCTTTCATTCAACAATTTCCTAAATAGACCAGCCCTATCGATGTGCATTTTCAATTGGAAGCATAAGACATCATTTCTCACTATGTGTTAGGTTTTGTGAGGTATATAGCTGAAATAGAGAGAGATATGTAAGAAAAATATATATTATTGATCTACTCAAAACCAAAGGTGAACATTACAAAAAAAAAGCCTTCAAAGAGCAAAACAACAGGATGAGGGCTTGACAAACCAAGCCGCAAGTATTGTCGAAGAGTTTAAGCAACTATAGACTGTCGAAGAAGGCAAAAGTTCCAGAGTGCAATCACTTGGGGCAGAAAAAATCCAGAAATATAAAGACCAAGCTAAAAATAATCAAGATGCTATAGAGCGTTTATCGAATGAACTAAAAGAGAAAGATGCTCGTATTGAAAAAATTGAGGGAGAGCTAAATGCACTCAAGGTTGGGGCTGTAAAGGATAAAGAGGTTGCATTGGATGAGTATGCCTACTAAATCTTAGCATCATTATCTAAACCAGCCGCTTTGATTAAATCTGACATGGTATTAGATTTTCACAAAGCATTCCCAAAGTTGAACCTCATATCTCTGTAAACTTTAGTCCCAAAAGAATTATGGGGGTAAAGAAATGGCCTTAGCTAATCAATTAGGTATATCAATGGATTTAAACAATGAAAGTACACATGGAAGTGATAACGGAGACTCCAAATGCGGGAGCTTTGAAGAAGATAATGCTGATGGGAAAGAGCATAAAGGCAATTTAATTTATCTTTATTTTACCTATCCTTGTACCATCATTGTCTTTATAAGTCTTTGGTATAGCCAAAGAATTTTTCAGAACTTTATTCAGATTTTTATAAGTCATTGGCATAGCCAAAGTATTTTGTATTTTAGATTATAGAAATGAATCATCTTTGTTTTATCATTTGCTTTTAATCATATAACGCATTCAGATTTTTTTATTTCGAAAATAATAAAAAATTATTATTATAATTTGGATCACCGCACTTTCGAATCCGGATACATCTTTAAACAAAATTATCATCTGCCAAATAACTTATTCTAATTTTTTCTATCCCAAGGTATTTGAAGTATTTAAATTTGGACCATCATTCCTTCGAGTCCAATTATTTTGACCAACTCGTGTTGGAACCTTTTAATTGTGACCAACTAATGTTGGAACCTTCACACATGACCAACTGATGTTGGAACTTTGTAATTGTGACTAACTATTGTTGGAATTTTTTAATTGTGACCAACTAAAGTTGGAACCTTTTAATTGAGACCAACTAATATTGGAACATTTACACATAAATGAAATAACACAAATTATGAAAGACAAAATGAGTTATAAATTTCAAGTGATTCAGATACGTCATGAGCCACCAAGATAAGAAATAATATGTCCTCGAATATTTACATAATAAAATTAAAAGTAAAAATATAGCTTATTTTTACAACTATTCAAGATAAATTCTTACGTGTTCAATATTACACGAATTCCAAAAAAGATTGTCTTTTTGGTGTGCCAACCAATAGGTTTCAGGCTTAACTTTTTTGATGACCTTCTCAATTATGTGACAATTTCCTTAACCTTTTATCTTTGGTGTGTAATAAACCTTTTTCAGAACTCTATCCCCTAGTTTGAATTATCTCCTTCAAACTCAAGACTTATACTTGGTTCTTATTAGGGCCTGATAATAAACAAATCTTAAATGAGAACTGGTTCTTTTTTCTTTAATAAATTCTAACTCATCTCTCTTGGCTACATCATTATCCTCTCTAGAGAAATTTTCGATTCGGAACGATGGGATGAGAAGCTCAGCTGGGGTTATTGCACCCATCTTATAAACCAAAACAAGGGATAATTTTTAGGTTATTATTCGGGGGGTAGTACGATAAGCCCATAATACTTCTTGTAAATAATTTGTCAATTTCCTCGTTTCCCTTTCTAAAACAATTTCAAGAAGTTTAAGATGGTTATGTGAAAAAATTCTACTTTCCAATTTATTTATTTGTAGGTAGATAAAAATTAAATGTTTACTAGAGGTACTTTTGTGAGTTAGAATCCCTCGAATTCTGGTTTCCTCAACTGACGCCCCGATTACCACAACATCCTTATGTGGCGTAGTAATGTCCCTAAAATCATCACGTTATTGAATCCTAATAAAGATGAGCATACATTTTTCTCTATAATTAGGTTGTCAAACTTACTATGTGCCTTTTTCGAGAGAAACCCATAGGCGTTGAACCATATTCCCCCAAAGATGATTAATGATTCAAAACATTGATACAAACTTTTAATCATTTCTTTCTTCTCAAGCTTATTTTATCGTTTCTCATCACGCAAAAGCTTGACCAACAAGTGGTGCTTGTGATATATTATTTGACTGTGCGTTGACAAATATAATCAACTGTCCATTTTCAATTAAAGTTTGATTTTCTTGTTTTAGTGCAATACAATCGTTTGTATCATGTCTCATATCATTGTGATACTTGTAAAATTTATGATTTTCTCTTAGAGTTTGAATGGGGGATGGTATTCTAAACTGAAAAGAAAAAAATTGTAAAAAATAGTGGCAACACTTTTTGTTAGTTCTACAAAATAATTAAGTCGGACCCATTGATTTCTTTGGGATCTACATTATTGAACTTGTAGATGCTGGTTCACCTTAGGTCGAGGAACATTATGATTGGAGTCCTTCGGACGGGAAGTAATAGTTGTTTGTGTTTATTGGTGAGAACTTGAGGTATTATTCTTTTTTGCTGATATGGAAATTTTAACATCTTCATCTCTTTTACTGTAATCTGTTTGTCAACCTATGACAACAAACCTCTAAAAAACATTGGTTTTTTCCTGGTGACATTATCAGCCAATCCTCTAAGAAGAAGCCCATGTTTAAAAGTAGTTATAGCCACTTGACCGAAGCAATCTTTCAAAACATTTTTGGTTTTTACAAAGTGCTTAGTATCATCCTTCTAGATTTCTCCAATGAACAGATGACACTTAGTTATTGTACCTTCATATACTAGTATTTCTTGATTTCACTGGAAATAAGACCGAGGTTGAGAGGGTCTTGAGCAAGACATGATTGGGCATATAATAGGTTTTCTTGAGCTTTAGATACCATTGAGTTAATGTCACTTTATTCTTTTCGGTTGAGATAACTTAACTCAAGTTCAAGACAGTTGAGTTTCTGCAAAACCAGACTCATCACAATAAAGTTGGTGGGAATATTCCAACTATTGGAGACAATGTCTTTGAAAAAGGGATGATATTGCCACATATTAAAGAATTTGAAAGGGGCTTTTTCTGATTCTTACGAGAGGACCCAAGGTTGAGAGTGACAGTGGTATTGTTAGAAGAACGAAGGAAACCATAATGGGAAAAGTACATGTGGAAATGATCATCCCAATCAGGGTTGACCAAGATGCAATAAAGCTTAGAGAGGACATGGTAAGTTGGTTGTTTATTTATCCAGGTGAAAGGGAACCGAGTAGATCGAAAGTCACTGAGTTCACAATAATAACAACAATTGTTGAATTCATTAATTGTTGATGACCAACTATCAGAAGAACCGAGAAGCTTCTCCGGCTTATGAATAGCATTAAAGTCCCCAAGGGTGAACTAGGGGATTCCCTGATCTTGGGCCGCCATAGACTCAAGATCTTTCTAGAGCAAAATACGACATGAAACTTCATTGAAAGCATAAATGATAATAAAACGAAAGTTTGAAAGGAGATTGTGGCATCTATCCATACAATGAATATGTTGAGGAGATTGGGATAAATTGGAAACGGTGATTACACTAGGATTCTAAATTATCCAAATCCTACCGTGGGGGTGGGAAGAATGATTGATAATGACATGCCAAAATGAAGCCATGGTTCTCATAATAGAGTTTACTTTGTAGTTTGGGACTTTAGTTTATACTAATATTAATAATGAAATATTATTACTAATAATAAAGTTAGTTACATCTTTTTGCGTAAGAGGATCATTTAGACCCGCATATTCCAAAAGCAATCAACATAACCAAAAAAACTTAAAGTGAGTCCGACAATGATCCGTCGGATTAAAAATCTATTTTACCATTAATAGTTGATCAATACTCAAAATTAAATATTGATAGACCTCATTCATTCACATATATATATATATATATATATATATATATATATATATATTATAATTAATACATTACTCATCAATCTAATAATTAAGATATTACTTTTAATAAAATACCTAATTAAATAATGAGGCGCAATTAGGGACTACATCCATTAATAAAATTAGATGGACCTTCCCCTTAGAGTCTTTATCCATGGTAAGCCAACAAGTGGAGTAGGTACAAATGTTGGCTTAAATGAGTGTCCAATCCTTCGACTATCAAGTTTTCTATCCTTTAGTCCATCGACTTAAGAATCACGGGTGAGGGTCTCTTGATTATTGAAAATCTATAAATTTAGTTTTCGTGCGTGGTCTTCTTCATGGTTCTGCCATGTGTTACCATAGTTAAATGATTCTTGTCTCACAGATAGTACTTTAACTTTTAATTCCATTTTTACCCTTTAAATTCAATATTTTTTTTTATTTTTTTATTCTTATGAAAACAGAATATCGCAAAATTTGCTATACTTCAATTCCATTAAAAGATGATATAGTCTTTGTATCCTCTTCGTTTCTTGCCTCTTCCTGGCTTTTTCTCTTTCTCTCTCTTCTTCCCTCTTCCTAGCCTCATCTTCCTCTCTCTTCCTATCATCTCTGATTATATTATGAAGTTTTAATATTTATATAAATTTCTGAGATTGACAACTAAAGAAGGGAAACTGATGTTAGAGAGAGACAATGTTCAAAGACCGACGATTATTCTCCGATATTACAATTCGAGTAAGATCCAGTTCAGATTCTAGATGTTTTATTGCCTCTTTATTTAAGGTATCTCCTTTAACCAGTGACCTGCCATGGGAGGTTCTATTGCAGCACGTGCTCTGTTTCCCTATCCCAAACTAAGAAGAATCATAAGGTTATAGTGATTTCAGGCCCAACTCGGCTGGCAAAAACAGGCTCGCTCTCGAGCTTGCTAAACAACTCAATGGTGAAATTATAAGTGCATAGTATGTTCAGGTCATTATAACTAGGTTTCGGTTGATGGGTTGTTTTTCATTTTTAACTGTTTTGAAAATTAAAAGGTTTTGAGACAGGTTTGTATTTTTTTTTTAGGGTTAGCGATCAACGGCATGTGTGGTTTATCAAAAAATGATGAGAATAGAGTTAGATGGGGGATGCGTTGATTTCCTTGGATTAACATAACAACTTTATCCACTTCCATGCTCGGAAGTTTTAGACTTTCGTTTCGGTGTCTGTATTGTCCTAATGAAAAATGTAGTGAACATAAGTTTTGATTACTGAAGCTTGGTTTTCAACTTAGAATTAATACTGCAAAACACATTCCAAATCAGTCATTGTTATTAGCTTCATAGAAAGTGTTAGTTTTCTTTTTTCTGAGAATTAGGTTTGGAAATCTATGATCATTGTTCAATCTTTAATATGGTTTATACATCACCAGATATTGGGATTTATATAAACGCATGAAGTTTTCTAAATAACATTGGGATTTATATAAACGCATGAAGTTTTCAAAATAACTTTGAGACGAGACAGAGTATCGCAAATTTGCAATATTTTGTTTTCATAAGAATAAAAAAATAAAATATATTAAATTTAAAGTGTAAAGATGGAATTAAAAATTAATGGACTATCTATAACACAATACTTTCGGACCTCGACGCTCGCCAAGCATCACCGTTCCGACTTGCTCAATCCACAAACCGATTAGCAACATCAAAATCCAAAATGAAAATATGAACCTTTAAAGAACAAATTTCCTCTATGATGGTTTCAGACTATGCCGACAATGAGATACCGAACAAGACTTTGCTGGTGAATGGAGCCATGTTACCCATAAGATTAATGTCAGATTTGTCGTTAACAATCGAAGTGAAACCGACGAACCATACATATAAGAAGAAGAAATCGAGATAAGAAGCCGAGGAAAACCGCTTCCTAAGAGGAGTAATGAAACAAAAAACTAAATGTTGTAGCTCGCTTCAGACAAGGAGGACAAAGTCATCGAGAATACATAATCGACAAGAAAAACTTAGCTGACATGAAAACTAACATCGACGAGAAAATAAGACCAAACTAATAAGAGTTTACTTGAACTTAAAAGATTGAGAAGAAAAGATAGTCATGGTTTTTAGGGCAAAAACCTTAAAAACCATTAATGGCCAAAAGTAACTGAAGAAAAAAAATAGTTGTTATGGGAAGAAAATCAAATTTTTAGAAAAGACTTAGTTCACCCACAGATAAAACCGTCAGAACTGATATGAAATTGAACCAATAAAATTGTTATAACCGATTTTTTTATTATTATTTATATATTATATGATTGAAATTAATATTTAATTATCCATTTAAAAAAAAATCAAAGTCTAAAAGCTTTAGTTTTTATATAATTTATTTAAGTAAAAAATTTGAAAATCAATTCATAGTTGAATTAAGCCAAAATGGTACCGAATCAAACCAGAATAAACGGTGTAATCCAATTCCAAAAATTAAAACTGAAACGTTAGTTATTCCATCAAAACCTAGAGCACAACAGATAACCACCCTGTGCGGTCAAGACTTTGAGACCATCGTATAATATAGTCAAACTAATAGCGTTGTTTTATGTATTTAGGTTATCTCTAACCTTCGGTCTCGGTCTAGACGGAAGGTTGAAAACGGTTTCTAACTGTAAGTTTCGGTCTGCAAAACGAAAAAGAGAAAAGTAGAGAAAAAGGAGGAAAGAGAAAGAGGAGAAAGTGAAAATACAATTAATCTAATTACTGTTACGGTATTGAATAAAATACACTTAATTTATATTAATCTAATTAATATTACTTAACGTTATAAAATATAATTTTATTTTAAGTGAATATAGATGGTCCTGATGGTATTGAATAATTGTAATGTTATAAAATAAAATTTTATTTTTAATAAAAACTTAAAATTTATTTATAAATTTAATTTAATTTATTTATAGATAATGTTAAGTTCATTTATAATAAAAACTTAATTTTTTTTAAATAAAAATGTTGTTGATTTACTTACATTTATGAAATGTTTATTATCCACGAACAATTCTAAAACATATATATATATATATATATATATATATATATATATATATATATATATATATATATATATATATATATATTAATTTATCGTAAATAAGAATTAAACAAATAAATTTATAACAGAAATGTAAAATAAATAATATTATAAAAAAATATAAAAATATTAATGTTAATTATTAATTAATAATAGAAGTTATATTATTTATTATAAAATTAGTAAATGTAAATTGAGTGAGTGAGATAGGGTAGGAAATAAAGAGACTAAATGAATAGTTAAAAAAGATAGTGGAATTGTTTGGATTGAATTGTTTATAATAAAAGTCTTTGTAATAGTAAAGTAATGGTCGTAAACTGTGTGGCAAGTCCGCAAATGAATAGAGGTCTCCGAAGTTGGACCAGATCTCTCCGAAAATCTACGATTTGAGACCGCCTTAGTGAGTTTATTAACTATAAAGTTTATTTTAAATTCCAAACAAAACTATAAAAGTGATTAGTGAAAAATTCTGAAATTTAATGCTCATTTTAAAATTCAAATTAAAATATATGGGCTTGTTTACTCAGAAAATCAATATGAAATAAAATAATATTCTGTTGGAGTTGTGGATCCCATAACGTTCTAATCCGGTATATATAAACATACAGCGAGGAGTGGGGATGGACACATAACATAACCACAAATTTACGACAAAACAAAACGATGGCAAAAGCTTTTTCTCTCTTACTTGTGTCTTATTTTTTTATTGTCTCACTTTTTTCTTTGCTTTTTCAGTTTGGAGTTTCGGGAGATAAACTAAAAATGCAGTTTCCATTGAAGAACGAAAAGCTGACTCATTTTAAAGTCTATTGGCAAGATGTTGTTGGGGGACAAAATCCTACGGCAGTCGAGGTGGTGCCATCTGTGAAAAACTCATCCACATCTTTCGGCTTAGTTCGAATGATGGATAACCGATTAACTTCACAACCCGATTTGAATTCAACGATTTTGGGAAGAGCACAAGGGTTTTATGCATCGGATTCGCAACATGAGGTGGCGTTTTTGATGGCCATGAATTTCGTTTTCACTCAAGGAAAGTATAATGGTAGCACGATAACAATTATGGGGAGAAACGCTATTTTCTCGGGAGTGAGAGAGATGCCGATCATCGGAGGCAGTGGGCATTTCCGATTTGCGAGAGGCTATGTTGAAGCTAGGACCAAGATGTTTGATATGCAATCAGGAGATGCAACGGTCGAATATAGTTGTTATGTTTTGCACTACTGATAGCATTTACTCCTTTTCTTTCTTTATCTTTTCAGTTACTTTACTTCTTTCTTTATCTTTTCAATTACGTTACGTGGTGCTATGAATTTTTCTGTTAAAAGATTGGAGTAGTTTGAACATTTTCTCTCTTATCTTTTAGCGGAAGTAGTTTTATTTTGTTACTTTCTTTTTGATCTTTTCCATAGCCTAAAATATATTTAGCCAAATTTTTTGGGATTGTTTAATGGAATCCAAATAGAGAAAGTGAGAGTGAGAGGGCGACTCAGGTTTATATATTTGAAGTGGCGATTCAGATAGTGCCGGTTCAGGTCACAACACAACTAGTCAGTTCGTAGCTTTTACATATACAATATTTCAGAAAATATTAAAAGAAAAATAAAAATATATAAATCCAAAACTAAAATTATTCAGACGTTATACAAGAGAAGAGATGCAAATATCTATAATTTTTATAAAAATATATAAAAGCATAAAAATAGAATAAAATTATTTGTTGTTATTGTTTTGACCGGTTATATTATTACGTTATTGTTTGAGTTTCGAATATTCGTTAGTTTTTTTAATTGTTTTTAATGCATTAGTATCCGTTAACCAAATATAATAATAGTATTCGTGATTAAAAAAATATACGAATGATCAAAATATCTAAAAGAATAAAGAGCTAAGGAAGAGCAATATTTATAAACTAGTTCGCAAATTCTTTTATCTTTGTGTTACTATTGTCAAGAGATTTTGGTAACCTTATGAATTGTTTTTATTTTCTGATGATAACTAAAAATATTAGCAGTGATGACATATCACTCATTCACATAATTATTATACTCAGATGTTGTAGATTTGAGGTTTGTTAGACACGTGGATACGGGACCATTTCGTTATGTTCCGTCATATTACTCATTCCACCTACACGGAGCGCCAAAACTTATAAGAATGAATGGGATAAACACTACTGGGAGGCAATTCTATGTCATATGTATTTTATATACGACAAGAATAACGTTTAGGCACCTTGCAATTCTAAACGTTTGGATGAGGTAAAAGGTAGGTGGACCTATCTAGTGAAATTTCGTGTACACCTAGTTTCCGACCTCAACGACGAGGAACACCATGCGGCTTTAAGTTGTTCAACTTCCAGGGCACCGATACTTTAACAAAGGACCACTTGGATCATGTCCATGCCTACATTTCTACCATCAAGGAAAATGAAATGTGTGTTGCTGTGGTGGACTGCCACATTGCAAAAGATAAAAGGAAGTTGATTAAATGGAACTGGTCTGACAAATAAACTTTGTTAAATAGGATTTATTGCATTGTTTTAGTTTACGATTTCCTTGATTTTTGTTTCGGTTTTATGATTTCCTCAATAGTTTTTCGATTTTTTTATGCAATGTTACTTTTTTTTTGCGTTCATTTTTTCATAAGTAGAAGATTGATAAAAAAAACTTTTGGAAACCTGGAAAATATAAAATCATACATATTGTAAGAAAAAATATAATTTAAATCACTCGAATTCATAATGTTAATGTTTAGGATAGTTTTATTTTGGGAAGAAGGGCTGGAATTCTGTTATTTAGCTGAAAAAATTGTTTTTATACATGAGGAGCAAAATAGTTATTTCACAAAAATGTGAAAAACATTTGATTTGGAGGTTTCATTGTAGAGAAATTAGGTCTCATTTTAGCCATTCCCATAATAATAACCATATTAGTATCAATAATAATAATAGTTATAATATTAATAATAACAATAATAATTATCGTAATAACACAAAAATTATTATTATTTAAAAATCTGGTTCTCCCCCTTCACGACGAAAGGTGCCTCCATTACGCCCTGGAGTGGCGGCAATAGGAAAAAAGCTTAGCTTAAATATTGACTTTGTTTGCCACTTTGGCGGTCAACTATTGTAGCCCAGAAAGTCCTAGCACAAACTTTTTTATTTTTATTTTATTTTATTCAAATATCTTATATTATTCAAATCAAATCTAATTATATTAAGATTTTATTTGATTTGATTTTAATTTAGAATATTTATTTTATTTTCTTGTATTCTAATTTAGGGTTTTGAGAAGCTCTTATATAAAGCCTCATATGCCTTAAGTTATTTGAAGTTTTTGTAATAATATATTGTTTATATCTTAAAATTGCAGTCTTTGTTACCCTTAGATTAGGGTTTTATTATGTTACCTTGAATTAGGGTTTCATCTATCGTTGATTTTTCTTCTATTTCCGCTGCGACATCAGTTTGGTATCAGAGCCTCAGTTCCTGCTATGGGGAAGCATGTTTCTAAAGCCTGACTATTCTGATTCAAGATTTAAAGAAGAGAACAACACACATGGTCATGAAGATCGGGAAGATCGTTTGAGTATGAGGGGACATACCAGTCATTTCAATGACGATCGTATTGACCGTTTACTGAAGGAGTTTAAATTGGCTACCAATCTTCGGATCAAGGTAAATATTGTTTATTGAGATGCTGTCTCAGGCTATGAAGAGGTTTTCAAAACCATTTTTTTTCATCAACTGGACATGGGGATGTTGTCTTCAGGCTATGAAAAGGTTTTCGAGACCAATCTGGTTCATCAACTGGATAACATCAATGTGACTTCGAATAAAGAACACTCGAGAAGAATTTATCTTATTCCGATAAGGTCAACAATTATAATTCACAACGTAACAACTAAATAAAATAAAATAAAATAATTTTGGTTGTTGATGGTGATGGTGTTGTGAATTCGAGGACGAATTCTTGTCAACCAGGGGAGAATGATGTAACCCAGAAAGGCCAAACACAAACGTTTTATTTTTATTTTATTTTATTCAAATATCTTATATTATTCAAATAAAATCTAATTATATTAAGATTTGATTTGATTTTAATTTAGAATATTTATTTTATTTTCTTGTATTCTAATTTAGCGTTTTGAGAAGCTCTTATATAAAGCCTCATATGCCTTAAGTTATTTGAAGTTTTTAGAATAATATATTTTTTATATCTGAAAATTTGAGTCTTTGTTACTCTTAGATTAGGATCTCATCATGTTACTCTTGAATTAGGGTTTTATCTATCGTTGCTTTTTCTTCTATTTCCGCCGCGGCATCATCAACTCCAAGCGGTGGCATGGTAACCTCTACGGACGCTATACGATGAGGGGGGGGGAGGCAGCCTTACGCCAACTGTTTGGCGAACGGTTGGTATGGGGTTTGATCCATTCGCCAAACACATGGCGGACTGACTCAACATAAATTTTGCAAAAAAAACATATTAATAATGCATGGATCAATGCTACTACAAGTCTAATGGATCTTTAAAACATAATTTAAAAAGTTTACAACACAAAAATCACACAACAATAACTAATCTCAATTTGATTCTAAAATTACAACACAAATACAATTAGAAGTATTTGGTTAGGTCCACTATGAGTTTCTCACATTCAACGAATTGATGAAGACATAACTTTATATATTACTTCTATGGTTCATAAGTATTGGGATGCAGACATATAGAATATTTCAAAGCTTGAGACTGTTTTGAATCATAACCAAATGCAAAACATTCTCAAGTTTGGCTTGAATAACTCAACAAAAGACATTATCAGTTGGACTCTTAGTGCTGATGGGCACTTTTACACTAAAGCTACATGAAACGAATTCAGAAAGAAAGGAAATTCTTCTAACATGTATGCTCGAACTTGGAATAACGTGACTCCTCTCAAATACTCCTTCATGCTATGGAGAATACTCAAAATCTAGGTTCCAACTGAAAATGTTCTATAAAAAATAAATTTACAATTAGCTCCAAAGTGCCAAAATTGCAACAGTTTTGAAGTATAAATCATGTGTTCGTAGACTGTCAAAAGGCCTAGAGGGTCTAGATATTCTTTGCTACTCATTTCAGAATCTATATTACTAAAACCATGACGCTCCCGCACTTGGTAAGGTCATCGTACTGGTCCACTAACAAAGAGATTCACATTCGTACAATCCTACCTTCGATCATTGTTTGGGTGATTTGGGAGGCCGGAAACAAAAAGAAGATGGCAATCAAGAATATAAGCTATGAGGACATGATTAACAGTATCATGTTCATTCTCTCAAGCTTGGAAAGTGTGTGCTTACTAAAAAATAAGCACTAAGGTAAGGATGGAATGGCTGGGATTTCTATTGGTAGCGTTAACCACTTAATTAAACCTAATGTCCCAGTTTCCATAAGTTGGAAGAGCCCTAAACTAGGTTGTTACAAGCTAAATTCATATGGTGCTTGTAGTAAGTCTGGTGAGTGCTATGGAGGTGGTTTGGTCAGGGATCATGCTGGTACTATCATATTTTCCTATGGGAAAGTCTACAGGAATGTGAGCCCCATCATAGCTAAGGCGAGAGCCATGCTTGATGGTCTCCGGTTGTGTTTTGAGAATGGGATTACTTCTCTAAATATCGAAATTGACTGTCGCATTCTAGCTCAAATGATATTAGGAAGAGCTCCTTGGTATCTAAAAACTCTTCTCAATTGTTGCTACAATCTGATCTTTTCCAACATGAAAGCCATTCATGTCTTCAGAGAGCAGATGAAGCTGCTGATTTTCTTACTAAGTTCTCTCTTGAATCCAATAGGAACTCTTATTTCGAAGGAAATAGAGTTCTGAATAGATTGAGAGTGATTTCTTTCCTAGAAAGCCTGGGTCTATATCACCTCAGAACTAATACAATTTCTGAAGCTAATGGCTTTGATTATGGTTCTGGAAGGATCGAAGGAAAGGTTTTGTGAGAGTTTTCTCTATTTGGGTTGTCTCCATGGTTTGGCTTCGAGATCTTCTTCAGGGAATGTCAATCAGGATTGAGAAGTAGAAGGATGAAGATTTGTGGTTAGGGTTTTTAATTGGGGATTTTGTTTCGTGGATCGTCTATCAATGGCGCTAGTGCAGTTGTATTCTATTTAAACTTTAATAAAAGCCCCAATAAAATTTGATTTAAAAAAACAAAAATTCAACAATTTTGGAAAGAACACAAAGGTTTTATGCATAAGATTCGCAACAAGAGGTGGTGTTTTTTTATAGCCATGAATTTTCTTTTCACCCAAGGAAAGTATAATGGTAGCTCCCCATAACAATTATGGGGAGCAACACAATTTTTTCGGGAGTGAGAGAGATGCCGGTCATCGGAGGCAGTGGGCATTTCCGATTTGCGAGAGGCTATGTTGAAGCTAAGACCAAGATGTTTGATATGCAATCGGGAGATGCAACGGTCGAATATAGTTGTTATGTTTTGCACTACTGATAGCATCTACTCCTTTTCTTTCTTTATCTTTTCAATTTATTTTACGTAGTGCTATGAATTTTTCTATTAATGGATTGGAGTAGTTTGAACATTTTCTCTCTTATCTTTTAGCGGAAGTAGTTTTATTTTGTTAACTTTCTTTTTGGGGTTTAACAAATAAATTAAATAAAATTTTGCTATTTTTTAACAAACATATAATTACATAAAATAATTTTGATCTTTTCCATAGCCTAAATTATATTTAGCCAAAGTTTTTGGGATTGTTTAATGGAATCCAAATAGAGAAAGTGAGAGTGAGAGGGCGACTCGGGTTTATATATTTGAAGTGGGGATTCAGATAGTGTCGGTTCAGGTCACAACACAATATTTACATATACAATATTTCAGAAAAGATTAAAAGAAAAATAAAAATATATAAATCCGAAACTAAAATTATTCAGACGTTATACAAGAAAAGCAAATATTTATAATTTTTATAAAAATATATAAGAGATAAAAATAAAATAAAATTATTTGTTGCCATCATTTGAGTGGTTATATCATTATGTTATTGTTTGGGTTTTTAATACTTGTTAGTTTTTTAATTATTTTTAATACTACATTATTTATGACTAACCAAATATAATAACAACATTCGTGACTAATAAAAAATATACAAATGATCAAAGAATAAAAAGCCGAGAAACGGTAATATTTATAAATTGGTTCGTAATTTTTTTTTTGCGTAACTCTTGTCAAGAGATCTTGGTTACTTTATGAATTGTATTTACTATCTTACGATAACTAAAAACATTAGCAGTGATGACATACCACTCATTCACATAATTATCATACTGAGACGATGTAGATTTGAAGTTTGCTAGACACGTGGATACAAGACCATTTCGTTATGCTCCGTCCTATTACTCATTCCACTTACACGAAGCGCCAACCCACTATTGCGAGATGGGATACAGGTGCGACGATTTTTAAATCCTGGATGAAGCTGAACCTTCAGATTACCATCAACAACCCGTAAGAGACAGATGTAAGTTTTATAATTGAATAAGATAAAATTGTTTTATAGTTTAACCTATTGCTATAATTTAATAATATAAAACTGTTTTATAGTTTTATAATTGTCTTGTGTTGTGTTGGTTGGGTCGAGCGACGTAGATGTTGAGTCTTATATGTGTTTTGTGTTCGTATTGTTTTGTATTGCATGTACCGTTTGAGCCTTATTGTGCGATACACGACCATTTGCCGTTGGAGGGTATAGCATGGTTTCGCGATGTCATTGCTGGTGTAAAACACTAATAGACATACAATCCGGAGCGGGTGTTGAAGCAGCTTGGCCGTGTCTATAGGCTTATCCCACATTCGTTACTGAAGATGCAGTCAAAGGCCAAAAAAAATCAAAGACGATGGCATATGCATTCAACGAGAAGAGTTTGGTGAACTGGCGAGATTACAGGTTACAAGAGGCTTTTAGGGGAGAGATGATTAGAGACGAAATAGTCTCTTTTTCTACTCTTGATTATCTTATGCTCCATTAAAAGATTAACTCGTGTAGCCTAATCAACACTGTCATATACCAGCTGGATGATTATTTGTACGAAGATTATGGCGGAACTATCATACGATATTTGCGCGCAAGTATGCGTAGGATCTCGTTGTTTCCTGGAGTTGATAACTTTGACGGTGATTTCGACCGTTTGGCTGTGGCATTTGTCTACTAGTAAGAGACTTTCTTAGACATTACATTTTTTTGGTTTTTAGTTGTTTGACATTTTTGCTATATTTTGATATACTGTTTATTATTTTTGTGTTATTTTTGTAAAAACGAATTGTCTATCGTTTTCCTTATTGTAGCATATAGACACATATAGCTAAATAAAATACGGCACATTAAAAACACTGTATCAAAATGCGGCAAAATAAGACACTGTATATTCGTTTTTACATATGATACACATATAGCTATATTTGTCTTATTGTAAAAACGAATTGTCTACTAGTAAGAGACTTTCTTAGGCCGTTTATTATTATGTCTTTTTATTTTCGAGTGTTACTTACCTATATGTTTTTAATGTGCCGTATTTTATTTAGCTATATTTATTTACATATTTTGTAAATAAATGGCGTAAATATAATTTAAAGATTTTAAGAGTTTGTTTTAATGAATTAACAATTTTATAAATATTTAAAAAAATTGAAAATACAACTTCACCGAGTAGTTTTGGTTTTTTTTTAGCAATTCCCTTTATATATTTCTAAACATTGATTCCCCTTAAAAACAAATTCCCTCAAAATAATGATTCACGCATACATTGATTCTCGCCAAACATTAATTCCCTCCAAACATTGTATCATGCCCACCAATGACTCCCGCCATACATTTGTTCCCGCCAAATTGGTATGTCCTTTAAAAGAGACTTGAAACCTAGGCAGATAATTTATCCGCCAAACATTCGTAAACTTAAAAAAAACATAAAGGCTTTTAGGAATGTATTTTAATGTTGATTAAGACTACTGGTTGCTTCAATCGGTGAAATTTGTCCGCTAAACAATGTCTGATGATAGGAGATTTCTTTTATCGGGTGTTATGTAGGATGTATTTTGAGTATGTCCGATTAGGAGTGAAAAATCATCCAATGCTCAGTCGTGACGAAGTCAAAAGTAGGTACAATTGTGTGAAACCACTCCAGTGTTTGTTGTTCATGCCTTATAAAATTAAACAAGAAGCGCATGACTGTTGTAGATTAAATTACTTGGGATATGGTAGCATATCTGGAGGATATGGTTGCGGAAACAAAGGATGGTATTAACGAAGGCAACATGGGATACGACTTAGACTTCTAAGTTTTATGTTTTTTTTTGTTCTTGTATGATATTTTATGATTTGCGACTTGTTGTTTGAGTTTTCCTCAAAGGAAGAAGCGGATGCAATGTGGAACATGACTATTGTAAATAACTGTTGTTTTCCTAAGTTGTTGTTTGAGTATTTATGTTTTCCTCGGTTGTTGCTCGACTTATTATTTGATCGAGTATTTATGTTGTTTGAGTTTTATGTTATCTGTAGTTGTTTGAGTTTGTTATTTTAAGTAGTCAATTTTTACTTTATACTTTTTTGCGTTCATTTTTTCAGTAGCATCTATTGTTTATTGCACTCTATATTTTGTTACTCCATAATGAGACCCTTAAATATTATAACTGGACACCCGGATCAAACACACATGATTTATCCTAACGTACATAGGGATATGTGTTTTTTGTATCTATTAGGTGTCATGAAATGATTGGGTTATGAAATTACGTTATCTACATCTTATACATGCCAACGAGAGATTGGTCTACTTGGATTATGTTATCTAAATACTAAATGGTCAATAAATGGATGCTCCCCTCTTGTAACAACACAACCTGAAAAAATCAAAATATAAACTCTATAAATATCTCTTTGGAGTGAGTTGGAAGATGAATATTTGATGAAAGCATTCGATCAAAATGGGTAAAACCTATAAGAATGAATGGGGTAAACACTACTGGGAGGCAATGCTATGCCAGATGTAGTTTCATATACGGAAAGAAAGACGTCTAGCCACCTTGCATTTCTAGACGTTTGGATGAGGTAAAAACTAGGTGGACCTATCTAGTGAAATTTCACGTACACCTAGTTTCCAACCTTAACGACGAGGAACGTCATGCGGCTTTAAGTTGTTCAACTTCCAGGTCACCGTTACTTTAACAGAGGACCAGCTGGATCATGTCCATGCCTACATTTCTACCATCGGAGAAAAGGAAAAGTGTGCTGCTGCGGTGGACTACCACATTGCGAAAGATGAAAGGAAGTTGATGAAATGGAACTTGCCTGACAAATAAACTTCGTTGACTAGGATTTATTGCAAATGATTTCCTTAGTTGTTGTTTTAGTTTACGCTTTCCTTGATTGGTGTTTCGGTTTTATGATATCCTCAATAGTTGTTCGACTTTTTTTATGCAATGTTGCTTTCTCTTTTTTGCATTCATTTTTTCAAAAGTAGAAGATTGATAAAAAAAACTTTTGGAAACCTAGAAAATAGAAAATCATACATATTGCAAGAAAAAATATCATTTAAATCAGTCGAATTCATAATATTAATGTTTAGGACAGGTTTGTTTTCGGAAGAAGGGTTGGAATTCTGTTATTTGGCTGAAATTTTGGTTTTTATACATGAGGAGCAAAATAGTTATTTCACAAAGATGTGAAAAAACCTTTATTTGGAGGTTTCATTATAGAGAAATTGGGTCTCATTTTAGTCATTACCATAGTAATAACCATATTGGTATAAATAATAATAATAGTTATAATATTAATAATAACAATAATAAATATCGTAATAATATTAAAAAAATTATTATTTTAAAATCTGGCCTATTTCTGCCCCTCCGCGTGTTGATAGGTGACTCCATTACGCCCTAAATGGCAACAATAGACAAGACGTTTAGCTTAGACACTGACGTTGTTTGCCACTTTGGTGGTCAACTCCAATCGGTGGTGTGTTAACCCCCTCCCACGCTATACGGTGGCGTGGGAGGCAGTCGTACGCCAACGGTTGGCGTGGTTATATATCTTCATTCCACCGGTTGGGGTGGGGTTGGATCCATTCGCCAAACACATGGTAGACTGCCTCAACATAAATTTTGTAAAAAATAATAATTAAAACAAAATTTTAATAATTCATGGATCTGTGCCACTACAAGTCTAATGGTTCTTTAAAACATAATTTAAAAAGTTTACAACACAAATATCACAAAACAACAACTAATCCCGATTTGATTCTAAAATTACAACACAAAAAATACAATTAGAAGTCTTTGGTTAATTCCAATACAAGTTGCCAACTGTTGGCGTGGTTATATATCTTCATTCCAACGGTTGGTGTGGGGTTGGATCCATTCGCCAAACACGTGGCAGACTGGCTCAACATAAATTTTACAAAAAATAATAATTAAAACAAAATTTTAATAATTCATGGATCAATGCCACTACAAGTCTAATGGCTCTTTAAAACATAATTTAAAAAGTTTACAACACAAAAATCGCAAAACAGCAACTAATCCCGATTTGATTCTAAAATTACAACACAAAAAATACAATTAGAAGTATTTGGTTAATTCCAATACAAGTTGCTTACATTCAAAGGATTGTGTCTGCGTGGGATTTTATAGTCGTTAAAAAATGCGGACTCTATCTAGCAAGGGGATCGACCAAGAACTAGTGTCGTCTCTAGTCTTGCGCATCAACGTTGGATCTATAGTCGATAAAGGTGAACCATGTACCAAATTGACCAACAATTTGACATTAAAAGTAAGTATGCATTTACATAATAAATAACTAAATGCATTTAAAATTAAATATTATTTACTTACGTTAACAAAATGGTTTGTATTGATGAATGCGACACCGATATCCTTTATGAAACCATCCTTTGCTGGTGCATTTTTCATCGGTAAGTAAGTTGTACATCCAACATCCACTGGTACCTAAGCAGTAGAACACACGATTGAATGTCATCGCGATTATTTTGCCGCAACTAGGTAACGACATCCAATTTTTTATCGGTGCGACTTTAGCTCGTGAACCATGGCTTCACTAACCATTTTCCATCCACTTTCACAACCGATCATACCATGCGCGATGGCTCTAAAACCAGAATTACCGTCGACCATCACGTTTGTAATTCGACGTATGAAATGAAACATAAATTGAGGTATGTCTTACCTCGAGTCTGGCACGCTAGGAAACCTCAACGGAATTGGTTTAACCAAAAATGACGATATAGCGGTAATGTTTTTCGACGTATTCAGAGTTCTTAAACCTACACATGCAACCCGTTTTTGTTTTGTTTTCGGTGGTTTTGCTCCAAAATTATTACGATTGTGTGCGGCGACCGTTCGTGCGGTGCTACCAAAAGTACCGACAAGGGTTACCAAACTCGCGGTGCGCGTTACCAGTTTTGAAGTGTCGGCACTATCGTGAGACTCGAACAATTCTTGTTCGACGTATTCATCGTAAGAAGGATCCTTTTTCGTAGAATAATCTCGTTGTAGTTTGTTATCTTTATTGCGACCGCAACCTCTCATACGTCCGGGAGTTCTGCTGCGGTTTTTAACCTTTTAAAGGGGTTCACAAAAGAGTGACGTCGAAGGATCCAAAATGCGTTAAAAATTTTAAGCCAATGGCTTTGTTCGTAAATATCAAACTCTTCAAGTTTAACATTTAGATTTGCAAAATTAATTTTCATTTTTTCTTGAATGATGTCTAGTCTTTTCCTATGCTTGTGTATAATTCGAGTAGGTACATATCCGTCCGTTCTTCGGATTGCTTCTAGTTCGTGGGTAAACGGTAAACCTTGGGTCGTACGATCGATGCAAATGCATGAAGATTTATCACCTCCGCTTTTATCAACAAAGTCATCGTATACTATCGCTAATGAAATAGGTGATATGTACCCCCGTAAAAATTTGAAAGATTTAAAATCTTGAAATTTATGAATTAGACGACACTTGCTAAGCTACATCGATTCGTTTATGTTCGAATGTTGTATAACCAACAAACTATGTATGTTATCCTAAAACTCATTGAAATTCAATCGGCTTGACCCGATATATTTTTTAAAGCATGTGAACTTTCCGCCCTATTAGAGGTGTGATTATTGAAATGCATGATTTTGTTAGTATAGGCGTGAGCGAACCTCTCTTTATAAAGCACAATCCACGAGTTTACGATATAATAGACTGTCTTATCTTGTTGTTTAAACACCGATCGCATCTTAGTCAACCTCTTGTTTTTTAACTTAACGATAGTGGATGAAAATACGCCCAAAAAGTTGTTAAACACCTTGCCTTCTTTAAAGATTTTTTTGGTTATCCCACTAACATTCTTGTTGATATACCACTCGCATAACATGTAACTCGCGCTAGGAAATTTTTTATCTATGCCATTCATCAAAGCAAGTGAACAGTCCTAATTACACAAGATAATTCGCAATTATTATCCTCAATTACCGTTTTCAAGCATTCAAATGACCATTTTGTAGCTGTCTTGTTTTTTATTCACCACAAACGTGAAACCAATGCAAAATGTTTTATTGGTCGATCTTACCCCGACTACTTCGAACAAAGACATCTTGTAACTAATAACTTTGTATGTGCTATCCATGTTTAGAAAGCCTGGGAAGGTCTGTGGTAACTCAATACTAAGCGGGTGTGCGAAAAACAAATCGGTTATCATGTTCGATCCATTGTCGGTCGTCCGTTCCCCATACTTGTACTTGTGCAATTGTAATTTAGTTAACAAGCATTTCATTTGGGAACAACCACCATTTTCAACCATCTTCGTTCTTTGATGATGATTGTATACGTGACAGATATTTGATACATTGTCCGGATTGGTCTTCTTTAAAGCACCAAATTTTTTTCGTGGAGTAGTTTCGTTCACCGTCAAAAATATCGACGAGTTTTTTTCCTTCAGTTTTAACTTGGACCATTGCAAATGCCCTTGGGAATACTTAATCGGTTCATGGTTGTGTTTTTTGGAAAGGACACTTAGAACTCACTTATCGTTGCCACTTACCAAATTGCCTACCAAATGAAAAGGGCAATTAATGTTTTTGCTACCGGTAGCCTTACACTTGCGGTCACACTCTTTAACGACCAACTTAAATATATCGGATCACTCACACTAATAATCTACTCTCGGCATTCTCCCTCTTTTCCCCCGCTCCCTAGATGTTATGTTAATCGAGAAACCTAACAAATTCCCCGTACTTTTGACTCACTCGGTCATCGAGTCTAAGCTATACTCATCGTGAGTGGTGAAATCGTGAGCGTAGTAAAAAACAAGCAAAATTTCACATTAGGTAACCTCCTGCAACATGTAAGAAGTAAAGAAATCAATTAAACCGGGATTCCGGATTAGGTTATGCTATTCCGCTGGTGGTATGACGCATAGAACACTTTATACGTCATCACATGACGTAACAGACCAGATTCATGCCACACATGTGGCGTAAGCTATGGCCATTACGCCAGCCATGGCGTATGGAGTGTACTATTCGCCACTCTTGTTGGCGAAGAACTCTACCTCGACGCCATCATATGGCGAAGAACATAAATATGAGTTTTTAAAAAAAGCTCTCTATTTTACAAAAAAAAAATGGAAAGCAATGTAACTCATCGGCGTCCATAGTGGCCTCAAGAGGAACTGGTTCCGACTCAGATTCGATCATGTTGTGAGGGTTTTGAAGATTTTGAAATAACAGGTTTATGGGTTTAGTGTTTTGAGGTTTTTGGTAGTTTGGAGAAGTTGAATTATGGTTTGGTGGTTTAAATGTGCTTGCCATTTCATGGAATAGTTTGGAGTTTTCAATAGCACTGGTTGTAATTTGATAGGGTTAAAATGGGTTTTTAGTTTTTTTACTCTCCCAATTTTGTAAATATTAAAAATTAAAAGAAAAAAAAAAGACAAATTCACCAAATAAAAATAACTTTTTTTTATTGTCTTCGTTTTTTTTAATCTTACGACAGCTATGTTAAAGCTAGCTTTAAGACCAAAATGTTTGATATGAGAAGCAACGGGAATATAGTTGTCATGTTTTGCACTACTAATAGCATTTTACGTGGTGCTAAAATAAATTTCAGTTATTTTACATGGTGCTAAGAATTTTTCTGTTAAAGGATTGGAGAAGTTGGAGCATTTTCTCTCTTATCTTTTAGCGGAAGTAGTTTTATTTCGTTTTTTTTTTTTTGGGGTTTAACGAATAAATTAGATAAAATTTTGCAACTTTTAACAAACATGTAATTACATAAAATAATTTTGATCTTTTTCGTAGCCTGAAATATATTTAGCTAAAGTTTTTGGGATTGTTTAATGGAATCCAAATGGAGAAAGTGAGAGTGAGAGGGAGACTCAGGTTTATATATTTGAAGTGGGGATTCAGATAGTGCCGGTTCAGGTCACAACACAACTAGTCAGTTCGTAGCTTTTACAAATACAATATTTTAGAAAAATTAAAAGAAAATAAAAGTATACATGGAAACTAAAATTAGACAGACATCTTTTGTAAGACAAAACAATTATATTTAAAAGGAAAACGATTACAATTGAAAAGAAAGAAAGCATCCGAAAATAAAATAGGAGCTCTGTCTATTTCGTTTAGGGAATTGGCTTATTCCTTCCGATTTCTGTAAATACTTCTGTGTAAATATCTCCTCCAGCCTCGGTCTAAAAAGCTCCTGCCCTTCTTGCGAGTTGTGTCCGGTGCGAATCCCGTTCGTTTCTTTCTTTGTCGGGTCAAGGAGAATCGCTTGGTTGGGACGTATGGCACTCTCTGATTCATGGGAGTGGGAGCCAAGTACACGGCCGGTACTGCAGGAGGATTTCTTCGGATCTCTTCTTCGTAGTGATCCACAGGTTTAGGAACTGCGGGCTGATTCTGAACTGGAGGGGGTACTGGGTCTACAAGTCTAGCATCTGCTACTCTTGGTTGGCTTTGTGGTTGTGGATTTGTGTCCCCTGAGTCGGGGTGGTAGATGGAGGGTTTGTTCCTTGAGCAGCAGGACGTAAAAAACGAAAAGAAAATTAGGAGCAACATTTAATTTTAAGAGGCTTTTCGACAAAACCTTTTCCAAAAGTAACGATAGAGAAGATGTAGAGTGATAATGCAGCGGAAACAGAAGAAGAAGCAAATATAGATGAAACCTTAATTCAAGGGTAACATGATGAAACCTTAATCTAAGGGTAACAAAGATTGAAATTTTCAGAAACCCTAAATTATAATACAAGGAAATAAAATAAATATTTTAAAATAAAATCAAATCAAATCAAATCTTAATATAATTAGATTTGATTTAAATACATAAGATATTTGAATAAAATAAAATAAAATAAACGAGGCTTTTGTTTGGACTTTCTGGGCTACATCATCCTCTCCTGGTTGACAAGAATTCGTCCTCGAATTCACAGCACCATCACCATCAAGAACCCAAATTATTTATTTTATTTTATTCAATCGTCACATTGGGAATTATAATGGTTGACCTTATCGGAATAAGATAAATTCTTCTTGAGTGTTCCTTATTCGAAGTCACATTGAAGCCATCCAGTTGAAGGAAAACAATAGTTTCGAAAACCTTTTCATAGCCTGAAGACAACATCCCCATGTCCAGTTGATGAAAAAAATAGTTTTGAAAACCTCTTCATAGCCTGAGACAGCATCTCGATAAGCAATTTTTACCTTGATTCGACGATTGGTAGCCAATTTAAACTCCTTTAGTAACCGGTCTATATGATCGTCATTGAAACGCCTAGTGTGTCTCCCGCATACCAAACGATCTTTGAGATCTTCATGGTCGTATGTTGTTCTCTCCTTTAGACCTTGAATCAGATGAAATCAAGATTCAGAAACATGCTTGACCCATAGCAGGAACTGAGGCTCTGATACCAAACTGATAACGCGACGGAAGTAGAAGAAGAAGCAACGATAGATGAAACCCTAATTCAAGGGTAACATGATGAAACCCTAATCTAAGGGTAACAAAGATTGAAATTTTCAGAGATAAAAAAAATCTATTATTCCAAAAACTTCAAAATAACTTAAGGCATATGAGGCTTTATATAATAGCTTCTCAAAACCCTAAATTATAATATAAGGAAATAAAATAAATATTTTAAAATAAAATAAAGTAAAATCAAATAAAATCAAATCTTAATATAATTAGATTTGATTTAAATACATAAGATATTTGAATAAAATAAAATAAAATAAACAAGGATTTTGTTTGGAATTTCTGGGCTACATCACAGAGGATGATCGACTAGAAGGCGGAGAATAATGGGTTTGGTGAAGGTTTACAGCAAACTTGAAGTAGGGAAGGTAGGCCTTTCATAAGATTTTGATTCCAGAATTTGTTATTCGGAGAAAGAAGAACTAATCCAACAACGAACAAAACCGGCCTATAAAGTCGCGAAAGCTAGATAAAGAGAAAAGACGCCAAATAATAATCGCAACCAACCATTAAAATGATTTTAAAATCAATGATTAAGATAAATAACATTTGAACAATCGGTCTTGTGTTTACTCAAATTTTCAAGGTTCTGATGTACGATTCAACGCTTTGATTAATCCATGTAAGCATTTGGGGTTCTAATGTATGGTTAAGCGCTTCGATTGATCAAGGTATGCATATGGAGGTCAAAGGTGAAGGAGGAGGCCACAAAGTGTCGACTTGTTTACCCTGTTGAAGTATGACATTAGTATTGGCATGATGGTGTATAACATATTTTTGAACATGTATTTGGCAGCAACATCAACAGGCTTGGGACAGGTATAGTAGGAAAATGTAGTTGGCTTATGACTGCAACAATAAGCATCAGAAAATCAACAGCAATGGTTAGCTCTAGGCGTTGGACGATAATGGAAAGAACCACGCTTGGTACATCAACCGATAACATTAGGTTGTTTTGATTTGTCACACTTAGCTTCAGACTACGATAGTCTCCTTTCTTTCTCTTCCATTGACTATTGTGGGGACCTTGATAATGCTTGCATATAACATGTTTAAAGTGCTTGGACTTCGCTGGTAAGGTTTGATGAGTCCGGATATTTTCACCAGTCACTGTAGTAACCGGACAGGGGCAATTCGGATAAAAACCACCCACTGAACCATCCGAACTGGATTAAAGTATTAAAAGCTAATCACCTTTTGACTAAGCTAACTGCTAATCTGCTTAATAAACTAATGGGTTTTTGAACTCGACCCAGTTTTATAAGTATGACCCGAAAACCCATGTGGCCCATAATTAAGGGTATAAATACCCAACCACTTTCATTAATGAGGGTAATGAACATTTAATACAACCAGGAAGCTCAAATCTCTCACTACAAACCACTTAAACATTAAATACCTTTGAAACACCACAAAACACCTAACCAAATTACCCTCAGACTAAAATAATCCACACCAAATTGGCGACCACAGTGGGAGAAGAAGGTGCCTGAATCTAGCATTCGAAACCATCAAGAAAAACCAGTTCAGATGAATCCGGACGAGCAGGAAGTGCCACCAGCTTTGGCAGAAGTGATGGGTGAAAACGATGAATATACGATCGAGGAGCGAGACAGACTAAAAGTTGAGATAGAAGCCTTGATGGCTGCCAAAAGGGCGGAGATGGGTTTGAAATAAAAGTCAAAAGTGTCAGCAATTCACCACACTGACAATCCAAGAGAGCATGAGCCATCAAAGACCCATGTGAGCACTAAAAAGACTCATGCTAGCTCAAAGAAGTCTCACCGGTCTAAACCGGTGGAGAGCTCAGATTCAGACTCAGAATCTTCTAGTAGCTCCTCGAATGAAGATGGAGTTGAAGAATCCCTATCATCCAGCAGCGATGAAGGCCATTCTAAGAAGAAACAGAAGTGGTTCAAAAACAAATTCAAGAAAAAGATACAGGCATGGACGGTTGAAGAGGTATCTGGGTAAAGGGTCGTCTCATAGTGACAGCCATAGCCGGAGACATGTAGACCGGTTATTAATGGATCCTTTTGCCTTTCATGATGAACCAGGTATCTTTGCAACTCCCAACGAAGATACTGTGTTTAGTCGTGGCCGGAATTGGAGACAATCTCCATTGTACTCCAAGATACTGTTCGGAAACCTTCCTAAGAGGTTTGACAGCACAAAGATGGAAAGATATTATGGGAGTAAAGATCCAGATAACCATCTGGAGCAATTCAAAAAAATTATGATGAATTTTGACGATGATGATAAGTTATTTTGTTGAGAATTCTCCCAGTCTTTTACGGGGAGTGCTCTAAAGTGGTACAATAGTCTGTCACAGGATTGCATCAGATATTTTGATACTTTTTGGGTGGCCTTCTGGAGGCAATTCGTTGGAAGTAAAGAAGTAAAGGGCAATGAAGACACTATTATCCCTTGTGCCCAAGAACCAAATGAATCTTTGAAGGAATTCATAAGTCGCTTTGTGAACACCAAAAATGGATTAGCTAATTGCTTTGATCAAGTAACAATAGCTTCTCTGAGACACGGTTTGAACCCTTGCAATTTGGTTGATTTAGTAACCACGAAAAAGGCCATGATATGGGGTCATTTACTGAATCAGGTCGGCAAACAGATTAGTGTGGATGAAACAAAGAAAACCAGGGTGCACCGGCAAGTGAGGTCTGCCCCAGCTGCACCAAATCAAAACCAGAATCAGTCTGTGTACAAGGCCAAGGAAGCCGGACAGGGTCATAATAGGGCCAAGGCTCAATCCCACCCAGTTGCACCAGCTCAGAGCCAGCAATCTAGAAATAAGTGAGGACCTTGGGTCCAACCGGAGTGGTTTGCTGAGTTGAAAGAGAATGTAGCCACCATTTATGATAAAACAAAAGACGAAGTACATTTCAGAAAACCGGCTGCATTACAATCTCCCAGGGAAAGTCATAATAATTGTTTCTGTCAGTATCATCATGATACTGGCCATAACACTGAAGATTTCATCGCGTTGAAACAAGAAGTGCAGAATTTGATTGAGAGAGGGAAGTTGGGGGCTTATGTTAAAAGAAGAAGTGGAATTAGGCCTCATAATGCTCATCGGACTGGCCCAAACAATGCAAAGACATCGGCTCCGGACGGGGCTATGGTGATAATTGAAAGGTTTGATGTAGAGTCGGAATATTTGGATCATGATCCAACCCGAAATAAGGTGGGCGTTATCACAGAACACTGCAAGACGGTGTCCGGACTCATCAGTTTTTTTGAGTCAATTATAATATTTGGGGGAGACACCATGACTGCACCAACTGCTTCTTCGAGAAAGAGGCATGTTCATACTTTAGCTACCCAACTGCAAGGAGGTATGACTTCCTATCAATCTCAAATTCCATTTCCCTTCATTGTTTTTGATAAAGATGACTTGAGGGACATAGGTGGTCCCCATGAAGATGTTGTTGTGATAGGAGCATCCATTGGGGGCAATGACATTAGACGAATTTTGGTGGACACCGGCAGTTCGGCCAATATCCTCTTTTTAACTTCTTATAAACAAATGAAGAATCCAGTAGTGATTTAGCGTTCGAACAGGTCAATAGTGGGTTTCACTGGAAGCTCAGCTGATGTAATTGGGGAGTTTGAAAAGGAGGTTTTGTTGGGCAAGGGCCCTTTTAAGAAGATGGTCAGAATATAAACGCAGGAACGATCTGACTAGAAAGTCATTTTTTATTGTGGTGGATTGTTCCACGTGTTATAATGTCATTTTGGGGAGACCTTGGCTCTCCATGATGCATGTTGTGGCTTCAACAGTCCACTAATGTTTAAAATACGCTGTACATGGACAAGTGGGAGTTGTCTGAAGCAGTCAGAAGGTAGCAAGGGAGTGTTATGCAACAGCTATGGCCCCTCGAACTTTGGGGGCCGTTCGGATTAGTGAGGATTAGCAATTTGAGGGGCCCTCTGGGGGAGAGGGTGAAATTGATGACCCCAGAGAGACCCCTGGTGTTTTAATACCAATTGAAGAGGTTGAAACTCACTCTCTGGCTGAAGGAAGAAGTGTCAAGATCGGGTCCAAGATGACATCAGAAATAAAGAGTAATGTGTTAGCTTTTTTGAAAGACCATCAACATGTTTTTGCTTGGTGTAATGTTGATGTAACCGGAGTACCAGCAGATATTATATCACACCAACTATCCATCCGGAGGGATATAGCACCTGTTGTACAAAATATGAGAGTTTTTTCAAAGGAAAAAGTTGATGTCATAGTTCAAGAGGTTGACCGGCTTACTAAGATGGGGCACATAAAGGAATCCCAGTACCCTTTATGGACAGCCAATCCGGTGTTAGTGAAGAAGAAAAATGGAAAGTGGCGTATGTGGATCGATTTCACAGATCTCAATAGAGCTTGCCCAAAATACCTATATCTGGTACCCCGAATTGATCAATTGGTGGGCTCCACATCTGGGAAAAGGCTATTATCCTTTATGGATGTCTTCTCCGGGTATAATTAGATTCAAGTAGATCCGAAGGATCAAGAACACACTACATTTGTTACTGATAGGGGCCTCCATTGTTACAAGGTGATGCCATTTGGGTTAAAAAATACTGGGGCTACTTATCAAATGTTAGTGAACAAGGCTTTTGTTGATCAGATCGGAAGAAACAGGGAAGTCTACATCGATGACATGATGGTAAAGAGTGTAGAAGAAGAGCTACACTTAGCAGATCTTCAATAAACTTTTACCACCTTGATGAGGGTAAACCAAGCGTTGGGGCTCAGTTGGCTTGGACAGAACTTTATCATATGAAAATATCTGACAATCTCTGGGTCCAAGGGAAATCTAAGCCCCCAGTTGAACATCTCTGTCTAGAAAACTATTTCACTTAGCTTGCAGTCCATTGGCGTCTCCAGATCAACCGGTATCCTTACTTTAACCAATTCTGGGATCCCCCACTTCATCTGGATCCGGCCTAGCTCAGCAGTGTGAATGAAAGCATAGTTAATGTTCTGCATGGCTAGCAGATACTTTACACTCACTTTGTGGAAGCAAGGTCTCACTCTTCCTTCAAGGCACTCCGACAGGTCCGGGTGTTTTAAACACAACTTCTCTTTACCCTTGTTTTTCTTAACAATAGAAGTCTCACTCGTCTGCCCGGAGACGTCGGTCTCAAAAGGGGCTTCTTCAACATTGTCCTCCATCACCTCTTCCATCACCCTGGAAGGATTGTCAGTTTTCTTTGGTGGGAGAGCGCTGGTGGTTGACTTTATAGGCTGTCCAAATGGCTGAGCTTCAGTTTCTCTTTGTGGTCTGGTGTCCGGTTGGGGCTCAGATCCGGAGGGTTCTTTTCGAAGTATTATTCCGGTAGCCTTCGGATCTGTTAACTTATCCTTGGGAACTTTGATGGGTGACTCTGACCCTGTAGTTCTGTCTTTGGCCCCAGACTTAGGGGGGCCTGATTTTGGAGATTTAGATTGTGGAGCGACAGCCTGGCCCTTTACTAAACGGCCTCTTCATCGGAGCGATAGTTTTTTTGGGAGATATCAGCATCTGATCCCATGGCTATGAATGGTGAGGGTCTCCTGGTACTTGTAACTGATTTCTCTCGTTCGACGATAGGTTGTGACTCTTGAACCGATGAGCTAGAGACGATTGGTGAAAAACTAGGTTGAAATAACCTTCTAGGTTTGGAGCTTTTGGCAAAAGACGAACCTCGATCACGCTCTGAGCTTGGTGTTTCAGGTTTGTCGATGGGAGAAACTGGAAGGTCTGCAACAATGCGCCTTTCTCGTTCGACTCTCTGTGCTTTCTCTAACTCCGAAAGATTAAGCCACCCACCTTTTACAAGTACGTTTCTTGCTGTAAACATAAACTTACACCAAAAAGGGTTTTGAAAAGAGAGATGAAAGCTTTGAAGAAAAGGAGTGAAAGAGTGATAAAGATGGTAAAACAGTGAAAAATAAGGTAATTTATACTAAAGAGACAAAAAGATACCCAGAAACCTAGGAGAATACGAAAAGATAAAAGTAATGATTAAAAACGGCGATGACGTCACCAACATTAATTGAAGAGGTTTCTTTTTTAAATGAGTGGGAGCGTCGTTCTAGGCGAAAAAACGGCTGGTGAGGCGAATCAGAAGGGGACACGTGTCCCACGATCTATGGCAAAACCTTTGAGCTTCTGAAGAGTTTTTTAGTCCGGATAAGTCAGTTACTCAATTCGAAATCCCTCCGGACAATGTCACAAGTGCTCAAAAGCTATTTTTTAGGTCTTGCCAGAGGCCTTCAAACAAAACCTGAAAATGGGCTACTGATGAGTCTGGATATTTTCACCAGTCATTGTAGAAACCGAACAGGGGTAATTCGGACAAAAATCACCCACTGAACCATCCGAACTGGACTAAGTTATTAAAAACTAATCACCTTTTGACTAAGCTAACTGGTAATCTACTTAATAAACTAATGGGTTTTTGAACTCGACCCAGTTTCATAAGTATGACCCGAAAGCTCATGCGGCCCATAATTAAGGGTATAAATACCCAACCACTTTCATTAATGAGGGTAATGAACATTTAGTACAACCAGGCAGCTCAAATCTCTCACTATAAACCACTTAAACATTAAATACCTTTGAAACACCACAAAACACCTGACCAAATTACCCTCAGACTAAAATAATCCACACCAAGGTTGACTAAAGAGCACATTTGAGGCATGAATTGGTGCAGTTGATAAAGTGCTTCCATCCATAGATACAACACCTTGTAAAGGAGACATATCAGGTATTGTTCTAAACTCTGACTTCATCACTTAGCGTTGCTAATGCCTACCTACTTGATATCCTTTTTTAGATTGAGCTATCTAGAAAATAGAGGATTGAAATTGTCATTTAGAGGTGCGAGTTAGAAGCCTAGCTGACCCTTTGAAGTGTATGGCCTTGGTTGTGTTTAATCCTTTTGGTGGTTTTAACTTTACTTTATTTTTTCTCATGAGCTTCCCAATATCTTTGATTTCATGTGTTGTGGAAGGAGGTGTTATGGGAAGGCTTCCAGTGCTGTTGAGTTTTGGAGAAATGATATCATTTTTTGGAGATTCTTGGACATTAGAGGTTGACAGCAGAATTCTTGTTTCTATGGAGGTAAAGCCTCTTTTATCTCTGCCTCATGAAGCACGGGTATGTGAATTCTGTTGGTATTTGATGGTTGGTTAACAGGGAAGTTGATTTACTAGAAATTTTGGTAGGCAATTGAGGGCTAATAGATGAATGTTGTGGATTGGGGAATGATAATTGTTGATCATTTGAGGCTTGAGTTAGGTTTTGACCTTTATTATACAAATTTAGTTTGTCCTTCTTTTGGTTGTCTTTAGTAGCATAACTTGTTGTCTTGAAAATTATGGATTTAAGTTTTGCGGTCCTTGTATCAGTTGAATTAGGTTGCTTGGTGTTGGTGGTAGATAGACACTTCTGGTTGACCTAATCTTGAGATTGAATGACTTGGCCAGCTTTTGTGCAGTCCATGTTTTTGTGACCAATATGGTGACAAGCAGTGCAATAGTTAGGTCTATCACCATATAAGACCTCTTGCCAGTAGCCTTCATCAGTACCAAAACTAATCCAAATTTTAGGAAAGGGAAGCTTATATAGCTCCAACTCAATCCAGGCCATGCAAGAATTATACATTCCCATGCTCTTGTGAGGAACCCATGCTTGTAAAGGCTTGCTTAAGGCCTTGGCTAAAGATCGGATGGTATCTTCTTGATACATAAAAGAAGGGATTTTTGGTAATGTTATCCATGTTGGAGTTATCGAGGATTCACGTTTGGAATGAAAGTTAAGACTTCATTTAAGTATTCGCATTATGTATTTTCCAACTGTCCACGCGCTTCTCCTCCAAATATTTCTTATATCTTTTAACAGATTGATCTCGATCATTAGATGTCTAGGATCCTAAAGGGCTAGACTTATCTTGCCTTTAAATCCAAGGTTCCCAGAGAATTTTTAGATTCCAAACATAAGTCGCCTACCTACAAAGAATTTTCCTATCAGTGTCTGTTTTGTTATGTTTTCCAAGAATGCATTTATCTATTTTCAAGAATTCAATAGTTGGATGTTCTTCCTTGACAAGAACTTAACATTTTGCTTGAGGGTTGATTCTGGTTACGTCAGCGTAAGATTTTAAAGGTTCGTTTAAAATTATACAGATGTTACATCTTGTAAATGCAAATATTTTTAATATTTTTAAAAATATATAAAAGCATAAAAATAAACTAAAATTATTTATTGTTATCGCTTGAGAGGTTATATTGTTTTGTTATTGTTTGGGTTTCGAATATTTGTGAGTTTTTCAATTATTTTTAAAACAACAGCATTCATGACCAACCAAATATAACAAAAACATTCGTGACTAAAATCAATGTACACATGATCAAAATACTTACAATAATAAGAAGCCAATGAGCGGTGGTATTTATAAATTGGTTCGCAAAAATTGTAATATCTACGTCATTCGTAATCAAGAGATCACATATTGTTGACTTTATGAGTTGCCTCTATCGCCTCATAATAAATAAAAATATTATGAGTGATGATATACCACTCATTCACCCAATTATCATACTGAGACGTTGTAGACTTGAGGTTTCCGGAAATGGGACATGGTTTACATGAAGTAAATATCAATCATCATAATACAGTATCTTGCAAGTATATCAGTTGTCCTCGCATTTCTTAATAGCTAGAATAGTTTCTTGAGGAGACTTTGGTTTATCATGGACCATACTAAATTGTTGCATCACTTGTTCTAACATATATCTTTCAATTGTCCACATAGCCAGAATCAGATAGTTGTGAAGCCTCATTTCTTGTACCAGAAATCGAGTCATCATGTCCATATATGGCTCGAATATAACCTGCAAAAAAACACATAACTTATCATGTTTACACAAAATAAACTAAAAAACATTTCATGATAAAAGTAAAAGAATAATAGTAGAATACTTATATGATTCTCCTTGAGACTAGAAAGGACATCGTAGTAAAATATGTTTGGTCGAAGATTCGCGCCCGCCAGCTTCTTCGACAACCAGCTGAGAAACTTCAGATCGGATATGTTATACTACTCGTTTATCTGACGGTGAAAACAAGAAAAATAGTCGTAGATTCAGTAATTTAACATACTGAGGAAGTCATAAAGAGTCTTCATCAACGACTTCGATTATTCTCCTATACCTCTATATAGTCGCGCCAACGTGCATGTCCTTCACATTATATCCGTTAGTTGATCAATATCCTCAAAATACGCGATAAATTATGCATTTCTAAATTTTCCACTTGTACAAGAGAGATGGAGCAACCAAATAAAAATATATAGTACGCATGTGCATCATGTACGACCACATCTCCAATACGATTCTGATTTACATCCAAATAAAATTAAAAGAAATGGTTTCCATAAGCTATCTCAGACCAAACCAGACTCTTTTTCGCGTCTCTAACTCCTAACGAACATCATTAGGTGAAACCTTCAATAAGCTAGTATATCTCTCATACACATCCTCAAAAGTATTTTTCCCCTCAAATTGATTATTATCCCCTCCACTGGGAGGGCGGTAACAACAAACATGTAATTGAGAGTGAGGCTTTGAACAGTACATCATCCCTCGACTATCGTGTTTAGTGGCAGATAGTCCCTTGACTTTCAAATGTCCATTGACAGTCCCTGGACTATCGCGTTTGGATAAAGTTAGTCCACCAGATCCTATGATCTATGAGAGACTACCACCTATCACCATAGTCCTCAGATTTTTGTATCACCACTAGTCCCTTGAGTTTAGTTATCCGTAATATTCTACATTTTGGGTTCGATTTAAACTCAAAAGACTAGTAGTGATACAAAAATCTGGGGACTATGGTGACAGGTGGCAGCCTCTCATGGATCAAAGGATCTGGTGGACTAACTTTATTCAAACTCGATACTCCAGGGACTGTCAACGGACATTTGAAATTCAAGGGACTATCTGCTACCAAACGCGATAGTCGAGGGAGGATGTACTGTTCAATGCCTCGAGAGTGATAATCATCTCCCCATAGCAAAACAGAAAAAATTTAGTCTTGAGATGCCATTATCTGAGGAAAGCATCATTTAATTGAGATTTTGAAGATAACCTAATAAATTGATTAGAGAGAGGCCTGAATGGAGTCTCAGTCGACAAATTGTTAACCTTCCTCTAGTTATACTCACATTGTTTGAGGTCTTATTTATGTAACACACATAGATAGCGTGGATTTTTATACCGGTACAAGACTATAAAAATAGATTTGTTTTGTTATAATCTATTGATATATATATATATATAAACTGAGTTATAAAAATGTATTAAAATATGATTAAACTTACATTCTTGACATATGTGTTGTACGTTTCATGTTGTTTGAAGTCCGGAAACAATATAATTTTATTTTGTTTCAAAAATAAATTCTTTAGATCGACTTCAACACTAGGTATATCAGTAGGAATGTGAGGCTCAACATGTGTGTCATCTTCCTTTGATTATCCACGACCACTAGGTGAGCCACACGTTTCTTTATGGGTTTTTTTACAGACATGATCGTTGCTTCACCGCAAATATCACTATGTATGTGAATGCTCAGTTACCTCAATGGTATGGTTTTTTGGGTGTTGAGCTATTCGTACACGAATGTTTATAAACCTTAAGCTTTTCACATGTTTTATTATCCCTATTTTGTGTTTTTTTTATTTGAGCGACTTTTACATATTTTATGCTTTAAAGCGACTTATATTTTCGTTCTTGTGATAAAAAAATTATTTAAATGATAGGTTAAAAAATATATAATAGAACATAACTATATAACGATACTACCCGTACATCCTATATGTATCGCAAGTATCGGTAAGGTATATTATCAGTGAACAATCATTAGCGGTATAAGGCACCGTCGATATATTTCTATTATACTAACGGTACGGGAAGGGTGTACAGACGATGCTGAAGAATGCCTCGAAACCCAGAAACAAAAAATCACGAAAACCCTTGAACATAATCGATTCTAATCCTAAATCAATTCAATTGTAGCATTAAATCATTACCAAATCGATTCTAATTCTACATTTAACTTATTTTCGTTTACTATAATATCATACCCATTTCAGTTCCACCAAAAAATAAATTCTAAAGTAAAAATTAATTAAATCAAGATTGGGAAGAAGAACTCACTCTTTTCTTTTTCCCATGTATGAATTTGAAAAAAACATGAAATTATTATTATTTTTAAAAAGATGAAGATGAGTCTTTGGAAGAAGAATATAATTTTAAAAAAGAAGAAGAATTTTTATTTCCAAAAATGAAAGAAAATGGTAAATAGGTGGAAGAAGTTAGCTTTTGAATAAGGAATATTTTGAATATGAAATAGAAAACTTATTTAATAGATGGGAGATGGAATCAAGACAACTTCTATATCTGGACAATAGCATTTTCTTTTAGATATAGTCAAATTTTTAATAATTAATACGCAACTCATGAATATTTCATGTCTTTTTGGTCTAAAATATTTTTTAACATAATTAATGAAATTTTATTAAATATCTAAAACATTTTTTAAATAAAGATATGAAACATTAATGTAGAATTACTTATCACCATTTAACATTTAGAATTTTCAAAATATTCATGATGTCTTTTTATTTAGATATTATGTTTGTGTTTAGATTTAACTTTGATCGGTTTCAATGTAGAACGGGTTGAATATACTTGCATAATAAAGTCATTTGCAAGAAAATAGCTCGACATTTCACCGTCCAATATAAATCTTAAAGTTGGTGACACCTTCAAATATAGATTTATGCAGTTATGCACAAGCCTACAATCATGTAGTTATAAAATATAAAACTAAGCGGTAAGTATTGATAACTCCATCAATACTTGTACGAGGATATCTCTCACGATAATATTCATATATTACTATTTCTAAAAAGAGAAATAGACAAAAGAAATAATCAAGAAATAATTGACTAATATATTTCCAGAGAGAAATAGATAAAATAAATAATCAAGTAATAATTGACTAATGATTGTATCATTTCTCCAAAAGGGGTTGTCCTATATATATAGTACAAGAGGTAAGTTCCTAATTTACACATTTACCCATTTTTATGCGTGTCTTTTTACCTCACTATTTTGCTAATTTTAAACACACACATTAGTTATTATATATGACCCTGTTAACTTATATACTTGTCAAGTTTTGTACTCAATACTTTATTACATCAAATTAATCCATTTATTTATCTAATTTAGCTCATTTACCACAATATGTTTCTCCCCTTTATCAGTATCCCCCAGTCCTTGTGTATATATTCCAGCAAATATTTATTCATGGAAGCATATTTTTCTTCCCGAGGGATCTCCTCGAATTATTCTTTCCAGATTCGTCATCGTATCATTTTTTATTAGGACTCCTTAAGAGATCATTGGATGATGTCCGTAGATTTTTCTTCTTTTGATTTCTCATTGGATTGTCCTTCCTCTAATATTCTTCCAGACCTATGACTTCATTATTAGAAATAATGACCCAATGGTCATTCATCACTCATTTTTGGTTGCGTGTTGGAGTAAAACTTGATGAGTTGTCCCTGTCTATGTGTCAGAAAAATTTTAGAGTAGCACTGCCATTTAGTCTCACGTGTCGATAGCTTTTTGACACGTATTAGCATGCTTTATAAAAGAATTTGTGGGTGATGAAACGTGTTAGAAAACCTTTACGCTTCGTAATACGTGTGGACATCAAATCATAGGTAGAATAGATTTGTAAAAAAAAATTCATTTCTTCTACATACCTGTTATCTAAGGGAACCCTTTTTCTTATTTGGTCGTTTGAATTCCTTATAAGCCCATGCCATCTCTATAGATATTTGACTACGCTCACAAATTCAAGGTTACAAATATTTCAGCTTTAAAGAGATATAATGAAACTTTGGTTTAGAGAGAGAAGTATATTATCCCACTAAGCATTTTATTTAGCCTTTATTACCTAGATAAAAACTTTAAAAATGATTCAATATCGCAAAAAAAACTGAAGAGAGAAAGGTTGTCAGCATAGAAGAAGAAACCATGCCTTTACAAGTCCTCCAAACAACATTGTATGGTCAGTGGTCTCCCCTCCAGAAACATTGTGACACAGTAGGAACCTCAGGTAACCATATTGCATCAGACCTCCTACTTTCCACCTCCTCAGTCAATATTTTCAAAGCGCAACAACGGTAACCTTGGCTCTCTAAAAAAGAATCACATGACCTCTTCGTTTCTTTTGATGGGTGACAAACACCAAAAAATTTAGAAGACTAAATGAGATCGATCAAAAAGGAAGAAGTCTCCAGCGTTGGTTAAACGATCCACATAAATAAAGCTTGCATCATCTGTTCCAACCCCTCAGGCCACTCCACAAGGTACTCCACAAAAAACGCCCTAGGTCACTCCTCGAAAACACTCATTAAAATTTGTTCGAACATACAAAGTTGTTGGCTCACCCTTAAAGTTTATTCCTGAAGTGAAAGAGAATCAGTTAATTAATGAGATATGTAACAATCAAGAAGGAGATGGTATGACTCATGTTGAGGCTCAACCCATCCAAGCAATCTCTGCACTAGCACCTCCCATGAGACCTTCTAATCTTACTTATGAGACCTTCTAATCTTATTCAAAAGTATTTTTCTCTTGAAATTGTAGCAAATTCTCATGCTCATTAGGAAACAACATCCGAGAAGAAAATGAAGAAGAAAAAAAGGTGGTGTTGAGTTGCCCTTGAATATAAAGGACATACTCGGAAACAATATTCATGAGGTTGAAGCAAAATATTAAGCTTGGGGACCAATGGGGGATTCCGGACTCCATCAAAATCTGATTTCCAAAAGTTGGGGGAGACGGCTTTATCCGTTAAAGATCATGAGTTGATTGTTTACACAGAGATTCTAAATTGGGGTCTTCGATTGCCTCTAGACCCTGCTTTAGCTAATTACTTTCACCTGATACAATTATGTATTGATATGGAAGTAGAATTTTTAGGATTAAATTGTAAATTATATAAATTTAAGGCTTAAACTGTAATAATGTAAGTTTAGTCCTTAAATTACATATAATATAAGTTTTAGAGAACATTTGTGATTATGTATTGGTGAGGTTAATTTATGTCTGAGGGTAATTGAGTAATTTGTTTAGAGCTTTGTGGAAGTTTATGAGTGTTAAATATTTTGAGTTGAGAGTTAAGGGAGAATTAAGCAGCCTGGTTGCAGTTAATTTTCATTACCCATATTTAATGCAGGTGCTTTGGAATTTATACCCTTACATTTGGGCTTTATGGGTTTTCGGGTCATGTTTAATGGACCCGGGTCACGTTTATAGACCCATGAGCTCTTAGTAGGAGAGCAAGCAGCTTAGTCAAGAAGTGTTTAGGTTTTTTAGTACTTTTGTCATTGTTCGAAGAGTCCAATGGGCTAAGTGTTCGAAGTGGTCTGTCCGGTCTGGTGGTCTTGGTCCGATATGTCCCTGTCCGGAGAGGAAGCAGAATTTGGATTCATCAGGATCCCCTTTTTTAGGTGTTGGTTCAAATGTCTTTGCCAAAAACCTGAAAAACAGTCCGATGTATAGGGGCAGTTTTAATCCGGACAGGTCTGTTTGTGTTGTGGCTTTATCCGGACTGATAAAGCTTTGAAAATCCAAACGGTTTTTCGCCAGAGTTTATGGGACACGTGTCACTTTTTGGTTGGTTTCTTCACCCATTTTTTCACCTTGAATTTCGCACCCACCTTCTTCGAAAAGCAACCTCTTCATTAAAGAGGGTGACATAAGCGCCGTCTTTTAATCATTACCAATCTTTTCGAATTCTCCTAGGAATCAAACTCTTTTTTCAGATTTACTATAAATTGAAATACTTTCTGCTGTTTCACCATCACTCTCATTTTTACTCTGCAAATCCTCAAAGCTTTTTTCTCTCTAAAACAAATTTTTACCCAGTTTCTTTATGTTCACGGCTCGGAACGCTTTGGTCAAAGGCGGGTGGCTCAACATTTCTGAACTAGAAAAGACGCAAAAGGTCGAAAGGGAAAGGCGCATTGCAGCAGGCTTACCCACCTCCCCTATCGACAAACCAGTGACTGCAGCCACAGAGTCAGATCAGGGTTCTTCTTCTTCAAAAGGCATCAAACCGAAAAGGTTATTTCAAACCAATCTCTCACCCATTATCTCCGGTTCTTCGGTTCAAGAATCGGAACCTGTTGTTGAGCCAAGTGTAACTGTTACCAGCTTTAAGAAACCCTCCCCCTTCTTAGCTATGGGATCAGACGCCGAAAACTCTCCTCAAAAATTAGTTGACCGAAGAAAAGGCCGACTGGTCAAGGGTCAAGCTTCCAAGGGCACCCCTTCGAAATCGGGTGCCAAAGACAGTAGTGTGGGGTCAGAAGTGCCCATTAGAGCTCCTAAGGACAGGTTGTCCGGTCCGGAGGGCACTAGCTCAAGTCTCCGGAAGGAAACATCTGCATCAGAGCCTCAACCGGAGGCCAGGAACCAAGAAAACATAGAAACTCAGCAGTCCGGCAGCCAGGTTGAGCCAGATCTAAACCTTCCCCTTACTACTGCTACAGAAAATCCCCCATCAATCATGGTGAAATTAATGGAGGACTCTATCGAAGAGGCTCTATTCGAGTCTGAGCCCTCCGGACAGACTAGCAGTGTTGTTGCTGCCAAAAAAGATAAAGGCAAGGAAAAGTTGTGCTTGAGGCATCCGGATCTGCCGGAGAGTCTTGAAGGAAGGGTGGGGCCTTGTTTTCACAAGGTCAATGTCAAGTACCTCCTTGCCCTGCAAAAGATCAACTACGCATTTATCCACACAGCCGAGCTGGGCCGGATGTGTACGAAGTGGGAAATTCCGAAGAACGTGAAGATAAGAATCCCTATCAACCCTAAAACTCCCATGGACTGCAAATTGAGCGAGATAGTCATCTTCACGGATTTGTTCAATTGGGGACTCAGATTCCCCTTGGACCCAAAAATTGTCAGATACTTTCATCTGATAAAGCTCTGTCCGAGCCAGCTGAGCCCCAATGCTTGGTACACCCTCATGTCCTGCATTATGGCTTCCAGACTCTCCGGGATTCCTCTACCAATGGAGGAGTTCGCTGCTGTGGCCAGTCTCTGCAGAAACCACCACATCCCCTTCTACCATTTCAACATGGGGGATAACTTCAAAGTTGTGGATGACTTGCTAGAGTCGGAGAGGAATTAGAGGACCTAGTTCTTGTTTGTAAGGGGTGCTTGGGAGAATGGGAAGAAAATCAAGTCCGGAGTCAACCCAAGTCTTCTCACAAGTAGATGGAGGAGTGACCGTAAGTCTCCTACTTTACATTCTTGTCCTTTTTTTTATCAAGTCTATTTAAACTAATTGGTTTTATCTTTGCCTTAGCAGTGCTGCCCAAGGACTTCAGTGACCACTTGAAAACCGGTCAGACTACTTGTACCAAGATCAACGCTTGGGCTGCTGAGAAGTGGGGGAACCGGTTCCATGCTGCTTTCACAGGGGGCAACTTAGCAAGGTCTCACCTGTGGAACACCACAGGTCAGAGAGACTTAACTTGGGAAGAGCTCACCACCCAGCCTCCTCCGGATGTAGTACTCAAAAGGACGCATGAACCGGACGGGACACTTTACTTTTCAGGCCGGGCCAAGGCCCCGAGTAAGATGAAGGGTAAAAGGAAAGGCAAGAAAGTGGTGGGTGGTGCTAACCCTGCTGTGGTGGAAGAGGATGTTCCAACGCATCCGGAGGGGCTAGCCCCTAGTCAAATTGATGTTGTTCTTTTGGCAGCGGTAGAGCAGGAGAGTGTTAGGCAAGAGGTTCACTCCCCAAATCCACCAAGGGCTTCCAAAAGAGACCGTAAACGGGGAGGTGAAATCAAAGATAGGGAGGCCAAGAAGAAAAAGACCTCTAAGGGTGACGAACTCTCTCTCCGTCCTCCGGAGCCTCTTTCCCAAGCTGACCCCACTGACCCAACACAAGCAGAGCAGATACCTGGTGACTTCCAAACCGATGAGGTCGAAGGGGGAGATCTTAATATTGATGGGGTAGACATCACTGGTCTTGGTGGGCTTGGTGAGTACTTTATCAATCTCCCCAGAGACGATTTTGCTGGGCTTTACCTCCCTCCGAGCACTTCAAACACAGTCACTTTTAATGGTAAGACCTTTATTGTTTCAAGTGAAAGGGATGTTATAGCCCACTCTTTATTAAGAAATGTTCAGTCGGTGCTCGCGTTGGAGAAACAAGTTCTAAATCAGGCAGATGTTATTAAAGACCTCAAGTCTGACAAAGAGAGGCTGTCTGATGACCCAAGAGGTGGGTACCATAAAATTTGCCACTCTAGAGAACACTATCACAGAGCTCCGGGAGAAGCTGTCCGGATTGGAGAAAGATCTTGCCTCATCAAAATAGGAGACCAGGGCCAAGGACAAAATTATCATCAACCTGACCAACGACAAGATTGCCCTTGAAAACGCAGTATCCCAAGCTGCAGAGGAGAAAGCTGGTTTGCTAAGCTAGCAGGAGGGCAAAATCCAGGCCAAGATCGATGCTTATGCCAATAACGTGATAGACACTCAAGAACAAATGTATGCCAAGGTGAAATCAGACATGGTCCTGCTCTTTCATGAGAATTTCCCGAAGAGGAACTTGGGTGATTTATGGCTTCACGTAGAGCCTGAAGACCTCTCATATCACACAATGGCCGAATGTGACAGGTTTGGCTTCTCCAGTGCATCCTCATCTGATGACGAAGAGAACACCGGAGAGAGCCCAAGCGAGGAGAAAGATGAACCCAAGGGGAAGAAGAAAATGGATGAAGCTGAGCCACCTTCAAAGGCTCAGTCTTAAATTGCGAATTTTTTTACTTTTCATATCATCTGAACTAAAGTCATTGGAAGGCCAAGGCACTCTTTTTGTAAGTGTGTCCGGTATCTGACCGGATAGATCTTCTATTTTGCTTGACAGTTTGAAAGTCCTTGGAAGGCCAAGGCACTTAAGTTATTTCAATGAATATCCTTGTTTTGCACAATTCTCACATTCTTTCATAGTCTGTTCTAATTTTGATGGCCAATGTTTAAATAGCCCTTAGTCATTTCATAGTGAGAGTGTTTAAATTCTCCGATGACAAATGTTTAAGTGGTCATCACTCTTTCAGTTCAATTTGGATGGTGTGACAAAAAACAAAGTAAGAACACTTCGGAAATTTTTAAGAAGGCATCAAATTTTATTTAAAATCCGGACACCTCATTAAAACCTCCCGCGCCACCAGGGTAGGAAAGAGTATGCCCCCAAATATTTACATGGATGTTTAAACAAGTAAATATTTACACAAATGTTATTCCAAGTACGTCCGGAGATGCTCGATATTCCAAGGGTGGGTCAGAACTCTTCTATCCTTATCTTCTAGCCAATATGTTCCAGGTTTAAGCCTTTCAACAACCATATAAGGTCCTTCCCAAGTCGGGGCCAATTTGCCGAGGAGCTTATCTTTAGTGTGTAGGAAGACTTTCCTCAATACCTTGTCCCCGGTTGGAAATCTCTTCTTTTAACTCTAGAAGCAAATCTGCTCCTCATTAAACCCTGATAGTGTGCAGCTCTAAGGTGAGCTTTAACTCGTCTTTCTTCTATTAGGTCGAGCTGACTTCTGATTGCCACTTCGTTAGCGCATTCGGAGAAGTTGTGAACACAAAATGATGGGAGAGTTGCTTATATGGGAGCTATTGCATCCACCCATAGACTAAAGCAAAGGGTGACTCCTGTGTTGCAGCCCCAGGTGTTGTCCGGTAGGCCCACAAAACTTCTTGTAAATAGCTAGGCCACTTCCCACCAGCCCCTTCCAAGTTCTTCTTTAAACCAGACAGTATAGTTTTGTTAGCCACTTCAACCTAACCATTTTCTTGTGGGTGGAAAGGTGAAGAGAAACAATGTTGTATACCCCTTGAGGCACAGAAACTCTCCATTTCCCTATTGTCGAACTGCGGTCCATTATCTGTTGTTATCTTTTGTGGAACACCAAATCTGCAACAAATGTTGGATAAAATGAATTTTATAACGGCTTTTGATGTTGTTTCTGCCAGAGGGACTGCTTCAATCCACTTCGAAAAGTAATCGATTGCAACAATTATAGTTTTGCGCCCTCCGGACGCCATAGGGAGAGGCCCCACTAAATCCAATCCCCACCGAGCAAAAGGTATAGGCTCAGAAATTGACTCTAAAGGAATGACTGGGATATGAATTTCATTGTTGTATCTTTGGCATGGGTCACACCTTCTTACCAGCTCTTTAGCATCCTGCATGATAAATGGCCAATAGTAACCAGCCAGTAAAACTCTCCTTGTTAGAGCCCTGAATCCACAATGATCTGATCCCTCGCCATCATGCAATTCGGAGAGGACTACTTGAGATTCATCATCCCCCAAACAGCGCAGAAGAAGTTTAGTGTAAGACTTTTTATATAGAACGTCTCTTAGTATGATAAAACCACGAGCCTTGTGTTTCAGTTTTCTTGCCAGTGACTTATCCGGAGGCACGATGCCGTCGGAGAGGTATTGCAGGAGAGGAAATCTTCAATCCTGAGGTTGTTTCATTTGTACTTCAAAAATTTCTTCTTCTTTACCCATATCAAGTTGAATGGAGGGGCTCTCCAGCACATGGATCCATGGATACGACTCTGTGTATGATATGGTTGCCAATGAATCTGCTAACTCATTTTATGACTGGGGTATATGTTCATAAATAATGCTTTTAAACCTGAGTGCTTTATTTTTAAGAAGAAGTAAATACTTCACTAGTTGTTCCTTTTTAGCCTCAGATTGACCTTGGGCATGGTGGATAAGAAGCTGGGAGTCACTCAATAGCTTGACCCTCTTGGCCCCACAAATAAAAGCTAACTTCAAACCGGCTATAGCTGCCTCGTATTCAGACTCATTATTGGAAGCCCTGAAAGCAAAACATATAGCCTGGTACATTTTGTCACCATATGGAGAAGTCAAGCACACCCCTGCACCACATCCCATAGTGCTGGATCCACCATCCGTCCAGACGACCCAGACTTTTTTGTCTTTCTTCTCAGTAATCTGCTCCGAATCTCTATCAGAGTGGAATTCAACTAGAAAATCAGCCACAACTTGGGCTTTGACTTCTGTTCGGGGAGCAAAATCTATATCGAAATCCCCCAATTCTACCGACCACTTAGTCATCCTACTTGAAATGTTTGCCTTTTGGAGAACATTCTTCAAAGTAAAATACGTTCGGACGATAATAGGATGAGCCTGGAAATAAGGCCTCGTCTTTCTTGCAGCTATCACCAGGGCCAATGATAATTTTTTAAGTTTCAAATAACGCCTTTCTGCATCTATCAGGCTTTTGCTGATGTAGTACACTGGATGGGGGTAATTATCTACTTCTCTTACCAACACAGCACTGATGGCACAACTTGAAACTGCCAAATATACGAAGAGTGTCTCTCCATCAACTGGTTTAAATAAGGTTTTAGGAGAGGACAGATGCTTCTTGATTTCGTTGAAAGCCTCATCACACTGTGAGGTCCAGTCAAATCCCTTCGCACTCTTCAAGGTTTGAAAAAATGGGGCGTATCTGCCCGAAGACCTTGAGAGGAATCTGTTTAAAGTAGCTAACCTCCCCGTTAATCGTTGTACTTCTTTAATATTCCGAGGAGGCTCCATTTGAAATAGAGCATTAAGCTGGTCCGGATCGGGTTGTATCCCTTGCTCACTTATTATATAACCTAGGAACTTCCCGGATTGCACTCCAAACACACATTTTTCTGGATTTAACTTCAAATTCACCTTTACCAAGTTGGTAAAAGTTTCTTGGAGGTCTGCCAAGTGCAATTGCTCATCCACACTTTTCACCATCATGTCATCGATGTATACTTCCATATTCCTTCCAATCTGATCAGCGAAGGCTTTGTTTACCAATCTCTGATATGTAGGCCCATCATTTTTTAACCCAAACGGCATTACTGTGTAGCAATGAAGACCCCTGTAAGTGACAAATGTGGTATGCTCTTGATCCTTCGGATCTACTTGGATCTGACTGTATCCGGAGAAAGCATCCATAAAGGATAGCAGCTTATTCCCAGAAGTGGAGTCTACTAGTTGGTCAATCCGGGGAACCGGATACAGATCTTTTGGGCAAGCCCTATTGAGGTCTGTGAAGTCAATGCACATACACCACTTTCCATTTCTCCTTTTTACCAGGACCGGATTGGCAGTCCACAAAGGATATTGAGATTCCTTGATATGCCCCATCTTTGTGAGCCTGTCAACCTCTTGTACAATAACATCAACCTTTTCCTTGGAAAAAGCCCTTCTCTTTTGAACCAATGGTGCTATATCTTTTCGGACAGATAGGTGGTGTGATATCACATCTGCTGGTACCCTGGTAACATCAGCATTGCACCAAGCAAAAACATGCTGATAGCTTTTCAAAAACTTTAGCATCTCTCTCTTCAGATCGGGTGGCATTCTGGACCCTATTTTGACACTCTTCCCTTCTTCTAAACAATGTGTTTCTACCTCTTCGACTGGTATTACTACTCCAGGGGCCTCTCTAGGGTCATCAATTTCACCCTCACCACCAAAAAGCCCCTCAAATTGCTATTTCTCGTTGATACAAATTGCCCCCAATGTCCGGGGTGCCAGGGCTGTAGCATAACATTCCCTTGCAACCTTCTGAATGCTCCGGACAACTCCCACTTGTCCTTGAGCATATTTCAAACACTGGTGGACTGTCGAAGCCACTGCATACATTCTAGAGAGCCAAGACCTCCCCAAAATAGCATTATAGCAAGTGGGACAATCTACCACAATAAAAAGTATCCTGACCATCTTCTTGAAGGGGCCCCTGCCCAACGGAACTTCCTCTTCGAACTCCCCGATCACCTCTGCTGAGCTGCCTGTAAAGCCCACAATTGATCTGTCTGAATTCTGAATTACAGCTGGATTTTTCATTCTCTTGTAAGTGGTCAAGAAAATGATATTAGCTGAGCTTCCAGTATCCACCAAAATGTGTCTTATGTCATTGCCCCCAATGGATGCTCCTATGACAACAGCATCTTCATGAGGGCCAGCTATATCTCTTAGATCATCTTCATCAAAGACAATGAAAGGGAATGGAATTTGTAATTGATAGGAATTCATGCCTCCTTCTAGCTGGGTAGCTAAAGTATGAACGTGCCTCTTCCTTGAAGAAGCGGTAGGAGCTGTCATAGTATCCCCTTCGAAAATTGTAAGTGACTCAAAAAACTTAATGAGCCCGGAGACTGTTCTAGAACATTCCTCAATGTACCCACTCTATTTCGAGTTGGATCAGGATCCAAGTATTCAGATTCCACATCAAACCTTTCGATTATAACCATGGATCCCTCTGGAGCAACATTACTTGGACCAACCCGGTGAGTATTGTCAAGCCTATTACCTCCTCTTCTTTTAACGTAAGCCCCCAGCTTTCCCCTCTCAATCAAGTTTTGAACTTCTTGTTTTAAAGCTATACAATCATCGGTGGTATGGCCAGTGTCATTGTGATACTGGCAGAAAGAGTTATTGCGGTGTTCTCTAGGGGATTGCAGTGTGGTCGATCTTCTATAGTGCACATCTTCCTTTGTTTTATCATAAATGGTGGCCACACTTTCTTTTAATTCTGTGAACCACTCCGGTTGAACCCAAGGCCCTCTCTTATTTCTGGATTGCTGACTCTGAGCAGGTGCAGCTGGCTGAGATTGAGCTTTAGCCCTGTCATGCCCCTGTCCGGTCTCCTTTGCCTTGTTCCCGGACAGATTTTGATTGGGATTTGGTGCCACCGGGGTAGACCTCACCTGCCTGTGCACCCTTGTTTTCTTTGTTTCATCAACGTTAATCTGTTTTCCAACCTGATTCAGCAACCCTCCCCAAGTCATGGCCTTCTTTCTGGTCACTGAATCAGCCAAATTGCCAGGGTTCAAGCCTTGTCTCAAAGATACTATTACAACTTGCTCGAAGCAATCAGCTAACCCATTCTTGGTGTTCACAAAACGACTTATATATTCTTGTAAGGATTCATTCGGTTCCTGGGCACAATGGATTATTGTGTCCTCGTTGCCCTTTAACTCTTTACTCCCAACGAACTGCCTTCGAAAGGCCACCCAAAAAGTATCGAAATTCTTGATACAGCCTTGTGGTAGGCTGTTATACCATTTCAGAGCACTCCCCGTAAACGATTAGGAGAATGCTCTACAAAGTAGTTTGTCATCATCATCAAAGTTCATCATAAAGTTTTTAAATTGCTCCAAGTGATTGTCCGGATCAGTACTGCCATCGTACTTTTCCATTTTGGTGCTATCAAACCTCTTAGGGAGGTTTCCGGACAGAATTTTAGAAGAAAATGGAGATTGCCTCCAATTTCGGCCACAACTGAACACAGTATCTTCATTGGGAGTTGCAAAGATTCCTGGTTCATCGTGGAAAGCAAAAGGATCCATCAGCATCCGGTCTACATGCCACCTGCTGTGAGATGACCCTTTGCCAATATTCTTCTTCAACTTTCCATGTCTATCCCTTTTCCTTGAATATTTTTTTATTTGCTTCTGCTTCTTTTTAGTTCGACCCTCATCGCTGCTAGAGGATAAGGATTCTTCAACCCCCTCATCATCCGAAGAGCTATCAGAAGACTCTGAGTCTGAGTCTGAACTCTCCACTGGCTTAGACCGGTGAGACTTTTTGGAGCTAGCATGAGTCTTTTTTATACTTACATGAGTCCTTGAAGGCTCATGCTCTTTGGGGTTATCGGTGTGATGAGCAACTGACGCTTTCGATTTTTCTTTCATGCCCATCTTAGCCTTTTCTGCCCTCAGATCTTCTATCTCACCTTTTAGCCTATCGCGTTCCTCGATAGTGTATTCATCGTTTTCACCCACCACTTCGAGCAAAGCTGGTGGCACTTCCGGGGCGTCCGGATTCATTCGGACTGACTTTTCTTGTTGGTTTCGAATGCTCGATTCATGAACCTTCGTGCTCCCACTGTGGTCGCCAATTTGGTGAGGTTAATTTATGTCTGAGGGTAATTGAGTAATTTGTTCAGAGCTTTGTGGAAGTTTATGGGTGTTAAATATTTTGAGTAGAGAGTTGAGGGAGAATTAAGCAGCCTGGTTGCAGTTAATTTTCATTACCCATATTTAATGCAGGTGCTTGGGAATTTATACCCTTACATTTGGGCTTTATGGGTTTTCGGGTCATGTTTAATGGACCTGGGTCACGTTTATAGACCCATGAGCTCTTAGTAGGAGAGCAAGCAGCTTAGTCAAGAAGTGTTTAGGTTTTTTAGTACTTTTTTCATTGTTCGAACAGTCCAATGGGCTAAGTGTTCGAAGTGGTCTGTCCGGTCTGGTGGTCTTGGTCTGATATGTCCCTGTCCGGAGAGGAAGCAGAATTCGGACTCATCATGTATAATTATTGAGGACTAAATAGAAATTTATCCTCTTTTGTAACAGATTTCACTTTAAGGCTAAGTTTTGGCTCCTCTATATAAAGCGCAAGGCTAACCTAATAAAGGGGTTGAACACTTTTTCTCTTGAATTCATTTGTACTTGAACTTTATCTCTCTAAAAACTGTCTAACTCTCTCTCTCTCTAGATTTCTCTCTTAACAATTTACTAAGGTGAAATATTAACTCATCATGTACGACCCAATTTGGTGCCAACATGTGGTTCACCATCATGGTTTCTCGGATTTCTCAGCTCAGATAATCTATAAAAGCATAATTTGGATTAACAACTGTGGCAAAAAACTCTCATTTTCCCTTATATTCAATATCTCTCGCCAAAAAGTATAAGATTGTGAACAATCTTCTTGAGGCTGAAAAGAAGTGGAAGCAAAGGTTCATCTTCGTCTCCGGTTTATGGGAAACGAGCTTTTAGAGTTCTGAGAAGCTACCCCATCGTCTAACTTTGAAGTGGACTAACCGAGGTACTTATGTTATTTTTGCTTTATTTATATTTATTCGAATTATTTATTCCATTAAAAATTCTCTGTGTGAGCTACAATGAAAGGAACAGCTAAAGCATTCAAAGACTTTATCAAAACAGCTAGCCAAACCTTTGCTCAGTGAGCTAATGGGCCAGCAGTATTTAGAACCATCGGTTCCATAAATTTTTTACTCTTTCAAACTTAGCTAAAGGTCACCTTTGAAGGTATGATCTGACCCAAGTTAAGTCAGTAAAAGAACTTATGGTCCCTCCTACGGAGAATACTGTACTCAAACGATTAGAGCGCCTAGATAACCTTGTCTATCTCCCCACTATTGCTAGAGATTCCAGTCACGAGGATTCCAAAAAGGATGAAGAGGAAGAAGATAATTATGACGGTGATGCTGGTTTGGAAACCGAAGCCAGGGAGAGACAAGAATTCAGCATTGAACCAGAAGTTGTGGCTAATTCAACACCTACTGAGAAAGGTGGGGCTACTGGGCCATCAAAGAGATATTATGCTAAAGAAAAAGGCAAGAAGGAAATTGTTGATGAAGATATTGATGATAACAACACTACTCCTAGTTTGCCTTCTATCAAAAAGATAATTATTGTCGATTCAGATTCTTGTAGGGAATCTATCTCTTAGAAAAAACATACTAGTGGTCAAGGGAACCAAAAGGGACTTCTGGGGAATATGGGGAATGTTGAAAATATTTCCTATGCCTCTGTTTAGTTTTATGTTTATGACAATAATTTTGTTGCCTATAAGATAACATATTATATTATGTTTTTGGTCTCCTCGAACGAAAATCCAATCTGAAAGACCGTTATAAAAAAGAAGTGATCCATGAAATGTCAGATGTGAAAAGATTAGAAGATGAGCTTGCTCTTGAGAAGAAAACTTCCGCTGAGCATTTGGTGAAGATTGAAGCGCTTCAAGCTCAAGTGAAAAAGAAAAAAAAGGAATTTTATAATGAACGGGAGAAGTTTATTACTAAAGATATTGAGTAGAACTCTTGTTGATGGACTCTTTGACTTTTGTAATGCAACCAAGAAACATTTTGAGAACGTTTTCAAATATCCAGTCGGCTTTGATAGTAGAGATTCATGAATTCTTTCCGAATCTAAAGTTAGGGAGTCTTTGGGAACGTGTCCTAGAGAGGAATCTTCCTGAGGGAGTTTCCTTGGTAGATGAAGACTCAACCAGTGACTCAGATGGGTCATATAGTTCTTAGGTAGTAGAGATGGTAGCCCCTTGGAGTAAGGTTAGGGTATATTAGTTAGTTTTTATTTTCATCGTTTTTTTGTACACCTTTTGAACTGATTATACTATAGGTGTAATTTTGTTAAGCCTTTGTGTTCTGACAATCTGTTTTGCACTGTAAAAGTTATTAGTATGGAAGTTTTTAGGTTATATACTTTTTCCTCGAACATTTTTATATGAGAATAGTTGTTATTCTTATCTTTCACAAATTATTCTTAACTCCCTCTTCCAAACGTTTTTTATGTGAAAAAATCTTATACTTAACTTTTATAAAAAAAACTTCTTACTTTGTCCTCCAAACATTTTCATATGAAAATTTTTATACTTAACTTTTATAAAAGACTCTTAACTTTCTCCACCAAACTTTTTCATATGAAAAATTTTATACATAACTGTTATAAAAAACTCTTAACTTTCTTCTCCTAACTTTTTCATATGAAATTTTTTATACATAACTTTTATAAAGGACTCTTAACTTTCTCCTCCAAACTTTTTCATATGAAAATTTTTATACATAACTTTTATAAAAAACTCTTAACTCTCTCCTACAAACTTAAAAAAATTATACTTAACTTTTGTTAACCAACTTTTGTTGGAAGACCATTTCGGTCCAAAATGATAAAGATTGTAGACCAACATTCGTTGGAAGACCCTTCCGGTCCAAAATGATAAATATTGTAGACTAACATTCGTTGGAAGGCCCTTCCGGTCCAAAGTGATAAAGATTATAGACCAACATTCGTTGGAAGACCCTTCCGGTCCAAAAACGATAAAAATCATAGACCAACATTCGTTGGAAGACCCTTCTGGTTCAAAAAAGATAAAGAATGTAAACCAATATTCGTTAGAAGACCCTTTCGGTCCAAAAAAAGATAAAAAGTGTGCAAGGTGTTTTAAGATGATAAAGAATTATTATATATAAGTCGGCTATTATGGAACTTTATTAAAACCTTCATGCGCCACCATGATAGGAAATAGTATGCCACCGATATTTACATAAATTTTCAAAAATATTTAAAAACTTACATATATTATTATAAATACAATTTTAGATGCTTAATATTCCACGTGTGAAGAAGCTCTATTCCTTTTTTATCTTTGAGTCGATATATCCCCGCCTTAACTTTCATCGTACCATAAATGGACCCTCCCAATTATGTCCTAACTTACGAAGTCGTTTTTCTTTCATATGAATAAATACTTTCATCAACATTTTGTCCCCTGCTTTAAAATCTTGTCTTCTAACTTTGGAAGCGTACGACTTCTTTTTAAAGTCTGATAATGTAAAGAATTCAATTGAGCCTTTCTTATTTTTTCTTCTATTAAATTTATATATTTATGTTTTCCCTTATTGTTTGTTTCTTCGGAATATTAGTTGATTTGATACAATGGGAAGATTATTTCCGATAGAACCACTGCTTCATCCCATAGACTAACGCAAACGATAATTCTTGTGTACCCGTCTGAGGAGTAATTTTGTATGTCCAAAAAACTTCTTGTAAATAATCCGGCCATTTTCTAACCTTGTCTTCCAAAAAATATTTAAACCATCCAGAATTGTTCGATTGGTAACCTGAGAATGGCCATTCGCCTTAAATCGTATTATTTTCGTCATTCCTTTGTCAACAGGTAACACATCATTTACCAAGAATTATTTAATTTTACTCATCCAATCTTTTGTTGTGCCTGTAGAAATTCGAAAAACTCTAATAGACCCTTCTACCGACTCGAAACCCCTTGTTGTTGAAGGATTTTCTTGTGTGATAATCCAACGATACTCCTCGGAATACGAAACCGTAGCTAAAGAATCAGCCACAGAATTTCCAGTTGTATGAACATGTTCGTATCTGATGCTTTCAAAAACCAACGTTAAATCCTTTAACGCCCTCAAATACTTTACTAATTGATATTTTCTTGCCTCGGACTGATTAGATGCATGACTTATGAGAATTTATAAATCACTTATGAGCCTTATGTTTTTTTCCCCGCAAAGTTTAGCAAGTCAACCCTGCCAAAGCAGCTTCGTACTCGCCCTCATTATTTTAGCATTAAATCCAAAACAGATAGCTTAATACATGAAATTTCTTCTCGAGAAATCAATTGCACCCCTACTCCCCATCTTGACGCGCTTGAACCCCCGTCTGTTTGGACCGTCCACTCTGACCCAAATTTTCCTTCATCAATCTTCGTATTCGACCGTTCAAAATGGAACTCATATTAAAATCTGTTAAGGCTTGTGCTTTGATTGCAGTCACATGCTCAAATTCAATATCAAACTCTCATAATTAGTCATTCTTCCTTATATATCAGGCCTTTGTAACCAATTTTCAATGGAAAAGATGTTTGTACAATGATAGAATGAGCCTGAAAATAAGGCCTCATTTTACGCACAACAATTACTAGTGCAAGAGCCAATTTCTCTAACTTTAAATACCGTTTCTCAGCATCCATAAGACTTTTAGTGATGTAGTACACTAGTTTTGGGGAATTATATTCCTCTCGAATCAAAATTACACTTACATCACAACTTGACACCAGTAGATAAACATACAACTTTCCCTCATATTTAGCTTTGTCAAAATTTATGGCAAAGAAATATACTCTTTGATTCGATGAAAAGCCTTTGAACATTCTGGGGTCTAGTCAAAACAATTTTCTCATCTCCATACTTGGAAAAAATGGGCACACTTATCTGATGATCGTGATATGAGTTTGTTCAAGGCTGTCAATCTTCCTGTTAGAATTTGTACTTCTTTGATCGTTTGAGGAGATGTCATAGTACTCAAAGCGTTTAGATGTATCGGATCAACTTCTATCCCATGCTCAGTGATTATGAACCCAAGGAACTTTTCGGATCTTACTCTGAACGTACATTTTTCTGGATTCAATTTCAAATTTACCTTTGTCAGGTTAACGAAAGTTTCTTCTAGATTTACCAAGTGGTTCTCATCTCTTGTACTTTTTACTAATATGCCGTCGATATATAATTCGAATTTATCCCAATCTAAGTCTCGAAAGCTTTGTTTACTAAACATTGGTAAGTCACTCCAACATTTTTCAACCCAAACAACATTACCTTATAGCAATATAACCCTCTTTTGGTAATAAAAGTGGTACTCCCCTGATCCTTTGAATCCATTTAGATCTGATTGTCTCCGACATTACTACTATAAAAGAAAGTAATCGATTCCCCGAACTCAAATCCACTAATTGATCTATTCATGGAACCGAGAAGGAATCTTTTGGACATGCCTTATTTAGATCAGTAAAATCTACACACATCTTTTATTTGTCGTTCTTCTTCTTTACCAAGACCGGATTAGCAGTCCATAAAGGATATTGCAATTCATGTATGTGCCCAACCTCAAACGATCTACCTCTGCTATAGTAGCCTCGGACTTTTCTTGGGGAAATATCTTCTTTTTTGGATGATCGAACGAACATTGTTTCGTACTGCTAACCTATGACAAATAATAGCAACAGAAACCCATGTCACATCTTCTGTACACCATGTGAATAAGTGTAACCTTGTCGGCAAAAATTGAATTAACTTCTCCTTCACCTCCTAAGATAACTTTGTGCCAATTTTTATAATTTTACCTTGAGAGAAAACATGATCCTCAAAAATTTCGTGTGGGAGCATAAACCCGGAGTTCTCCCTCGGATCATCTATGAGGTCGGATCCCGAGGAAGACCCCACTGATTTGTATTCTTTTTCTTACTCAGCCCCCTTGATTTACTTTGGGGCTAAAGTAATTCAATAACATTATTTTCTCATCTTTTGACTCCTTTTAACCGTTCCCACATTGTTTCCAACAACATACTTCAAACATTGATGAACAGTTGATGGTACAACATGCATTCTAGAAAACCAAGACCTTCCAAAAATTAAATTATAATATGTTAGAGTGTCTACCACAATAAACAAGTCTGTCACAACCTTTTTGAATGGTCCCCAACCTAATTCAACGATCCCCTCAAATTCTCCTACCACTTAATCCGTTAATCCAATAAACCATACAATTGCTTGATAAGAACATGATGTTGGTGGATTTTTATCTCACTATAAGTAGTCATAAACATGATGTTAGCTGAGCTGTCAGTATCAATCAAAATTATTTGTATCTGATCCCCAGTAATTTTGCTACAATAACAACCGCATCTTCGTGTGGACCAGCTACATTCCTCATGTCATCATCTTCAAAACAGAGTATTGGAGATGGATTTTTGTATAAATGTGGTGAAGCTCTCGCCTTCAATTGAGTTGTTAGGCTAAAAATGTGCCTCTTTCAAGAATAATCTGATGTCCCTACAATGGTATCTCCTCTCAAAATTGTTAGTGACTCAAAGAAAACACATAGTTTACTAACCTTTTTTCTTACGATTGGCTCTTCCACCATACTTCTGTTGTTACTATCTGGTGTTGGATCTAAATAATTCATGAAATATCAAATGCATCGATAGATTCTTCATCAATAGGTTCTAAATTATTAAAGTATCTTCTTGATTTGGAGCATTTTATTGTTTTGGAGCAAGCAAATAATTCTTTCTTCATAAATGTTGTCAACTTTTCAATGAAAGTTTGTATTTCTTTTTTTAATGCCACGCAATCCTTCGTATCATGCCCAAATTCTATATGGTACTTACAATACCTATTGCTTTTGTTCTCCCTTGGATTTTGTATTGGAAATCGCTTACGAAATTATACATATGGACGTGTTCTCTCAAATATTACTACTACACACGCAGTTAGCTTGGTAAAATGGGCTGGTCGGATCCATTTGTTTGATATGGGTCGGATATATTGCTAAGTATTAACAATCGTCGTACATTCTTTCATTTTTAGAGGTGCATGGATTATCGTTTGAACTGTTGCTCGAGGTCAAACAATCTTTATTGGTTGCGAACTGTTTCGTGGTGTCATCGAACTTTAACGGAACTAGTTTTGCTCAATCTATGCCCAAGAACTCTTTTCTAATGCTTGCATTTCTTCCACCAAAATTCTTTTTTCTAGTTAATCCAGTAAAGCCCCAAATGCCATGGCTTGTTTTTCAGCAACATTATCCTTCAAAATTCTTGGAAACAATCCCATCAGAAAAGCTGCTAGTGCCACTTTATCCTCACAAATTTCCATGTTGACTTTTGTTTTGATAAAACGATTTATGTACTCCTTAAGGATCTCTCCTACCTTTTGCCTACACTAAATTATTGTATCACTTCAGAGCATAGAAAAAAAATTAATACAACCCTCAGGCAAGCGATTATAGCACTTTAAAGCTGTATTCTTTAAGTTTTGGGAGAAGGATCTCCATAGAAATTTGTCATCGTCATCATAACTGATCATAAATTTCTTGAATTGTTCGATATGGTTGTCCGGATCTTGTGTTATGTCGAACGTTTCCAACTTTTTGATATCAAACCACTTTGGATAATGTTCATAAAGAATTTTCAGGGAGAGAGGAGATGACCTTTAATTATGGCATATTCTATACATAATTTCCCCATAGCCTTCGTTCGTTGTCGTGTATAAACCTTCTTCAGATGGATAGGTAAACTGATTACTCACACGATATTCGAGGTTCTAGCTTCCAGAAGGAATTTTCATGTGAAAGTTATCTCGTTCCCTCTTGTTAACATTCACAACTCTATCATTCCCCTCGTACCCAAGTCTGTTTTTCTCATGTTCTTTCTTTTCTTTCCTCGAATCCTTAACACTACGGGATGTCTGACGACCATCTTTTTGCCTTCTCGAATCCATTTTCCTGTAATTTTTTGGATATCAATTATCCTTTTCCGAGGAAAGATATTCATATGTATCATATGATGAATAATCGATAGATTCAGTTGATTCGTAACGATGTTCAGATTTCACCATTTTGTTCGAAGAGTAGCGGTCTCTTCTTTGATGTCTCTCATATGCCCGAGGACCATTTTCCATGCGATCTTTTTCAATTATTTGTTCTATTTGGATTTCATAGTTGAGCTTATGTAAGCTCGGTTTCACTTCCTTCTCAGCATTCAATCTTTTAATATCTTCCAAAAGTTCTTTCCTTTGAGCTACTAAAGCGAATTATTCTAGCAGCTCCTCGGCATATCAGTCATTGTTGTTTATTTTGTTTGTCAAAGCCATTTGTTCCTCGACAAGAAGATCTTTAGATGAACCTCTGACCACACGATTCTTCATACCATACTTTAACCCTCCAAACAATTTTGTATCCATTACTCTCACAGCGTTTTGATATAAGATTTATGGTTTTAAAAATACATTTCCTGGTACCAATTGTCTTCCCACAGACGGCATAAATGATAAGTCCAGAGATTTCTTAGTGGAGTTTTATGTCCAGTCTTTGTTTGTATGAGGATATTTGTCAGGATAATGTTCGTATGTTGGTATTTTTAGAGAAAGAAATGGAATGAGTAGAGAGAGAAATAGACAAAAGGAATAATCAAGTAATAATTTACTAATGATTGGATCATTTTCCCAAAAAGGGTTGTCCTTTATATACTATAAGGGGTAAGTTCCTAAATTACACATTTGCGCATTCTTATGCGTGTTTTTTACCCCCACTAATTTTCTATATAAACACACACATTTGTTATTACATATGACCCCCTCAACTTACATATATGTCAAGTTTTGTACTCAATACTTTATTACCTCAAATTAATCCCTTTATTTATTTAATTTAGCTCATTTACCATAATATTTTTCTCCTCTTATCAAGTACTCTAATGAGTTTTAATATTTTCATAAATTTTATTTTACTAAAAAAAATTGTTTAAGTTTCTTGTAACGATTTGATTTAATATATTTTTCCCGACTCTAACTAATTTTTTATTATTTTTTTAAACAATATTTTGTTTTAATATAAAAGTTATCTTTCTACTAGTCACCAAAGGAAGAAATAAAAAACTAAATAGTAAGAATTGTAATGAGTTTTTCATATTTTTTTGTGATAATATTTTGTTTTAGTATTTGTAATATTTTGTCGAAGGTTGGTTTGTAACGATTTAATTCAATATTTTTTAAATTGTCACTAAATTTTATTATTTTATTAAATATAGTTTGTTTTAATATAATTTTTACTATAGGTTCAAATGTGGAATAATTGAAATTTTTGCAATATGTGGATGATCGTTGGAAGCAATTACTAATAAGGATATGTTGTTTCCAATTTTAAATATTTGATGGATGTGTAGTTTTACTATGAAAAGTTTAATTTGGTTTGTATTATTGTTTATTTTTTGTTTTCTATTATGTTATTTTAGGATATGTTTATTCAAATTGATGAGATAATTGTGTTGGTTTTTTCAATTTATTATAAGATTGTTAAATTTACTTTTGTGATCGATTTATGTTCGGATTAGGTTTGGTTCAGATTTTTGGGTTTGGTTCAGATATTTACAACGGATTTCATCTGCGGGTAGTTTGAAGGTACCTGTTTAGGTACCCGAACCCGCTGATTTAGATTTGGTACGGACAAAAATACTCATCGGGTTCGGAGCAGGTTGGGGTATAGGTTTTCTACTACGGGGTTGGTATCGGGTATATAAATATTTGTCTCGAATCTGCCTCATTGTCATCCCTAATCGTTACCCCTGAGCTCGGCATACAACTTATCTACAAATTTATGTTTGGCTATAAGTCGATTCTTTTCAAGTGATACTCTAATTACTCTGTGTTGCATGCGAGTAAAAAAAGCACTATACCTTTAAACGACTCAAAATTACTTTTTTTGTGCCAATGAAATGCTTCAGGTTGGAATGAGCGTTCTGCACGCGGTTAGTTGTATGTTTGCCAAAATATATGAACTTGTTAGTTTTCCACGTGAGAAACTTATCATTGCAGGGACCTAACCAATGACAACTTAACAAAATAAAGCAAAACAAGATAAAGCAAGTTTCTAGAGAATAACACTCATTTAAAAACTTTACCTAGCACATTGAATCTCTTCAACCCAATTATTAGTAGCATGTGTTTTTGTCCTATGACAAAAAATGTAAACAAAACTCGTACCAGAACTAGATTACCAACTCGTTAAAATTAGCATCTCCCATTACACCTAATGTTGCATATCAATTATCGTAAAATCAATAGTTTGAAATTTTATATGATCAACCAATTATACTACCATAGATTTAAAATCATCATCGTTACAAAGATATAGTTCTTAAAATCACCACAATAGTAAATAAATTTGAAACATCTCTTAACTAACCGATCATACTTGCTTAATGAGAAATTAATCATAATTTCCCAAAAAAAATGTATTAAGTGTATGAACTGTGAGTTGCTCATTTTGTTTGAAAATAGCCAACGAATCTAAAGATAATGCGCATCTAAAAAAACATAAAAAAAAATCTCAATTGAATTATTTTCACAAGTAATAAATGTCTAGTTTTTACAAATATACATGATCTCACAAACAAACTAGTTTTCGCAACTATATATGATCTCATAAAGAAACCATTTTTCCCAAGTGAAATTGCACTAGTTTCACAAGAATGTCATTTGCAAATATATAAGCTTAGTTTTCACAAGTATAAAACAACCATTTTTGTAAATAAATAATCACTAGTTTTTGCGACTGCAACTGCAAATACATACAAATTGATTTTTTACGAAAACAAAAGTTGCAGGTGGTTACAATGTTGTAGTTGCTTTTTTCTAAAATTCAAAATTTTAAACCCTAATTTTAACATAATTTTAGAATTAAAATCTTATCTAATTCAATAGAAATAAGAACACCAACAAATACAAAATCTAACTTTCAAATGAATGTAAGACTCAAATTGTATACAAATGGATAAGATTTATATACATTGAAACCAAGAAAACACAAAAACACTATGGATACAAGATCAGAACATAAACCTATAAAAATTATATCAAAACGATCGAAATGAAATTTAAAACACAAATATAATATCTTTTATCATGTAATCAAAATAGTTTTTTTTTTAAATAATTCTCGAGAACAAAACATATTTTTCACTTACGTTTCGAGTTCTTATTAGAAAATAAATTCACTTTTAAAAATTTAATAATTATCTACTATTTTATTATTTATGTTAAATAAAATATTTTTGACAAAAAATATATATGAAATATAAACTCATAAGTCTTGTTTAGCTAATACTCGATTATGGCAAACTAATTACAGTTATGGCGGAAGCTAGAGCTCTCCTTGATGGTCTTCAAATCTGCTAGAAGAAAGATTTGGTTAATATGGATATTGAATCGGACTCCCAGATTGTAAGAATTTTTATTTTCACCGGAAAAAAAATCCTTAGTCTCTTGAACCCCATCTCAATTGTTGTAGACGTTTTATTCCCTCAATTGTTGTAGACGTTTTAATCCCTTCTATGGTGATGTTTTACATTTTTAGATTAAATAAAATTGTCAATTAGTTAGCTAAGTGGATCTTAAATTATAAAATGAAGATCTTTTACATTTTCATAGATTAAAATAAAATTGTCTATTAGTTAGCTAAGTAAATCTTAAAGTATAAAAATTAAGTTGGAATTTAATATTGTTCATGCCTTTTCAGTTGAATGTTATTATTATTACTCTTTAAAATCAGCTCATTTTTCAATTATACACCGCATTTATGAAGCCGAAATCAAAGTCACGAACAGTCGAAGTTAAAGTCTGAGATTGACATCATAATCGAGATTTTCTCTTTAGGGTATCATATATTACCTTTCTTGGTTAATACTATTTCCGCTGAAACATGTGTATGATTCTGATTAAACGCATAGGGATCGCTTTGTATGTGTTTGCTTAGAATTCATCTTAGGATTATTTTTCTAAATTATGCGTTTTCTAGTTGCGGTCAATGCTCACGTAAAATTCGAATTTGGTTTAGTCTTCTTAGATTAGTTCTTTGATAAAAGCACTAGTTTGTTGTGCAAAATTGAAACTATTTAGTAGTATGCAGGTAAACCTTCAGTTTAACGCAATAGCCTGTAAACCAACGCCAGAAAGTAAACCACATGCAAACTAACGCCAGAAAGTAAACCACACAAGGTGACAGGCTCAGCCGAGAAAGCGTATGTAGAGGGACTCTAACTCATGACCTTTGGTCACAAACATGCCTTATTTAACCAACTCGGCTACCCCATTAAAGGCTAGTAATATATAGTTTTGACAATGGTAATACCGGATCCCCTTGATGAGATGATATTTGATGTACTAACAAGGCTTCCTATGAAGTCTCTCTTGCGCTTTAAATCTGTATGCAAACCAGGGTGCTCACTCTTCTCCAATTTTGCAAAACTCACCTTCAACTAACCGTGGAAGCCAAAGTGAGTGCTAACAACCCTTACAAGCTTCTTATGCCATCCAACCCAGATGCCTCAATACTAGATTCGGATTTCGAATACTCCCTCCACAAGCTCCACTACCCCATGGATATCCGATCCAATACCAATATGGATATTACTCTGGATTTGGATATGATTCGTCCATGGATGATTATAAGGTAGTGAAATGTGTTATCTCTTTTGATGATGCTGTTAAAGATTTAGTATTTAACCAAGTTGAAGTCTTGACCCTAAAGTCTAACAAATGGAAATATTAACTGTCACGAGGTTGGTCCTATTGTTCAGGCCAAAGCTTGTGGAATATTTTTGAAAGTAAATTTTCATTGGATAGCACATAAATTTGAAGATGGTACTGGTAATGAAAAGTATGGAGTTTTATCTTTTGGTATGAAATAAGAGAGATTTATGGATTTTACACCGCTCCCCGAAGATTCCGACATTAGCCATTATGATATTCAGTATGAGTTGAATGCTTTTGAAAATTCACTTTTCAGTTTTTCTCTACTGATGATGCATCTAGTTTGAAGGTATGGGAGAAAAAAGACTATACAGTTGATCAATCTTATGGGTGTTCCATATAAATGACTTATTACACCTTGTCATGAAGAAATACAATTTTAACGTCCATTTGCTCCAATTCTGAATTGAATTAGGCAACAAAGGACAACATTATTCTTATGGTTTTGTACTTGACTACTAGTGTGAGTATCTCTATAAACTTTATACTTCCTTTAGTAAAGCTTTGTCACCGCTCTCACTTTATATCTCATATATTCACTAGGATTGGAACTTTTTTTACTTTGAAAATCCATTTGCATGCCACGGTTTATTGTTTGCTTCATCTCTTCCTTCATTGCGACAATCCACTTCTTGAATTAATCTCTTTGACAGCTTCTTAATAAGCATTGGGATCCATTTTGTCAATTTTCAAGGCTGTCATAAAAGCATAAGCTAACATTACAGTTAGTGTTGAAAACCTATATATTTGGGTATGTCTTGGAACTACTTTATCTTTGTCTCTGGTAAGCTGATTTGTATCTACTAGTTCCACATTTTTTTTTATCTCTCTGATGTTCTTCCATATCTTGTGTTTGACTGATAGCCTCAAATCCCTCGTCTTGATTAGGAGTTGCATTTTGTTCCACCTGACAAAGTTCCCCTGATTTGGCTCAGAGGTAATTTGGTTACTCTTTATACCTGCAAGGTTTGAATTTGATGTATTCTTATCCGCGGAAGGGTCAGCCTTTAACAATCATGGAAAATCACTTCCATTAAATGGTACATCTCTACTGATTTTATTTTTAAAATTACTTTCATCTCTTATCCACCATTTATACCATTTTGTTCCTTAAGGGTATCCTGAGAAAATGCATTTAAATCATCTAGGTTCTAATTTTCCTTCACTTTGAAATGCCTATGCTGAAAACAACCAAAAACTCTCAAGTGGGATAAGTCGGGTGCTTTACCTGGCCATTTTTCTTTCAGTGTATTAAGATCTATTGCTCTTGATGGGTACCTATTTACTTAATATGCAGTTGTCATTATCAGCTCATAAAGTTTTAACCTATTATCCGTTATATTTTATATTAAAACTTTGGACTGTTTAAATTTATCAAATGCTACCTTTTGTGTTTTAAGAAGTAAAACAAAATATCTTGGGATTTTTTGGAACAATTTTTAAAGGGGCTAGATTTTTGGATCAGTTTATTCGATGGGTAATGGAATGCGTTTCGGCCCCTTCCTATTCAGGTTTGATCAACGGAAGCATCTATGGTTTCTTTAAAGGGAGAAAAGGGTTAAGAGAAAGAGACTTCATTTCTCCTTATATCTTCATTCTTTGTCTCGAGTACCTTTCTACACTACTCATGAGGGATACTGAAAATTCAGAGTTTCAGTTTCACCTCATATGTGGTAACCTCAAAATAGCACACCTTGCCTTTGCGGATGACTTGTTGTTGTTAGCTCATGGCAATAAACCGTCGATTTGTATTCTTATGGTTTGCCTTGAGGATTTTGGTTTTATGTCGGGGCTGCACTCAAACATTCTCAAATCTAACATTTATATCGCTGGAATTCGGCCACAAACTATGGATGTTATCGAACAAAGTACTCACCCTGTGCAATAGGCAACCCATTTTCGCTACCTTGGTATTCCTCTTGTTGTTGCCTCCTTAAAAGTCATGCATTTTACCCATTTACTTGACAGTATTAGAACACGAATCCAGTTGGATTGGCTCTTCGTTGTCCTACGCCGGCTTCGGTAAGAGCACACATTGTTAAGTTATGTTGTATGTTTCTTTGGGGCTCAAAAATGTCGTTAGTTTTTTAGGATGACATTTGTTTATCAAGGGAAGAAGGTGGACTTTCCATTAGAGATTTTAAGTCTTGGAATTTGTCACTCATTTCGAATCTTCTTTGGAACATTGCTGCCAAAAAGGATTCTCTTTGGATCCAATGGGTGAATCAAGTTTACATGAGGGATAATTCTGTTTGGGATTGGGTGGTTCACAACCGTGACTCACCTTTTTTCAAGAAAATCTTTGCAATTCGAGACAAAATCTTTCCCACACCTCCAGAAATCTGGGAATCAAACTTTCGTGAAAATTGGTCCCCTATCTGAGAACACTCATTTAACCTTGTTACTCAGCCCCTCGGTCGAGCTTGTTTTAGTGATAACAAGGTTGACCCTTCGACGTTTGATCTTCCTTCCAAGACTTCTCCTTTCATAATCATGGGTGATGAAAAGGGAAAACCAACTAACATAAATGCAGGGGAAAGCATTAAAAGGAAAAGATCCCTCGACCCATCAATAAAATTTATTCGAGTGAAGATCTCCTCTTCTACTACCTTCAAGTGACTCCACACGGGTCACCGCAAATGACTCCAGAAGTGAGTCCCAGGAAGCCTGACAATGACCAAGAACAACCTGATATGATGGTGGTTGAGGCACAGCCTTTACAAGCGGTTCCTGCTACAATACCTCCCCTGGATCATCCACACCGAGTGTAGGTGCTTCTTCTCCACCCCCGGAGACTGACACTGATCCACCCCATTGGAGTGGGAAAAATTCCATGGTGAAGAAAGATAAAAAGAAAAGGAAACGCACAACAAACTTTCCTTTGAATATAGAGGATTTTTTAGGTGATAATCTTCGTGATATTGAGTTTAAGAATCTTCTTGCCCTGTATAGAGTGAAGTAAAAATACTTCCATCCAACCGAGAAGGTAAAGCTGAGAGATCAATGGCGAATTCCCAAGAACATCATGATTTTTTTTCCACCGTCGGAGAGACTCCACTATCCGTTCGAAATAATGAGTTGATCATTTACACCGAGCTCATGCACTGGGGCCTTCGTCTACCCTTTGATCCTGATCTGGTCGAATACTTTCATCTTATCGGACTTTGTCCTTCTCAAGCTGGCGCCAACATGTGGTACACGTGCATGGTCTGCATCATGGCTTCCAAAATCTCTGAAATAGCCTTTTCCATGGAGCATCTTATCTCCATCTCATGTGTGGCTAAGAATTATCATTACCATTTTTACTCTCTTGGTTTTGCAAGGCAGTTCAAAGTCATCAAAGATTTCTAAGAGGCTGATAAGAAATGAAAACAACAATTTGTCTTCATATCCGGATTATGGGAGACTGGCTTTAAGAATTCCGATGACCTTCCTCATCGGTTGACTTTGAAGTGGTCCGGACAGGGTACGTATACTTACATATTCTTCTATTTTATTGGTTAAGATCGGATAGTCCTAATAGTTTCTTTCTAACGGCTATGAAGGGAATTGATAAACCCTTTAAACGTCATGCCAAAATTGTCAAGGATATCTTTGTGAAGCTGAGTGTATGGACGGGTGAGCATTGAGACTATAAGTTCCATCAAAGTGTTCTACCAATGAACTTTGTAAAAAGCAACCTTTGGAGGTATGACCTTGGTGAGAAAAGGTCCATGTCCGATCTTATGGTGCCTCCTCCAAATAATTTCATCCCAAAACGCCTGGAGTTATTTGGACAACGTCATTTACCTTCTTATTCGGACTCGGGCTCCGAGTCACCAAGACGCGGAAAAGCTCGATGAGGGTGAAGAGGAGATCGAGGAGGATGCCGAGTCGGAGGGTGACGCTCCTGCAGAGCAGGGAGTTGGAACCTAAGGAGGTCACCAGGATGAAACTCATGAGGAAAGGCCACCGGAAGTTCAGCAAGAAAACCTAGTGGGCCCTCAGATCAACCCTCCAACCAACACTCAAGAAGAAGAATTGAAAGAGGTTGATAACTCTGTTGAGGTGAGACCGCATGGTAGATCTGGGGTTGTGAGACCAAAAAACCTTATGGCTGAAGAGAAGCAAAAGAAGGTGGTTGATGGTGAAGGAGAGAGTGACAACACAACCTGTCTCGGCTTGCATGTAATAAAGAAGGTTATCGTAGTCGATTCGGACTCCGGGGGGAATTTTTCTTCAGAGAAGACACCCGCAAGAAGAGAACTTCGAGGAAGGAGAATATTCCTCCCCTGCCTCAGCTTACTTTGACGTTTACGAGAACGATTACGTTGCGAATGAGCTGAATAAACTGCTCTTTGTTGCTGCCCTCTTCGAACAGAAAGCTAACTGGAAGGATCGCTACAAGATAAAATACTTGACAGATGAGCTTGCCAATAAATCAGAGATATTATCACAGGTAGAAACATTGACCTCCGAGACAACTGAATTGAAACAGAAAGTAAAAGACTTGGTCGATGAGCTGGTCAAGAAGACAGAGGAATCATCCTAACTGAAAGAGGTTGAAGGCAAGCTTTCCAAGGAGAAGAAGACTTATGTTGATCGTTTGGCCACAATTACTTCCCTGGAGGCTGAACTTTCTGAAGAAAAGAAAAAGTTTGACGATGAACGAGAACGATTTATTACAAAAGATACCGAATGGGACACTTTGGTTATTGGCCTCACCGAGTCTTGTACGAAGACTAAGGTATACTTTAAGAATGTTGTCGAAGATATTGAGAAGCTATCGGAGGAGAACAAATATCTAAAGAAAAAATTTGAGACTGAGCAGAAGAAACACATTGATAAATACGCAGTCGGTATTTTCGCTCGTCTCGAAGAAAGAGATGCTAATATGAGGTCTGCTATGGTGCTGGAAATGTATGAGAAGTTTCCAGATTTGAATCTATGCAACCTTTGGTTACGAGTCATTAAAAGGCATCGCCCTGCGGGCATTTCCGTAGAAGATTTGGAGTCCAACGATGACTCAGAAAGTTCGTCCTTGGAATCTGGTTCCCCGTAAGGCGGCAAGGAAAACTCTGCATCCGACTAGCAAAAGTTGAATGTTTCCATCGTTATTTTGCTAACTGTTTGTATCCATAACTTGTTAAAACTTTTTGTTATGTAAAATGAACCTCCTGTTATGAGGATTTATGATACAGTTCTTGAAGTTTACTCTAAAATAATTCTTGTCGGACCAAAAGTTCCTGAGTTAAAAAATGACTTAAAACAACTCTACGGAATGTTTCACCTAAAACAATCCTTTCCTAACTCAGTTTGTCTAATGCGTATTAATCTTATGATTCAAAAAGATGAATGTTTGTCCAAACTTCTTTGGAATATAGTTTTTGATACTACTACCACATCCATTCCATAAACGAGTGCAAAGGGCGACTCGTGCGTTGCAGTCCGAGGAGTGGTCCTGTAAGCCCACAAAACTTCTTGTAGGTAATTCGGCCATTTTCCAGCCTTACCCTCTATATTCTTCCTCAAACCATACAAGATTGTCCGATTAGTTACTTTGATATTGCCATTCACTTGAGGGTGGAAGGGTGCTGAAAAGAATTGTTGTATCCCTTTGGATGCACAAAAAGCTTTCATCTCATTGTTATCGAACTGCGGGCCATTATCCATTGTAATTTTCCTTGGTACCCTAAAACGACAAAAAATGTTGGAGATGATAAACCTGATCACATCATTCTCTCTTGTTCATGCTAGCGGCTTAGCCTCTACCCACTTGGAGAAGTAATAAACTGCAACATTGATCGTTTGACGACCTCCTGAAATCATCGGGAGTGGCCCAACTAGATCGATACCCCATCGATTAAATGGCAGAGACTCTGATATTGATTTGAGGGGAACACCGGGTGTATGGATCGATTTAGAAAATCGTTGGCAAGTATCGCATTTCTGTACTAACTCTTTTGCGCCCGACGAGATGGTCGGCCAATAGTAACCAGCTATGAGTACTCTTCGTATCAATGTCTTATGATCTCAATGCGCTAACCCTTCCACATCATGCAGCTCCGAGAGTATCAATTGGGACTCTTCCTTCCCCAAACAACAAAGTAAAGGCCGGCTAAAAGATTTCTTATATAGTACATCTCCGAGTACCACGTACCCATATGCCTTTAGTCATATTTATTTAGCCATTACTTTATCAATTGGTAATATATCGTGGACTAAGAACTCTTGTATATCACTTCTCTAATCTTTCACTATACCTGTAGAGATTTGAAAGGCCTCAATACCTCCTTCAACCGATTCAGATCCCTTAAGAATTGATGGATTCTCTTAGACAACTATCCATGAGTACTCCTCTGATTAAGATGCCTTGGCCGAAGAATCAGCCACTAAATTCCCAGCCCTATGAATATGTTCAAATCTGACATCCTCAAAATCTAAGGTTAAGGCCTTCTAAACCGCCACGTATTTTATTAAATGATCTTTTCTTGGCTCTGCTCGCCCAGAGTCATGGTTCACTAGGAGTTGTGAATCACTTATCAACTTGACTTTTTTTGCTCCACAAATATTTGCAAGTATTAGGCCATCCAAAGCTGCTTCATACTCTGCTTCATTGTTTGACGCTTTGAACACGAGTCGGATAGCTTCATACATCATAATTCCTTCCAGAGATGTCAACTGTACTTTTGCACCACAGCTAGATGAGCTTGATCCCCCGTTAGTTCGAACTATCCACTATAGGCCTGATTCTTCTTTATCAATATCCATTTCACTCCGATTAGAATGGAATTCAACTAAGAAGTCAGCTAGTGTGTGTGCTTTGATAGCGGTTTGCGGTTCAAATTCAATATCGAAGTCTCTAAGTTCTACTGACCACTTTGTCATTTTTCCCGATATATCCGGCCTTTACAGCATGTTCTTTAACGGAAAAGATGTTTGTACCACAATTGAATGAGCCTGAAATTATGGCCTCATTTTTCGTGCAGATGTTACCAATGTGAGTGTTAACTTTTCTAATTTTAGGTACCGCTTCTCTGCATCCAAAAGACTCTTACTCACATAGTAGACCGACATCTGAACGCTTGACTCTTCTCGGACTAAGACTACACTTACCGTGAAATCTGACACTGCTAGATAAATTAACAACTTCTCCCTCGAATATGGCTTTGTTAAGATTTCCGGGGAGGAGAGGTATTGTTTAATGTGATTAAACGCATCCGAACATTCTTGTGTCTAGTCGAAACAATTTGTTTTTCTCAGTACCTGGAAGAAAGGAGCGCATTTATCCGAGGACCTCGATATGAATCTGTTTAATGCTGCCAACCTTAAAGTCAGGATTTGTACCTCTTTGATTGTTCTTGGCGGGTCCATGGCACACAGAAAATTTAGATGTACTGGATCGGCTTCAATGCCTTAATCGCTGACTATGTAACCTAATAATTTATGGATCTTACCCCGAGCGTGCACTTCTCTGGGTTCAAATTTAAATTTGTCTTGGCCAAATTGGCAAACATTTCTTCCAAGTCAGCTAAATGATTCTCGTCACTGAGGCTCTTAGCTAGCATGGCATTGATGTAAACCTCCACATTTCTGCCAATCTGACTCTCAAAATCTTTGTTTACTAAGTGTTGATATGTTGCCCCAACGTTCTTTAATCCGAATGGCATCACCTTGTAGCAGTGCAAACCCCTTCCAGTGATAAAATTTGTAATTTCTTGGTCCATTGGGTCCATCTGCATTTGATTGTACCCAGCATAAGCATCCATAAAGGATAGCAAACGATTTCTGGATGTGGAGTCGACAAACTGATTAATTCTAGGGACTAGAAATGATCTTTGGGACAGGTCCTGTTCAAATCAGTAAAGTCCACATACATTCACATCCATTTTTATTCTTTACTAAGCTGGGTTAGCAGTCCACAAAGGGTACTGTGATTCACGAATGTAGCCTACTTTTGTCAACTGGTCCACCTCTACCATTATCGCTTCTGCTTTTTCTTGAGAAAAGGATCTTCTCTTTTGTATAATTGGACGAACACTGTTCAGTATCGCTAAACTATGACAGATAACATCTGTTGGGACCCTTGTTACATCTTCTGTGCACCAAGCAAACAAGTGTAATTTGGTAGAAAGAAATTTGAGTAAACTTTACTTTACCTCCTGGGATAGCCTTGTACCCACTTTGATACTTTTACCGGGATAAAAGACATGATCCTCAAAACCCTCATTAGGGTCCATGAACCCGGGGGACTCCCTCGGATCATTTACAAGATTGGAATCCACTGGAGGCCCATCCGATTGTTTTTTTTATTCGACCCCCTTCACCTGCTTGGGGGCCAGCACTGCTACGTAACATTCTCTTTCTGTCTTTTGACTTCCTCTTAACGTTCCCACATTGCTACCTACCACATACTTCAAACACTAATGAATAGTAGACAGCACACCATGCATCTTAGACAACCATGACCTTCCGAAGATAGCATTGTATGATGTGGGAGCATCCACCACTATAAACAGTACTGTGACTATCTTCTTGAATGGCCCTCGGCCCAACTCTACCATTCCCTTAAATTCTCTGACTACATCAACAGTTGCTCCAGCAAATCCCACTATCGTTCGGTCAGATCGCAAAATTGTTGGTGGGTTCTTTATCTGGCTATAGGTTGACATAAATATTATGTTAGTTGAGCTCCTTGTATCAATCAAAAAAATTATTATCTCGTTTCCCACTATCTCTGCTCCAATTACCACTGCATCCTCATGTGGACCAGCTACGTCTCTCATATCATCATCTTCGAAGCAAAAAATTGTGGATGGGTTTTTGTACAGGTGTGATGAGGCTCCTGCTTCCAATTGTGTTGCCAGACTAACGATGTGCCTCTTCCGATAATAGTTTGATATTCCTGCCACTGTGTCCCCACCAAAAATAGTTAGTGATTCAAAGAATGCACATAATTCACTAACCTTTCCTCTAGAAATTAGTTTTTCAACCATATACACACCATTTATGCCCGGATTTAGATCTAGATACTCTGCAGTGATATCAAATGCATCAACAAATTCTTCATCAACAGCTTTGGATATCATCATATTACCCTCTTGTTTAGGAGCAACTTCTTACTTAGGTACCACCGTGGAATTATTTTTCACAAAATAGATTAAATATCGATTCTCTATCAGATACTGTACTTCTTTTTTCAATGCCACGCAATCTTTCGTATCATGTCGGATATCTTCATGAAATTGACAACATTTATTCTTCTTATGCTCCATTGGTGTCTGCAACAGGAATGGCTTGCGAAAATGTACTTTTGCACGTGCTTTCTCGAAACTGGTTGATACACACTCAGTCAACTCGGCATAATGAGCAGGTCGGACCCATCTGTTGGACTTGGGTCTAACATATTGCTTGCATGCTTGTCCTGCAGGTGCATATTGTTGATTATGTACTACTCGTTGAGGAGCTTGGCTTGTTTCTTGAATTGGTGCTCGAGGTCGGACAGTTGTAGTTGGTTGTGAAACTTGCGGTCGGACTTTTACCGTTGTTGTGCTAGCTCTAATCAAGGTCGGATCCTGATACAATTGAGACATTGACTATATCTCTGAGGCTCTAGTTTCTTCAACTAAAATCCGCTTCTTTATCTGATCCAACAAAGTTCCAAATGTCATGGCTTGTGTCTCTGCGGCATTGTCTTTCATTAACCCCGGAAGTAGACCCATTTGAAAAGCACCCAGTGTTACCTTGTCTTCACAAAAATCCATATCTGTCTTGACCTGAATGAAACGTTTTGTGTAATCCTTTAAGCTTTCTCCGACTTTCTATCTGCAGTATATGATGGTATCCCCATTTGCATGGAATTTCTTGCTTCCAACGAAATATTGTCAGAATTTCTTGATCATAAATTTCTTGAACTGCTCAATGTGATTGTCTGGATCTTAAGTCCTGACGAACGTTTCCAACTTAGAGATATCGAACCACTTGAGAAGATGTCCGGACAAGATGTTTGGAGAGAGTGGAGATGATCTCCAATTATGTCCGACTTTGCAAGCACCCCCCCCCCTCCCCCTCCCGGACCTTCATTGGTTGTCATATAAATTATTTCCTAAATTGGAGGAGTAAATTGATTACTAACTCGGTAATCTTGATTATAACTGTCGGATTGAGGCTGCATCCAATGAGTGATATATTCGACTCGAACATTTCCTGCTTTGTCGTGATCCTCGGAATACAGCTTCATTTTCCCATAAATACATGTCTTCCTCGAACCCTTCCCTCTCTGAATGGTCCGATGAGAATGTTTACGCATCTTCGAATCTTTTTGCCTCCGATCGGCTTTGTACCTGTCATCGGTATCCGAAAATGAAAATTCGTCTGAGCTTATAGAAGTATACTCACTAGATTTTGACGGCTCATATATTTGCTTAGATATAGCTTGCCTTTTGGAATGTTGATGACTTCTCCTCCGCTAGAGTGACATGTTCGACTCGAACATTTCCTGCTTTGTCGTGCTCCTCAGAATACAGCTTCATTTTCCCATGATCACATTTCTTCCTCGAACCCTTCCCTCTCCGACTGGTGCGATGAGAATGTTTACCCATCTTTGAATCTCTTTGCCTCCGATCAGATTTGTACCTGGCATCGGTATCCGTAGATGAAAATTCGTCTGAGCTTATAGAAGTATACTTACTAGATTTCGACGGATCGTATCTTTGCTCTGATCTAGCTCGCCTTTTGGAATGTTGATGACTTCTCCCCCGCTGCCTTTTTCAGGTTGAACGGTACTTGAATCTGATCATCCACGACTCTCTCTTGTCAGACTTCAGATCTGACTTTCCTACAACTTATTATCGTTTTTTTCCGCATTTAGTCTTTCGATGTCCTCCAATAATTCTTTACGCATGGCAACCAAGACTGACTCTTCAAAAAGCTCTTCTGCATATCGGTTTGGGCCGTTTCTTTTGTGTGTGACTTGTTCTTCCATCAGATGGCCACCAGATTCAACGCCAATCAGATCTCTAGTCGGATTCATTTCAGTCTCTCCACGGACTTCTATTTCTATATATTTTTAAAAAATATTATTTTCAAGGTTTTGGAACGTTAATTTCGGGTACCACTCGTTTCCCACAGACATAGTGAAGTTGTATTCCGAGGAGCACGACATTTTTGGGTACCATTCGAGTGAGATGAGGTGGGTAGTAAAATTACATAATTACCATCATGAAAGTGGATTTCTCACCCCTATTGTTTTACTATGTACAGATAAGTTCTTGGGGTATATCATTTAACCTTTCTACTTCTTATGTTTGCTTTACTTTGGTCATTAATCACTAAATTTACAAGCCTATGGCTTTTACTTGGCATAATTAACCTAGTTATTACCTATATTTTTCTCTCATTATCAGGTACACACCATGATTCCAAGATATTCAGTAGACGGTGAACTAGAGGTAAAACCAGTCTTGTTTGTCATAATATTGAGCTTTAAAGAATTCATCCCTAAAGGAACAATGATTTTTTATTTTTCTTTGTAGATTATCTGCCCATAAATAGCTTGATAATTCTTGAAGAAAATTACTGAGAAGATCTAAAGTAGAGTCATTACTATTAGTGAATAAGAGAATATCATCAGCAAAGGCTAAGCTGCTAAGATACATAGAAATTCTGTTTTTGTAGCAAATAGTTTTATTGGTTTGAAACAAGGTTTTAAGACCCCTTAATAAAACTTCCTCAGCAATGATGAAACGGCTAGGGGAGATTGGATCCCCTTGCCCCAGCCCTTTCAAGGTTTTGAAATAACCCATGGCCTCACTATTGATAAAAATAGAGACGTTAATAGAGGTAATCATGCTTTTAATAAGCCTGATGAATTTGTTAGAGAATCCAACCTTTATAATGAAGCAGTAGGTCATTTTGTCAAATGTTTTTGACATATTAAGTTGGATAAGAATGTCCTTATCCTTGAATTTTCTATTAAGATCCTATAGCAGCTCCTTAGCAATGAGGATATGCTCTTGAATACCATAGCCATGAACAAATCCACCTTGGTTATTCTAAATTATTTTAGGGAGGACATTGACCAATTTGTTGTTTAGAATTTTGGACATGATCCTATTCAACAATGAGCAGAGACTAATTGGTCTAAAGTTTTTCCATCTATTAGGATTTCCTTTTTTAGGAATCAAACAAATTCCCGTAGCTAAGACACCTTTAAGAATATAATTATCCATCATGAAGAATTCCATAGCTTTGATAAAGTCAGCTTTAATTATTCTCCAGCAAGTTTTATAGAAACATTGATTGTAACCATCCATACCCGCAGCACTTGAAGGTTTCAAGCTTTTGATGATATTCCAGATTTTATCTTCACTGCGCTGCATTAACAACTCCTGGTTATCTTCGTTGGTGATTAAAGAAGGGATATTTTTGAAGATGGAGTCCATCATTTTGTGTTTCTTATCATCCTTGTCAATGTAAGGGTAATCAGTTAAAGCATCTTTGAAGTGATCAACTGCAGATAGACCAATGTTATTCCTGTCAGTAATTAAGGTATCACCTTTTTAATGCCATTAATGAAATTATTTTTCCTTCTTATTTTGACATAATTGTGGAATAGGTTTGTTTTTATGTATCCCTTCATAGCCCAGCTAGCATAGCATTTTTGTACCCAATAGGTTTCTTCCATTTTTTTCACTTGAATCAATAGAGCACTGGTTTTAGATAGTTGAGTTCTAGTATCAGTATAGTTGTTATCTTAGTGCTTCTGTTCCAACATTTGAAATTCATCTTCAAGAGCCTGCACTTTATTAAAAATATTACCAAAGTGTGTTATGTTCCAGTTAATCAACCCATGTTTAAGTATTTTTCAATTTATTCTAAAATTTAAACAAAGGGTCTCCTTTAATGTCCTGGTTCCAATTTCTTTCAACAGAAGGAAGAAATTCAGTATCAAAAGACCACAAATCTAAGAATTTAAAGTTTTTTTTAGTACTGAAATTATCATTGGAAATAGACACTATCAAAGGCATATGATCAGAACATGTCATAGCTTTAAGGATAACTTTGGTTTCGCCAAAATATTCAGATTGTTTGTTGTTAATGAATACCATGTTCAAACGCTTCCATTTGGATTTATTGGATCAAGTATACTTAGATTCAGCAAAACCAGTGTCTTTAATTTTGCATACACTTATCATCTCATTGAAATCATTAGTACAATTTTGACAGAGTGTGGTGCAGCCAAGTTGTTCATCACTAGAGGCAATAACATTAAAATCACCATAGATCATCCATTCTAAACTAGTATTAAAATTGTATTTTAGGGTGTCCCATAGATCATTTCTATTGATTCTCTGGTATTTAGCATAAACCACGGTGATTAAGGTGTTTTTATTGTAAGATAAGTAGTTAACTTCAGTATGAATACACTGGCTATGACCAATTTTAACATTAACAATAATATCATCATGCCAAAAGATCCAAATTTTATTGGAGATATTATATTTATAGTTGTTTAAACCAATTTTATTAGCAATATAGGAAATGTTGTCATTGTTGATTAATGGTTCCTGAACAGCTACAAATTTGATATTATTTTTCTTAATCAAGTAATTGGGCCTTCTAATTGAAGAATTATTTCTTATACCACGAATATTCCAGTTAAGTATGTTGATCATTATCAATACAAGAGGATTTAGATATACTTGTTCCTGTGATTTGTAGTGCTTTAATGATCTTGTTTTTTGTGTTCTTCTTTCCTTTAGCTGTCTTGATCTTCTTATCAATTATTTCTCTGAAGCTGTTATCTTTTTCATCTCTATTGAATTCTGGTGAAGTAGCAAAAGGAACTGTGATTCTATTGCTTTTTGTTGAAGTTTTCTGTTTGCTTCCAATGTTGATCTATTTTGAAGATGAAATATCTGGAGCAAGATTTCATAATCCAAGGTTGTAACAACATTGTATCCATAATCTAAATTTTGTATGGCTTCTATGATTTCTCCTTGATCATGAGTAATGAATCCATCTTTATTGTAATGTTGGTATCATGATCCTTCGTGATAGTTTGAGCTTCTTCCATCATGAGTTGCTCCAAGGTATATCATCATTCGTCAGATTTATTATCACAAATTTGATTTGGTTGCATCTTTTAGGATCAGAAACCTCTTCCTCATTTGTGTGGTCATTCTGTATCTTTTCAGTATCGATTTTAGTAATTGATTGATTCTTCTTGCAATCTTGTATGTTGCGACCTATGTGATTGCAATGCTTACAATACTGAGGCATATGTTAGCTTAGAAACCATGATTAGCACCAAAACCAATCTAGACATCATGCTGTAACTTCTTGGTTACATCCATTTCTATCTAGGCAGAGCAAGAGGAATATAAAGCTCTGTTTTGATGAGAGGCTCTCCAATGGAACCAGCAATAGTTTTGATTATGTTTTTGTTGAATAAATGCTCAGACAGCTTCTCAATTTTGATCTAGACAAGTGTGATCGGGCTTTCATGATTAGCATTGAATTCTTCAGTCCATTTCAAAAGACACATTACATAATTACCTATAGTCCAAACAGATCTGCACCACATTTTACGTAGATCGGTTTTTAAACCAAATTCAAAAAATGTGTCTTGAATCTCATATCTTATATCTGTAACCAGCATCAAATTTCAAAGCTTGTAGAAATTGGTAGTATACTCTATTTTTCTATTCTGCACATTCGGATTCTTCCGGTTGTTTCTTGAAACATTAAAAAAATTCATGATCTGTAAAAGATGACAGCCAGATAAAAGATCAGGAGGAGAAGATGAACAAAAGGGAAATACTTTGTCAGAGTTCAAGAAAGCATCCTTGGATTCTTGGGGCTCCCATATATCTCTTCATAACTCATAAGTCGTTACCATGGAAAATAAGTGATTGACAACTCTAAATACATCCATAGCTACAGGTTACAATATTAAAAATCCAAAAACTAAAATGTATGACAATACAATAGCTGGGCATGATCTAAATCAGTAGTGGGAATAGAACCAGAAAAGACTCGACATTGTCGCTGATGGCGTTTCCTCCATCATATTGTAGCCTGCAACATGCACAGACAGTCAATTAAAACCTTAGTTTGCGCTCGGCAGATGCGAGATGAAGACTGTTTTAGATCAAGTGAACAAAGACGACGATAGGGATAACCATCAGGAGATGGTGATGGACGATTGAGATTAAAGCCGGGAAAGACACAAATGTCATCGAAAGACAAATCAATTCGATAGAAGTGTAGTATAAATTTAATACTATCTATTGTCTTGACAAAATTGTTAATAAGTTGTTTACGAGTCTTTCTAGACTATGCGAAAAGGCATTAGATGTAAATGCAATAGCCATAAGAGACTTTGTAATTGTGGGTAGGAGTCCTTCCGGCTACTGAATGAGTGGAGGATCAAAAGTCGAAATTAAGTTATGAGGAAAGATACACCAAATTAATATAAAGCTAGCAGATTCACTACAGTTACGGAACGATACACGAAACCTACAAACAGATACATAATCCAAGCCGAGTATTCGATTTGATTAAGCTCGCTCTCCTCTGATCCTCCTAGCGAGCTGAATGTCCTTGGGCATTATCGTGACTCTCTTGGCATGAATTGCACACAGATTGGTATCCTCAAACAGACCTACCAGATACGCCTCCGCAGCTTCCTGGAGAGCGGCTACAGCGCTGCTCTGGAATCTCAGATCCGTTTTGAAATCCTGAGCGATTTCTCTCACCAATCTTTGAAACGGAAGCTTCCTTATCAAAAGCTCAGTGCTCTTCTGGTACTTCCTGATCTCTCTTAAGGCAACTGTTCCGGGTCTAAATCTGTGTGGCTTCTTCACTCCTCCGGTCGCCGGAGCAGATTTGCGTGCAGCTTTGGTCGCCAGCTGCTTCCTTGGGGCCTTGCCTCCGGTGGATTTCCTCGCGGTCTGCTTAGTACGTGCCATTGATAAGGATTTGTATAGCGGGAAAGAGAAGAGGGATATTGAAGCAATCGAGGGGTGAATGATACTAGAAAAACGTTGTGGAGTCTAATTATAACATGAATAAGTCCAGACAATCTTAACTGTCCATTTGTTTCTTGCCTAATCAACGCACTCTAATCACGATCCGCGTCAAACTTCGGGCGCTTGATTATCGTACATCTAGAGACGATATCAACGGTCAGGAATCTCGGATAGAAAACCACGGGGATTGTGCTATTTACTTGTCTGAACCAAAGTTTCCTCGGCCCATGAAACACAAGGGCTTTTTGTGTGTATTCAAGAAAAGTACTTTTAACTTATTCTCTACGAGTATATCTTTCGATAAAAAGAATATGATATACATATAAGTATTTAAATATATTTATTATAGTTATTTTTAAAAAACATAGGTTTAATTTGTGTCTAAAAATAAATTCAAATTTATAATAATGCGATTTGTTTTGTTTGTTTTTTTTTTGCAAAATGAAATATTTGATTAAAACTTAAATGTGTTTACAGGGCTTAAATTAAAAAACGAATTACAAACCTAAATGCTAGCCTTAAAATAGGATAAGGCGCTAAACTAAAAAACGAAATTACAATTGCTTCCTTCCTAACTCCATGAAGCTTGCAATCGGATTGATATTTAAGTTGGAACTCAACTAAAGATAAGGAAGATATAAAAACGTCAAAATTGTTTCTAAGAGAGATTCCCAAAAGAAACAGAGTCTCATTACAACCATATGAGAAGAATACTTTGCAAATGTTTCCAATCCATGAGGTAAGATATTTACATCAATAACTCAGCTTAAATCTGCAATTTCTTAGTCATGATCTTCATGTTAGAACAACCATTGAAACACTTTTCAGATAATCTGAATCTAAAATCGATAAAGAATCCGGCTCGAAACTAGAAGTTTTAGATGTTGGTGGCATAACCCAGTCCCAGACTTTCTTTGATAAGAATAAATTTTAAGGTATGATGGATTTGATTGATATTAATTTCAATTTTCATCTTGCACTATAAAGTCCAATAAGCAAGCCAGTCAACTGCCTGGTTTTGGTATCTGAAGATGTGTTTTAGAGTTAATATTAGTGTGAAATTGAAGGTAATATTAGTTTTCTCATACATTTAAGAACATAATCTAAATCCCATAGAGTTATGTCATTACCAAGGAAGTTAACAATAAGCTGAGAGTCAGTTTCAATATCCACTTGATGCCATCCTCTAGATTTACTGATTAGAAGTCCATCAGTGAGACCTCTAACCTCTGCCATAAGAGGATTGAGCTTACCATAAAGAGAACCAGCTCCATAGACTAAGCTACCACTACTGTATCTTATAACCATAGAGCCACTAGACTCACCATTTTGATGACATGAAGTGTCAGTATTAAGTTTTAATCTGCCCATAGGAGGATGATTCTATTTGAGATATAAAGGTCTTTTTCTTTTGTCACGAGTGTAGTTAAAACATCCAAGATGATTTGCAACTTTGAGATCTTCATACCAATGTTTAACTTTAAAAGAGTTATGATAATCAAGACTAAGTAAAACTTTAGTAACCTCAGTAATAACCTTCTTGTAATAAGTAATACTACATTTTATCTTAGCAGTATTCCTAGCTTTCCATATAATACCAAATACAATAGATGGAATAATGTGTCTCACATGTATGTCTTTAGTGGTAGACCAATGCCAAACTCTGGTCATATGGCTAATATTCATGTAATTGAAGATCTTTAAGTTGAATATGTCTGCATAATATATCCAAACAGATTAAGCAAACTCACAAAAGACAAATAAGTGGTCAGGAGACTCAATATTCATACATAATTGATAATTGAATGCAAAAGAAACATGTTTCTTTTGCATTATAGTGTCAATAGGAATAAAGTTGTGGATAAGTTTCCAATGAGTGAAAGAAAACTGTATAGGAGTTAATATATTTCAGATCTTTTTAAAAAGAGAAAACCCATTATATTTGTGTTTGATATTATCCCAAATTTATTTGAGACCGAAGCTTTCACTTTTCAGAGGTTCCAAATCATAATATCATCCTTATCATGCTTGATAGAGTGTGTTTTGATTATGTCTAAGTCATTGGGAGAAATTAAATCTTTTAAGCAATTAAGATTCGAAGAGTTATTAGACCATAATTTACTAACCTTTTCAACTTTAAACCAAGTATTGTTTATTTTATCATCTAAAGTTAGGAGAGGCTGATTATTATATCAATTGTCTAGCTAAAGTCCACCTTCCTATAGCCCAATTTCCAGCTAACATGAGGCTTAGCATAGCTTTTAATGTTAATCAGCCTTTTCCATATCATTGAACCTGGTTTTGAAAAAGAAACCTGCAAGGGATACAATTCTTTACAATATATATTGTGCATTAAGTTAGAACAGAATGTTTTGTTATTTCTAAAACTAATCCATATCTTACAAGAAATAGAGTCTTGAATGTCGGTTAATTTTCTGATGTTCAATCCCCCTTCTTTGAAAGATTTGCATATAGTACTCCACTTACACCTGTGGATTTTGTAATCTGAACTAGTGGACCCCCAAAGAAATCTGTTAAATATAGTTTCTATTTTGTAGAGAACACCTAAGAGGTTACTCTGCATCCAGTAAAGGGTGATGTTCATGAGGATACTATTGATAAGAGAAAGCCTTCTAGTGAATGAAAGATGCACAAATTCCCATATTTTGCATATAAGACTCTTGTAGTTGCTGGTTCTATTATTAGTGTTAATAGTGACTCCCAAATAATCAGTAGACAGATAACTAGTAGTGAAGCCAGTTTTGTTAGATAATGTTGATCTTTGTGGAGTTTATACCAACATCAGTAATGATTTTTGTTTTCTATTTGTTAATCACCTGGCTTGATATCTCTGGATAAAAGTACTAAGGTTGTCTAAAGTAGAATCTTTAGCGTTAGTGAATAAGAGTAAATCATCAGCAAACGCCAAACTATTTATAGCAAGAGTACTTCTGTTTTTGTAATAAATTGTTTTGTTAAATCAAACAAAATGTTAAGACCCTTTAATAAGACTTCCTCAGCAATGATAAAAAGGTTAGGAGATATTGGATCTCATTGCCTCAATCCTTTCATAGTTTTGAAATATCCAATGGTATCACCATTAATAAGCAAAGAATTATGAACAGAACTGATAAAAAACTAATGGATTTATTAGAGAAATCAAACTTGTTAAGAACTTTTAGAATGAAACAGTGAGTCATTTTGTCAAAAGCTTTTAACATGTCAAGTTGAATTAGAATATTCATATCCTTGACTGTTCTGTTTAAATCAAATAGAAGTTCTTTGGCAATGAGAATGTGCTCTTGAATATAGTTACCATAAACAAAACTACCCTGATTGTTAAATATGATTTTGGGAAGGATTTTAGTACCTTTATTTTTCAGAATCTTTGACATGACTCTATTTAGCATGGAGCAGAGGTTGATGGGTCTGAAGTCTTTTAATTTGGAGGGATTATCATTTTTTGGAATTAAGCAAATGTCATTGGTAATATTTCCTCTTCATTAAGAAGCTGGATTAGCATCTTGTTATCTGCATTTGTAATTGATGTTAGGATATTGTTGAAGAGAGGATCCATCATTTTATTCAGCTCATCAATCTTGTTATTGTAAGGAGAGTCAGTAAGATCTTCTTTAAAGAAGTCTGCAACAGAGAGGCCAGTGATTTTTTTGTCAGTGATCCAGGTACTTCATATTCTAATTCTATTGATACAGTTCTTTTTTCTTTTCTTTTTAACATACCTGTGAATGAACTTTATGTTTTTGTCTCCTTCAACTGCCCAGTTAGTATAACACTTCTTCATCCAATAAGTTTCTTCCATTCTTTGAGCTTGTATAAGAATAGCATTAGCTTTAGAGAGATGAGTTTTAGTTTCAGCATTGTTGTGAACTTGATGATTTATCTTCAACAAATGAATTCCATCTTCAAGATCCTACACCTTATTAAAGATATTACTAAAATATGATTTGTTCCATGTAATCAAAGATTTCTTAAGCCTTTTCAGTTTGTGCCAAAATTTGAACATATGATCACCATCAATCTCTTGATTCCAGTTGTTTTCCACAAAAGGAAGAAACTCATCATCAAGATTCTGCATATCATGAAATTTAAATCTTTTCATAGTCCTAACATTATCATTAGTTATAGAAATGAGAAAAGACATGTGATCATAACAAGCTCTCGCTTTGTGAACAACTTTAGTATCACCAAAAAAGTCAGATCACTTGTTGTTAATGAAAACCATGTCTAAACGATTCTATTTAAAATTGCTAGACCAGATGTATTTAGAACCAACATAACCAGCATCTTCAATCCTACATTCACTGATCATCTCATTGAAATCACTAGTGTTACTATGACATAAAGTAGTGCAGCCAAGCTGCTCATCAATAGAACAGACAACATTAAAGTCACCACAAATCATCCAATCAATGGTGGTAGTCGAGATAACTTTTAAAGTATTGTAGAGATCAATTATATTGATTCTTTAACATTTAGCATAAACCACAGTTAATAAAAAATATTTAGATTCAGACATGAAGCTAACTTCAGTACGAATACATTGATTGTGATCAATTAAGATCTTCATAGTGAGATCATCATGTCATAAAAGCCAGATTTTATTATATATGTTATGAGTGAATTTGTTGAGACCCAGATTTCTAGCAATGTTAACCATATTATCACTGTTAATCAATGGTTCCTGAATAACCACGAATTTAGCCTTGTATTTCTTAACCAAATAATTGAGTATTCTAATAGAAGACTTATTCGTTATACCTTTTATGTTCCACTTAATCATGTTAATCATTATTAGTATGGAAGGATTTAGATTTACTTGTTCCTGTGAACTGCAGTGCCTTGATGATCTTGTTCTTGGTTTTCTTTTTACATTTAGCTACCTTGATTTTATTGCCAAAAATTTCTCTAAAACTGTTGTCTTATTTTTCTCTATGGAATTCTGGAGAATTAAATATGATCTCCTTGTTGCTATTCTTTTGGATTGGAGAATTATGTAAGCTACCAATGTTATTTGCCTTTGGGGATGAATTAGTAGTGTCAAGTATTTCTCTAAAATTGTTGTATTGTTCTTCTATGTAGAATTCTGGAGAATTAGATATGAGCTTCTTGTTGCTATTCGTTCTGATTGGTGAATTTGTAAGCTTCCAATACTGTTGGGCTTTGGGGATGAATTTCCAATGTCAAGATTTCCATAGTCACTACGTTAGCTACATTGTATCCATAATTTAACGTCTGAATGGCTTCTATTATTCCACCATGTTCATGAGTAATAAATCCATATTTATTAAGGAATTAAATGTTCTGATTCCCTTCCTTCGTAACTTAATCAATATTGTTGCCTTGATGATTGATTACAACCGACTTAATCTGTATGTTGTTGATATTATTGTTGATATTATTTATTTCTTGATGAGTAATGATCTCATCATCCTTTACAGTGCTGCTCTGTTTCTTTTCAAGATCAGTTTTTGCATTCATCTGACTTTTTTTGTATTGTCCAATGTTGTGACCCAGGTGATGGCAATGTTTACAGTACAGAGGTATGTTCACATAGGTGATTCTAGCCCAGTAACCTTGGTTTGATCCAAAACTAATCCATACGTTATTCAGTAATTTTTTGGTAACGTCCATTTCTATCCATGCAGAACAAGAAGCATGAAAGGCTCTGTTTTCTTCTGGGACTTTGACAATCAAGGGCCCTCCAATTATAGAATAAATGGTCTTGATTACATTCTTTTTTAATAAATGTTCAGTCATGATGAATTAGGAATTCGTTTGAGGATAATTTTATGTAAAACAACTATTCAAGGGACCAAACTGTAATTGAATTATTTAATAAAGATCTTTTAGAGAGAAAAAATAATACACAATCTAGAGAGAGAAAATAATACTATATTAATCAACCCAACTTATAAACTCGTGAGCGGTCTTTTTATAGTACAATGATGGGCCCCACACGTCGGTAATTCCCAATTATTACATATCTAGTCCCTATCTTTCACCATTTATTCATAATGGATACTCTTATAATATATTTTTCCAATTATTCCCTCATAAAAACTCTTCTTTTCCAATTTTACCCTACGACTTTTATTATCCCTTATCAGTAGTCCTTGTAAAAAATATTTTTACTAGGATTGTGATGACATCTTCAAATTTCGCCTTATCCTTTAACTCTCCTCGAATAATGCATTTTCGAATTCCAATTCTTCTCCTCGAATAACGTCTCCTCGAAAAATGTCATTCGAGAAAAAATGTTTCTTCAAATCTTAGCATTTTCCTCAAAAAATACCTCTTCGACATATGCTCCTTCGAAAAAATACTTCTTCGAAATACGCTTATTCGGAAAATACCTCTTCGAAATACGCTTATTCGGAAAATACCTCTTTGAATTTGATCTTGTCCTTTAACTCTACTTGGACATATTAATCATTAGCCCCCAATCCTTGCAATTGCTTAGCAAAGATTACACCATAACTCAACATAAGTAATTTATACCTCAAAAATTCTCTCTAATAAATTGCAAGGATTAAGGTCATTGAACTTCTCAATATAAACTCTTCAACTTCCAGTCAACCATTTCCCACCTTTTTATGACGTCACTAGTCGTAATTCCTTGTCACCAAATCTTTTTAGAGATCTTATTACACTTCCCAACACTTTTCATCATTAGATTGTCTCTTCACATTCTCCTTCAGTTTTCGATTCAACATAATTTCACTTATGTTACACATAACACCCTAGGCAAACAAAGGAAAATGTCCTCATGCCTCTTCTACTTCCAAAATCCCATTTACTTCTATAAATACTTGCCCCTTTCATTTTTACTCCAAACTTTTTGTTCTCAACTTTCTAGAGAGAGAAAGATGTCTTATGCTCCCCAAGCCTCGTCGAATTCCTGAGTGGTTGTTCATTAGCCAAAAATTCGAAGAGAAAGTTGTTACACGTAACTATATTGAGCCTCAACCCCAACCCCCGGTTACTACCTTCTACGGTACCTGGCGCCCATCGGAAAATACCTCTGCCATCATTCCCTTCGAAATTTCTTGCTCTAACCAAAATCTCAATCTTGAACCCCTCAAAACTATGGGTAAAGATAAACATCACAATCACTCTTCTGGAAAGAGAAAAAGACATCACAAGGATAAAAGAAACTCTCAAGAGCACAAACGAGCGAGGGTAACCACTTCTGATACCCCATAGCCAAATGTGACTCCAGTCCCAAGCAATCCTCCAAAACCTGATGCCTCGGGATCAATCCTGCCAGCTACTTCTTCGATAACAGGTCAAGGGAGTCCTCGATTCTCTCCTTCTAGAACTACAATCACCAACGAGGATATACAATAATTTCATAAGAAATCCTTGGAAAAGAAAGGGAAGGCCGTAGCCTCGGAAAACCTTGAAACAGAAACACCGCAAATTCCGGCTGTCGAAAAAGGTAAATCCGATGGTCCTTCCATGGCTTCTTCTAGTCAGATAACTTCAACTGCTCTGGCAATATACGAAGAGCAAGCTCGAAGGATTGCCCATAAATCCAAGGGTGACATTGCTCTTCCATTAGAACTTGATGCTATTGTGGGAAATAACATCCGAGGGATCGAGAACAAACACCTAGTTACACTTAATCACATCTCTTACAAATACTTCTCGCCTTCAGAAGAAACCATGATAAGGACTCGATGGGGTATCCCCTCGTACATTGACATTAGATTCCCCTCGGAAGGTGAGACACCTCTATCTATTAAGGATAATGAGCTAATTGTCTATAAAGAGATCATGAACTGGGGGTTGAGATATCCCTTAGACCCATTCTTCATCAAATATTTTGCCAAGATTGATCTCTGCCCCTCCCAAGATGGCCCAAACATGTGGTTCACCCTGATGGCATGTATTATGACTTTGAGAATTTTGGGCAATGAATTCTCCTTGGAAGAGCTCATCGGATTATCTGGCCTAGCAAAGAATCCGTTCTTCCCTTTTTACTCTCTAACCTTCAGTCGAGGTCAAAAAGTAATAAAGGACTTATTGGAGGCTCATAAAAAATTGAGGCAACAATTCCTCTTCTTTTCCGGGCACTAGGAAACGGGCTCTGAGTCAACCCCCTCGAACCACAACAAGCTTTCTCTTGTGTGGACTAACAGATGTAAGTCTTTTTGACTCAATTTTATTTTCCTCGAATAATCGTTTATATACTCACTGTTCGAATTTTTGCACAGCTATGACTGGGATTTCGAAGCCCTACGCTGAATATGTAGAAAGTACCACCACATTATTTAATAAGCTGAGTGAATGGGCCAAGGAGAACTGGGAAAACAAATTCTGCCTCTGCTTTATGAATAATAACTTAGCCAAAAGTCGACTTTGGAGGCCGAATCCCCTCGACAGGCTAACTATAAAGGAATTGATGACTCCCCCTTTTCAACACGAAGTCCTTGATCGAGTTAAAAAGAAAGACATCATCATTTATCTTCTGAAGCGCTCTCGAGCCAAAAGCCATTTAGACGACTCCGAAGAGGAAGCATCGATCAAACATCTTCAGTCAGATTCTGAAGGATTAGCAGCTAACCAGGAGCCAACCTCCTCAACAAATATGGTAGTACCCATCACAATTTCCCCTCCGAGAAAATCTGTCGATCCCATCAAGAAAAAAGATGCCAAGACAAAAGAAACCAAGAAGAAGGCTATTTTGGAACCCATCCAAGAGATATCCGAGGATACTAAAGCACAAGATGATGTCCAGGAAATCTCCGAGGGCACTAGGACCCAAATTGTGGCAACTGACCTTGAAAATGAATCTAGAGAAAATTCAGGTCAAGCACCCAATTCTCCTTTCACCCAAACTTCAAGTTTATTCTCCTTCAAGGCCATTACAAGTTCAAGGCTTCCCTTTCTTCCGCACAACTTGAAGTGGCAAAGAAACAACACTCATTTTAGAGAGTCAGGCTGATGCAATTTTTGAAAGGTTGTCTGCCTCGGAAAATTACGTCCTTGTCCTCGAAAAATGCTGCCAGGAAGAAAGGGATCTCTACTAAAAGAAGACATGGGCTCAAGAGAGACTTCTGACAGAACTCAAGAAAGCTCACCAAATTGCAACCTAAGGATTTAAGGATTGTCTTACCGATTTCGAGTTTATTGTAGAGGAAAATAAAAATTTACTGAAAACAATTGCAGACTTTCCTCGGTAGATAGAAGTTGAAAAAGAGGCAGTTGTGAATGCTTATGCAGCGAAATGCGTGGACAAACTTAATGCTCGAGATGCTACAACCCGAGCAGGGCTGATCACCCAAATTCATGCAGAATACCCTGTGTATGACTTGGGCAGTTTTTGGAAGCTTGTCTCCCCCGAACTTCGCCCACCTGATATTTTTGTTAGTGACAGTGAGACATCAAACTCCGAGGATATCGACTCCTCGAAAAATTCTGAGTAACATCGTTTTGATTTATTTTTGTATAAGTCTTTTGTAGCTTTCAAGGAAATTTTTGTAATGGTATCAACATGTTCTGAAGAACATTCAACTTGACCTTCTTTGTATGCCATTGTATGGAATATCAATATTAGAATTTTGAACTTCATATTTAATATGAAAATGATTGTATGTCAACTTGCGTTGAATAAAATAATTGCCTTATGCCAATTTTACTTGGTCATAATAATCATTGTAAGCTGCTCTAAGGCAGACTTATAAAATGTCATAATTGTTAATCCTAACAGCTCAACCATAGTTTGTATCTCAGAATGAATAATTCGAGGCAAAAGTTCAATTGTATTGATTAGCTCATAATGACACCTCATTAAAACCTTCATGTGCCTAATATGGTAGGAAAGAGTATGCCTTTGCTGTTTTTGTAAACCTGAAAATACACATAAAAATAATCGTTACATGCCAAATTCTTCCTCATTCCAGATACAATTTTAAATGTTCTATATTCCAAGGATGCTTAAGATATCGCCCTTCCTTATCTTTTAATCTATATGTTCTCCGCTTTACTTTCTCTGTTACTTCATAAGGGCCCTCCCAATTTGGCCTCAACTTTCCAAGGCTTTTCTCCTTGGTGTGCAGAATTTTTTTTCGTAATACCTTGTCCCCCACCTTGAAATCTCTTTGCTTTACTTTTGAAGCATACCTGCTCCTCATCAATGTTTGATAGTGCAAGGACTTTAACTGTGCTCTTCGTCTCTTTTCTTCCACCAAATCTAACTTCATGGCCCTGCTTTGATCGTTCAAATCTTCTGTATAGGCTGCCACACGGTATGATGGGAAAAAAATTCTGAGGGAACAACTGCATCCACACCGTATACCAAGGCAAATGGAGATGTCGCAGTTGAAGTTCGAGGCGTCGTTCTATAAGCCCACAATACTTCTTGTAAATAATCGGGTCATTTTCCAGCCTTGCCTTCCAAATTATTTTTTAATCCATCCAAAATCGTTCGATTGGTCACTTCCACCTGACCATTAGCTTGGGGGTGGAACGGAGCAGAAAAACATTGTTGTATGCCCCTGGAAATACAAAAGCTCTTGAACTCTTTGTTATCGAATTGAGGCCCATTATCCGTTGTGATTTTTATTGGCACCCCAAAATGACAACAAATATTCGAGACAAAAAATTTGATAACATCTTTTGCGTTTGTCCCTGCTAAAGGCTCTGCTTCCACCCACTTGGAAACATAGTCAACTGCTACTATTATCGTTTGCCTCCCATCAGATGCCATCGGTAGTGGTTCAACTAAATCAATGCCCCACCTATTGAACGACACTGCTTCTGAAATACTTTCTAGCAGCACCCCAGGGTTGTGTATTATATTGGCATATCTTTGACATGTATCATACCGCTTTACCAACTCTTTCGAATCACCGAAGATGGTCGGCCAATAATAACCAGCCAAAAACACTCGTCGAATTAATGCTTTATATCCGTAATGAGCCGATCCTTCCCCGTCATGCAGTTCTGATAGGAAAAATTGCGACTCATCCTTAGCCAAACATCTAAGTAATGGTCTGCTCAGGGACTTCTTATATAAGACTCCTCCCAAAAGAATGTATCCATGAGACTTAAACCTGACTCTCCTAGCCTCAGACTTTTTTGTTGGTAAGCTATCATTTTCCAGAATATCCACAATTTCTGACCTCAAATCATCTATGATCACATTGCTGACTTCATCTATATTCATTGAATGCTCCGCACTGCTTATAATCGAAAGATGCTCCTGAATTACGACCCATGGATGACCTTCTAATCGTGAAGCAGCTGCTAAGGAATCAGGGATATGATTTGCAATCCTTCGAACATGCTCATACTGAACTTCATCAAATTCTAAAGCCAAGTCCTTTAAGACTTTCAAATACTTGACTAATTTATCTTTTCTCGCCTCTCACTCTCCCAAAGCTTGATTTATTACCAACTGCGAATCACTGATCAACTTAACCTTTCTAGCTCCACATATTTGAGCCAACCTTAACCCCGCCAATGCCGCCTCATACTCTGCATCGTTATTAGTTCCTTTAAAACCGAAGCGAATAGCTTTAAACATGGCTATCCCATCTGAGGGAATTAACTGGACTCCTGCACCGCTTCCAGAAACATTCGACCCCCCATCCGTTCGAACCAACCATTCTGTCTTACCTGAGTGGTCCACAATCTCCATGCCTTCCCTTTCTAAGTGGAATTTGACGAAGAAATCAGCTAAAACTTGAGCTTTTATTGCCATCCGAGGCTCAAATGTTATGTCGAAATCTCCCAGTTCAACTGACCATTTCGGCATCCTCCCAGATATATCCGGCCTCAGTAACAAACTTTTTAGGGGAAACGTTATTCGAACTACTATAGGATGGGCTTGGAAGTATGGTGTCATTTTCCGAGCGGCTGTTACCAGGGCCAAAGCTAACTTTTCCAATTTGAGATACCGTTTCTTTGCATCTAGCAAACTTTTACTGACATAATAAATCGGTTTTAACACATCCACCTCTTCTCGGAGTAATACGGTACTGACTGCACAATCTGATACCGACACATAGACGATCAACTTCTCTCCCATCAAAGGCTTGGAAAGTATCTATGGGGATATCAAGTACTCTTGAATCTGGAAAAATACAGCTGAACATTCCTCGGTCCAATTAAACTGTTTAGCATTTCATAACATTTTGAAGAAACGCGCACATTTATGCGATGAATGAGAAATAAATCTATTTAATGTTGTCAATCTTCCTATAAAAATCTGGACTTCCTTAATATTCCGAGGTGGGGTCATAGTTGTCAAAGCCTTTACCTGTTCTGGATCAGCTTTGATGCCTCTTTCACTTATATGTAGCCAAGAAACTTCCCCGACCGTACTCTAAAAATGCACTTTTCTGGATTTAACTTCAAATTGATTTTACTCAAGTTAATAAAGGTCTCCTCCAAGTTAGAGAAATGATCGTCGTCCAGTAAACTCTTTACCAACATATCATCGATTTAAGCTTCTACATTTCGGCCAATTTTCTCCTCAAAGGTTTTGTTGACCAAACGCTGATAAGTCAACCCTGCATTTTTAGGCCAACTGGCATGACCTTATAGCAATATATCCCGAATAAGCGTCCATGAAAGATAATAACCGATTACCCGAAGTAGAGTCCACTAACTGATCGATTCGAGGTACCGGAAAAGGATCCTTCAGACAAGCTCTATTCAGGTCCGTGAAATCCATGCACATCCTCCACTTACCATTATTTTTCCTGACTAAGACTGTATTCGAGGCCCATACAGGGCACTGCGACTCTCGAATATGACCTATGTTGAATAATCGTTCAACCTCTGAGAGAATATTTATAGACTTCTCCTGAGAAACAGGTCTTCTTTTCTGTACAATAGGTCAAACATCATGTCGTACCGTGAGTTTATGACATATTATTTCTAGAGGTACTCCCGTAACATCCTCCGCACACCAAGCAAACATGTTTAATTTTATCGACAAAAACGCAATCTATTTTTCTCTGAACTCAATAGAAAGCTTTACTCCAATCTTCAAAAAATTTCCTTCTTCAAACTTATGCTCATCGTGATCCTCCTCCAGAACCAGAAATCCGGGGGCCTCCCTCGGATCATCACAAAGAGGGATTACCGAAGAAGTCCCCTTTAATTGCTACGCGTTTTCTGATGCTTCTCCCCGAACTCCTTTCAAGGACAAAGCTATCTGATAACATTCTTGAGTCATCTTATGGCTGCTCTTGATCGTCCCTATATTCTTCCCTACCACAGATTTCAGGCACCGATGTACTATCGAGATAACACCATGCATCCTGGACAACCAAGAGTGGCCCAAAATTGCATTGTACGAAGTTGGTGCATCTACGACGATAAACAAAACTTCAAATTCCTTTTTGACGGCCCATGACCGAGCTCCACCACACACTGAAATTCTCCCACGACTGTTGTTGTTGCTCCTGTAAAGACCACTATAGTTGTGTCGGATCGTCGTATAACAAGCGGGTCAGAAATTCTCCTGTAGGTACTCATAAACAAAATGTTCGCAGAACTTCCCGTGTCTATAAATATCTTCTGAACTTGATCTCTGGCTATACCCGTAACAATAACCACCGCATCCTCACGCGGGCCAGTTACATTCCTCGTATCATCATCATCATCAAAACATATGATAGGGGAGGGAAAGCGATGCATCTGCGCCGAAACCCCTACTTCAATCTGTGTGGTTAGATTCACCATATGTCTTTTCCGTGAACTATTAGAGTTCCCTGCAATGGTATTTCCTCTGAAGATAGTTAGCGACTCGAAAAAATCACACAGGTAATTTACTTTCCCCCTTGGAACAATCTTCTCTACCATGTTCACGTTATTTCTCCCTTCCTTAGGATCCAGATACTCTACTGAAACATCGAAAGCGTCAACCTCTTTAGAAATCACCATTGCCGTGTCAGTATTTTTTTAGACGACCTTTACTGCAACATTTTTTTGGGTGTGCTTTTTCACGAATTCTAATAACATTCCATTTTCAATTAAAGCTTGCACCTATTTTTTTCAAGGCGATGCATTCCTTAGCGTCGTGTCAAATGTCCTCATGGTACTTACAGAACCTATTAGCAGTTCTGCTTTCCCTCAGAGTTTGAATTGGAAAAGGTTTTCGGAAGTGCACTGTTGATCTTGCCCTATCAAATATCGTAGCCACATTTTTCGTTAACTCAGCAAAATAGTCCGGACGGATCCATTTGTTCGAAATTGGCCTTGTTGATTAGTTATAGCTTTGCTGGTTACTATAATTCTGCGGGTTTATTCTCAGCCTCGGCGGATACCGACCCGCACCCTTGGCCTGAACACTAGTACGAGGTCCTTGATTACTAGGCTCAGATCTTTGAAATTGGTTCTGGTCCAGCTGATCGTTTGATCCTTTCTCGAATGCCTGGGTCTCCTCCACTAAAATTCTTTTCTCAACTTGATCCAGTAATGCCCCAAAAGTCATTGCCTGACTATCTGCTACCGTATCCTTTAAGAGTCTAGGGAGAAGCCCTCATCCTGAATACCGCGAGTGCCACAGAATCTTTGCAATACTCCATGTCGGTTTTTGTTTTAACGAATCGATTGGTGTAATTCTTCAAGCTTTCCCCGACTTTTTGGCTATAATAGATGATTGTGTCTCCATTAGCTTGAAATTTCTTGCTCCCCACAAAATGTTGTCTAAAGAAATTCCAGAACATGTCGAAATTCTTTATCGAGCCCTGCGGAAGCCTATTATACCACTTGGAAGCCACCCCTTTGAAAGTTTGTGAAAACCATTTGTACAACAATTTATCATCGTCATCGAAATTGATCATAATTTTTTTGAATTGCTCAATGTGATTGTCAGGATCCTACGTCCCATCGAACTTTTCTAGCTTTGAAATATCAAAGTGTTTTGGGAGGTTGCCTGCTAGAATTTCCGAGGACAAAGAAGAAGCTCTTCAATTATGACTCGTCTTATAGATATTAGCTCTCAAATTTTCATGGTTTGGAAAATAGATCCCCTCCTTGGACGACAGAGTGTACTGATGCTGTCACTCCGAATTCCACTGATCGACATTTTGGTTCCCATAAGGAAAATTCATTTGGTCATAACCCTGCTCATTAGCATGAGCATGATAATTTTTTTCCCTCAAAGATTTTCTCTCCAAACTCTTTCCCCTCCGGTGTTCTGCATACCTTCTTCCATATCTTTTCTTTCGATGACTCCTCCTCGGAGACGATTCCGGATGAACTGTAGCGAGAATAATCACTTGAATCGGAAGATTCTAAGTGACGCTTTCCTTTCCTCCTCGAAGAACGTCGTTCATGACCTCTATATCTATCATCTCTGTTTTTAGGACGAAGGTCTGTTTCACGGTCTTTTTTTCCACTGTCAGGCTCTCTTATCACCTTGGAACGAAGATTTTCCTGATCAATTTCTTTTTTCTCCCTCAATTTTTCAATCTCTAGTAGTAACTCATTTCTTCGAGTCCGCAGAACCGAGTCATCAAAGGCTTCTCCGACGCGCTGGCCACCATGTGCCTCATATTCCACGTCATTCTGAAAAGTGTTCCCCCACAAGATTCTCCTCGCATTCATTAATAAAATCATCCCCTTGCTCTTCCATGATTCCGCTCAAATTAGGAACAATTTCCAGAAAGTGATTTTCGTCAGGACAATCTTCGTTTCCCACAGACGGCGCCACTAATGAATTAATAGTTCGCTTAAGGATAGTTTTATATAAAACAACTTTTTGAGGGACCAAATTGTAATTGAATTATTTAATAAAGATCTTTTAGAGAGAGAAAGTAATACACAATCTATAGAGAGAAAATAATACTATATAAATCAACCCAACTTATAAACTCGTGGGGGGTCTTTTATAGTACAATGATGGGCCCCACACCCTAGTAATTCCCAATTATTACATATCTAGTCCCTATCTTTCACCATTTATTCATAGTGGATACTCTTATAATATATTTTTCCAATCCTTCCCTCATAAAAACTCTTCTTTTCCAATTTTCCCCTGTGACTTTTAATCTCCCTTATCAAGTCAGATTATCAATTTTTATCCAAACAGGTGTGATCGAGCTTTCATGATTTGTAATGAAGTTTCCAGTCCATTTCAATAAGCGCATCACTGCAATGCCTGTAATTAAAACCAATATTTTCCATATTTTACAGAGGTCCCATTTCAAGTCAAATTTGAAGAAAATGTATCTTGAATCTATAGTCTGCCTCCAGTTTTGAAGATTGTAAAAATTGAAGCAGAATATTTCTTTTAAGCAGGCCTTGTGCGAACTTACCTACAAGTGTATGTTTTGATTGATGCTTCAACTGATCAATAACTTCACTACTGTATTGGATCGATATGTGGTTTTGTTTTTTAACATATTTTTCTGGCTCAAAATCAAGTTTATTATAGTTGTTTCTGGTTTTCTTTACAATATCAGCATAAAACAAATCATTAGTACATTCCTTGTCTTTCTTATCACATTGTAGATTCTTATGGTTATTGTTGTTTCGCATTGCATCTTAAATTGTGGTAAACTCTATAATGATTAGATAAGTTGCAATAGAAGTAAGTATAAGAGTAGAAGATCTTGTAGGGAGAAGGAAAATGGCCTAAGAGGGTAAGAAGTGATTTCTCAGAGTTAAAAAAAACACTCTCCATTCTTGGAGAAATAACCTTATACCATGCGATTTTTTTGATAAATCTATATTCAACTTATTAGTTTTGTTAGTTTAGAGGTTACTAGTTTTGATTTTGTTAATTTTTTTAGTTAATATATAAAAAATGCAAACGCTATTCTTGAACATTCGTGATTTGTAGTTTATAAAGTAAACATATTGTATACTCTTATACAAGCCGATTTTGGAAATCTAATGAGGTTGTAAGCGAAACAAAAAATGAAAATCTTTATAGTGTTTTTCACCATGACAGTGGCGTAAATCAAGATGTTGATATTTGTAAAACTTAATATTTATATGTTGTGAAGCATAATATAGTTGAAATTTCATATAACTTTGCATGTGTTGTTAGATATTATTCACAATTTTTTTTTTCAATTTAGGATATTTAAGGTGCGAAATAAGACGTCATATTTGAATTAGTACCACATGGCGTGCGAAATTAGGATTGTCGAATTGCAAAAATATGTATTATTTAAATTATGAAACTTAAACAACAGTTGTCTTGAAAAAATATCATATTTGTATTGTAAAATTAACATATTTCGCACGTGGCCTTGGAATTCGTTGGATCGTGACAGATTTTATAAAAAATAATCACATTGAACCGAATTATGGTGTTTTGGAAAAATATATATGAGGCTAACGAATTTTATACCATAGTTTGCCAAGTTAACTGGGGAATTATCATACTTATTTCACCACATCTTTGACGGATAGAACTAACTATTTTGACAAAATACTATGGAATTATTATTGGTCATTTTAATCATTGATCTATTGGTTTTGTTAGGATCTGTTAGTTTTTGTGTGTCGGGGCACAAATATTTACGTGGAATATTGACTTTAGATGTTTGTTCTTATCGTTTTTCAACCTAAGCCATATTATAAAAATCTACAACAATGATTACAAAATCTATTGTAATATGTATACGTAACTCTATATATAATATATGCAAAACATGTTGCATTTATTATGTAGAAAAAAATGAAAAATGATATATGAAAAATTTGACTCACTTATTTCACCACACCGTTGACAGATAAAACTAACTATTTCATTCCAACCACCGATCTATTATCGGTCATCCCAACCACCAATCTATTCTCGGTCATTTCAACCACCAATCTATTGATTTTGTTATGACTCATCTGTTATTTTTTTATCAAAATTTACATGAAAGTTTGACTTTAGATGCTTGTTCTTATCTTATTCCAACTTAGACTGGGAACACAAAAATATACAATAATTTGTGTGAAATATATTGTAATATACGTGTGAAACCTTATATAAATATTACACGAAACCTGCACTACGTCTCATACAAAATAAAGTTAAACACTATATGTGAAACTTATCTTGCTAATTTCTCCACATCAGTGACAAATAAAAATAATTTGGAATTATTATCGGCTATTCGAGCCACCGATCTATTGGTTTTTCATGACTTATATCTTATTTTTCTATTGTGACAGAAAAACTGACGTGAAATGTTAAATTTAAACGTTTATTCTTGCTGTTTTCTAACCTATGACAAGAATACTAAAATCTACGACAATGTTTGCGAAATATATTATAATATACGTACAAAACCTTACATAATTTATATGTGAAACTTACAGTATGTAGGATACAAAACAATTTAAAATGTTATATGTGAGTATTGGCTTACTTATTTTCTCATATTAACAATGAATAAAACTAACCATTTTGCAAAAATGTTGATAAATTAATATCGGTCTTCCAACTAATAATCTATATGTTTTTGTATGACCCCTATGTCATTTTTGTGGTGTGTTATTAAGATTTACTTGAAATATCAACTTTAGATGTTCGTTCTTATTATTTTCCAACATATTTTATGCAAATAAATAATCTACGACCATATTTGTGAAATATATATTAATATACATGTGAAAAAATAATAAATTATATGTGGAATATGTAGTATGGTTGATGTGAAATAAATGAGAAATGGTATATACAATAGTTATTTTGTCATATCAGTGACGAATGAAACTAAGAAATTTATTAAAATAATGATGAATTATACTTTTCTATTCCAGTCACCAATCTATTGGTTTTGTTAGGTACCATATGTTCTTTTCATGTTGTGGTAGGAATATTTATGTAAAATATATATTTTATATGTTTGTTCTTATTGGTTTCTAATATATGCAATTAATACAAAAATCTATGATAACACTTGAGATATTTATTATAATATACATGTACAAATTGATATAAATTACTTGTGGAACATGTAATATGTATGATGTGAAACAAATGAGAAATGTTATATGTGAAATTATAATACATTATAAGTTTTGGTAACATTAACATATTTTTGTGGTTTTCAATTTAATATATATATATATATATATATATTATTTCAGATTATGTATGAGGTTCATATATCGTGTACTAGACTGGTTAAGTGAATAATCTCGAGGAGAGAAAAAACTATAAATTTTGCACAACCGATTCCAATAGACAACATAAATCGATGTCTAGCCATGGGATCAACTCATGTTTAAATATAAGATACAAGTACTCTGACTTTTGAAACGGGCATTAGAAAAACTACATGAAAAACAACTTTGCTTCCAACTTAGATACCGCGGTTATTTCTGAGTTACAAAAACATATTAGCTATAAAATATGGACATATGAGGTAATAGTAAAACTTAATTTTACATATGCGAGACATAGTATATTACACTTGCAAAATATAGGATCATATATGTGAAACTTAATTTTATATATAGAATAACCATGCAATTATACGCTCATTATACCGATTTAAGATGCATGAAATTTCTTATAACCGAAGAGGGTACGAGTTTGTTTGGATACAATGTCATTTAGGAAGCTAATCGAGCATTTGGTTGATTTTAATCTCATCACTCTCACTATAAAATATCCATGGAGAGATGTCATCCATACAGCAATACATTTTGTAATTGATTTGGTGAAATGACCACCATATTAGATGATGTGCATGTTATTACGCGGTTGAAGTTCACCGATGATATTATTATTTTTATATATCCCCAAAACGGAGCTTCATCGCCAGATTAGTAATTTGTTAGGATTAAGTTATGACGAATTATTTGATTTTATTTGAAATTCAAAGGTCTTGGAATGATCTTCAATTATTTACGCACAACGTTTTGTAGCCTTGGATACAAAGACAACAGTCCTGAATTTATTGATGATGATGTGACCCACGTGATGCTAATGTATTAGTTGTAATTGTTTAAATCAACTAAATTTACTTACACAAGTAACTGGTACATATCACCCAAGTATGTGCTCCTATTTGAAAACATTGATGGTATAAAATTGTTTATATGAGGTGTTTGCACACTGACACATATTTACCATTATTTAGGCAAAACATTAGAACAAAAAATGAATACACTATGGACCATTCATTACTTCTTTGTTTTTTTTATCCTGTTATATGCTCATAGTATATTTGTGAGATGTTATCCATAGTGAGGTGAGGTATGCGTCACATCAATACCAATTCTAGATCCAAATAGACTTGGAGGATTCAGCTGAACCATGTGAATGAGTCTAATGTAAGTTATACTATATACTTACGAAATGATTTAATTATATTTACGTAATATTAAATAACTGAAGAATTAAAATATAGTTTTATACAATTATAAAGTGTCAGGAAACCTTGTTGCAAAATATAAACTTATTGTTAGAAATATTCTTTCATGTTGTCTAACGAGAATATGTAGCCATTCGCAACACTTTTCATTTTTAGTTAGTAGTATGGTATTATGGATATATAGGTGGTTGAAGCATATGCAAACATATGATTTGAAACGAGTAGTTTGCTAGTTTGGATGTGTGCAATGCATTCTGATATATATGAGTCATAAGCTTCCAGAAACCAAACACGAATTAAGGATGGCTATATACGAATGTAGCAATATAATTTATAAATTGTGGTACTCGTTCATTTCGTAGGAGGAGCACATAAGGTCTTATGTATTCGAGGGGGTTGTCCGATGTACTTGAGATTACGTCGACGAGATACAGAAAATAAGATGGGTGGAAGTTGTAAAACCTAAATTTGTAGACACTTAGCCATACGTCTACAATGATCATAAAAAAAAGTGACTTAATAACTGAAGATTGCACACCAACTATTTTATATTACCCGTCGATACTTTCATGCTAATTATGATGAGTTTTATCATTTTTCTTTAGCATTGATAGTTATTTGTGTAGGAATTTTTGTTGTTATATTTGGCGTTTGTTATTTTTGTATTATATCTATAATATGTTATGTATCAGTCATATCGCACCGTTATATTTTTTACTTCGACATTATAATTCGTGAAACATATAATAAAATACTACTTATAAAACATACTTTATAAAGCCTTATTTTGCCACAATCTGGAACATACAAGTTTTGTAATTTTGTGTAAGTTTAAAATATGGATGTAAACTATTATCAAATACTACTAAAATTGTGAAATATGTATTTAAACCATTGTGATATACATATCTTTAACTCTTTTCCATTTGTCCTTTATCTTCTTGTTAATACCAATTTCCTTGTTAGCTACTGTTTTATCCCTACTTAAATGTAATATCCTGCTAGATATAATATATTACTAAATACAAAATATAAACTCATTCAAATTTAGTTTATACATTTATCTATAAACTATTATAACAAATCAAACTTCTAACTTATTTGGTATGAAATGGATTAAGCGGGAAGATAACCATTTGCTGAAAATCGACACTATAATGAACTATTAGATTTTTTAATGAAGTTGTATGTAAAATATACTATATGTATGATACAGTGCATACATATTGCTCATATATAATGCCACTTATATGAGGTAGTCAAGAATTATCGCTTCAAACGTTTGAAACTGGTTCCAAGTTTTCAATTTTTCAACGTCTCGCACAACGTTAGACAAGAAGCGTTTAAGGTTTTAGATATGCATATTATTGATTTTATTAAAAATACACATGTCAGAAAAGGTGGAAGAAACCTCATTGAACAAGCTGAGATGAAAGATACAACCTAGAAGTATAACGTTTTTTATGAATATAACTCTTTCTAAAGTATCGTGTTATTAGTATCTCATACTTTTATTTTATTTTATTTTATGTTCTTAAACCATTAGACTTGCTTCTGCTGTCTTTTCAAATAGTGATTACTAGATTTCTCAACATTTTAGGTATTTTTGAAATTTAGAGTTTATGTATTTGCAAAATGTAAACATTTTATACGTTTGAAACTTCAGCATATACATTACTTGCAAAATCATAAAATACTCATTTTGTTTGATATATTAAACTAGTTTATCGTGAAATAATATAATAGTTTGCGTAGAATATTGTGATTGTTCATTGCCGAATATTACAGTGATCCAATGCAAAATATTAAAATGGGTCGTTATAAAATTGTTTGTTCTCTAAATTACAGCCAGAACTTAGTTAGCACTCAGTTATCAAACATATCAAATGTCACCTTCAAATGTTTGTACATTTTTTTAAGATAATAACAATTTAACGTACCATTTTATAACCCGATATACAGATTGATATTATATGGTTCATAGTGTAAGGGTGTTGTGGATCGATATAGATGAGTGTATCAATATACTCTATATTAGAACAAATTTCCAAATTGTACATATAGTAATATAAAACAATAATGATTATATATGAGAAATATTAACGATTACACATGAAAAATTGTAACAAATATACATACAAAATCTGGTATAATAATACTTGCAAAACATCCAACATGATAATAAGACACATTACAAGTGGACCAATTAGATAAAAAAAATTGTTATCTTATAATCCATTTTTCTTAATTTAGTATCTCCAACGTGGTTGAGATAGTAACAAAATAATTATTTTTAGGGTAAAAAACATAGCAGGTCCCCCATGTTTGTCAATCGTCTAAGATCAGTCTATTTCCTTTACTTTTGTATAAACAGATCCCCTGCGTTTTAAAAATGTAACAAACAAATCCTTTTCTGTTTTAATTCTATTTTTATCCTTAAAATTTAATATTTTTTAAATATTTTTTATTTTTATGAAAATAGAGTATCGCAAAAATAAAAATAAAATATTTTAAAAATAATAAATAAATAAAATTATAGGGTAAAATATTAAAATTATTTAAAAAAATATTAAAAAAATATTTATTTTGTGATACTTTATTTTAAGAAGAATAAATAAAAAATAAAAAATACTAAAAATACTAAAATATATTAAATTTAAAGGGTAAAATGGAATTAAAAGTCGAGGGACTATTCGCGATACTCGTACCATTTAACTATGAGGACACGTGGCTGAACGAGAGAAAAAACCACACGCTCAGACTAAATTTATAGATTTTGAATAGTACAAGGACCCTGACCGATGATATTTTAGTCGATGGACTAAATGAAAAAAAAATGCAACAGTCAAGGGACTATATTTTGATTTAAGCCCTTTCAAAATATACGCTTTCTAGATTTACAATTTTTCACTCATCATTGTTTAATACAAAAAAAACTATTTGTTATTATATTCGACTAATTTATGATGGATTTTTAATTTATACTAGCTTATTGTCTTTATTCTTTCTCTTTAAATTGAAACTATAAATACCATTTTTTAGGGTGGACAATTCTGAATAACGGATTTTAAGATACAATGAAGTGAAAAAATCTTTTCAAGTTCTTGTTTCCATTTATGTTTAATGCTTCATTAAACTCATATTAAAAACAAGAAATAATTATTTTTAAAACAACAATGAGATCTAAGGTTTTTGTTTGTTTGTTTTGCACCATGGTTATTAACGGCGTTGATTGCAAACGGTAAATCTCATTTTATCTTTGATGATGTATTAATTTGATTGTGCTTGGTTTGATAAATCAAAATCGAACTTTAGAAAATATGTATACTACAACAACTGCAACTTTCAAAAAACGATAGTCGTCAAACGACCACTACATATAAATTAACGATAAATAGGGTAACATGTATGCTTCAATTAGTACTTAAGTTGCTTTTTATATACTTATGATTTTCTAATTTATTGTACTTATGAAATGTAAACGTACACATTAAACATGAATTTGAATTTATTGTGCTTGTGAAATATATCTAACAAATGACATGTGAAACCTCACATTATACTAGAAACCCAACCATCCCTCCTAACACTCAGCCCCCTGGTCAAACTTGTTTGACGCACAATAATGGTGACATCGGTATCGCAAGCAAAGATGGTATTGCAAACAACACGACCTCTGAAACATCATATATTCTGATGGGTGACAAGCATAAAGGGGTGAAGAGATTAAAAGACGACCCTCCAAAGAGTAAAACGTCTCATAAAACCATAAAGAAAAAGTATGTAAAAGTGAAACCGACTTCAGAGGCCGATGCTCCTAAAAATATTCCCACTAGTACTTTACAACCTGGCTCAGATATTCTGCCGGTTTTAAACATCAAAAGAACAAGGTATACTGTTGCGCCCATAGAAACACGACCCCTCGAGCCAATGAGGGAGCGGGGGCCAAGAGAGTTGGTCGATAAAACTGATGAGAATAAGAGTCAGGTTGTCGCTCGGGTTAACCAAAATGAAGGCCAAACTGTTGCATTGTCTGACCAGAACAAAGCTGATGCTTAACCCGATGCGTCATCCCCTAGGATAAAGTTGATAATTGTATCCCTGCAAAAAAAACCTCGAAGTGGAAAAAAGGCAGATGTCAAACTTCTCTCGAATATTGAGGTCATTCTTAGGAACAACCTTCATGAAGTCTAAAACAAACATATGATATCCTTGTACAAAGTGAGCTACCAATACTACTACACATCCGAGGAAGAGAAGCTTCGGGACCGATGTGGTACTTTGAGCTCAATAACTATTCGGTTTCCCAATGTTGGGGAAACTTCTTTGTCCGTTAGGGATGATGAATTGATGTCTTTCCGAAGATAATCAACTGGGGGCTTCAGTTCCCTCTTGAACCTACCCTGGTTAGCTTTTTTGAGCTAGTAGACCTGTGCCCAAGTCAAGCGAGACCTAATATATGGTTTACGCTGATGGTCTGCATCATGACGACAAGAATATCCGGGGTTAGTTTCTCGGATGGAATAGTTTGTGGGGGATCATTACCGTCATGACAAATGCATACGTTCCATTTTATTCCATTACCTTAGGGAATACGTTTAAGGTGGTCGACGTTCTGTTATAGGACGATAAAAAGTAAAAGCATAAGTTTTCTTCATCTCGGGTTATGGGAGACTGGGTTCAAAGCATCAGATGAGAAACCACATCGGATTTCCCTGAAGTAAACCAGTATATGTACATTCTTATCCAAACTGATCCTCTCTTATAACATTCTATTTATGCGCGTATTTTTACAAGATATTCTATTTATGTTAGAAAAAAAGGATGACAAGTGTGACCGGGGATTTTGAAGAGCATCGAGAGGATGTAGAGTGAATCTTTGCTAGGTTTATTGAGTGGGCCAGAACTGCATGGTCCAACGAATTTCATCGCTGTTTCACACCATCCAATCTGGGTAAGAGTCATCTTTGGAGGATTGACTTGTCAAAAATTCTATCATTGGAGGAACTCATGGTACATTCCTTAGAAGCCGACATATTCAAGTGATTTGAGGCAACTCTCATGATTGTCTACTTACCGGTGAGATCCAAGTCTCTAAGCCTCTGAGTCCTTAAAAAAGGTGAGAATGTGGCAAATAATCCTGAAAAAGCAAAGGATAGAGAGGTTGAGGTCGGGGTCAAGGGGGTTGCCTCAGCAGAAGAGGATGAAGTTGCTGAAGAGGATGGCTCCAAGAGGCCATCAAATAAATATTTCTCCAAAAACAGATGTAAGCGCCCAACTGATGATGAGGGCGACATGAAGGATGTAAAGAATGTGGATTCCTCGGGATCATGACGCGACAAAGCTCGACCCTCAATCTATTGAAAATGTTGTCATCATCGATTCAGACTCGCTTCAGGCATCTAACAAAGATCATACCATATATGAAGATACCAGTATGGCATCTCAAGAAGAACAAAGAGATGACACTCAATTTCTTGAGAACCATGAAGCTGGCTTTCTGTCCGGGTCTCTCAAAGCAAACTTAGAGACTGACTTTCCGTCTACGTCGCTCGGAATGGAGCTCAACCAAAAAAGCTGCTAATGTCTGAGCTTTGATCACTGTTCGAGGCTCAAAATCAATGTTGAAATGACCTAAATTTTACGTATTATTTAGTCATCCTACCTCACATATCGGGCCTATGTAATATATTCTTTAAAGGAAAAGACATTCGGGCTATAATCGAATGTGCATAGAGATAAGGCCTCATCTTTCTATCTACATAACAAAATCAAAGGTTAGCTTCTCAACCTTAAAATATATCTTCTCCGCGTCAAGAAGGATTTTGTTGATATAATACACTGGTCGTGGGTAATTATCAACCTCTCGGATCAATACAATGCTTACAACGTAATTAGACCCCGCTATGTAAAAGAACAACTTATCTCCCAGAATGGGATACGTCAAGATCTCAGGAGAAGAAATATATTATTAAATTCGTTCGTAGTCTTTGGTAGATTCTTGAGAATAATTGAAATAATTCGTTTGTCTCAACGCTTAGAAAAATAGGGTGCACTTGTTCGAGGACCTGGATATGAACTTGTTTAAAGTTGTCAGTATCCCAGTTAATATCTGCACCTCTTTGATGGTTTGGGGAGAAGCCATAGTGCCCAAACTATTCAACTATACTAGGTAGTTTCCATCCCTCGTTCATTGACAATGTAGCCAAAAAATGTACAGACCGTACTCTGAACGTGCATTTTATCTGGTTTGGTTTTAAGTGTATTATTTTCAAGTTTTTGAGAGTTTATTCTAGATCTGCGAAATGGTCTTCGTGCATGGTACTTTTTACCAGTATGCCGTCAATATATACCTCAATATTTCGTCCAATTGTTTGCCTCAAAATATTTGTTCACCAAGCACTGGTCAGTTGCCCCGACACTTTTCAATCCAAACGACATAACTTTGTGGCAATGCATGCCCCTGCAGTAATGAACGATGTGCTCTCTTGGTATTTCAGATCCATCTTGTTCTGGCTATATCCCACATACGCATCCATGAAGGAAAATAACTAATTTCCTAATATAGAGTCTACCAGTTGATCGATCTGGAAGACCCGGAAGAGGTTCTTTAGGAAACCTTTCAACATTGGTGATCGTCGTAATGTTATTTCTCTATCATCTGCTCTTCAAGGTGGTAATCTTCGGATATAGCTCCGATCAGCAGGCCTTCTATGGCAACATTAGGCTCCTCTAGTATTTCCATGTTCATCTTTATTAAAAAACTTGGTAACAAAGCAATAGTTTTGAAAAAACAATTATGGGGACCAACCGTTTCCCACAGATATTTTCAAAGTTTAAAAGTTTTCACGGGGGTGATGAGTCTAAGATATTTTCAGGTGCGATTATCTAGAAAAAGAAACACAAGATAACTAGAGAAAGAAATTGATAAAAGTAGCAATAAAGTAATAAATGTTCACTATTCCCCATAAAGGAGAGGTCCCTTTATACTATAGTGATAGTGGGCCTAAAAGTCACATTAATGGTCCATTTAAGACTATATCTCTCGTTATTTCACTAATCTCAACCATAGTTACTACTTATTACAAAAAATACCGTAAATATTACATATTTGTTGGACCTATTTACAAGACTCATGTGAAGCTATATTAGTCTTATATATAACCGACCGGATCCGTTGTCCAAATAATTCTCACCCTTATTAACCACTAGTATATTTAGTTCTATAAATAGAATAAAATATCAAAAAAATTTGTTGTCGACCTTAGTTTAGTATTAAAACAAAATTTGGAGGTGTGATAAACCAAAATAATTTATTTTTAAATCTGAAGGACAATTCAGACTAAACTACCACACCAAATATCCAAACGGGACAAATGTACTAATTTTTTACTAAGCTAGTTGTTAATCAACTTAAAACTATATGACTAATGGGTCCTTAAACTTGACCCGGTTTCACAACCCGACCCAATAAGCTCATGGGTCATACATTAAAGTATAATACCCTAACTACTTTCATTAATGAGGGTGATCAAAATTTAATACTAGTATGCAACTTAATTATCTCTCTACTCTACACACTAAACACAAAACACCACAAGAAATAACCAAAACACTTTTTAAACACTTTACTAGATTACCCTCAGCCATAAATAAACCACACCAAATTAGCGACCACAGTGGGAGGTGACGGTGCCTGAATTTTACATTCAAAACCAGCAAGTAAAGCAGTTCAGATGGATTCGAATGGGCTGAATACTCCACCCCCAGAGGTGGAAGGTGCAAAGGAAAATAAGGAGTAAACCAACGAGGAGCGAGACCAGCTGAGGGCTGAAATAGAGGCGTTAAGAGCTATAAAAACAAGTAGAAAAATGTATGAAGGAGAAATTCGGAGCATCAATACTTCACCACACCGACAACCCTTGGGAAAATAAGCAATTTTTGAAAACTCACCTCAGCTTAAAGAAAACACACTGGTCTAAGCTTGTTGAGAGTTCTGGATCTGAGTCCTCCAGCAGTTCCTCAAATGATGCAGAACTTGAAGAATCACTATCTTCAAGCAGTGATGAAGGGAGATCTAGAAAAAAATGAGGTTAACTAAAAATCATTCGAGGAAGAGGGACAGACATGGTAGGCTCAAAAGGCACTAGGGTAAATGATCATCTCACAAGCATGTCGACCAATTACTGATTGATCTATTTGCCTTTCAATTCGTACTATGTATTTTTGCAACCCCTAATGAAGATACTATTTTCATCCGCTGTAAGATAGCCAGGGAGTGCTATGAAAAAAACTCTTGCTCCCAAAACGTTAGGGGCAGTCAGGATTACCAAGTCTTAGCAGCTATTGGAGCCTTTTACTGTAGTTTTTTGGGCTAGGTCTGTTGTGGCCTTCCTCTTCATGTTCTTTATTTTCCTAGGGGCTTTGGCCATGGAAAGCATATACAACTTAGAATCCTTGGCTTATGTCCTCTAGGATAAAATCTGTAAGGGGAGAGGTAGTTAACTCTTCCCATGAAAGATCTCTTCTACTTGTGGTGTTCTACAAGTGAGACCTTACAAAATTGCCTGACTTGAAGCAATTGTGGAAGGAATTTCCCCAGTTCTCCGAAGCCCAAACATTTATTTTGGCGCAAGTATCCTGCCCTGCCTCTAGATAGCCTAAGAACTCCTTCAGAAGAACTAAGAAGAAACATCAGTTAGTCTAAATAAAAATTTTATAATTTAAAAACAAAAAAAGGTAAAAGAAACTCACCAGTGCTCTTCCAGCGATTGGTTAAAAGGCTTGGGTTTGTGTCAGTCTTGATATTCCTTCCATTCTCCCAAGTCCCACTAATGAAGAGAAAATGCACCCGCCAAGGTTTTTTGGACTCCAAGAGATCATCCACCACCTTGTAGTCATTCCTCATGTTGTAATGGTATAAGAAGATCTGTTGGTTCTTTTATAAGCTTACCACAACAACAAAATGTTCCATTGGTAATAGAATCTTAAACATTCTGCATGCCATGATGCGGACTAGGAGGGTGTACCAAACATTGAGGCTCAGTTGGCTGGAAAACAGCTTGATCAGATGGAAATATCTGACAATCTCGGGATTCAAGGAGAACCGAAGTCCCCAGTTCAATACTTCAGTATAGACTACCACCTCATTTAGTTTGCAGTTCATTGGGGTCTCCGGAGTAATCGAGATTCTCACCTTTACTAACTCTGGGATCCCCCATTTAGTACGGATCTGATCCAGCTCAGCTGTGTGAGTATACACGTAGGTGATATTTTGAAGGGCCACTAGGTATTTGACACTTACCTTTGTAAAACAGGGACCCACTTTGCCCTCCAAACTCTCCGGAAGAGCGTCCGGATGAGTCATGCCTAACTTAGTTTTGCCTTTCCAATCTGAATTTGTATCCCATGTTTGACCGGACATCTCAACCTCGAAAGGGGCTTCCTCTATGTTATCTTTTGTATTTTATAACATCACTGTGGAAGGTTGTTCAGATGGTTTTGAACGAGGCTGTTCTGACGCCTTTCAGGGTGGTTGTTCGGGTGGTTTTGTAAACAGTTGTTTAGAAGGTTCTGCAGATTATGCTTCTGATATTCTAGTATCTGGTGGCGGCTGCTTCCCGGATGTTTTAGCTTGTGGTACAACCTTTGTTACCTCCGAACTGGAGGGTTTTGAAGATGTGGGTGTGGATTTGGTTTTGGATTGACGCGTAAACCTGTGAGGAGTTAACTTGTCTTGTGATTTTTCTGTGTCTGATCCCATTGCAATGAAAGGTGAGGATTTCCTGACACTGGAAATGGGTTTCTCCTTGGGTAAAGAGTTTTGGGATTCTTGGACTGAGGAACCAAATGAGAGAGAGGAAATATCTGTTATAAATAGAAGTTTCTTAACTCTAGGGTTTTTTGAAGAAGACGACCCTTGATCAGTGTTCTGGTGTGGTTGATTACTTCTCTCACTTGGAGAGGCAAGAAGACCAGCAGCAATGCGTTTGTCCATCGCTACTTTCTGTGCTCTCTCTAATTCAGACAAGTTTAACCAACCTCCTTTAACTAAGGCGTTTCTGGCCGTGAACATATATGTCTCAAGAACAAGTTTAAAGGTAAAATAAGCTCTCTCTCTCTCTCTCTCTAAGAATATTTGTGATGGTTGAAGACAATGAAACAGTATAAAAGTTTATATATAACGGTAAAAAGGAGCAGTTACTTATGGGAAGATGGATCGATTTTTTGCAATGATTAAAAGCTGCAAAGTGTGAAAAATAAAGCCTAGGTAACTTTCTAGCCTAGTGGGTGCGACAATCTAGGAGAAAAAACGGCTGGGTGGTCGAACTAGAGCTTGACATGTGTCCCATGATTCAAGAAAAACTCTTAGAATTCTGAGATGAAGAGCCAATCTGACAAAATTCGAACAAGGTCACTATTGAAAGAAAACTTTTACAGTTCGAACGACACAGCCAGATCGAGAAAAGTTGGTATTGATTTTTTTTGATTTTTAGCTCTTTCAAATATTTTTTGCAAGACCTAAAAGGGGCTAGTGATGAGTTCATATTTTTCACTCACTATGCCACAATTAAATCTGAAGGGCAATTTGGACTAGACTACCAACATCAAATATCTGAACAGGACAAATGTACTAATATTTTACTAAGCTAGTTGCTAATCAACTTGAAACTATATGACTAATGGGTCCTTAAACTCGACCTGGTTTCACAACCCGACCCAATAAGCCCATGAGTCAGTAATTAAAGTATAAATACCCCAACTACTTTCATTAATGAGGTGATCAAAATTTAATACTAGTAGATAGCCTAACTATCTCTTTACTCTACACACTAAACACAAAACACCACAGAATTACCAAAACACTTTTTAAACACTTTACCAGATTGCCCTCAGCCAAAAATAAACCACACCAACCTCTATTTACATTCTGATCCAAGATTCAACTACTCCATAACTATACCAACGCTAAAAAAATAAGTCCAGTAATGTTTTTCTTTGAAAAATCAGTTTGATTCTATCGGGTTCCATTGCAATAGAGTTTTCGAGTTTTTCAGTTAGTTTAGTGATAATCTACTTGATATATATTAGTTTTGTATGATTAAACTTAGTTTTGTGTGATAAATCTTCTTCATTATTTCATTTATACATGTTTTCAACCCGATCATCAGTCACTCATACTGCTTACTCGTGTCTCGCTAAAGCGAGACATGAGATGCTCATACTAACTGCATCACGTCGTGTAATTTGTATCGAAATAGATTTACCATTGTTGCTGAAAATCAGAAATGATTTTGTTATATTTGTATAGGTTTTGCAGCTATAATTTTTCCATAATTGAAGGTTTGTATAGGTTTCACATCTATCAGTATGTATTGGTTATAGATTAATATAGGTTCTGCATCTATCAGTGTGTCAATGTTTACACATTAACATAGGTTTCGCATCATTCAATTTACCACGTGTGTTAATATTTACAAAAGGTGCGCATCTATCACTTTTACAATGGTTCAAATTTGCATACGTTTCACATCTATAACTTATCCAACTTCCAATCATTTTGCATCTATCATAGTTGATCTATTTTTCTTATTTATTTCTTTTACATGGAAAATGGCACCAAAAACATGTTTCTACAGGTCATGCCTCTTTACACTGATAAAACAAATGCAAGAGACAAAAGTGAAGCCATAACATATAGAAGCAACAAATAAGCCCTTTTATTCAATTTTAATGGCAGCATGTGATCTTAGAATGAAGAAACCTTTACAAAAAACATTGGATGTAATTGAGCAGACAATACAGACATATGTAACAAAAATGTAGCATCAAAATTGGCCTAAGGTTTCTACGGCTTACAACCATGACGTAAAGATCATCTTTGGTTTAAAACATAGAAACCAAATTATGCCACTACAAGCCAAACATTTTGAACCAAAGTATTCTGAATTAGAAGACAAAGAACAATCAAGGATAACGAAGAAATACTTTTCTGATAAGACTTTAAGAAAAGTTGATAAAAGCAGAGTAAGGCCAAGAACTAACAAAATGATAAAGGTATGGAATTCCAACTTTTCTTACATTATTGCACTAGTTTAACATTGGAATAGGTTTCAAATTTGCATAGGTTTCTCATCTACTACCTCTGCCATGTTTCACATTTGCATAGGTTTCACATATACCAAATCTGCTTTAGTTTAACATTTACATAAGGTTATGCATCTAACATTTTTACTTTGTTTTCACATCTAGATAGGTTTCACATCTATCACATTAGCCTTATTTCACATTATCCTAGGTTTTGCATCTATCCATATTAATTAAGGTTTCACATCTATCATTTTAGTATTTGCATAGGTTCCGCATCTATCGTTTTTACTCTGCTTTCATGTTTGCTTAGGTTTCGCGTCTATCAATTACACATGTTTCACATTAGATAGGTTTCACATCTATCCCTTTTAACTAATGCTTTTTCATGTTGATAGGATGTTATAACTAAAGTAGTAAAAATACACGGAGAACATGAAATTGAAGATGTTATGATACTATTCATAATGTTAGCATGTTCTATCTTGTTTTTCTCTATATCTGGAGATGTACTAGCATATATGGTGGTGTATTACCTTTAACACCTAGAAAAAATAAACAACTAAAATTTGGATGAAGCAATCCGGGAAAATTTGATGAATTCAATAATAAATTGTCATGAAACTAAACCTAGAAAAGTAATTGGATGTGTTGCTCTTTTACTGGTTAGTATTTTTCTTTGTTAGATTTTAAATAATATTTAGTAAATCTAAGGTATTTTAATATATAGCCATTCATCATGGAACACATAACAATATGTCAAAATGATGAAATTGAAGACAAGATACCTAAATGCTTCAAATGAATGGGTATTGAGGGCAAAATAACATTAGATTTGAATAATTCCATAATAAATAGAACAGATGAACAAGTATATCTACACTTTGATTTTTGGTCCAGTTTCACATATTACATAAATATGTCTTTACTATAACATTTTAACAATTTTGTAGATTATGAAAGAAGAATTGAAATTAACAGTACAAGAAGAAGAAGGAAAACTATTTAGAGGAGAGTTCCAAATATAAGAAGAAAATAATGTTTTTCTTAAAAACGATGATGATGTTCAACAAGTTTATGAACAAGTAAACACCAACGATGATGTTGAGGTTTGCATTGGGATACGTACCAAGACTCGGGTGCAAAAGATTCTACTGATAGCAAAACAATAATAGACCAATACATTGTTCAACCACGTCCAAAAGTTACAAAAACTAAAAAAACTGCAACATAAAGAAGAAAACCAGTAAAAAAACGTGGAAAATAAAACTTTACCGATAGAAACTTGTGCTTTGAACAAACAGAAGATGGTACAGAGTGGATGTGCTCCTATTGGAAGAAAAGAAAATTCAATATCGCAGTTTTTTAAGAATCTAAAGATACGTGAAAATAAAATAAAAAAGAAGTATCCAATCAACATTGCTAACAGAATGTATCATCTCACAACAGAAAACATAAGGTTAAAAAAATTACTGGCAAGAGAAATTGTAAAAATCTTCATTTTTATTATATTTACAATAGGTTCCGCATCTAGCATCCATAATGTCATAATATGTTTCGCATCTATCATATTAAATGTATGTTTCGCATCTATCACGTTTACTAAAGGTTGTGCATCTATCATTTAATTCACGTTTCACATCTATCATTTTTATTTATGTTATGCATATATCATTTTATCTAACGTTTCACATCTATCATTTATATTTAGGTTCTACATCTATTATTTAATTAACCTTTCACGTCTATCGTGTGCATTAAGGTTTCATATTATCATTTTAATTGATATTTCACATATATCATATCTATTAAGGTTCCACAACTATAATTTAAAACATGTTTCATATGTAACATGCCAATTAAGGTTGCGCATCTATCATGAATAATCTTATGAAAAGGTTCCGCATATATCAGGTTTATTTACGTTTCACATCTATCATATTTGTTAAGGTTGCGCATCTATCATTCATCATCTTATATAAAAGGTTCTGCATCTTTGACAAGACTTATTATTTTGCAGATAATTAACAACATATCGGCAATCCTAGCCTCAGCCTTAGCCCCAGCCCCACCAAAAGCACTAGCAGAACTTGTCTCTAGCCAAAGCTTTGACTTATCAATAGTTGAAAAATAGAACAAAATGAACTAGAACGTAGAATATTTCAAGAACAAATTGAAGAATTAATAAATAAAGTTGAGGAAAAAGAGAAGATCGTTATACAAAGAAAAGTTGATGCAGAGATGGACATCGAGGTTGACCTACAAAATACACTTAAACTGCCTATGTTGAAGCCAAACATAGAGAATAAAGTTGATAAAACAACTGAAAAGCAACCAAAAACTTTAGAAAAAAAACGATTGAATGATCAAGCCCAACATTCACCGAATAAAATCAGAAAAAAATATGCTTTTGTTATTGGTATTTCTGTTGAAAACCCTATTGTTGATGTCGAAAACCAAGATACAACACCTAATATTGTAATGGAATACAAGGTTCCACCTACTGTTGTTGTTGCTGTTGAAGATGATCATGTTGTTGGTGTTGGGCTTGATGTTGTTGCTGTTATATCTAAGGGTATTATTACTGTTGTAAAGGAGCATGTTACTCCTGCTGATGTTGGGGTTAAAAAACCTATTGTTGATATCGATGTTGAAACATTTAAGGGTATTGTTGCTCTGGAGAATGAGCATGTTACTCCTGTTGAAGTTGAGGTTGAAAAGCAAGATGATCTCCCTGTTAATGTTGATGTTATTACTTATATCAGTATTGTTGTTGTAGAAAATGATCATGTTACTCCTATTGAAGTTTGGGTTGATCATAAAGATGATCCCCTTGTTGATGTTGATCTTGTTACATCTAAGGTTTTTGTTGAAGAGAAGCATGCTCCTTCTGAAGATACTGGGTTTAAAACCCAAAATGATCCACCTGTTGATGGTGTTGTTATGGAAGAACATAATCCAGATACCGCTGCTGTTGTACATGTTGTTATGGAAGAACATGATCCAAATATTGATATTGTTGTACCGGTTGTTATGTAATAACATGATCAAGATACTAATATTGATGTACATGTCACTAAAGAAATTGTTGTTGAAGTATCTGAAGTGAACATGAATGTTGCTGAAGTGTTTGAAGTGACCAAGAATGTTGTTGAAGTATCTAAAGTGACCAATAATTTTGTTGTGGACAAAGAGGTGACATAGACAACCCAAAAATTAACAAAACTTGTTTTAAAAAACCTATGTATTTGAAGATATATTTAGTTGTGTATTATTTTTTTTACTTAAATACTATAATACTATTGGTATCTATATATTTAATGTGTGTATCATATACTTGCATGATGGTTTGTATAATACAAGGTTTCACATCTATAAAAAACACATGGTTTCACATCTATCATTAAGTATGCATCATATTTACCATTGTTTCGCAACTATTGTTTTTACACGTGTTTCACATCTAATGTGGAGTTTTTTGTAAAGGACCTGACCTCAAAAGTCCAATAAATTGAAACGACACAAGTCTAAGATTTAAACCCATCAATTACGAACGAAATTATAGGAATTGAAAAGGATATAGAAAAGATACAAGTAAGTGAATTACCTTTCATCTCTTCTCTAAATTTGTACTATTTTCGCATCTATCCTATTTGAACTGTCTTCGCGTCTATCATATTTTCATTTGTTTCACATCAAACATAGTTCACTGGTTCCTCATCTATAATATTGTACATATTTCTCATCTATCAATTTACTTGGATTTTGCATCTAGCATAGTTTCACTGGAGATATATTTTGAATTGGTTTCTCATCTATCACATTTCCTTTGGTTTCACATCTAGCGTAGTTTCCATGGTTTATGATCTATTATAGTTCTGAATGTTTCACATATGTCTCATCTTACAGTTTTACTGGTTTGGCATTTTTACAGAAAGAGTTGGATGAAGGGTCTTCATTTGAACTAAATTTGGATCATTCTCAACATCAAATCTCTAAAGAACTACTTAATATGGAAATTACCAAAAAAATAATGATTTACAAACAAAGTAACAACTGTAATTGTCATACACTACAAATTGTAACTGATTGAAAAATAAGAAAACAATCCCAATCCAACAGTATGGTCAGTTCCAGAGATAGCATGATCTAATATTTTTGTTAGTACTATGATGAAGATAATAAACAAATATGAAATCGACTCTAGGGTAAAAGTTAAATTTACATTTATTTTATTTACCTTGTTTCCCATTACATATATAAACAAACTATTAGCTTCCATTTCTGACAACACGTGACATCGACGGTTATATGTATATCCACCTTAAACAACACAATTTCCGAATACTTGTTGTTAAAAGTCCAGGAGAATTTATGTCAGTAACATACTTATCTGGAAGCGTAATGGTAAGAATAATATATGTTTACAACATATGTATTAATAAATAAATAAATGTTTCCAAATATTATTGCTTCAATGTGGCCGATGCTAAACCAAAATATGAATGTAACACTATATGTTGACGATAAGCTACAAGGCATCACATAAGGTTACATCTTTGTTTTGCTTCCAACAGAATCCCGACCTGGGAATGTTAACCTTTAGACATTATTAGTAATATATGTCAAACATGAAACAACAGTAAATCTAAACCCAATACCAAAACGTCCAGATCTAAAACGAAAAATAGTAGAAAGATTAGAAAGTGTCTCTTTTCTAATGTAATTTCATAGTACATATATATCATCTAATTTATTTGTATGTCTACTAAATTAAAAATTACATACCTCCAAAGAAAAAACATTTTATGAGCAGAAGCAAACATAAAGATATATTGTCTAGTAAAAATTCATAATCAAAGACCTCGATCACTTGACTGCGGAGTAATGGTATGCGATTACTTCAAAGATTTTATTTTGCATGGAAAACTAACTTTAATAAAACTTATGACATTGCACCATTAAGAAGAGTAAAAATGTTTTACATGTTTCCTAATGAAACCAACACTAACAGATTTTAGGACGATAATTTGTAATATTTGTTGTAAATATTTGTTGTAATGTTTGTAATAAGTGTTTGTTGTACAGTTTGTCTACAATTAATATGTCTTAATGAAATTAGACACTAACAGTGTATGTTTCGCATCTATCAGAAATGTAAATAGAGCGTCCCGTATCTCGCATATCATTTTAAAAAAGGGTTTCGCATCTATCTTATCTTTTGTACACAAGGTTTCGTATCTATGTTTAATTCTATATAACGTGTTTCGCATATATCAAGTCATTATTTTTGTTGGGGACTATTTCTCATATTTTGTTCTAGTTATTTTTCATCAAATTAATACTTAAAGAAGTTTTATGTTTTTGTATTTAATGTAGTATACCAATCTCTTACCTATTTTGCCAAATCAGTAATTACATTTGATTGGTTATTTACTTATATGATTTGACAAAATTAGATTCTCATGATTACATTACATTAACTACAAACCTTACCAATAACAACCAAGATATTATTACTGTCAAAGCTTATAAACTTTTAACATTATTAAACTTTCAAGCTATCATAAATGTAAATAGAGTGTCCTGCATCTAACATATCATTTGTCACCGTGTTTCGCATCTATGGACAAGGTTTCACATCTATCTTTAATTTTATATAAAGTTTTTTGCATTTATCTAGTTATTATTTTTGTTGGGGAGTGTTTCCCATCTTATGTTCCAATTATTTTTCATCTAGTTATCATTTAAAGAAGTTTTATGTTTTTATAATCAATGTAGTATACCAATCTTCCACCTATTTTGTCAAATCAAAATTTAAAATAGTAATTACATTTGATTGGTTAATTACTTATATAATTTGACAAAAGTAGATACTCATTATTACATTACATTAACTACAAAGCTCACCGATAGCAACCAAGATATTATTACTGTCAAATCTTCTAAACTTTTCACCTTCTTAAACTTTTTAGCTACTCCTATACATTTCAGCTCATACTTTGAGGTCTCATTAAAAATTATTGTTATGAAAGATGCCAAATCTAAATTATTCTTCAGATGATAACTCAGTTTACAGTGATTTCAGTTCACCTATTCGTTCCCATGAAGCAACCGAAAACTGGAAACAAACCATAACAAGGGAATTATTTTCATATTCCTATGATGATGGTTTATGTTCCTTTTATGATGAACAATATTCTAAAATTAATTTTTAAAAGATGACGATGATCCAAATGAGGATCCTATTGTTATCCTCTTAAATATAAAGAGGAAACGTGACCAGAAGAAAGATGAAGATGAAGAGTCTGAAGACAAAGACTCGGAAGACGAAGAAAATAAATCACATGAACAAGATTCAGAGGAAGATGATTCAAAGGAATATGACTCTGAAGATGACAAATAAGACTTTTACTAAGGGTACGAAGAAGGTATGGTTTTACTTTTTATTTTTTTACTAAGGGTATGAGCAAGTTTATGTTTTTTGCTGACCATAATATTTATCCCGTTTAATGACTAAAACAAGTTTGTATCTGAATTTGACCAAGGAGACTGTTTTTTAAGTTTGGTTTCAGCTTGTCTCTGTTGTATTGAACCTACCATGTATTTCGCTTGTTTCATAATGAACTTAAATTCTTTTATTTATCTGTTTGTATACATATTTATTTGTCCTTTTAAATATTTTAACTCATGTATCAAAACCATGTATTTTATTTATCATAGGTTTTGCATCTATCACCACAAAAAATATAGTTAGTTATGAGCTGGTTTATGAACTAGAGAAACCCATGTATTTGGTTATCACATGTTTCGTATATATCATAATATTCGACATTTGGTTATCTAAGATTGTGCATCTATCAAACCCATGTATTTGGTTTTTAACTGTTTTGCATTTATCGTAAACAAATGAATTTTGTTATACAATATTTCGCATCTAGGAAAATCAGTAAATTTGTTAATGTTTATTTTCGCATCTATCAAGCCCATTTATTTTGGTTATAAACTATTTTGCATCTATCATGTCCATCTATAATAGAATGTTTCGCATCTATCAAGTACATCTATAATAAAATGTTTCCAATCTATTTTTATTATGATAAAAAAGTCAGAAAAACTAAAAGCATCAAAATTTATATTGATCTTACGAAACATCTACACATGTTCGTCTATTATGACCAGATTTACAACAACGAGAACACGTTACAGATCGAATACTTAATTCTCATCTAGATCGAATTTGTTTCTTCTTAGGTCGTCCAACTCTCTCTTTTAAAATTGTAGGAAGTACTTCTGGAGAAGTTGTTATAGTAGATGCTTGAATAAATGTAGTAAATTCAGTTATACCATATGAATATATTGCCTCATAAGAGCTTACGAAATAACATGGCTCAACATATTTCATGGGATCCGCATCTATATAAAATAACACAGCTAAAGCATGAGAGAAAAGGAAACAATCATGTTGCCACACACCACAAGAGCAAATACGTACACTAAGATCAACAACTATAATAGAATCAGAAAACACTTCATGCAAAAGAGGAGTAAAAGAATAAATTATCCATGAACGACCTTCTTCCATATTAGCTTTAAACTTTTTTTTATCAAATTTAGGACACAAATTGTTAGTCCAACGTTCGGTATCACCAAAACGTCTGAAAATTTGACTCACTTGTAAACTCTAATCCTATCAATTAACTCCAGTATAGGGAAAGCACAAAATTATTTGATTTAATTGTTAAAAGACTCAGTTGGAGTAGAAGCCATAGAAAGATATCTCTTGCCTTTGAAAAAAAACAAGCATATTTATCGAGAGGTAAATTATCACACAAACTTTCAACATTCCCACTTCTTTGTTTAAGAAATTCATATATATATATATATTGAGTAAACAAATTATGACTAGCATCATATGCACAACCATAGTATCCTTAAATTTCGTCGATGTACCAGTTAAAGAATGCCTCAAATTATTTAAAAGATGATAAAGACAACATCCATGATGGAAATCTGGAAATATAGCAGATACAACAGTAACAGTATCTAAATGATGATCACTAATAAATGTGATTTCCCAATCCAAAAAAATTGAGTTTCAACATCACAAAACCATAACCAATTCTTAGTATCTTCAGTCACAATAATACTAAATGCAACAAGGAAAATGGATGCATCAAATCTATAGAAAATATATCATAAATGACTGATCATATCTAACAATTTACTTATACCTTACATATCACATCTATCATATTAAGACCTACGTGTTTTACATCTATCACTTTACTGATATGTTAAGGTTTCACATCTATCACGTTAATTATATAAGGTTGCGCATCTAGTGTATTTTACTCTATTCCTAGTTTTGCAGATTTATATATAAGATAAGAAAATATAACATTTATTCCAATATATAACAGTAGAAAACAAAAACTCACCTTTGTCACCATCTTTAGCTATGGCATATATCAACACCCCTTTATATTTCCTTGTTAAAAAAATTTCATACATAAATAAAACTTGGCGACAAAAATCGAAACCATAGAGACAAGAACTGAATGATACGAAACAATGCTTGAACACATTGGTTTCCAAAGAATACTCCAGTATGTAATCACTGTTGTTATCAAGAATCTTCAATGTTTTAAAATAATTCTTAAGTATTTTATACAAAGTAGAATTATCTCCATATACAACCCTCTTAGCTTTCTTTAAAGCAAGCCATGAAACACAGGAAGAAATATCTAAATCGTAGTCATTTAAAAAAAACGATTTCACGCTTGTAACTATAACATCAACTTTCCTCATAATACAATTACGTATTTCATTCGCAATCAAATCCGATGAAAATGGTTTCTATTTTCTTTGCGAAAACTAGTCCCACATGTATGAGTTTAGACATACTTCTTAATAATAAAGTAACCAATAAACCTCCCCTGTTTAGTATAAAGTCTCTCCGGATAGCCCTTTGAATATTTTTGTGTGCATTAAACAATTAATATTTGTTTATTATTATGAAAATATTTAAAAGTAAATATTCTTGTAAAGCCAAGCGACTAACAGCTAATCTTAAACCTAATGCATCCTCTTCAAAGACATGTCCAACACCACTAATTTTATTAACACATCCAACAGTTGCAAGTGCTTTGTTTTTGTGACAAATAACATTAACACAAGAATTTTCACAAGTTTCTCTACAAACAATATCTTCATTTGAGGCTTTAAATATACTTTCAGCAATTTCTCTAATATTATCACCAATAACAACATCACCTTCAACCTTAATAGTAACAATTAAAACACTCAAACTATCAACATTGATACCAAAGCAATTAAATCGTCATCACAACCTAAGATAACATTTTATAAATCACCACAACAATATCTTAATTTGAATTTACTCCGGACCAACGTATAATATCTACTTAAAACAAATTTAACAATATCTTCAAAATCAGCAAACACACCAAGATCACAAATTGCAAGCTTGTCATTTAGTTTAAAAATACACAATCTACTATTAGACATCGCGTACATGCATTGAATAAAACATGTTTAAATAAATCATATTAACAAACAGTATATCTGAAATTTTTATTTTTATTTGTTCAGTGTAAATACTATTTAATAAGTAATTTTTAGGGAGACTTACCATTTAAAATTCATCCAACAAACTTATTACGGATAAATAACCAAAAAAGTTAAGAGGTTTTATTTATTTTGAATCTAGAATTATAAAGGTTCATATCTTTTAAGCCGTAACTTGGAAAAAAAATCTGAAAATACCGTTGGTTTTGTTTTTTTAAGACAAACAAAACTAGTATCACTCATGATATGTTTTGAATTTTTTAAAAATATTTTTACAAAGGTTTCTTATCTATCATAGTGGACTGGTTTCACATCTAGCAGTACAAAATTTAAACAAGTTTCGCATTATATGGATTCACATCTATCATAGTGGGCTGGCCTGAATTCGCATTTAGCAGTACAAAATTTAAACATGTTTCACATATAGCGAAACAAATAAAGTTTCGCATCCAGCAAAACAAATGATATTTTGCATCTTCTTCGTTCACACTATAAAAAATTTAACATTCGGTATCTTTAAAAACCGTAACTCGAAAAAAAATCCAAAAATATCATTAGTTTTGTTTTTTTAAGACGAACAAACTAGTACCACCTATGATATGTTTTGATTTTTTTTCAAAAAATATATATTTTACACATGTTTCTCATCTATCATAGTGAGCTAGTTTCTCATCTATCATAGTGAGCTAGTTTCTCACCTATCATAGTGAGCTAGTTTTTCATCTAGCAATTCAAAATTTAAACATGTTTTGCATTATATGGTTTACATCTATCATAGTAGGTTGGTTTCACATCTAACATCAATCATAGTGGGTCTGAATTCGCATCTAACAGTACAAAATTTAAACATGTTTCGACTGTAGAAAATAATTAAGGTTTCGCATCTAGCGAAAAAAAAGGTTTCACATCTTCTTCGTTTATATTATAAATTTAAAAAAAATTAAACTTTCGTATCTTTTAAACCGTAACTAAAAATATATATATATATATATATATATATATATATATATATATATATATATAAATATCATTGGTTTTATTTTTTAAGGCGAACAAAACTAGTACCACTCATGATGTGTTTTGGATTTTAAAATAAAATATATATATATATATATATATATATATATATATATATATTACATGTGTTTCTCATATAAATGTATTTAAGATATTATTTGGTCTTAAATGGTATATATTTGAGTGAAATGGGTCTTTCTAAAAAATAAATGAAAATATAGATCTTAAATGGATAATAGTATTGCTTTTGGATTTTTAAAAAGACGTAAAACTATGTGTATTAAATGGATAATAGTATTGCTTTTGAGTCTTAAATGTATTTAACCCTAAACTTTATCTACTTAGAGAATAAATAATACGGTGGGAACTACTAAAAAACAGCCAAAACTACTCTAAAAAATTATATTTTCAACTTTTTTTAATATTTTGAAAATGACTTATTCATTAAAAAAATTATCATTTTTAAAATTTTATTTTATTTATTTATTTACGTTTTATAAAGTTACTACTCATTAAAAGAATCTTTAAAATTTAAAAAAATATATAAATTTATATTTTATGTAATTCTGTTGAGTAATTTTAACTCTTTTTTAACGATTCTCTAAAACATTATATACATATTATAAACAAAAAAAATTAATTGTTTTTGTTTAATAATACAATACATTAGTTCGTTTTATAGAATTGAAATTAGAAGTGACATATAAAAACATTCCGTAAAATATAATAGTGATATAATAAAATGTCTATTTAATTAAAAATAATAATTCAAATATTTTGAAGTATTAGAGATGTGATTTTTATTCGTTTTTTAGAGGAGATGGAGAGAATTACCAAAATGGAATATCAGCATTTCAGTTATATTAATTTTTGGATTTGTTTAAATATATAATATTATTAGTAAATATCAAAATCTAAATAAAAGTTGATATCATATTTATTAATGAATTGTATCAGACGTACATACATCATTATCTCATAACAGTATGTTTAGCTTTAGCTAGCAATAGTATCGGCACAAACATGCCCGGTCCTTACATGCTGAATTTATTAGCTTATCGGCATATAGCCTTACACACTCCCCTTTACAAAGGCTGCAGTCAAATTCCTTTTGTGCTATACACTGAGATATTTTTGATTCACTTGTTATCGTCGCATCTGCACCATTAACGATGATGAATCGTCGATTCATAAATATTTACAAATAAAATTCGAACCGTTGAAATTAAAATTATATAAATATTGATTTTGTAGATAAATATAAAACAAAGTACAAACCTGATGCAACCAAAAACATTAGCATGACCACCATAATCGAAATAAGAAGCTTCATCATGTCTACAATGATTAAACTTTGTCACAATAGACGCTATTTATATGAAGGATTTCTCCTGTGGTACCTTGTTTTTGTATTATTTCTCATTAATTATACCTTTTTATTTTTTACATATTTGACTGTTACATGTATATATATGGCAAAATTATTATTTAAGTATCTTACTAGCTTTAAATTACTAATATATGTCTTTTTTATATTTTGTTTTATTACCGATACATATTTTTTATTTTTACTTTTCAAAATATCTTAGGCCATGATTAAGAAATAGAAAAAAAAAATTGAATGGATGGGTCAATTTAAACTGTGGGTTTTATCTCAAAAACAGATATTTATTTCACATGATTAATATTTTGAAATAAAAAAGAATTATAAACCAATAATCTTTTAAAATAAAGGGGGCTAATCTAATTTTGTGTGGTTTGCTATGAAACTAGCATAAAACATTTATGGTGGCAAACACACAAGGTATAGTGAGTAGTGCATGAATGTGGAGTTACTCTATGTTAATCTAATATAAAACGGCCAATGTATTAATGGTGATTATATTATTAATTTAATATTTTAATAATAATTTTATTTTCATTTCAATCATTATTTGCTATAATTATATTTACGATAATAAACAAATTATATAAAATTTAATTTTAATTTTAATTTTATTATAATATAATTGATGAGTCTAGGTTTAATAAAAATATTTCCAAGACATTAATTACGGGGGATGTTTATTAAAATAAAGTAGTTGAATATTAAAAATAGAAAATGATAAGTTAACGCATTAAAATATAATTATAAATGTTAATTTAAAATAGTGTGACAAGTCATATTTATATTGATCGATTTAGATTTTTTGACACTACTAGTGTAAATATATAAATTGTCTTTGTAAAACTTGCCTTATAAAACGATAAATATAATGAAAATCGGTTCAAAGCCCGACCCCAGAATTAATTAATTATTATCTTAATAGTAGTCTATTTATTGACAGTGAGTTTGTCGAGCAGAATATATTGGGTAGAAGCCATAATGCTTGAGAACCTTATGATGTTGATGAATGGAAGACGACCGAATGAATAAAATGGGAGTTTGTGGTGATCAATGATAGACAATTTTGAGCTTCACATTTCCTGTTGTTTCCCAAGAAATAGTGAAGAGTTTGGCCATGACTTGGGTTGTTACAAATCATGTCAAACTACTACTGTTTTTTCAAAATGTTGAAAAGGCCAATTGTCAAATGAGATCAGAAAATGTCCAAATGAAGTCATGTTAGAACCCAAAAGTCTGTTTGTTGATCAAAGGATATTGTCTATTTTTTTTACGCTCGATGTTCGATTGCAACATGTTGTGCTCTAAGTCAGGTTATGCCATATAACGTGTGTAGGTTTATTTTACTTTTCTTGAGTCCGATGAAGCTACAACACCTTTCACTAGAGAAGAAATGAAGAGTCCATGACAACAACAAGAGCTCTGTATATTTAAAATCGGCTCTCTCTCTCACTTATTATCTTTAGAGAGAAACACTAAGTGAAGCCCTAACCCAACCACCGTGAGATCATTTCTGATGATCTCAACCACCGTCAAATATTTTCTGACGATCTTAATTACTGTCCTCATGTCGTCTGGTCCTCATGCTAGTCATCTTCACACTCTTACTATGGTTGCGTCGGATACTGCACTATTCTGAACTGATCTATTATACGGCCAACATTCAATTCAACATGTATACTATATTCCAATATAATTTCCCTTAGTTTTTCAATGCGTGGAAAAGATTTTGATGCTATAAAAAAGAATATAGGAAACAATGCCCTTCTTGAGATTGAGAGTGAGAAGGGTTCGACCGACTATACCTCTCTTGAAAAGATAGATAAGGAAGAATACTATGACACTGACTTCGTGCATGTAGTAGATAGATCATCCAAAGCCAAAAAATTTAAACACAGACCGATTTTTATTTATATTACTTTGAAAATGGCTCATAGAGGAACCCCACTAGTTAGTCTTCAGACCACGATCATGGTCGTTCGGATCCCTGCTCCTACTTCATCCTAAACACCACATGTTGCTCCAGGAGCTCAGGTTCCTCCCACCAACGTTGCTTCATAAACATGAATTGCTTCGCATAGCGAGTTTGCGAGCCTTGCTACATAGCTATTAGGTGGAAAATCTAAGCAATTTATTGGAATGTTTATTATTTATTGAGTTTTCTAATAATCATGCTACCCATTTTGCTACTAAATTGTCTCTTTTTGAAGTTGTGTATGAGTTAAGTTTTCGATTTTGTTAGAATTATATTCACTTCCACGATCAGAGTATTCAAGTCAATATAGAATTAACAATGCTAAACTTCTCAACAAAAAAACATCATAAGGTTAAGGAAACCCTATACAAGAAAATATAGCAGTATATGCATCAATGAGATAAATAACGTAAAAAAATAACCTTTAAACATGGAGAATAGATTTGGATATATATAAGACCATCAAAATATCCTATAAAAATAAATTTCTAAGCTTTTATCTCATGGATATGGTCCATTCAAATTTATGGAGTGGATCAATGACTACTTGCACATTCTTGCTCCCGAGAGCTATGACATATTTGTAAGTTTTAAAGTTTATGATTTATCTCCACTAGGTGAACCAGTTTTGAAGATAAAAAATTCTCAAATATAGGAAATGATGAGGTCATCCAAACATATTTAATTGAAGACCAAAATGAGATCATCAAAGTACTACATGTCTGAATTGATTATATAACATGATCAAGAGCAATGGAAAGTCATGGAGACTTCAACAAAGATGTGGAGATTCTTATAAGTCAAACAAAGCATGAACAAACTTGTATAATGAACAATTTAGCTACTCACCAATAAATGCATTTAATTAGAGAAAATAGGGTGATTTATCTATTTCAGTTCACAACAACTTCTACAACGTCGCAACCACTTCTACAACTTCAATATGATACTTCTAGGTGATAAAAGGGAAAAAATGACTATGACTCACTTGAGCAATATCAGCTTATTTCATCAAGGAATAAATGAGGAGAACTTTTCGTTTGTGAGTGTTCTCAAAAAATAAACCACTACAACCAAAATATTTCCATACATACATTATAAAAGGAAGAAATATTGTATAGTCAAAATGTGATAAAAGATGTGAGGCATTCATTTTGCAGTTAATAAATTGAGGTGACATGGAAATGATGGTAATATACATGACACGTGAATTCCAAACTATCCAAATTCGACCAAAATGGTGGGTCGAGTGCTTCATTGCATAATGGCATAAGAGGATTGTAGTGTTCATGATGAAGACAAATTTGGGTTCATGAAACCTAGATTCAAAAAGAAGCATCATTAACACATGGTTGTTAAAAAAATCTATATATATATATATATATATATATATATATATATATATATATCGAAATGCAATTGTAAAAAAATAAAAACTTACAATGGAGCTACTACATGTCGATAGTCATGACCTCTTTGTGAGCTTCAATATAGTTTGAGTAATCATATACTTCTCTAAGAAGTCTTATAGGAGTTATTCGAACAGTCTCGAAGCTGTAGAGTATGTTCATACCATAGGGATGGTTTGACAAAATAATCCTACTCGTACACACAACTTCAAAGGAATTAAGCATAAAAACAAAACAAATATTTATTCAACAAGAATGTATCATAAAGAACTAAAATAATAACAAGATTCTCGTATCAGTCTAGGTTATAAATTATTTAACCCTTGGAAAGATGTATCCAAATTTGTAAATATATATATATATATATATATATATATATATATATATATATATATATATATATATATATATATATATATATATATATATATATATATATATCGAGCAACCAAAACATAAAAAAAACTACAAAAGTATTAACCCAAACCTAAAATAAAAGATCATTAAAATCTATTATTGAATTATTAATCGATGAAAATTAAAACGTACAATATGAAATTCTTGTTTGTTGACATTAAAGTCAAACTAAACACAACATCATCGTGTTTTTTTAGTAACATATAAACTCAAACATATTATTTAATTAGTACATATGATAAGTCAAACTTTTGATGCCCCACTTAAAAAGACACATAGTAAATACATGGATTTTGTAATATTGATAGACTACATCTACATTAGTTATTCGAAAGACACAACAACTAATGTTGATAGGATGAAGCTAATTCCTCCATAACATTTTTTATTTCTCTCATATTTCAGAAGAGACTCCACTTTGTTATTTCATCCATAAAGGAAATTATTAATTTACCCTTCTTTTAAATTTTATTCCAAAAAATCATATTTACATTATTCTCAAACAATCACCCAAACACCATATCTACCTTACTTTTTTTCCAGCAACCTTATACCCACCATAGCCATCACTTTCGATTGAAGCAATATATCAAAGGTAAAAATATTTCCTAAATCTTTTTTTTAATTGATCGGATGAAAAGAGTTCCAGGAAGTCAGGTGTACTCTGCATAACGAATTTGCAGTTTCCATAACTCTCTTGTTATGGATTTAAAAAAAAAATCATGTATATTGAATTCTAAGAAGATTTCTGGTTTTTAGTATCGAATTAATTTTATAAAACTTTGGAAATCTGTTTTTGATTTGTTTATTTTTTAAAAAACAACTTTAACTTGTTTTTTATTCTAACTTTTTTATTTTTGTTTGTTTCCAGTTTTACAAGATTAAGTTATCTTGTAGGTTGATTAGAGGATGTTGTGAAGTGTTGAATCTTTGGTTTGGTGTCTTCTTTTTCTACTTTTCTATGATTAATTTTTAAAAAAATTGAGTTTTTTTTTTTATTAAGGTTTAATTTTATAAGTCAAATGATATACGTTGGATGCAATTTGACTTAATGATGTGTTTGTTCGAATAAGGGTTGGATAGTGCATAGTGGCATCAAAATATAAATTCAAAAGTAAATTAAGGGCAAAAAAGTAAAAACAAGTGTTTAGTATTTTTTTTAAAGTTGAAATGGAGTAAATAATAAATCTTATGAAGGAAATAGCTTCACCCAGATATAATAAATTGATATTCATATCGTACTTAACCAGTATATATTATGTTCATTATAATATTTTTTCAAAAAATAAAATTTATATTCACATTGATTTTTTAAAACAAATATTATATTTGTGTTCGCTATAATGTTTGTATTCATTTTTTTATATATAATCTGTAAGATACTATATATTTTTTATTTGTTTCAAAGGAAACCCACAACTGCTACTCAACGAGTGTGTACAGGGTAAACCATCAGTCTGACGCAATAGCCTGCAAACCAATGTCAGAAGGTAAACCGCACAAGGTGACAGGCTCAACCAAGAAAGCGTATATAGAGGGACTCGAACTCGTGACTTTTGGTCACAAATATGCCTTACTCAAATAACTCGGCTATCCCCTTGGGGGACTTAAGATACTATATTGATCTAAAATAATACATAACTGGACGACAGTTGTGAGTAATAACGGAAACATAAATGTGCAATAATAAATAAAACATATTTGTTTTAAACAGCTTTCATTAACATGAAGCATATAATGTGAAAAAGATTTTTTGGTGTATGAAATTGGTGGGGCTCCAAGAAACAAGAAACGAGTTTCTTGATTTAAAGGCCATAACTCAGATCGGGGGCCTCTTTCGCCTCCACTACACAACCCTAGCAACCCTCTCTAACGATGCAGTCCTTAAGTTCAGCTCTTCCTTTCGAAGAGCGAAATAACCCTAAAGCCTTACACCTCATTCACAGGCAAAAAAGCTTCCCTAAGCTCATACCGGATCGAAAACGATCGATCAAAGACATGCAACATCCTGTTGCTCAAGACCATGTATTCGAAAACCCGGTCTTTGAAGAGGAACAAACAACTCAGAAGAGGATTGAAGACGGATCAGGAAACCAGAAGCCATTTTTACGGCCAACATATGCAGACATGCTGAAAAAGAACACTGAGAGGATAGATCCAGAAGCTGATAGGAGAATCAATCCAGGATTTGTCCATGCAAGTGTCACAAGCGGAGTCGATGAAGACTACACTTTCGTCAAATTTGACGAATCAGATAAGTCTACACTTTCTTCTTTAGCTAAATTTACCTTAATCACAAAATTTTCCTATGGATCGCCTTCTGTCATAGATTTTAGGGCTTTCTTGGATACCTTTAGGTCATAGGGAAATACAGTACATATAAATGGGATTATAGACATATATTTGAGGAATTTGATAATATGAATGATGTTAAAACATTCTGGAAACGAACAGTTAGAACTATAGGCCAATTCTCTTTTAGAATTCTTACATGGACCACTGACTTTAACCCCAAACGGGAGTCCCCTTTGACTCAAGTTTGGATTTCTTTTCCTAAAATCCCTGAAATAATGTACAATCTAGATACAATTGAACATATTATAAAGGCAATTGGATTTCCTTTGTCAATATGGACACCCAACAGAAACCGTACAAGCTTTAACCTCTGTAAAGGCTGAACAGTAGTGGATACCTCAAGTCTCATTCCCCAAAGACTTTGGATAAGATTTGGTGATCGAGACAGATTCTGGCAAGATGTCATTTATAATGACAAACCTACATATTGTAAAAGCTGTAGACATCTAGGACACAGAGAAAATTCTTGTAAAACAGATGAATTGAAATCTAAAAATCAACAGTTAATAAGATAAAATGATAAAAAACATAAAGAGAAATGGATTCCCAAAGTTAAATCTGTGGTAGTGTCTAATGAACAATAAATAAATCAACATGTAGGAAATAATCAAAAAGATCAAATTGAGACTGATGAAAATAACATTGAAAAATCTTTGTAAAAAAGGCTAAACACAGAAGAAAACTACTTGGTTTTTAATCAAAATACTAATCATCCTGATATTAATGATAGTGATGTAATTGAGGCTATACAATCTATAAACTTAAGTAACACTTTCAACATTTTGAATGAGGATACTTTTTCTGACAAAGAATTCTGAGAAATATCAAGTGATAGACAAAACTTAAGCTTACCAAACTCTCTAGTAGCTAAACAAAAAGATAAAATAGAACAAATAGGTCATAAAAAAATCAAATAGAACAAATAAGTCTGAGAGCAATCTAATTAACAAGACAATATCTTTTAAAGGATCTGTAAGATCCTCAAAAAATACTAAAAAATGACAGTTTCTTTCCTAAATTGGAATGCCAGAGGTGTTGGTAACCTTAACACTATCAGAAGAATAAAATATATAACTAAAAAGTTTTCAATAGATCCCATAGTTCTTCAAGAACCTATGATATCGATTGATAAAATTGAAAAAACTTCTAAACAACTAGGTTTTGATCATTTCTTTGGAAACACAAACAATAAAATTTGGCTGTTTTGGAGAAACTCTTACAAAATTAATATAGTTTTAGAATTTGATCAATTAGTTCATACTGTGGTAAACCATTCCGACTCTTTGAAAGAGTTTCTGGTTACCATAATATATGCAAAATGTAATGGACTTCAAATAAGAAACCTTTGGAACCAACTGAGACATGTCCAATAACAACAACAATGACCCCTGGCTAGTGGTTGGAGATTTTAACACCATCTCCAATGCTAGTGAGCGACTTAATTGTGTTACACTGTGTATAAATTCAATGGAAGACTTTAATAATATGATCTTAGACTGTAAACTTGAGGGTCCAGGATTCTCGGGTTCAAATTTTACTTGGACAAACAACCATAAGTGGAAAAGACTAGACAAGGTATTACATAATGATATATAGAGAAAGTATTTTGATGTAACTAGGCCGAGGCATCTGACCAGAATAGGGTCAGATCACTCACCTTTAATAATTTCAGTCTCATCAGTGTCAACTGAACAAAAGTCACCCTTTAGATTTCAAAATATGTGGTTAAGTCATCAAAATTTCTTCCCAACAGTTGAAAGTAATTGGAATAACCCAATGGATACATCACCATTTACCAACTCTTTCATTTATTTATTCTGGTTTAAGCTTAAAAGATTAAAAAATCACTTAAAACTTGGAATAAAGACATATTTGGTAACATTTTTTATTGTATTGAGAAAACTGAAGAGGAATTTAGTATACTTGAAAGGATATTAGAGTATTCTTACTCCATGGAAAACAATAGAAAACTGTGTGAGTTAAGACTAAACACTTAGTTTTAATTGCTAGGGAAGAGACATACTGGCAACAAAAGAGTGCCTCCAAATGGTAAAAAGATGGGGACAAGAACACTAAAATATTTCACAACTTTGTTAAAAAGAAAAGATGTAGAAATAGGATAAATGAGATCATTGACAATAATAACATATTAGATCATAAAAAACTAATAAGTGAATCAGTTGTTAATTATTTTCAAGAACTATTAAATACCAAAACAGATGACCTTATCCCTGATTTCCCATCTGATATTATACCACAATTAGTTTATGACCTAGAAAATATATCACTGTTAGCTGAGCCTACAATAAAAGAGACATATAGAGTCATTAAGAGCCTTAATAGTTGCAGTGTGTCTGGAGTTGATGGTTTCAACTCCATATTCTATATTGAATGCTGTCTCTGACTATTTCAACAAAACTAGCTTTCCAAAAGGAATGTTTGCTACTTCCATATGCTTAATACCAAAGAAAAATCCTGCCAAAACCTGGTCTGACTTCAGACCAATTAGTTTGTGCTCTGTTTTTAACAGAATAATATCAAAACTTATAAATAACAGATTACTTATAATACTGCCCAATCTAATCTCAAAAGAACAAGGGGCTTATGTCCATAATAGAACTATAACAGAAAATATCCTGATCACACAAGAGTTAGTTCATGGCCTAAATAAAAAATAGAGGGGTAGTAATATTATAATTAACTTGGATATGAAAAAAGCATTTGACAAATTGAACTTTAATTTCATTTACCAAGTAATGAAATCTTTTGGCTTTAATAGCCAAGTGATCAATTTAGTTAAAAAAAAAGTATACAACACGTCCAATACTCTGTGATTGTTATTGGTATAGCATATGGATACTTCAAATCTTCAAATGGAATTAGGCAAGGGGATCCACTATCCCCATCCCTCTTCATATTAGCTGAGGAATTTTTAATTAGAGAAGTGAATAAGAGCATAGCATTAGATCCCAACTAAATCTTTAAAACTAAAAGCTCTATAACTATAAATTGCTTAGCTTTTGCAGACGATGCCTATTATTTTTGAATGGCCCAGTTAGGAACTTAAATAAGATAAGCAATTTTATGAAAACTTATCAAATTTTATCTGGTCAGCAAATTAACTTACAGAAAACTACCTTTGTTGCTCCATCAACCTTAACCAGACAATGAATTAGGACTCTTGAAATCTTACTTGGTTTCAATCATAGCATATTACCTTTTAAACACCTAGGTATACTAATATTTATAAAAAATAAAACCTCATACTATGATGAAATTATTGAAATCAGAAATAGTATAAAACATTGGAACTCTAAGTCTTTATCTTTTGGTGGCAGACTGATTTTGATCAAATCATTCTTGCTAGCTTATCCACTTTATTAAATGCAGTGTATTACAATACCAAAATCAATAATTAATAGAATCAATAAATTTTTTAATAAGTTCTTATGGGGTCACGCTGAAAACAACAAAAACATTATATGGACTGAATGGTCTAAATTGTGTAAACCTTTTAGTGAGAATGACCTAAATCTTAGAGACCTTTCTACAGTTCAAGAAGCTTTGTCTCAAAAATTGTGGTTTAATTTTAGGGCTAACAATACTTTATGGGCAAACTTATTATATAATATTAACTGCTCTAAACTACATCCCCTATAAGTCCTACCTAATCAATCATATTCTAGAATATGAAAAAGAATGTTAAAAGTAAGAACTAAAGCAGAAGAAAACATATTATGGGTAATTGGGAAAGGGAATGTTGACTTTTTCTTAGACAAATGGTATGATTCTAAGGCCCTAATTCAGTTAACTCTTAATATATCAAACTCTTGGTATACAAAAACTAGGGTGAATGAATATTGGACTAATTAATAATGGAACATGTTAAAAATAAAGAATGGTGTCATTTTTTATTCTGTTATTAACAAAATAGTTAAGATTAAAATGAGTCAAAATAATGATGACTTTATCATCTGGAAACTATCTCCAGATGGAAAGTTCAATCTTAAAGTTACTTTTAATAACATAAGGATAAAAAATGTCCAATATTTCTTTAAAAGTCAAATCTGGAAATTTCTTACACAAAGAAAGTGTTCTATAACCTTGTGGAGAGTGATAAATAACTTAATTTCAGTAGACACTAACATTCAACATAGGAGAATTAGTTTAGTTTCAAAATGTCAGTTCTGTTCAAAATGTGAATCTTTAAATCATTTGTTTGTCTCTTGTCCTATTCTATGGAATGTTTGGATTTATTTCTCTAATATCTTTAACATTGTAGTTGGAAAACATATTACAATAAACGATATCATTAATAAATGGTTCTCCTCTACACTGTCTAAGACACACATTAGAACAATAATACCATCTTTGATAGTGTGGTCAATTTGGATAGCTAGGAACAAAATGAAACATGATGTCATGATTAGTTCTGATAAATCAATAATAAATCAAGTCAAGTATCTTTTATTTACATTAGACAGATCATCCTTAATAAAAGAACAAACATTGGAGAAATGATCTCCATATAGCTAAGGAACTAGACTATATTAACCATTTCCCAGATAGATTGTCCAGTCTATATATTAAATGGCACCCTCCTTCTATTAATAGACTCAATCTTAAATGCGATGGCTCCTCACTTCATAATGGGGAGTCTAACAGTGGTTTTGTTTTAAGAAACTCTAATGGTGAGTTAATAGAAGGACAAGGTATCCTGATTGGTAAATGCTCACCCTTAGTTGTTGAATCCTTAGCTTTGTTACATGGACTAAGATTCTATCAAAGGAACAACTTGACAGAGATTGACATTAAGATTGATTCATTACAATTATTCAACATGTTAGCATATAATAAGTATCCATGGTATCTATACAAAGTGTTAACAGGCTGCGGAAAGTTGATAACCTCAAAGATGATTTTAAAACATATTTTTAGAGAAGAAAATGGTGTTGCAGATTGGATTGTTAAGTTCGCTTTGGAACAGAAGCAGGACTGTTCATTCAATGGAATGAACTCTCCTAGCCCTCTCAATGCTATTCTATTGCTAGAAAGCTTGAACTTGGGTTATTTCAGACAATTAGATTAACATGTTAATAACTAACAAGCAGGTTGTCAACCTGACCAACAAAATTGTTTTCTTTTGCAGGTATCTAAACAATATGACTCAGGACATGGAGCTATCAGACATCAAGATGGCCAAGGAATCAAGGAGTAGCATTAATGAAGCTCTATGACTAGGAGCATTGAAGTACACACCAAGTAAACCAAGTAAACCAAAGACAAGACATAATAATCAAGCAAGGACAGAGAATATACAAGGAGAAGAAGTACTGAAGCATTACAAGGACTGCAGTAAAAGGATTAGGTTGCTGATCAGAGCAACAAAAATCCAAACTGATCTTGGATTACATTAATCCAAGTTTCAACATTGTTAAATACAATTAATAATTGCATCAAAATTCCTGTATCAAACTTTGCTTGTAATATTCTTATCATATAAATGAAGGCAGTTTCAAATAAAAAAAACAGCTTTCATTAACATAGAAGAATTAATGTGGGGTCTTCTTGCACACACATATATATATATATCTCAATTTCCATTAACATAGAGCAATGAATGCTCATAGATGAATAATATTAATACTACTGCTTCTCCTTTTCATTTAACAACTATCCTCCATCTCTAATCGTTCAATGCTCTATGTCAATGGATATGAAGATAATATATATATATATATATATATATATTAGTAAATGAACAGGCCCCCAATGGGGTAGCCGAGTTGGTTGAGTAAGGCATGCTTGTGATCAAAGGTCGTGAGTTCGAGTCCAACTACATACGCTTTCTTGGCTGAGCATGTCACCTTATAACATTATTTTATTTATTCTAATTATCCACCGTCTAATGGAGATGGGTCTCCAAGAACCCAAAAAAGGCTTCCTGATTTATAGGCCACTAACGTAACCCGATTAGATTGACCTGGCCTTTTAACCTTCCTTTATATCCCTTTCTCCCTTTTTGTCTCTTTCTAAACCCTATAAATCTGATGGCGAATCAATCAAAAGTTCATCTTCTCGAAGAACTGATAAAAGATTCCTCAATCCAACAACAAAAAATCAATCCCAATCAAGAATCAAAGGTTTATCAACAAAATTTTCCTTTGATTCGAAACCATCAAGGTGATATGCAACCTGAAGAAACAATCTACGCGATTTTCAACAATCCGATGTATGAAGAGGCTCCAAAAATTCTTCAATAAAACAAAACAAGGATATATTATGCATAAAGGGTGAAAAGCACAAGGAAAGTGAATCCAGAGCTGAATGGAGAAGCCATGAAGGATTTATTGCATGAAAACGAATCCAGTGGAGATGAGGATGACTATAAATATGTGAAATTCAAAAAATCAGATAAGTCTATCCTCTCCCCTCTATCTAAAACTACATTGGTTGCTAAATTTTCATATGGAACCCCTTTTATGGACGACTTTAGGACTTTTCTTGCATCATTTAGATTCTTAGGTATATACAATGGCTTTCAGTGGGATTACAAACATATATTTATTGAATTTGATAGTCTAGATGATATCAAAATATTATGGAAAAGAACTGTCAGAACAATAGGTCAATATTCATTTAGAATCCTCAAATGGTCCACTGATTTTCATCCCAAATGAGAGTCTTTATTGACTCTCATTTGGGTTTCTTTCCCAAAAATACCTGAACTGATTTATAACCCAGTCACTATCAAGCATATTGCGAAAGCAATAGGATTGCCTTTGGCAGTATGGATACCCATTAGAAACTATGCAAGCTTTAACATGTGTAAAGCTTGGACAATAGTAGACACATCAAGTCTCCTTCCCCAAAGAATTTGGATAAGCTTTGGAGAAATAGATTGTTTCCGGCAGGATGTCATTTATAATGACATCCATGCTTACTGTAAAAAGTGCAAACATATTGGGCATAGTGAAATGTCATGTAAAATGGAAGAACTTAAACTAAAAGATTCAAAGAAATTAAACAAAAATAATAAACTGAAAACTGATAAAATCTGGATCCCAAAACTAAAGTCAGTAATAGTTGAATCTAATAAACAAAAGTTCTCTCAACATGATAAATCAAAAAACTTAATAGAACCTAAAAATAATGAGCCTAGAGAAAATACTTATGCTCAAAATAGTGCAAACCATGAACATAATTATAATAATAACCCAAGTCAAGTTCTTAGCATATCTGAACGGAGAACATATGAAAAGAATAACCTTGTATTTAATCAGAAAGATACTTCACCTGATATTAATGAAGGTGATGTGATTGAAGCAATTCAATCCATCAACTTAAGTAATTCATTAAACATATTTAATGAAGAGAACTCCTCTGAAAATGAATCCTCTGACCTTTATCTAAATGTAAGACCAAACCTAAGTCTACCTCAATCTCCAGTCACCAAACAAATGGAAAAAATATATATTACAACTCTTAGGAAAACAAGCACGACAAATATCAAAGGTCTTAAAAATAATATGATAAACAAGCCATTAAACTTTAAAAGATCTGTTAGATCCTTTAAACATTTTTTAAAAATGACTATCACTTTCCTCAATTGGAATGCTAGAGGAGTATGGAATCAAGTTACCTTAAGAATAATCAAACATATTGTTAAGAATATTCAATAGATCTCATAGTGCTGCAAGAGCCTATGATATCTATTGAAAAATTAGAAAATACAACTAAAAACTTGGTTTTGAAAATTCCTTTGGTAATATAAATAATAAAATATGGCTTTTATGGAGAAAACACTACAACATTGAAATACTTATTAACTCTGATCAACTAGTCCACACTATAGTACACCACACTACTTCTAAAAAAGAAGTACTGGTTACCATAAAGTATGCAAAATGTAACCGTATTCAAAGATTGTCACTTTGGGACCAATTAAGAGGCTAGTCTGAAAATAATGACCTTTGGCTTGTTGTTGGAGATTTTAAAACAATCTCCAACGTAAGAGAACAACTGAACTGTGCAACTTTGTGTATGAATGGATTCGATGAATTTAATAATATGATACTGGACTGCAATCTTGAGGATCATGGATTCACAGGATCAAAGTTTACTTGGTCCAATAATCATAAATAGAAACTCTTGGACATGGTTTTACACAATGATTATTGGAGAGAATATTTTAATATCACTAGGGTAAAGCATCTGGCCAGAACTGGGTCAGATCATTTACCTTTAGTGATATTTGTCTCAATCTTATCTACAAATCCTAAACCATCGTTTAGATTCCAAAATATATGGTTAAGTTATCAGGATTTTGAAATTACAGTGAAAAATAACTGGAATCTTCAAATAGATATAACACACTTTTTTCAACTCTCCAATTCATTCATTTTGGTTCAGATTTAAGAGGCTTAAAAATCACTTACAATTTTGGAATAAAGAAGTTTTCAGTAACATATTTGATTGCATTTAAAAAATTGAAGAGGAAGTTAAAATAGCTGAAAGTATTCTAGAACATTCTAACTCCATAGAGAATAAAATGAAACTGTGTGAGTTAAGAGCTAAACAATTAGCTTTGCTTGCTAGAGAAGAAACTTTTTGGCATCAAAAGAGTGTTGTGGCCAGTGGCAGAGCCACTTGAGGGCTAGGAGGGGATGGAGCCCCCCTAATCCCGGTCCCGCAATATATATATATATATATATATATATATATATATATATATATATATATATATATTTATTGTTTTTTCTTCTTAAACGATGGACAAATCAGTTGGACCATTATTAAAGATATTCTAGGAAACTACTTCCGGTCCCACCATTATTCATAGAGTGGTTCACATTTTGTTCTAAAAAAAGACTTATATGATTTTTATTTTTCATTTTTATATTACTTTACCTTTTATAACTAGAAAAGACAATTAATTTTAAAAGAAACATCAACGTCTTATTTTCTTATAATAAGATAGAGATTAATAAATGGAAGCTAAGTAAATTATTAAAAAATATATCAAAATTAGAAATTAAATAAAATGGTAAATAATTAAAATTGAAATAGAATATAAGGGAAATTGATATTTTTAAAATATTTGTGAAAAATTAAAACATTGGAACAAAGCCACGAGTGAAACATAAATAAATAGAAAAGGATTTTGTATAAAATATTTTTATAAATTTATTTTATTTTTGTTTACAAAATAGTTGGAAGAAGACTGTTTCACAATGGTTTGTCGCTATACTGGTAGTGAGAAATTGTATTTTTAGAATTAGCACGTTGGTGTTTTTAGAGCTAGATAACACATTCAAAACTAACAATAAAACTAGGTTTTACGAAAATATTGAAAAATGTTTCGGAAGATTATGTATACATTTTATAGTTTAGCCCTCCCTAATTTATATTCCTAGATCTGCCACTAGCTGTGGCTAAAAGATGGAGACAATAATACTAAAACTTTTCATAATTTTATTAAAAAGAAGAAGAAATAGGAACATAATTAATGAGATTCTAGATAATAATATACTCTTAAAATACCAAAGCCTAATAGGAGAATATGTTGTCAAGTTCTTTAAAGAGTTATTAAATCATCAATCTAATGATTATGTCCCTGAATTTCTATCTGATATAATTCATAAACTGATTAATGACCAAGATAATAGTTCATTATTAGAAAATCCTACAATTGATGAAATAGAGTTAGTCATTAAAACCCTAAATGGTAATAGTGTTTCTGGAGTTGATGGATTCAACTCCAGATTTTATCAAGAATACTGGTCAATTATTATAGAGGATTTAGTTAAAGCCATAATTGCATACTTTAATAATTCTATATTTCCAAAAGGTTTGTTTGCAACCTCAATTTGTTTGATTCTTAAGATTAATCCACCTAAAACTTGATCAGACTTTATACCAATAAGCTTGTGCTCTGTTTTAACAGATTTATTTCAAAACTTATCAATAATAGATTGTCAATATTACTGCCTAAAATAATATCAAAGGAAGAATGAGCTTATGTACCTAATAGGAATATACAAGACAACATCTTAATCACACAAGAATTGGTACATGATTTTTATAAAAAACATAGAGGTAGTAATATAATAATCAATCTAGATAAGGATTTTGACAAATTAAGTTTTAAATTCATTTATCAAGTGATGCAGGCTTTTGGCATTAATAACCAAGTTATTAACTTAATCAAAAAAGGAATTGAATATGGCTTCTTTAAATTCATAAATAGGATTGCATAAATGGGATTGCATATTGCTTCTTTAAATTCAATAATGGAATCAGACAGGGGGATCCTTTATCCCCCTCTATTTTCATTATAGCTGAAGAGTTTTTAATAAAGGGTATTAACAAAATTGTATCCCTAGACCTTTAACTCATATACAGAACTAGAGGCTCACTCAACGTCAATTGCTTGGCCTTTGCAGATAATGTTATGTTGTTCCTAAATGCCTCAGTTAAAAATGTTGAAAAACTATGTAGTTTCATGAATACATATCAATTATTATCTGGTCAACAGATTAATATACAAAAAACTACTTTTATATCTCCATCTTCATTGACTAAACATCGTATTAGTATTTTGAAGAACATTCTAGGATTCAAACATAACTATTTTCCTTACAAACATTTAGGAATACCTATATTTTTATCTAATAATAATTGTTATTATGATGAACAGATTGAGAAAATAAGATCAAATATTAATAACTCGAACTCAAAATCCTTATCGTTTGGTGGAAGGCTGATTTTGATTAAATCAGTCCTTCTGGCTTTCCCTCTTTACTATATACAAAGTATGTTATTACCAAATAAAATTATTAACAGAATAAACAAGTTACTTAACAAATTCATTTGGGGTCATAGTGAAAGTAATAGGACTATAATCTGGACTGACTGGACAAAATTTTGTAAAACCTATAGTGAAAATGGTCTTGATGTTAGAGATCTGTCAGATACTCAATCTGTCTTCTCATTTAAAATATGGTTGAACTTTAGGGAAAATAAATCTTTGTGGGCAAACTTAATGCATGACATTTATTGTTCAAATTTCCATCCATTACAAGTCTTGGTAAAACAACCAGATTCAAAAGTATGGAAGAGAATGACTAAAGTTAGGTTTCAAGCTGAGGAATATATATACTAGATCATTGGTAGGGAATATAGACTTTTACTTAGATAAATGGCACCATTCTAAATCATTAATAAAACTAGTTCCTAATGTACAAAACAACTGGTATAAGCAAACTAAGGTTCATGGATTCTGGACCAATTTCACATGGAATATGCCTAAACTAAGCACTAAAGTAATATTTCCAACAGAAATCAACATAATCTTAACAATACCAATAAATCCAAATTGTGAGGACTCTATCATCTAGAAACCTTCTTCATGTGGTAAATTTAACTTAAAATCAACCTTGAATGAAATCAGACATAAACTTATAAAATCCAACTTTAAAAGTAAATTATGAAATAACATTTCACCTAAGAAATTTTCAATAGCCCTGTGGAGAGTACTAAACAATTTGATACCAGTAGATTCTAACCCTCAACTAAAAGGATTCCATTTAACATCTAAGTGCCAATTTTGTTCTGAATGTGAAACTTTAAATCATTTATTTGTATCCTGCCCAATCTTTTGGGAAGTATGGCAGTATTTTTATAGAATATTTGATATCATTATAGGCCAACATATGACTATTAATTACATTATTGACAAGTGGCTCTTATCAACAAATAAAAAAACACATGTTAGAACGTATCTACCTTCTCTAATAGTATGGTCTATTTGGATTGCAAATAATAAAATGAAACATGATAACTTACATTGTTCTGCTAAATCTATAATTCAACATGTTACATATTTTATCTCTACATTAGATAGAGCCTTACTGATTAAACCAAAACATTCGAGTAAAGATATCCATAAAGTTAGACAGATTTAATGCTTTAACCATATGCCAAATACAAAAAACTCCGTATATATTAAATGGCATCCATCTCCTATTAACAGATTCAAACTTAACTGTGATGGCTCCTCATTAAACAATGAAGAGTTTAGCACTGGGTTTATTATTAGGAACTCAGATAGTGAACTAATCATTGCTCAAGGTACATTGTTAGGTAAATGTTCACCCTTAATAGTTGAAACTCTAGCTTTGTTAAAAGAATTGATGTTTAATAATCAGAATGACATGAAAGCTGTAGATGTAGAAATAGATTCACTAACATTGTTTAACAAGCTATCATTTGGTAAGAATCCTTGGTTTATGTCTTAAGTTTTGAGTTGTTGTAGAAGTTTATTCCACCCGCAAATGGTTTTAAAGCACATATATAGAGAAGAGAATTCAACGACAGATTGGATTGCCAAATTTACATTGAAAGAAAGGAAAGACTCTTCTTTTCAGGGACTTAACTCTCTTGCCCCTCTCAATGCTATTTTTTTGCTAGAAAGCTTGAATGTGGGGTAAATTAGGGTCATAACTTAAAAGGTTAACTAACTAGTGGCAGGTTTTATACCTGACCGATATTTGGTTTCATTTTACAGGTTAAATAACAGGTCAATCTCAATCAACAAGATGTTTGTGAAGAAAATGGAGTAGAATTTGGAGAAGCATGAAGAGGAGATTGCTTGTAGAAGAGAATAAGAATAGCAAAAGCCAGCAAATTTCTACAAGATTGAAGCTGGAAATCAGATTTACAATTCAACAAGAAGAACCAACTTGTAATCATATGTTCTATCTCATCATATGATATCAATGTCAAACTTGAATGTATTACAATTTTCATCAATAAAAGTTACATTTTTTTGGGAAAAAAATAGTAAATAAAGAGAATAAATTTTGTATAGATCATCATATATATATAGAACTTACTACTAACCTTAAGAGAATAATGTTAGTCAGTACGGTTTATGTGTAAGATTATCTATATAATGTTTTTTCAATTTTGGTTGGTATCAGTCCATATGGTTTCAGTGTTTTCAAATTTAAGCTAGTGAGAATTCAAGGTCAACTATATCAGTGTGTGCCATGTCGTTTCACAGTTCATGGAGATTCTTCACCGGAATTAGTCGCATGAGTGTAATTCCCGTAGTAGTGGACTTAGACATGGTGGTAAATTGCGGTGAGATAAGAGAAATATTCTGGTGACTTTCAAGCATATAAAGGGTAAAATAAGTAAAACTTGATGTATGATTTTGATAGACTACAGGCGGGGTAAAATGAGTGGATAAATATTTTTTATTTGAAATGTTGAGGGAGTGCACATTGTAAAGTTTAACATGGAGACAAAGAGACACTCGACTACTAAAGAAGTGTTTCCATTGAAACCTACAAAGAATAATATATCAACAGACGGAGGATTCACATCAGCGGTTACAATAACAGGAGTCACATCAGCGGTTACAATGACAGAAGAAAAGATACAGATAAAAATAGCAATCGAAAGGATAATGATGATGAACATAACACTAGGCTTGAGAAGATAAGGGTTGGACCAAGAGTTTGGTGCAATCGTGGAAGTTATTTTAGGACAAAAGATATAATTTATTAAATAGATGAAATAACAACATGAGTGGATGGAAACTTATGTTATTGGAGCTGACAAGAAAATGAGTTTTTAGACTACGGTTTCGTCTCTCGCGACCATTTTGGTTGCGTGTGTTAAATAGTTTATTTACCCATATTATATATTATCTATTGTCTATGAGTATATCACGTATAAATTGCAGGTTGTTTGAACTCGATTAGTATTAAAGTATGTACATTTGTATTTTTTAAATATTTATATGTAAAAAATAATACATTTTACGTAGTATTATCAACAAGTGTAATTTAATTTCAATCGTTAAAAACTATGGCGAGTGAAAATAATATGAATTTGAGATAAAAAACTATCAAAAAAATAAATGAATTACTTGTTAACTATCTCACATTACTTAACAGGTAAGTTAACAAAATTTAATGTTATGTCATCGAATATCTAATTTAAAATGTTGATTATAGTACATTTTTTAATATGTGAAGTCAAAAGTAAATTTAACATGTCACTCTAAATGTTACTAAGCTGTTTTTATAGTTAATAAGAGTTATATCTTACTTTGAGGAAATCAAAACTATCGTAAGGATAAATTGACTATTGGATAAATTATTTTGCTTTTTTATTCTTTTATTTATTTATGCTATTATGCTTTTTTTTATTTTAAGAACATTGTATGCGACATTAGATGATGAAGGTTAGGTGTTAGAGTATTCATTGTATCGATTTTATGATATATTTAAATCCAATCAAAAGAATTATATTATACAAAAAACAATCCCATTACTATAAAATATGTAACTCGTTATTCAGTTTCATATTTTTTATCGAGAAAATGGTAGATATTTTAATGTAATTAGATTAACCAGTCAATTAATGTAGTTATGATATTTTATCCAACAAGTCGGAGAGAGCGTAATGCACGGTTACCATATGTTATTGTGATTAACGGAACCCTCGGAAGGGACCAAGGGATAGAGGATGTGATTGTTATTCTCAAAATTTATTTAAACTTGAATTTCTGAAAAATAGTCGCTTTATCACATTGAAATTTCAGTTATTTTTCGACGGCTGAATAACATATTTGGAAAAAAAAATCTGGTTGAATAGATGTTTGGTTCGGTTTGAGAATTTTATACACAAAAAATTAATTATTTAGCTCAAAAATAAAATTTATTATTTGATTGATTGATATTTTAGAGAACCACAAAAAATATTTCAATCCGAAATTGTCTCAATACTTCAGAGTTATCCAGAAAATCAAATACGTTTTTATTACAAAAGATTGAAATATTATTTTTACGAAGATAAAAATGACAAGTAGAGAATCAACCAAAAACATGACAAATAAGTTTGTGAAGTTGGACAAGTTTGAATGCAATGGTTTCAGAAGGTGGCATAAAAAGATGCATTTCTTGTTGACCACTCTGAAGGTTGTGTATGTTTTGAACACGCTCATGCCAGAGATCATTGGAAATAAGACAATAAAGCAAATGGGGAGGTGTTGTAAATGGAAAAATAGTGATTACATATATTGTCTGCAACGAATATTATATTTTAAATTCAAATGACAATTCTTATATTTTAAAATCAAATAAGTTTTCAGATCAAATAATTAATTATATGCAACGAATCAATCTACATAACTTGTGTAGGTTGAAAATAACTTTGATTATATATATTTTAAATAAAATATTTAGAAAAAAATATAATATTAACTCATAACATGAATTTCAATGTATATACGGTTTATGAAGTTGTTGAGTTTTGATTTGTCACGTAAACAAACTAATATTATATAAGATAAAATTACCATAGATTATAATAAATATGATAATGATTTGTTGAGTTTTGATTTATCGCGTAAACAAACCAATTTTGTATAAGGAAAATTTATCAAATATAACAATAAAGATGATCAAGAATGAATTTACTGACATTTGATTTGTCACGTAAACAAACGAGTAACATATAAAATAAAGTTGTCACATATTACAATAGACATGATAAAATAATTATTTAAATTTTTGAATATTGATTTTGTGAGTTCGAAACTTCATTCAATTATAAATATAATATATTATCTCAAATATTTGGTTTATAATAAGGTGTTTGTATAATATTTATGATGTATTTAAATTTTTAATTATCTAGATTAATTAATCATTGATTGTCATTATATTTATACTGCTACAGTTGATTTGGATGATAATATTATTGTCTAAAAATTTATTTAACTAAAAGATACATTTTTATACATGGACGTGCTTACGGGAATACACTGTTTATTTATGGTTAAAATATTTTATATTTGCCAAATCATTTCTATGATCGTTATATATTACCGATCGTTTTATCAATTGGATTTTAATAGTTTATTTTGTTATGGTGAATTACATTGTGACATGTATATATAGCAACTTTTTGGTTTATTTTTCAGGGAGAGTCTAATCTAGTATGTCATTTTTGACATATTGTTTATGGCTAAAACAATTCACTCAAATTTGAGTCGAACGATTTAGTTTATTATTCAACATTTGGTATGATTCGTAGAGGTTTATCGTTTTATCTTTTACATTCATTTACCTTATGACATATGTATTTATTTGGTAGTTTACATGAACGATATTGTGATCATAATAAATGATTATAAAGACACACCAAAACCTTAACTAACATTTATTTTACCATTTTCAGATAAAATACTTAGAAAAACTCAAATACTTTATGGGAATCACATTTGTTCAATCTTGATAACATATAAGTGTTTGTCAACAAGAGTATGATGTAGATATCTTAGATAGTAACTGAACTGAAGAATTGTAAACTTGTAAAAACCCTAATAAATCCAAACATCAAATTCCTACTTAATAAAGGGAAATCATTATTATAGCCTACTAAATACCAAATATATATTGGTAAACTTAACTACCTCATCATGACACGTCTTAAAATTTCATTCTTGATGAATGTTCTTAGTCAAGTCTTAAGTACTTCATGTGATTTTCATTATGAAACAATTTTTTACATCTCAAAAGTCATAAACAAGGCACAATGCAAAATTTTTTGTATGAAAGTAAATGCCACATTGAGATTGTTAGGTATTTAGATATTGCATGGATATATTATCCATATAATAGACATTCAAATAATGGTATTATGTCTTTGTTGGAAGTAACGTTGTCTCATAACAAAGTAAGAAAAAAAATTAGTTGTTTCTTTATCCACTATAGTTGCAGAATATTAACATCTTGCGTTGAATTTGTGATGGATTTTGAGTGATGGAGGCAAGATATCATGTTATGACGATGACATATAGGATTTGCGTTATGGCGGCCATAATATAATTTGGAACGATTGCGACAACATAGGTTTGTGTTATGATGGCTACGAATAGCACATTTTTCTTTTTTGGTCGTGGTCAAAATAAGATTTTATGTGTTTTTGAAGAAAGCTTTGTTAGAACTTTAATGAGTTGTTTAGACTATGTTCAGAATATAGAAATGGGTTATTGACAAATATTATTAGGGTTTTAAGTTAATTCCTAAATTTAAAATGGATATTTTTGAAACTTGAGATATAAATAGAGGAATAATACGATAATTTGATTAATAATTTAGAGTATGAGAATTATATCATTAGGTATGCAAATAACCAAACTTCCTCAACCCTTACTTTGTAATTCTCATTTATAGTTTGGTTATTTTTTAATAGTTACATTAATGATATTAACTACACAATTTGTGGCTATTATGGCACATGCTGACTGACATTAATAGCTAAATAGATTAGTTGTTCCTCAAGCACATTCGTGAGCCCTTTATAAATAAACTTTTTGTCATGTTACCTATACTAATGCTTTACATGTGCTCATTTATAATAGTAAGGATCCTTTATAGTATATGTCAAGCTCGACAACAACTCGATTTCGGGTATGGTACAAATCTAGTCCATATTAGTATCTTGATTAACTTCACACATTTTTATGAGATGGTGGAGAAGTTGCTAAAATATGTTCATAAGTCTTAAATTAATAAAGACGAGGTTGACCGTCAGATAAATAGGCTAACATAAGTAGATGAAGAATCTTTGGTAAATTTGGGTGCCATGGAAGAAAAATATGCATGATTATAAAAACATTAGTTTGAATAAAGGTATCGCGATAAGATTAAAAAAATCATAACAAGTTTGTGAGGTTGTGCTTCCCATTAACAATATACATAGTCATGGAATTTTGTAGGACATAAGAGAATAACTCAAAGAAAAAATCGATAAACATGAGGCCAAACTAGTGAAATTGGAAGACATAGGGGAGAAGGTGAATTAGGAGATAAGCTGAAATATATATATGCTAGTATGGTTTTTAACAATGCTAATGGTTTAACGGATTTAGAGAATGTTTACATTTTATAGGCTAGTCTAATGATGAGTATGATTATGGAGTCACCGAAGCAAAATGAAACGGAGATGAGCATGAGTAAGTCGTTGTAAATAATGCTTCAGATATGGTAGTATAACTGTCACGAACATATATTTGTGTTATGTAAGTTATATTTTGGGTGAGATTTAACCATCCACCCGCTAAATATATTAGTTCCAAATTATCATGGGGTAATGATGAATAAATTTGGACGTGTGGTTTAAGAGATGATACAGTTAAATCATGTGTGGTTAACACTAATAGTCTAAGTAAATGCAAGTGGTCACATTGCTAGTAAGATCATCAATAGTTTGGGTAGAACATGCTCAACAAGGGTAGATACATAAAAATCTGAGGGTGGAATTTTGCTTATTTGGGATAAATCAGACATCGATATTCAAATTTTATCAGCAGGTGAACAAATCATCATTAGTGAAGTCTCAAAACATAAATGTGAACCGTCGATTTTCTTGGTAGTGTATCTAGGACCAAAACCACGCAACATGAGGAACCATGGAAGACGCTTAAAGTGACTTTTCAAGGTTTCCAGACTTTGTGGGTTGTGGTGGGTGACTTCAATCAAATAGAAAATATGAGTGTGTGTTGATAGACGTGGGTTTCAAAAGGCTGATATTTAAATGGTATGATTTTTGGAATTCAGGCCATCAGATAATGAGGTAATTGAAATAAAGCGTACGTGAATATGATGTTGCATACTATATTTCCATAAACGATGATTATTTATTTACATCGAGTGCATTTGGACCATATCCTATATTGATTAAGCTTATATAAGATAATTATCATACTTAAGGTTTTAAGCGTTTCAAATTTGAGTTGGGTTGGCATTTAAATAATAACTTCCAAGATTTTATTAAAGATAAATTGGACATTTTTCAATTGGATTAGGGAAAATATCTCATTTACTCAAGGTTACATCCGATTATTGAAATATGAAGTGTTTGATAATATTAACCGAAAAACGATTACTTATTGCAAGACTATGAAGAATTCAACGCTCCCTTCGCATATTGTACAATTTTTCCTTTTCCAATTTTGGTAAGAAGTTAATAGATACGCATCTGACTTTACTAAATGAGGAGGAAATGTTCTGGTTTATACGTTCGAAAATATAGTGCATAAGTCTGTGTGACCATAAGACACAATTTTACCATCTCTCAACCTTACAAAAGAATAAAACACCTAAAACTACATATATCAAATAATAATCATGAGTAGTAGATTATGGATCTTCTCAATGTTCAAAGGTTGGTTAGATCGTATTTTGATAAATTGTATTCCATGTATATGTATTTTTTGGTATATTCTCTCTTTCGTATATCTCTCGCGTAAGCAAAGTATAATCGGATCTTTTACCTGAGGATTTATCAAATAATGAGATTTAGGATTTCATGTTACGATCAAGCTCATCAAATTTGATTAAATGGTATATTTATTGTATTTTATCAAAAATATTGGAAGACGGTTGGTCTGAATGTTTGTAGATGGTCTATAACACGATTGGAATATCAAATATTTTAACTCGACTTTATAGTAAAATAGTTCATATGATTCCTAATTTTTTTTATTTGGAGATACTCAATTAGTTCCGCATGATTAGTCTAGTCAATGTCTTAGTTAAGTTTATTATATTTATAATGGTAAATAGATTAAGACCCTTTTTATTTGAGCGTATTGGCCCAAATCATACAAGTTTATTTCTCAAACGGTCTATAATGATAAAATAGTTTTGGTTTAGGAGATGGACCATCGGTTGCGTAAAGTCATTGGGGTACATGGATAAATGATGGTTAATATCGACCTAGTTAAAGCGTATGACAAACTCATTTGGTGGTTTATTAAATATACATTACTTAATTTGGCCTTCCATCAACGTGATTAAGAGGAATGAGAAATCACTTGAACATTTCACGCCATAATAAAGTATATCAAAGAGGGTTTATTGGCTCTTTAACTTTTTCATTTGTATTGAATGCCTATTTATTATCATTCAATGTTTTTGTAGTAGTGGCAAATAGAGTCCCATCTGTCTTTATATGCAAGGCCCTCCCCAATCTTTCACACCTTATTTGCAAATGATTTAATGTTATTTATAAAGGATTCAGATGAGCGAGTCAAGTTTATTAAATAAGTATTACATATGTTTTGTGATAAATGAGGCCAACCAGTGAGCGATGAAAAAATATAAGTCGGGATTATTTATTATCTACGTAATATAAGTCGGGATTATGCTCAAAACTGATTGTGTGAGAGTTATTTGACCCACTAGAAAGAGAATATATGTTTTCCAATTTAGTAGTTTCCCCCTCATCTTTATAGTAATCTACCTAAAAAACTCTCTCAAAAGGTGACTTAAAAAATTGGTATACCCAGATTTGCCCCCTATGAGTCACTAAGACGAAGTTCCCACATTTAAACATTAGATCCTTTTTGTAACTTCGTTAAGGAATATCTATTAGATGGCATTGAAACAAGATGTATAGATCGATAAAGGAAAGAAACTAGACTTGAGGGGTACAATGAGTTTTAACTGGGATGAAGGTTTCTACAAAATGACAATGGGGGAAGGTTCTCAAAAAATATATTTTAAGGAATGGTTGTTGGATATGTAATTAAATCTTCGGATTCAAGAATGTGTAAAAGCATTTTGAAAATGTGGGATGTGATGTTTAAAGGTGTGAGTAGAGTTCGGTATTGCAATGAGGAGAGATATAAGTGGAAACTAAAGCCATCATGCATATTTTTAGTAAAATCAGCTCATGATTCGCTGATCCTACCGAGTGATGAGGTAATCAAGTGAGAAAAACTTTGGACGCTCAAGTATCCGTAAAATATACGAGTACTATTGTAGTGTGTTATAAGTAATAGGCTTTCGAAGACATAATAATTTAGTTAGACAATGTGTAGCAGTACCAATTATTTATGACAAATATGGTAAGGCCCCGTAGATGGCTATTCATTTGTTTAGAGATTGTGAATGATACAAATATCTTTGGAAATAATTAAGTGTTTCTTATGAATTTGTATAAAAGTTCTGAGAGTTTGGCGCAACCTGCAACAATTACTGAATGAACGCTGAAATGTCAAAATGGACAGTGAATAACATATATTCGCGCATCGAAAAATGAACGAGCACTTGTGAGCTATTTTTGATGTTTTAGCGAATTATTGAGGTGTGAGGGGTATTCTAATAATCCGAATAAGTTAATTTTATTATTGACTTTAGTATGATATATATTGATGGATATGAATAATATTTCTTTTATCATAGTGTTTGGCGAATGTCTGTAACAGAATTTGAGACAATGGTTTGGAATATGAACAATAATTACATTTGGGATAGAAAGAAGAGCTATAATTTCATAAAAAATCCTTGAGTTCTTGCATGCAACCGGCTGATCGGAGCGAGGAACCAGACAGAGCAGAAGAAAATCCAGGTAACCATTAGTTTATCTCAACTTCTTCATTGTCTGGGGTTGCTCTTATATAGCAAATCCCTAGACTTTCAAGAAACGTTATAGCTCTGAGACCAATTGGGACTCTGTTTCCGTTGCAATAAGAGTTCTTTTTTAGTTCAGTAGTATAGTTGACCATAAAATCAGCTAATTCGTTCTGTTCTCGAAAAACATGGATAACTTTCATGTTTGATGAGATTAATCTGTAACAACAGCTGAGCAGAGCTTTAAAAAACCATGGAGCTCTGCTAGTGAGAAGCATTTGAGCTAAAACCATACTATCCATTTCTATGTCTATCATAGTTATTTCCTTGTCGTAACAAAGTTGAAGCCCATCTATCATGGCCCTAGCTTCAGCTATTAAAGGACTTCCCTTTCCATACACATTCCCATAAGAAAATAAAATCTTCCCTTCGTGATCCCTGACCAAGCCTCCACCAAAGCATTCTCCCATAATAAAACAACCATCATCAGAGTTAAGCTTATATCGACCCAAATTAGGACTTTTCCACTTTAATGCAATAGGTAAAAAGGATTTGATGTACTGATTAATAATTCCCATAGATAAGCCAACATCTAAATCCCTGCCCCAGTGCCTCTACTTGAGGAGGCCCGATCTGTCCAGACTAGTAATAATGTATATGATTGAATTGATCATATCAATTGAACTATAATTAATGTCCTCTATTTTCTTTTTATTTTTGGCCTGCCAGATAACCCAAACAATTATAGAGGGAAACATAGTGCGAATATGGACCTTTTTCCCAGTAGACCAATACCATGACCTAACCAAATGTGGAAGGGTCATGGATCTAATAATGTGGATTCTGAGATAGGCAGCAAAGTAGTTCCAAACAAACCAAGCTTTCTGATATTTTACAAAAACATGGCTTGTATCTTCATAATTGTCACAGTGAGTGCACTTTGAAGCTAATTACAAGTTTCTTTTTTGCAGGATACTGTCAGTGGGAATCCATCCTTTTAAGACCCTCCAGAGCATGAATGAACGCTTGAGAGGGGTAACATTATTCCAGTTTTTCGCATACAGGTTAGAAACTGTACCGTTTTCCCTGAATTCCTTCCAAGTTGCTTTAGTGTCAAATTCACCAGTAGAACTAAGAGTCCAGCTTATTGTGTCATGTGTAATAGTGTTTAGACCAAAATTGAGAATGTTTTGAATCCGAAAATAATTTAAAACAGACTCAAGTTTTGGTAAATTCCAGCATCATTTATTCAAGTATTTATTGACCATAGAAGTAGAAATAGTAGCTTTGTCTTCCACCTCAGCAAAATTGATGAGATCCCTTTTAATACACCAATTTTCTAGATGCAAATCTACTTTACCATTACCAATATGTCAAAAAACATACTTGTCAGCCATGTCCCTTATGTTCCATAATCTTTTCCACACATTAGAACTTTTAGAAGGTAAGGAAACCAACATAGGATGTTGATTTTTAAAGTAAATTGCTTTAGTAATAGTGGCCCATATTGAGCCTTGGAAAATGCATTATAACCTTACATCTCTTCTCCAACTAAACTCGAAGAACTCTTCTCTTGAAAAATCAGCATATAACTTTTTTATGACCAAAACAATCATCCATCAGTTAATTAGCATATCTTTCAACTATAATCAACTAATATTTTACGAGATGTATATGAATTATCCAACACCGACTAATTTGGGAGAAATCCAACCCCGCATTTATAGGTCAAAACATATGGAATAAGAAACAAGAATCAATTGATGGAAAGTCTTTAAAAGACTTGGTCAGGAGTCCAACGGATCTGAAAAGAAGCAGCTTGAAAATAATATAACTCCAGAACAGTATGTATGGAAGAGATCTTGAATCGACTTAAAGTCATGAAATTTTTTTAAGAACTAAAGCCTGCAATCTAGAAAATGCTAGTAAAGAAAATTCAATCTAAGCAATAAAATAACAATAGGCTGAAACCTTAGTTAGCAAAACCATAGATATATTAGAAGTTGGAGATTTTATAAATTGCTATCCTTTATTTTTGCACATGACAAGACTTTCTAATTTCTATAGTTTATGATCATTTTTCAATCAATTTTCGTCTGTATTATCTCAATTTACTCGTAATGTTGTTTCCAATTTTTGTTTTTCATCGTTAATCAATCAATAATAAAATTAAAAAAATAAATATTTATTATAAAATTTCACACACTAGTCTCATCCTCTTCTAATTAAAAAAAAGGAAAAAACTAAAATTATAAATATTTTTTACAAAAGGCCCTTCAATTTATGGGCCAATAAAAGCTTTGGTTCAAACATCTACTAGCATAATCTGTGGTATTTTATCCGAAATGCATGACCGTTGATATCGTATGTAGATGTATGATTATAAGCAGCCCGAGCTTCACGCGGATCGTAATTACAATCCGTTGATTAGAAGAAGAAAAACAAATGGACTGTCAAGATTCTGTCGTTCTTATTCATCTTATAATTAGAACCTACGTCACACCATTTTAGTATCATTCACCCTCTCCTCTTTCACGCTATACAAATCCTTATCACTACTTACACCAACTCTAGAATGGCACGTACTAAGCAGACCACGAGGAAATCCACCGGAGGCAAGGTCCCAAGGAAGCAGGCGACCAAAGCCGCACGCAAATCTGCTCCGGCGACCGGAGGAGTGAAGAAGCCGCACAGATTTAGACCGGGAACAGTTGCGTTGAGAGAGATCAGGAAGTACCAGAAGAGCACTGAGATTTTGATTCTGAAGCTTTCGTTTCAAAGATTGGTGAGAGAAATCGCTCAGGATTTCAAAACGGATCTGAGATTCCAGAGCAGTGTTGTAGCCGCTCTTCAGGAAGCTGCGGAGGCGTATCTGGTAGGTTTGTTTGAGGATACCAATATGTGTGCAATTTATGACAAAAGAGTCACAATCATGCCCAAGGATATTCAGCTCGCTAGAAGAATCAGAGGAGAGCGAGCTTAAGCAAATATAAGTAATAGAAATAGAGTTATAGATTATTGATTATGTATTATCTGCTTTACTCAATGAATTGTAGGTATTCGTACTAGTGAATCAGCTCTTGTGTTCCTTTTTCATTTATGATATCTGAAATCGCAACTATGTTTGGATTTTTATGAAATCAATGTTGGTCTCAAGAATCCCTTGTAGAGTGGTTTTTTGGTAAAGGAGTTCATGAGTTTCTATGTTATAAGATAATCATTCGCAATAACTTCGATCTTATATTCTTTCGTGTTCATATTGAGGTTAATCAGTATCAATAACGAAAGAGGACTTGGAATTTTTAAAACATATGACAATGCCACACTATATATATACACTAATGTTAGAGTGTCAACGTTAGAATCAATAATATATGGGCAGTGTTAAAATTTATATGGGCTATTTAATATTAGTCTGTATATGGGCTAGGGTTTATAGGGTTTACTTTATGCCACACTATATATACACTATTATTGTAATTATAGGATGAGGATTTGGTATTAACACAGTTCTTGATCCTACGCGCTCAACTCAAGCTGTGTACTGTTTCTGTCTCATACACATTCACAATTCTCTTATCATGGTATCAGAGCCATAGCCTTCAAAAACCATAGCCTTCATCGGCCGGTGTGTTTCCGGCGTAGCCTTTATTAGTCGGCGTGTTTCCGACGTACCCTCTATCAGCCAGTGTGTTTCCGGCATAGCCTTTATCAGCCGGCGTGTTTCCGGCGTACCCTCCATCAGCCGGTGTGTTTCCGGCGTACCCTTCATCAGCCGGCGTATTTCCGGCGTACCCTCCATCAGCCGGTGTGTTTCCAGCGTAACCTCTGTCAGCCGGTGTGTTTCCGGCATAACCTCCGTCAACCGGGGCGTTTTTGGTAGTTTTTATAGCAGACGAATCACATTCGACAATGGACCAGACAACCTCTCCTACGTCACGTAATGCGGTAGTGGGGTTCCGGAAGATTGATCCGACTTCTCCCTATTATCTTGGTTCCAGTGATAATCCTGGTAATATTATTTCCACTGTTAAATTTGACGGCACTAATTATGAGGTTTGGTCTCGTTCTCTGCGTTCATCTATGAAAGGTATGAGAAAGCTTGGTTTTTCGGATGGAAGTATTGTGAAACCAGTAGATCCGAAGTCTCTGGAGGATTGGGATGTTGTTCAAGCCACACTCGTTCAGTGGATTCTGAACACTATTGATGAGTCGCAGCGCAAATATGTTTCGTATTTTGAGGAGGTTAAACCTCTGTGGGATGTTCTGCAGCGTCGTTTTGCTGTTAGCAATATTCAGCGCAAACATGAGTTGAAGGAGGAGTTGGCTGCTTGTAAACAGACCTCTACTATGTCTGTTTCTGAATACTTTGGGAAACTCGAGAAAATCTGGGATGAGTTGAGCGCGTAGGATCAAGAACTGTGTTAATACCAAATCCCCATCATATAATTACAATAATAGTGTATATATAGTGTGGCAGAAAGTAAACCCTAGAAACCCTAGCCCATATACAGACTAATATTAAATAGCCCATATACATTTTAACACTACCCATATATTATTGATTCTAACGTTGACACTCTAACACAATCTCTTCAAACTAAACTCTGCTGGAAAACATAAACCATAAGATTCACTTTGGATCAGGTGTCTAAAGAGTATTCGGTATAACATTTCGATATTGAGGAAGAACAAGGCTTAGAAATTGTCAGCAGAGAGCAACAACTCGAGGGAAATGATTTATAAGTGTTTGTCGGAGCAGGCAATGTAGATTTATTACATCATAGATTGTGAATGATTTGCCTTTACAAGACCTGGTAGTGATTCCAGCAATGCATAAAGAATGTAAGAATGTTAGTAGACAATATATACTGCATGGTTCATTGAAGATTCATTTACTCGATGTCTGGCTCCCGTCGTATTAATATGTACTGACTATGGAGTACAGATATAACAAATTGCTTTGGAGATCTATTGTTATCTAGAAGTGTGATGATGCACTTTTGTCATGACTATTTCAGCCAGTTTCGAGCTGGCTCCAAAACCTGTGTGGAATGGAGATTTACTACAGATTTCTTTTGAGGTTTCCTGGCGTAGGTTTCGTTGAGATACAAAACTACTTTGACGGAGGGTATAGTGCGATATTTAATATAAACAAAACATTATTTTCTTTTATTTTATTCGTAAGTTTGATGAATGTACCGGCTCATTCTCTCAGTATGAGATTGGTGAGTTCGATCATTGCTACTATCAATCTGAATTGTGTGATCTTAAATCGTACGTTTTTTCCATCTTGATTAATAAAAACCTATTAAATACTATATTTCAAGAATTTATCGTGTTTTTGTTAATAGTGTTTGGAATGATTATTTGTCCATGTCAATTTCCCGTTTTGGTTATTTCCGCTATTCTGACCACTCCACTGTTACATTTAATTTGGGTGGCCCTAGGCCACTTATTAAAAAACCTTTTATTTTTTTAAATAGCTCAAAGACTCATCATTCTTATAACGAACTGGTGTCTTCTTCTTCGAACCTCCTGATCTCTGCTCAAGGTATGAGAATGGTTTCCAAAAATCTCACTCGGCTTCAATTTGCTCTATGTGACCTCAATTGTAAGGAATATAGCGATATTAACGGTAGGGTGGCGATTTCCCAAATCCATATTTTCTCGGATCAATCCACCTTAGCTCACGACCCTCTGAATTCTTCTATGCTCTATGTTGAACTTGTTGCTTCCTCCGTTTATATCTCCCCAACTGTTCCGTGGAATCTTTCTATAAACAAAAGTTTAGAGTGAATTGGCTTAAGCTTGGGGACTATAACACTAATTTTTTTCATCATGCTATAAAAACCATATTATTATGAATAAAATTGTCTTAACCACTGATAGTGATGGAGACCTCGGCACTTCCACAAACGAGGTGGCGAGTGTCTTGGTCAACTATGTCTCTAACCTTCTTGGCTCTAGGTCTCTATGGGGTTACACTAGGCTTGATCGTATCTCTTTTCTTATTTCTGCTAAAGTGAATCCCCATGACCACTCCTTGATGGTCCGTCGTGTTACTTGTGCAGAAATTAAAAGTGTTATTTTTAGTATTGATAACGAAAAATCCTATACGCCTCATGGCTTCAATGCAGGATTATTCAAGTATTCTTGGAACCTCGGCGACAAAGACATTTGAGATAGGATCTTAATGTTCTTCTTGAGTCTTTTTGGAATGCTCCCTAAAAACGATTGTTCCTCTTTTGCCGAGGATTTTAGGCCTATTGTTTGTTGCAATGTGGTTTACAAGATAATTTCCAAGATAATAGCCGATAGGACTTTAGGCCTATTGCTGGTCGTAATATTACAGACAATATTATTCTTTCCCAAGAACTACTTAGGGATTACCAAATTAATTGTAAGGGTTAGAGAGTCTCTCTCAAAATCGATCTGATGAAATCTTTTGTCAACGTTCGTTGGCATCTTATCCTTGACATATGGGTGATAATGAATTTTCTAGAACATATGATCAGCTAGATTATTCAACGTATCGCCACCCCGTCATATTTTGTTAATATTGATGATGACCCTCATGGGCACTTCAAAGGCAAGAAGGGTCTCAGACAAGGTGACCATTTATCTCTCTTCCTATTTGTCTTGGGCATGCAAGTCCTTTCAAGTATCCTCTAGAAGATAAATACTGATAGTAATTTCAATTTCTACTGTAAATGCTATAAGCAAAGATTGTTAATCTCTACTTCCTAGATGACCTAATGATTTTCTATTGTGGTGACATAAACTCCCTCAACCTTATCAATGATGGTCTTAATGATTTTTTTTGTTCTCTTAGATCTTAAAGTAAGCCCTCAAAAGATCCAAATCTTCCTTTCCTGGGTTAACCCCACTCTTAGAATAAACCTGATCAAAATCCTAGGTTTCAATGTACGGTTTATCCTGGTTAAGTATCTTGGAGTCGCTCTTCTCCCGGGTCAACTTTCTTATAACGAATGTTGAACCCTTCTTGACAAAATTACTTCTCGTATTGCCTCTTGGACCTCAAAACACCTCTCATGTGTTGGGAAGCTTCAACTTATCAAATTAACACTTTTCACGGGACAGGTTTGTTGGTCATTGATCTTCATTCTCCCCGCTAGAGTTCTTAAAGAACTTTCTCATTCTCTCTGCCATTTTATTTTTCAGACCATGAGATAAAGGCTACATATGCTAAAGTGGCATGATTTTTTGTTATCTTTCCCTTATATGACGGTAACCTTAGTATTCTAGACCTAAAAACTTGGAATCAGGCGGTCATCCTTAAACACTTGTGATTCATCGTAAGTAAACTCGACAACTCAATCTGGTGTGACTGGATTTAGTGTGAGAATATTAAAGACAAAAAATTTAGTCTTTAAAGATTGATTTTTCTCCTTCTTGAACTTGAAGGGAAATTTTGAATCTTAGGCCTCTCGCTAGCAATTTGTATAGGGTTGTGATTGGTGATGGGGAGTAACCATCGAACCTTCCAAGAGATTAACCATCTCCTCATTTCTCTCCCCCCTCAACATCCTCAACTATGAAGCCAACAATCGGAATGCTAAGAGTGAGATTACCAAGTTCATTATCAAAGATACCTACAATGTTATTCGTTCACCTACCCCCGCGTCAGGTGGACGAGGCTTGTTTGACATAAATTTAATATTCCTCGTCATCCTTTATCATTTAAATTACTATCCACAAAAAACTCTTTACCCGAGATAAGCTGTTGAGTTGGGTTCTAAACACCCTCTCGGATTGTGTCTTATGCAATTACGCCTCAAAAATCATTAATCATATTCTCTATGACTGTTGTTACACCCAGAGCATATGGAGTTTTTCTAGTTCCAAGTTTGGTTTTCCTTTAAGTCACATTAACAATTGGGCATCTTGGATCATTGAAGCGTCTAACTGGCCGTCATGCAGACTTCGATACATTTGGCGTGCATGCTTTAACGCTATTTTCTACCACGTCTAGTGTGAGAGGAATACTAAAGTTTTTACATCCTCTTCGACCATCACCTCTGTGATATTTTACCGTATAATTTTTTACCTCCGCTTCAGATTTTATGGTACCAAGGTGACCTGGCCTAGCGAGGCCCTTTAGAATTCTTACTTATTTTGTTTAATGTTTGTTTGTATGTGCCTATTCTTCCTACTAGTTTGATGAATTTTCTCTATTATGTCAACGATGTCTCGCCTCTTTATTCATATCGGTGTTAGCACATTCGTTTTATGTTGTTATTTGTTTGGCCAATTTTTAGCTAATTATTTTGGTTTTAGTGCTTGCACTTTGCTTGTTGTACTTGTTTGACCATTTTTGGTCAACTTCTTCGATTTTATTATTTTCTGGATCTTTCAACACTCTTCGGGGTATTCCCCTGCATATGTAAGAATATTTTTTTCTTCTAATTTAATGCATTTATTCACACACAAAAATATTAAGAAAAGGACACTCAAATGTAACCTGTCATTACTTATGCTACAATTGTTTCATTTACAAGAAATTAAATGTATATCAACTTACGATAAAATTATAATATACTTAAATATTATTTGAGTTCATATATATAAGAATTATAATTGGTTGTATCCGAATAAATTTTTAATGATATTTTAAGTTGGTTTTAGAATGAAAAAATAGTTTTTTTTACAAAACAACTTAGCGTGGTTAGATTATGTCTTAAATTTATTAGATCTCACATTATTATTTTTTATTCTTACTAAAAAAGTTTAAAAAATAAAAATTATCCGAAACTATTCTAAAAATTATATGTGTCACTCAACCAATTTTTTTTTAAAACCCTAATACCTCTAAACCCTAACATAAACAGGTATAAAGCCTTTGTTTCTAAACTTTAACTAAAGATAAATAACGATTTCAGTTGTGACATGTTGGATTTTTTAGATAAAAACAAAGAAACAAAAATAAAAATAACATTCTAAGCTGTGTAATTATAATTATTTAAATCGCACAATTTTTTTTGACGAACATGCAATATATCTCACCAAACGTGCGATTTTGTGTAGGTTTAGTTGCACCTATCATGTGATTTGGTATAGGTTTAGTTGTACAAAGCGTGCGATTTTTTATAGGTTCTTCGCTTGTTGGCTGCGACAAGATGTTATATTGTCAAAAACCTAGACGCGATAATATACGTATACGTAGTTATAACTTAGTAAAAAAATTATTCACCGTGTTAGCGAGAACTATGGTTATTTATTCATGCTTTATGATATATCTGAGACCATTCAAAATTAAAATCTTTTAAGTTTGATACTGAGTTATAGCTCTATAAAAAGACTAAAGTCATTAGACCTACCCGTCATAGTGAGTACTATGGATGGTATGATGGATCTGGGGAACAACATCATGACCAATTTTTTCTCTACCTAGACGAGTTTTGTATACTTTCTTACGATAACATGTCATGTTTACCTTATGAATGATATATTTGGGAGATAAAATCATACTTTACATAAAATTGTTCAGAGTATGATCAATTATACCTCCTTACATATTTCATTATGTATGGAACCTCCTTACCTATATTCACTATATATGGAAGTCATTAAATGTACAACGTTTTTTTCTTAATAAGATACCTACTAAAGTATTAAATAAGGCGTCGCATGAGCCTTTTATAAGGTGTAAACTTAGTTTAAAGTATTTACACATTGGAGGATGTCTAACTGAAATAAAGTAATCTAAGCTTAAAAACCCATAAATTGGAATCCAAACTAATAAGGCGCTATTTTGGAGGTTACTTAAACCTCGAGGCTTACATATTTTATTACCCACCAAACCTACAATCCTTAAGATGTGAACCACCCAAATTTTAAAGGATATTGATTTTTAAGAAAATGATTCATATAATAGAAGTAGTTAGAAAGAAACATTTATTCTTTGCAAATAATATTTAAATTGATTTATCATTCAATTTCTGGACGTGAAATAGTTTAGTACATCACACTAATATACCAACTCACACTCAAAAATAAAAATATTGATATTGTATAGTGAACAAACTCACCATCTTCAGAAATTTGTGCAACCTGAAAAGTATACATTGCGTATATATAAGAAAAAAATAGAAAATAAATATCATATCTCTAAAATATGTGGCATTTCATAAACATGATAAATTTTTTGCTACTCAAATTAGTAGAAATATGAAAGTATACATAAATGATATGTTTGTAAAAAGTACAAAAAAAACACTTTCAAGATTTAGGGCAAAATATTTTGAATGTAAAAGTTATCCGTTTGAAGTTAAACCCTAAAAATTGTACCTTCGAAGTTTGGTCATGAAAAGTATTGGGGACATAGTAATTGAAAAAATTGATAGAAACTAATTTGTTAATTTGCATTTTGTTGTTCAGATTTGCACCAAAGAGAAAACAACATGAGGTTGTTGAATATGAGCTCATAATAGGGAAATATATGTTGTGCATAATAGCTTGGATACCAACTCAAACTTTGCACTAAAAAAGAAACAACAAAATCAAAGATTTGTGTATAATGTGTATCTTTCCAATTGCTCAATTACACTGTATACCCATGTTATTATATATATATATATATATATATATATATATATATACTAAAGTTGTAACAAACTATATGTTGTGATAATATTATTATGTAATATATATAATAGTTGTAACAAACTATATGCTGTAATAATATTATTATGTCTAACAAAACTTATCAACTTATTATATTTTCACATGCTTGTCTATAAAATCTCCTTATTGCATTCAGTGTTAACTCAATTAGTATTTGGGTTTGTGACTCATTATCCAACTCATGAGCCCAATTTTTCGTGACCAAGACCACCTAGTGTATCCATGTGACTAAACACCACCTGAATCCTAAGGTTAGAACCACTGGATTTCATCTTATCCTTTTACCAATACAATCTCATCTACAATTTTCTTATCATTGCTCAATGTATCTCATTTAGCTAGCCATTATTCCTCTTTTTCAAAAAATTATCATGACCCAAGTGTTTCACGGGTCGAAAATAATTTTTGGCATGTGAATACATAATTAAATTCTAAGGAAAAATCTAAATAGTTTTGTTGAAATTTTTTTTAACACAACAATTAAAAGGGAAAACATAAATATATTTTTAGGGATTTCTTTGTAACAGAAAAACTACGAGGAAAAACTTAAATACTTTTATAACGGATTTGAAATGGGTGAATGATACTCATAAGTATTTGTTTTAGCTCTCGTTAATGACAATAAATTCTATTTTCATAACACAAATAGCGAGAATTAAATAAGAGATTTTATAGCAGAGTTGTATGCTGAAACATCATACAAACTATGAATAAATGCAGATAATAAATAAACAAGATAAATTTGTTAATTATACAAATATAACTACATCAACACTTTACTAATATGGTATGGTGACAACCTCGCTTATATGAGCTGACCAGGTTGTATGGTGGCTACAAATACAACCAGATTAAAAAGTACGGGCTTGTAGCTTTAAAAGCACAATAACACGAAAAAAAAAACTAAAAAAAAAATTAAATATTTTCCATTGCTTTAGTTTAAATCTAATGAAAGAACTTTTTTCGTAAACTATTTAAACAAAATGTTATGTTAAAAAAAATAAAACTGATATAAATTGTTTTGTATGCTTAACTAATATATTTTCATATAAAAGTGGTATTATTTTAATTTTATTTAAACTATTATGTGGCCAAACATTAAAAAAATTAATTTAAAAAAATAATATATTAAAAAATAAAGCAATTTTTAAATTTTTAAAAATTTAAATTGTTTTATATTTTTTTTGGAAAAAATATTAAATAAGAAATAGAAAAATGTTCATACAAATACATGAGGGATATCCCAATGGAAGATATGACTATCGAAAAGGGAATCGACGTGTACAAATGTTACAGTGACTCGAAAGCATGGAAAACTAGGATACAAAACAACATGAAACATGAGTTATATGACAAATCATCTTCAATAATGAGTAGACAACATATCTAATGGAAGCCGTAAACACTAGCGAGCACGGTCGTGGCCAACAGGTTGGCGAGAGAAGTCTATAAACAAAAAGAAAAATATACGAGTAAATAAAAAATAATAGATAAATTACTATGACCAGCCAATTTTGGTGTCATTGGAATTTTAATATATTGATAGGATCTTGAATACATACATATAATAAATTTTAGATTCTTTCAAATAAATTAAAGGTTTAAACAAATACGTCACAAGTTCTGAGAAATCTTCAGAGGAAGCTTGAAATGACAGGTTTCATTGTCTCAATGAAACAAATATACAAGAAATACATTTATGGGTTTGTATCAGATTTTCATTGTCCATTGCTTTGAGTATGTTGGAAGATACGTTGCACGACAAGGTTTCTTACTTGATGTCTTAATTAAATTGTTTAGCAATTAGTTTCATATAATTATTTTGTCTTAAGTAAGCCATTAATTCACGTTCTTCCAAAAATTATACTTCTAGTGCATTTGTTTCGTCATTGCTTCTATCGTTTTAGAATTATATCCAAAATAAAATTACACTTATATCACCGAGTATTTATGATTTATATTCTATCTATAAGAAGAAAATGTGTTTTTGTTGTTCTATTATATTTGATTTTTGATGACCATAGGGAATTATGCGGATTTGTTCTTATTTTTTTTCTTCTCAAATATCTTCTTAAAATTGTTAATGGTTTCTTTGTTTGTGATGTATACTTGCCAATTTCCTAAAACATGGAAGAGTAAAAGGATATGATGCTTAATACCAATGTTTTTACAGTATATTTCCAAGGCCTTATTTTGGAATTGGGGGTCATAGGTTGAGACAATGACTCTTGGTGAGCCAAACCTACAAACGATAAGTTGATGGATGAAGCAGATTATATTTTCTTTCTAGATACGTTTTTTACTTGAGTCTCAACCGAATTGGTGATATATTCTACTGGTTTGATCAAATATTATGTATTTTTGGGTATGTTACTATAGATCTAACTATGTTATTTCCCACACTTCGTAGAGGTGTTAACCTACCAATGTTGTTATTTTCCTCAAGTGGAATTTGTATAATCTTGGTAAATATGTAACACTTATCACATCGATAGACAGGTTGGACGATGTTTTCTATAAACTTTAAACAATAGTATCACGTTCTAAAGATTTTGTAGTAAATATCCTTGATCTAGTGTTTGGCCATACACTCTTTCATGTATTTTGTTCATTATGTTGGTTTCAACTATCGTGACGCATCGTACTAGTGGTTGCGTGAGTGATCAATGGAATTTGAAGTTATTGAAGAGAATGTAGCACGTTGTTCTATATTTTATACTACAATTTTCCTTGGTCAAACAATTGTAAACCATGTAGTTGGTCCATTCTAAGTTTTTGACATTTTTGGCATCATCACTACATGTGTTTTGTTATCATTTGTTTCGTCAAAGATTGTGTATACAGCCACAAATTTTTCGTTGTAGATGATGATCAAATTATTGTTCTTTACAACATGTGATGCTAAAATAATTATAATTTTGATTTATACTCTATAAATTTGTGTTTAGTTGAACTCATTTATTTGGTGTCGTAATTTATTACACTACATTGATACATTGCCATATTTTTATTGTGTGTATCATATTTTCAACTGAAGGATAATAATTTTTTGTGATGAATTACATACTTTGTTGTTAAATACATTATTGGTATAGTCAAGTAACAATTTAACAATATTTTCAGTCTCTAGGTCGTACGAAAAAAAAATAATTTATGATAAATTTTGACTCATAATCAGCAATTAGAATACCTGATGGATTTTGGGTTTAAATCATAATACTTGTAAGTAAGAACAATCATAATACATTTGGAAAATAATTTGGTGTAGTGCTTCACGTCTGATTCAGACAATCTATTGATAAATGTTTTAATCGAATAATTTTAATTATCCTAAAATCTATGGATAAATTTGGATTATTTATACACTTAATAAACCATCTAATAAACCAAAACTTTAAACCACCACATAAATGGTGGATTATTATTGTGGAAACACTTATAAAGTCATAAACTCATAAATATAATAGCAAAATAATAAATATTTCATATTGTATGGATGATGCATGAACTCAATGTAGTGTTCCGAATTACTTATGAATTCATATTTTAAGTTACTATGGTTAGATTTTTGTTGTTATTCCAGTTTTTTCCCACGACAATCCAACCTTCCTACGTTATTTAATTTTAGAGGGTTATTTTCTCTTCTATTTTTAGTTCACTATTTTAATTCTAGGCTGATTCTGATGATTCAGACTCCTCACTTAATCAAAATTTTAATATGTTGAACATTGATGGATCATCTCATGTTTTCACAGAAAATAGAAAATCAACGGAGAAACATTCCTCACCTCTATCACTACGCAAGATTTTTATGTTAATGTCCACTTGGTTTTCAATCTCTATTTTGAATATCTTATACATACTAAAGGCTTCATCTTCATGTTTAAATACATATACATATAAAAATCTAGAATAGACATATTTGGAAGTTATAAAATATATTTTACCCACATGTCAAGATACAATTTAACTCACATATATTTATATGTATTAAGTCCTATAATTTCAGATATCTTTATACAAGTGTATATAGCTTCTTAACCATATAAAATAATTTTTACATTTTTTGTTTATGTGAATCTCTATATATGCTTTCATTTGTACTTTAGATATAATGTTATAAGAAATATATTTTCACGTTTGTATTGTATTATAGCCCTTGGGATTCAATAAATATATATATATATATATATATATATATATATATATGAGTTTTTAATTTTATCAGAAGAAAGAAAGTAAAATTGGTCATAACATTTCTGATTACGGTTATGGGGGTTGTGATGGTAAAATATATAATGCTAGTGATGTTGGATACAAGATTCAAAATACTCATACATATTATAGTAATAGTAAACATTTAGTGGTCATGAAAGACGTGGTTTTTAAAATTTCAGTAATGCAGAGTGCTTCTATTGTCATGAATTTGGTCAACACAGAGTGATATTATCCACTATAAGCACAACAGTTTACTAAAATAAAAACTTTCAAAGATCTAGTTGTGGTTTTTCTGAAGAGTGTGCGCAGTTTTCCAAGCACCATAAATCATTAAAATATTTTAATCTTACATATAGTGCAACTTCTCGATTACATTATTGAGATACATGTTTTCTTTCTTCATCATCAGATTGAGTAACTGATTATAATATCATTAAACACATCAATGAAAATTAAATACTTTTTAATATTGTTTTTAACACACATCATTCATATATAACATTGGCAAATAGATCATCATCTATTGTTTTACGCTCAAGAATTATTAATTTAAATGAAAATATTTATTTGACTTATGTTTTAAATTTTACTTAGTTTTCAATTAAGCTTATTTATATAATAATTTTTTTTAAACACTTAAAAAATTGTCATGTTTTATTTTGCTAATTGTTTGTTTCAAGTTCTTACTACAAAAAGATATTTAAAATTATATTGCATGTTCTAATGTCCAACATCCATTTGAAGCGCATTGGGCATGGGTCATCCATCTTATTCTCTCTTAAACAAAATTATCCTCAATTTAAATATTTAATCTCATTAAAGTATTGGTCGTGTCAATTTGCAAATCAGCATCATCTTCAATCATATTCTTGTGTCAATAAAGAGGTTGAGTGTCCATTTGAATTTGTTCATTCAGTTGTTTATGTTTTAAGTATATCGTTAGCTTTGTCGATGATCATTCTCAGGGTGCATGGATTTATTTCATAAAAAAACATTCAAAATTATTTCACAATTATTATTCGGAAATTACAACTCAGTGTAATTTCCCGATTCGTGTTTTAAAAGTGATAGTGGTAACCGAATTTCAATCACTTATAGAAACGTGAATTTGTAAATCAAATTTCTAATTTGGATACACCATCTCAAATTATTATCGTTGAAATAAAAAAACAGACATCTTCTAGAAGTTGATTGTACACTTCTTTTCTAAATAAAAGAACCAAAACCATTTTGGTCAGATGTTGTTTATACTGCTTGTTTTTTTATTAATTGAATATGGTTTGTTGTCCTTCATAATAGTATTCTATATTTGTTTTCTTCAAAACATGTATTCCCTTGTAAACCCCAGATATTTGGTTGTACTTGCTTTGTTAAGGATGTTAGTCCTAAGCGTATTAAAATAGATCTCAAATCTTTAAAATGTATTATTTATATTGCAAAGTTCAAAAAAGTTATAATTGTTTTTCTTTATCTCTTAATCAGAATGACGTGTCTAGGGATGTTATATTTCTATGGCGTGTTTCATTTTTTCTAGTTTTTCCTAACATCAACCTTCAAACAAATAAAGAGGCTGGTGATCTCCTCCTGCATATCGTATTTCGGTCCTCTAGTGTTACTGAAATTTTTACAGATTATGTTACTTTATTTATCGCACTCCTTCAACCATATTGGCCTCCTATTAGACAAGTTTATTCTTGAAGTACAAAACCTCATCCAACGTACTTACTACCGATTCTTTTGTTTTTGAATCCTATTACAAATGATGGTGAGTCTGATATTGATCTTCTTATCGATTTTCGAAAAGGTAAAATAGAACGTATCCAATTTTCTCTTTTCCAAAATATGATCATTTTTTAACTACTACGATAGCTTTTATTGGAGCTCTTGATTTTATTTCTATTCTAAAAACTATTCGCGGAGGTCTATATCATTCTAGCTGGTGATTTGTAATGCTTAAAAAGATAAAGAAATTGCAAGATACTAGTACTTGAAAATTGGTTAATTTTCATATAAAAAATTAAGTTATTAGTTATAAGTGAGTGTTTAATGTCAAAGTGAATCCATACAGGATGATAGCTCATCTCAAATCAAGGCTTGTCGCAAAAGGACATGCTCGAACTTATGGCGTTGACTACTCTGAGACATTTTCTCTGGTATCTAAGTTTACCTTTATTCGTTTATTTATTACTTTAGCAGCTTCAAATTATTGTACATTGCATCTATTAGACATAAAAAATATACTCTTACATGTAGATATCCAAAAAGAAATGTATATGAAGCAACCACATAATGTTGTTGATTAGGGGGGAGGAGATAAAATGTATATCAATAGTACAAATAGTTATATGGTTTAAAACAAAGTCCCAATGCTTAGTTTGACAGGTTTAGTGAGTCATTCATTGAATTCGGGTTAAAGAATAATATTTTTTATCAATTTGTGTTTCATAATTTTTTAACAAATGGTATTATCCATTTAATTTCTTTTTGGCAATTGAAATAATAATAAGCAAGAAATTTGTTTTTTTATAGTAGAGAAAATATGTTTTAGATTTACAGATAGAAACTAGAAAGTTAATAGCAAAATCATGTAATACATTGATGGTTCCTAATTTGCAGTTACTAAAAGTTGATCAAGATTTATTTGGTTATCCAGGCACATATCATGGATTGGTATGAAAACTTAGTTATCTTACTGTAACTAAACCAGACATTGCATATGCAGTCAGTATTGTAAATCAATTTTGCATTCCCCATGGTTACCCATTGTGCAGCTCTAGAATATATCTTGTGTTATCTTAAATAATCTCATAAAATCGGATTGTGGTATCGTAGTAATGGTCATACTAATATAGAATGTTTTGAGGATGAAAATTGGGTTTGATATAAAGTCAATAGAAGATCGACCACTAGTTATTTTGTTTTGTATGTATATGGTATCTTAGAAGAGTAAGAAACAAAATATTATATCAAAATCGAGTGTTGAAGGTGAATATAGTTCCATGGCTTGATCTAATTGGAAGATAATTTGGATTTTTAATTGTTGAATGATATTGGCATCAAGACTACAATGTCTGTAAAGTTATGGTGTGATAATCAGTTTGCGCTGCACATTGCGTTTAATCCTCTCTTTCATAAACGAAAACAACGTATTGAAATTGGTGTCATTTTATTCGTAAAATGATTCAAAAAAATATTATTATACATAATATGTCAAAAACATGATAAAAATTAGGAGATATATTTACAACAACGATTAATGGATCGTATATTACTTATATTTGTAACTAGCTAGACATGTTTAATATATATGCTTCATCTTGAGGGGGTGTGATTTTGTTTCATCATTTTGATCAAGCTTGTACCTCGAGTACTTTTGTTCAAGTTTCAATGGTATTTCTTGCACCTTAGTTGTTCAAGTTTCAAAGGTATTGTTATTGTCAAACTTCAAGTATTTTTGCACAAACTTAAAGAAGAATGTTAAAGAAAATAAATCACAACAATGTCAATATATTATTGTAAAAAAATATTATCTTATAATATATTTTATTATAATATAATATATCATAAATTTGATTTAGTCAATAGTCAATGTTTGTATTTAGTTACGATAGATTAGAATATAATTTTTACAATTTTTCTTTATATGAATCTCTATATATAGGGTTAAAGTTTGTACTTTAGATATGCTTTTATAATAAATATATTTTCATTTTTACAATTTCTAATAGAGGTACAACCCTTGGATAATACAAGGTTTTCGGATTGATACACTAAGTGAAATCCAACCTTAGCTAGTATATTATCGAAAATTAAATTTTTGTTCATTTTCACAATATAGTATATTTGCAAAAAATATATTTTTACCGCTAGTAAATACTAACTTTACACTTTGTGTCCTTCCATTTAAACTTGTTTGTACTTCTCATGTGCACATCATTTGGTCTATTATATTATTTTGAACAAATATTTGCTATAGAAAACACAGAGATAAGCGTATATATCTTACCATCAACGTTAAGTCTTTTCTTCAATAGTATCGCATTATATCACGCTTTCAACAATATATTCCTCCAAAGAATTTATAATTTTACCATTTTTCTTAAGGTTGTAATCACGATAATAATGACCTTGTTTTCCACATAGGAAAAAAAATATCTTTTCACTCTTAAAAGTATTCTTGTTATTGTTGTCAAATGTATCCTCACCGAGTTTATGTCTCCTAACTTTGGTTTTATTGTATTCACACTTTTAGAATGTCTCATCTTGGATTCTTATTCCGCATCTCTATTACATGATTCCTCCTCAATTATCAAGTGTTTCAAGATTTCTTCCAAACTACACTTTTCGGATTTATGAGGTACCATATTTTGGTAGTTTTCCCAAGACGAAAGAAATTTTGTTATGGTTGCACATACTTGAAAAAAAAATAGAAGCGCTAATTTAAGAAACACTGGTTTATTGACTATGATTTGTTACTAATGTATTTTGGATGGAAGTGGTTTTCCATCAACAAATTTAAAATATAAATATTGAGATATTGAGAATTTATTTTTGTACTTTTTCATTAGTTTTCTACCTTTCTTCAAGGATATTCCAAATCTTTAGTATTGAAGCCTTGTTTATGTAAAGATCAAATAAATTGTTCAAAAAAATATTCAAGATGTGTCATCAACGTATTATATTATCCTTTTCGTTTCTCCTTGATCTCATTAGTGTTTTTATTGATACACTCTAGCATTTTTTCCAAGTTTAGATCAATGATGTAATGGACTCTGAGTGCGGTCGGCAAGAAACTTATTTTACCATCAAAACGGTCCAATCTTATAAGAAGTTGGTGCATGAGTTCAGTAGTAGACATAATTGTTCTGGTACGGTTGATACTAATTATTTTTTATTTTTAGAAAATGAAATATCAGAAAAAAAAATAACTTAGTGATACCATAAAAATATAAACAAACTTGAGACACATATTTAATACTATTTCTAAATTTTTTATTTTAATCACTCTATCGGAGATGTGTTTATGAAAGCTCTTTTGTAATATAAATATGTCTTGTTATTTCTGATATAAAGCAATTATTTTATAGCACGTACATTGCACCCTCTTAGAGCATGACTAGTCGTACACGTTAAAATTATACGTTAACTAGTGACACGTAAGAAAAAAAATATCATTTAACAATTTTTTAGCTAACTAATTTAATTCTATTCCAATCGTGTATGTTAGTAACTATAATTAATGAATAAAATAACAAACATAGAAAATGGGGGAGGGAAAAAAGGAAAAGTAACCGCTAAAATACAAAGGATCCATGTGCTAACTCGCTCTGAGAATTTAACAAACGAGTTAACAAAAATTTCTTCCACGTCATCTAACCAACATTTTAACACGTTCATTGGAGTGAATTTTTTAGTGCTTTAAGTAAAAATCAAGTTAACGTACGATTTAACACTTCGAATGTACATGCTCTTAGTACATTGGTGTTTGGAAATATATATATATGGTTGCCACAAACATATATTTTGTGGCGATAAAGTTTCTACATATTGTCTAAAATTAAAGACAATTTTGTCTAAATTATCACATCAACCCATATTTAAGTGTTATAAACTGTTATATCCATACTATGGGGGTAAAAGATTGCCGAGATAAAAACCTGAATCTCAAATGTGTTTAGATTGTCACAACAAAAAATTAAAATCTCAAATTATTTCCAAATTGTCACGGCAAAACCAGTTTTTACTCGCAGCAATTCAACCCTTCCTTCCTATCATCATTCTTATTTTTCAATTTATACTTTTAGGTAAATACGTGTTCTAAAACAAATGATATTATTTCAGTTTATTCTCTTCGTCCTATTAATGTAGTTACTACAAAATATCATCCAAATTCCATATTCTCTGTTACTGGTTCTAAGTTTCTATTATAGCGGTGATTGATCATCGGCCATCAACTCCAATCAAATGTAGTGGTTACGAATTTTTATAAGAGAGACAATAGGAAGAGGTTTGCTAGTAGGAGTTCAGATCACGAAAGTTGTATACACACTCCATGTCAGCTAAGTAAGCAGAAAGTTGGATAACAAGATCAAGAATGGCCTTCTTCTTGAATCTTGAGTATGAATAAATAAAAAAGACAAATCATCAAAATAACTAGACACAAATTAAAATACAGTCATTCAAACAAACCCTAAGCGCTCTCTCATATGATCCTCCTTGCGAGCTGGATATCTTTAGGCATGATTGTAAATCTCTTCGCATGAATCGCACACAGATTCGTATCCTCGAAAAGACCTACCAGATACGCCTCTGCAGCCTCCTGAAGAGTAGCAACCGCACTGCTCTGGAATCTGAGATCTGTTTTGAAATCTTGAGCGATTTCCCTCACCAATCTTTGAAACGGAAGCTTCCTGATTAAAAGCTCCGTGCTTTTCTGGTACTTCATGATCTCCCTCAAAGCGACTGTTCCTGGCCTGAATCTGTGTGGTTTCTTCACTCCTCCGGTCGCCGAAGCAGATTTGCGAGCTGCCTTCGTCGCCAACTGCTTTCGTGGTGCCTTGCCTCCGGTGGACTTACTTAATGAACAAGAGCTTAATGTTGTTACTAAGGACAATAGACTTAAGCCTTCTCTTAGAAAATTTATTTCCTATTCCCCTTATATTACACGAAAGAATATTAATCATTAGAATTTTTGCTAGTTGAACTTTGGTCTTCACATATAGTGTTAACATGCACATGTTCTACGTAGCATCTCAGAGAAATAGCCGTCAGGAAGCGGCTAGAGTTTTGTATTTATTAGAGAATCTCTTTTTTTATTATATTGCAAACCCAAGTAAGGCTCTCAATATATAGATAACTTAGAGGCATATACAAGAAAACTTAATACACTGAATATTATAACACATTATAATATCAAAACATGATAATCTCAGTAACACACTTCCCTCCATCACCTTCATAGTCACTCTCTTCGTTCCTTATGCACTGAATATTCTAACACTCCCCCTCAAGTTGTGTAGTGGGATCACCAATACCCAACTTGAATAAAACTGATTCGAATGTTCTTGCAGCAACTGCTTTTGTCAGGATGTCTGCCAGTTGGTCTTCGGATCTAACAAATGGAAGTTCGACTGTCCCATCTTAAATCTTTTCTTTTATGAAGTGCCTATCTATTTCAACGTGCTTTGTTCTATCGTGTTGTACCGGGTTCTCTGAAATCTTAATCGCAACTTTATTATCGCACATTAACTGAGTTAGACCCTTCAGGGGGAATCCGATTTCTTTCATTATCTTCTTTAACCAAAGTATCTCAGTAATCCCCTTAACGATTCCTCTAAATTCTGATTCAGCACTTGACATTGAAACTACTTTCTGTTTCTTACTCCTCCAAGTCACCAAGTTACCTCCAAGAAGATTAAAGTAGCCAGCAGTTGATCGTTTGTCGTTAGGATTCCCTCCCCAATCAGCATCTGTGAATACTTCAACATCAAGGTGTCCACTTTTCTTAAAAATCATGCCTCTTCCTGGTGTGCCTTTGAGATATCGAATAATCCTTATTACTGCCTCCATATGGTGTTCCTGAGGATGATGCATGAACTGGCTAACTACTCCCACCGCGTATGCAATGTCGGGTTGAGTGTGAGCCAGGTAAATCAATTTTCCCACCAACCTTTGGTACCTTTCTTTACTCGTTGGTCTGGCCCCTTCAATTATCTTTAGTTTGTGATTCACAACCATAGGAGTGTCATTTGGTTTGCAATCCACCATGCCAACTTCAGCTAATAAATCCAATATATATTTCCGTTGGGAGATATAAATCCCTTCTCTTGACCTAAGAACCTCGATTCCTAGGAAATACTTCAATCCTCCAAGGTCTTTCATTTCGAACTCCTTGAAGAGGTTTTTCCTAAGAGAGCTAATTTCGTCTTCGTCATTCCCCGTTATAATCATATCGTCGACATATATTATAAGACAAGTGACTAATTCTCCTCTTTTTTTGTAAAACAAGGTATGATCCCCATTACTCTGTTTGTAGCTATACTGCTTCATTGCCATTGTAAACCTCCCAAACCAAGCATGAGGAGATTGTTTGAGCCCATATAATGCCTTTTTCAGTTTACATACCTCATTTTCTTGAAAACCATCAGAGAACCCTGGTGGGGGTTCCATATATACCTCTTCTTCCAAGTCTCCATGTAAGAAAGCATTATTTACATCAAATTGATGAAGAGGCCAAACTTTATTCGTGGCTATTGAAAGTAAAACTTTGATAGTGTCAATCTTTGCAACCGGAGAGAACGTTTCAGAGTAGTCTATACCATATGTTTTTGTATATCCTTTGGCAACCAATCTTGCCTTGTGTCGCTCAATGGTGCCATCATATTTATATTTTATATTAAACATCCATCTACACCCGACTGCTTTCTTCTCTTGTGGTAACACACAATTCTCCCATGTACCATTCCTTTTTAGAGCTTCCATTTTGGTATTCATTGCCGCATGCCATTCAGTCATCTTTTTAGCTTCTTGAGCTGTTTTAGGGATTTGTTCAGAGAGAATAGTAGCTGAAAACGCCTTTGCAATCTTCGTCATTCCTTTCCTGTCCGTTTTTACCGGATATGTAGAAGCACGAGGAACGTGTTCCGGTGAATACCGGTCAGGAGGAACCCCTCTATTTTTTCTTGGGGGAAGAACCAGAGTTTGAGTTTTAACAAATGAACTTCCTGAAATGTCATGATCAGTAGTATTTTGTGAGTTATGACATTGTAAATTGTTTACCTCTTGTTGGACATTTTCTTCGGCTGAAACGTTGGTAGTATCCATGGCATTTGTTTCTTGTTGGACATTGTCTTCGGGAGAATCATTGGTGGTAAGAACTGTCTCGTCAGTCTCCTTTATGTTGGAAAAGGTGTGTTCGGTGGCGCCATCTACCGACTCTGTCGGCACATCCTCAAAGTAACTTTCATATAGCAACCAGTCGAGTGATTCACTTACTTTCTCCCCCTGAGCACGAGATTGGTGGTCAAAAAAATAATCGGATTCTAAGAAGTCACAGTCCATGGTGACATAGATTCGACGAGTAACTGTATTGTAACACCGATATCCCATTTGATGAACACCGTATCCAACGAATACACACTTTTCAGCACAAGGATTAAGTTTGTTTCGACTAGTTTTAGGGATATGAACAAACACCGAACAACCAAAGACACGAGGTAGTAAGGTCATAACAGATGGAATTGTAACTTGGGTGGCAAGCACTTGTAATGGAGTTTTATTTCCTAGACATCGGGTTCGTAGACGATTTGCAAGATACGTAGATGTGGCAAGAGCTTCTAGCCAAAGAGAATGAGGAACTCTAAATTCAATCATAATAGCACGAGTTTTTTCAAGTAAAGTATAATTTTTTCGTTCTGAAGTACCGTTTTGTTGAGGTGTGTTTGGACAAGTGGTTTGATGGATAAGACCATTTGTTTTGAAAACATTATGCATTATTTGGTTGACAAACTCTGTTCCATTATCAGAACTAGAAATCTGTATTTTTTTTAAATTGAGTCAAAATCATTTTGTAAAAACAAACAAATATTTCTGGTACTTCCGATTTATGTTTCATGAAGTATATCCAAGTCATTCTTGAGAAATCATCCACAAATAAAACAAAGTATCTGATTTGATTGTTAGTGGAATTTGGTGTTGGACCCCAAACATCAGAACGGATTAGCGAAAAAGCATAATCAACTCTAGTATTACTTTGATTAAATGAGACCCTAATATTTTTTGCAAGAATGCAGGTTTCACATTTCTCATAAATGGAATTATTCAGAAAAAGACTAGGAAACAAACTCTTAAGATAGCTAAAAGAAGGATAACCAAGTCGTCGGTGCTATAACCAAAGTTTCCTTTCGGTTGTTCCGTGAGCAAGCATGGCATGTCCCTTATGAACTACATCATCAACATAATAGAGACCTCCTTGTTCAGTACCACGCCCAATGATCTCCTTCGTACGAATGTCCTGTAAAATGCAAAAAAATGGATACATAAGAACCACACAGTTGAGTTGTTTTGTCACTTGACTAACAAATAATAACTTTAAGGATAGTGAAGGAATGTAGAGGTAGTTTTTAATTTCCATTTTTTCTGAAAAAATAATTGAACCTCCCCCTTTGACTTCACAAATTTCTCCACTAGCAGTCTCAATATGGGATTTCTTTGGAGATGACATGTCACCAAAGTCTTTAGAATCATAAGACATGGTGTCTGTAGCCCCGCAATCAAAGATCCAATTCATTGATTTCTCAAACCCTTTACCTCCAAGTTTTTCATAGGAGTTCGCCGCCATTCCTCCAAAACTAGTACCACTTCCTTGCTCATTTTTAGTCGGATCTTTACCGTTACTTGTAGACGAAGCCCGTTTGACATTAGATCTGAAACGCTGGTTATTTTTCTCCTTATGACCGTCCTCCCACCATTCTGGATAGCCAACCAGCTGGAAACATATCTCTTTAGTGTGTTTCTTCATCCCACAATGAGTGCAATACAACTTGGATTTATCTTCTATCTCTTTGGATCGGAATTTAAACCTCTGTGCAGAATCTTTAGCAGCCAAACCCATTCCAATTTCAATCGAGTCACTATCAGAAGAACTTGATTTTAGTATATTAAGCATGACCACTTCCCTTCGTATGGTAGCATATGTTGTTTCCATGGAAGGAATATAATCCTTTTTCAGGATATCTCTCTTGATTGGTTCCAGCTTGTCATTAATCGCCATTAGCAATTGATAGAGTCTTTGTTCTTGAGTCTTCTTATTGTAGATCTGAATGTCTTCTGGGTCTTTCATAGGGTTCGAATCTCGCCTATCTATAGACATCCAGATGTTCTGCAGTTTGTTCCACAAATCTTCTAGTGTATCGGACCCTTGCCTTAATAAATTAGCCCTCTTATGAAGGTCAAACACCTGTAACGAATCTATACCAGAACTGTATGTGGTGGCTAACCCATCCCAGAGGGCTTTTGCAGTGGGATATTGCAAGATATTATTCACCAAGCTGGATTCAAGATTCTGGATAATCCATATGAAAACACATTGATCATCTTGTTCCCACCTTGTATATGTTTTTTCAGTTTTGGATGGAGGTGTCGGCTCCCCTGTAATGTGAGAACCTCTCCCCCTTCCCCTAATTGCTTTCTTCATCAAGGTTTTCCCATAGGGCATAGTTTTCACCACCGAGTTTAATCCCTAGGGATAAATTCTCGGGGTTAGTTGTTTGTTGTTGTGTTCCGAGACCATTTCTCAGAATGGCAGCAATCTGCATTGTTAATTCATCGGGGATTTGACTGACCACGACTTCATTGCCAGCCATCTTTATTGAGGATGTTCAGAATTCCAAGAATCACACGTGCTCTGATACCATGTTAACATGCACATGTTCTACGCAACATCTCAGAAAAATAGCCGCCAAGAAGCGGCTGAGTTTTTGTGTTTATTAGAGAATCTTTTTCTTATTATATTGCAAACCAAGTAAGGCTCTCAATATATAGAGAACTTAGAGGCCTATACAGGGAAATTTAATACACTGAATATTCTAACACATTATAATATCAAAACATGCTAATCTCAGTAACACACTTCCCTCCATCACCTTCATAGTCACTCTCTTCGTTTCTTGTGCACTGAATATTCTAACAAATAGTCTAGACTTAGTAGCCTTTGAAATCTTATTTTTCTTGATTTTAGCCTCTTTAAGCTTCTGATTAAGGACTTTTTGAAAGCTCTTGCTTGTTTCCTTTGTCTTTATCATTGGTGTAGTTGGCAAACTTCCAATGTTGTTTTGATCTGGTGTATTGTAACCAGATTTGGATTTAGATTGATCTGGTGAGACGGGTGCTTTCACCCTCGAGCTCCATAATAGCTTCAATAATCTCCTCTGTGTTATCTACTGGACTCTTTGTTGGAGTTTCCTTGTCCTGTGTAGCTCTTATAATTGACTTTATCTTTATTTTCTGATGGCTTATAGTTTGATCTTTTGAAGCATTCTGGTTGTTTTGTCTATCTGTTTGAGGCATGTTCACTAGCTCATTACTTTCAGTTCTTACACTCTCTTGATCTTCAACATGTAAGTTTTGCTGCTGTTTAGTAGGCTTCTTTTTACAATTTTCTAAATTGTGACCAATGTAGTTACAGTAATTGCAATAGTCTAGTATGTTCTTGTATGCTATTTCCACCCAACAACCGTCATTGGGACTGAAACCAATCCACGTACGATTTTGCAGTTTACTGGTGACATCTAATTCAATCCATCCATAAACGGCATTGAACAAAGCTCTATTCTGAGTTGGTATACAGGTCCTGATAGGGTCTCCAATAGTCTTGAACATGATATCAATCATAGAATGATTGTATAGAAACTCATGAATTTTCGAAATTCTAGTCCAAATTGGGTTATTGGACTTTCGATTTTAGGATTTGAGTTTGAGGACCATTTTAACACCCTCATTATAGTGTTACCAATAGTCCATGCATTCTTGCTCCAAAGATTTCTATAGTCTTCCTTCAAGTCAAATTCGAACAGAACATGGTGTGAGTCTCTAGTAGAGAGACTCGCACTTCCTTTAAATTTCCTAGACCCAATAAATTTATCCATCAATTTCTTCAGAGAATTTACCAATTAGGGTAAATTTTGACGATAACGATAGAGTGTCTTTGGCTTGTTTTGGAAATTGCAAAAAATATATGATCATTCTTGTAGCAAACTGAATCAGGCTTAAATACATGTTTATCATTAATGTTTTTCTTGAACAAGTCGGAATATCTCTTTCTTCCTGATGAAGTGTCTTCTTCTTGCAGATTTCCACTTTGCAATTACATGAAGCAAACATTAAAACCAACTAAGATTACCAAGAAACACAAGAACCACGGAGCCAAAGAATATCAGAGAGATCAAATCATAGAAGAAATGAACAAGGAGACACCACGTTCAAGAGGGATGATCAAAAGCAATCCCAAACAGAAGATGAGGAAATCAGGAAACAAAAAACTATAATCTAACGGAATAACAATACACCGGGAGATCAGCAACTAAGCAACGAAAAGAAGATCTATTCAGAAAAAGCTATCTTGGAGAAGCTTTCTTGAAGAAAACTCCATCGCCATCTTTTTTCCCTTTCAAATATATGGGCACTTCATCAGGAATATATGTATGAGAATATATCTTACCTCGTACACACTTAATATCCACGCAGTCTAAATACAGTAGTGTTGCAAATATATATATATATATTTTGTTGCGACAAACATATGTTTTGCCACGATAAGCCCTTTAATTTGGGATCAAATGTTGTCTAAAATCTTTAAGTATTACAAACTGTTTTGCCCATATTATCGCAGCAAAAACAAATTTTTAAGTATTACAAACTGTTTTGTCCATATTATCGCGGCAAAAACTTTACCATGATAATGACCTGGAATCTCAAATGTGTTTTAGATTATCACGGCAAAAATTCATAATCTCAAATTATTGACCATTCATCCAAATTGTCACAGCAAAACCAGTTTTGCAACTTCGGTATCTTCCTCTCTTTACTGGTGAATATTAGACTCTTGGTCACTCAGTCATGACTAGACATTACTTCGGTAGTTATATGATTGTTGAGTCTTATGTTGCAGTTCCAAATGGAGAGATTTCATGAAGGAATTTCAGATGAAGACAGAGAAGAAATGGATTATAATTTATAACACTATCGACATATTCTCCTGCTTCGTACAAAAGGAAAATAAGATACTATAACTTTTCAAGCATGAAATATACTACTACGTCCGGGTTGAAATATACTGAGCGATTTCTCAAGTCTCCGAAACAGAAACTTACTGAACAAAAGCTCAGGTGCTCTTCCAGTACTTCCTGAACTGTATCAACGCCAAATGCTCGTTTGGATATCCACCAGCAGTAAAGTATCAAAACATGATTCCGGCAAGTTTCATAACACAACTCAACCAATAAAAAGAAGCAATTTATAGTCACGAGTTCAGTAGACAGGAAACTAATGCCGCACCAAAGAACACCAAATCATGAAATCTAAATAACCATTTTTGTAACATTCAGATCAGAAAATGCCTGACATAATCAAATCATGAAGAACACCAAATCATGAAATCTAAATAACCATTTTTGTAACATTCAGATCAGAAAATGCCTGACATAATCAAATCATGAAGAACAGGCATTTCACCACTACACACAATCAAAAGGCCTGAAAATAAATAACCCAGATAACAATACAACCATCCAAATAAAACCTAACCCTAAGCCCTCTCTCCTCTAATCCTCCTAGCGAGCTGGATATCCTTAGGCATGATAGTAACTCTTTTTGCATGAATCGCACACAGATTCGTATCCTCGAAAAGACCTACCAGATACGCCTCCGCAGCCTCCTGAAGAGCAGCAACTGCACTGCTCTGAAATCTCAGATCCGTTTTGAAATCCTGAGCGATTTCCCTCACCAATCTTTGAAACGGAAGCTTCCTGATTAAAAGCTCCGTGCTCTTCTGGTACTTCCTGATCTCCCTCAACGCGACTGTTCCTGGCCTGAATCTGTGTGGTTTCTTCACTCCTCCGGTCGCTGGGGCAGATTTGCGAGCTGCCTTGGTGGCCAACTGCTTTCGTGGTGCCTTGCCTCCGGTGGATTTCCTTGCGGTCTGCTTGGTACGGGCCATTTCTTAAGAGTTTCTAAACTGTAGGTAGTGTTTGGATGCTGAGAAAGTGTGAGAAAAATGTTTAAAATTGATGGATTATTTATAAGAGGGGTTATTTAAAAGTGCGATAAACGGGAAAGGCGCGGGAAAGTTAAAATTTCGTACTTCAGCATTTTTGAAGTACGCGGAATGCCATATTCAATCTGTTGTGTTGGCTGTGTTCATTTTTAATCTAATCGACGGCTCTCAATCGCTTAGAGCATAATCCGCGCAAAACCTTATTTAACGAATCAGATTATGCGAATGAGGCGGGAGGCTTTTTTCATGTTATAGATCATTTTTTACGTTTTATTATTACTGTATGCGAAAATCCAACGGCATCAAATTGGGGGAATATTTAATTATTTTTAAATCCGTATATTATTATTAAAGGCCAGGCTAAACTACAAACAATAAATTATAAATTGTTTCAAGATAAGTTTCAAAAGAAATCATAAATGGTTCCAAATTATTTTTAATATATCATTAGTAAAAATTCTAAGTTTATCCAAATTAAAAAAAAAAATTGTCATCTCAAAACTTAAATTTCATTTTCTTTTCTCTCAAGCTTCTTTTTTTCTTCTAAATTTCCAAAAACACAAACTTAACTAACTTCATTTTTTAGCCAAAAAAATTTATTTTTTCTCCAAACAACAAACTCACATCTTCTTGGATCAATGACAAATGAGAAATATTAAGGTTTTTTATTTCTATTTAATTGTTTGATTTTGTTTCTTTAGTTTTGTGTTGATTGTTGTTCAATTTTCATTTAGATTATGAAATGAATTTGTTGTAGTGTTATAATCGAGTTTGGTATAATACATTAGTATTTTTGTGTTCGGTTTCTATTAAAACATTGGTGTAGTAACTAATTTAAATCCAATAAATTATAACAATATCACAAATTTTTTAAATAAATATATACATATAAAAAACAAATATAATTTATTAAAATTTAAATAAGTTATGTTTTAAAATATTGTTACTAATTTTTTTGATATGCTACCAAATTTAAGAATTTTTATTGGGTAATTTGTATTATTATTGTTTTAAAAAAATTAATAGATAGTTAATTACGAGCAAATACTTTGTAAATAAATAATTAATCAATGGATACCTAGTACCCGAATCAGACGTGTTTGGCCGTAGAAGAAAATTTTCTTACCCGAAAGGGTATCCGAATCCAACCGGTTAAAAAATAAAGACGTGGTTACGGGTTTACAAAAATGATTCCAACAATATCTCTACCGTCTTAAAAATAATTATTTTTAACCTTCAAAATTTCATATATTTCGATCCTCGTCCCATTTATTTTATAAAAAATACACACATTTCTATTTTTTATAAAGACGAAGAACACAAAATCCATAAGTGTTTAATAGTTTTTTTCCAAACTAATTGTGTACCCAAATTACACGTATTTTTGCAATAGGTCGCAGTCCAAATATTTTTCGTTTAAGAAAAATCAACACAAAAATAAAAATATATTTTTGCAACTACAAAAAGTTAGTTGTTTCACACTCAATTAACATTTATTTTCACAAAAACAAGTTGTATTTTGTTCTTAACACAATCACAATTAATTTCACAATAATTTTTTTTTATTTACGCATCTATTATTTTTTTATTTTCGCAACACATTTGCACGTAGGTACGCAGCGTTACCATAATTGTTTATTGCAACCAAATTAGATGTATTTCGCACATAGAGCACACTCCAAAAAAATATGTTTTAAAGAAAACATCACAAAAATGCACATATGTTAGTTGTTTCACACTTAATTAACACTTATCTTTATACATATAATTTTTTGTTTGTTATTCACACGATTAGACTTATTTCACAACCAAAAGTCCTATTTATGCAACCATTTTACTATCTTTTTTGCAACATATTTGCATGTAAATATGAAACTGTACCACGATTACTATTTTGCAGCCAAATTATATATATTTTTGCAACTAAAACATAATCCCAAGAAAATACACATATTTTTGTAACTACAAACAAGTTTGTTTTCCACACCTAATTAACACTTATTTAAAAAAAGTTATATTTTTGGTTTCAACACAATCAGACTTATTTAACAACCAAAGTTTTATTTACACAATTATTTTCTTCGTATTTTTATAATTCATTTGCACGTAATTACACAACTGAACATAGTTGCTTTTTTAGACTTACTTTGTAATTAAATTACGCATAATTACGCAACCAAAAAATAAAATAAAAACCCAAAAATATCTTTCATAGATCTAGTTTGTTCGTCTTAAAAAATCGAATTCGTTTTTAGAGTTACGATTTGAAAGATATGACATTCTAAATTTGGTTAAGGAGTATATTGGCATTAACAAAAAGTCTATGAGGTTATTAATGAATAAAAGATAAAATCAAGTGGTTATTTGTACTTTATCAAACCTTGGATGGTTATTGGTAAATAATTTTGGCATGGGGTTGTTATTGATAGATTTTTTATTATAAAATTATATTTTTATTTTTCACGTGTGAGATTAAACAAGATATGACTTTTATATTTATAGTCTTGTCATTTTGAATAAACCACGCATATGAAACTATATATGCAAGCCTTTAAAACATGGAAGACCAATTAATATAAAAATTAATAACGACGACCGTATTTAAACTTTAGTCAAACACAGAGATCAACAATACAAGCCTTTTGAAGAAGGTGGACTGAACTTCAAAAGTTTGAAGGACATTCAACTCACCTTCTCTCAAAAGTTGTTGTATATTTTCAGAAACAACAAGTGTCTTTGGGCCAACATAACTCATAATATATATTGTATTGATAGCCACCCTATCAAAGGTAAAGTTGGTAAAACTGATTATTTTATTTGGAAAAGATTAGCAGACATTAAAGCTATTGATGAAGGAAACATTAAATGGATTTTTGGTCAAGGCAATATGAATTTTTGGCTCGAGGAGTGGCATAATCTCCCTCCTCTGATCAATCATTTTAACTATTCTGAAAATAATTGGTTTCTCAGTGCCAAGGTCAACTCTTTTTGGAGAGACAACAAGTGGGACACCAATGTTATGAGCTCTTTCTTAACTCAAGACAGAATCAACCATATTACCAATTTCAAAGTCAATCAAAACAAGGAGGATCAGATGGTTTGTAAGCAGTCGAACAACCATGATTTCAATACTAACCTTACCTTGAGAAGTATCAGAAATCACCACAACATTTCTAGCATGCATAGGAAGATCTGGAACATCAAAATCCCCAAGTAGTTATATTTTCTCAGATGGAAACTCATAAACAACTTTATACTTATTGATAATGTTCTTATGAAAAAACATTTTATGATCGTGTCCAAATGCCAATTCTGCAAGAACTGTGATGAGAGAACCCATATCTTTATCAATTGCTGCTTTGCTTGGCCAATTTGGAACTATTTTGCTAACTTGTTCAAAATCAAAATTGGTCGTTTCATGTTTCTATCGCATATGATTAAAGCCTGGTTTTGGGTTTCTAAACATAAGTTCCGCATTACTCATCTGATACCTCAAGCTATATGTTGGATTATCTGGAAAAACTAAAACAATTCTAAATTCAAAAGATGCCATGATTTTGTTCAAAAGAGCCATTGACTTAGTAACCAACATGGTCCTAGCTATAGCTATGCCTAACAATTTAACTAGTAAACACTGGTATAAAGCTTTGGGTGCAGGTATTTCATTAGGATGCAGCTCTGTTTTCAACATAAAGAAGACTCTTTCTTACCTTAGATGGATCGCTCCTGCAACTGGTAGGTTGAAGCTGAATGTTAATAGAACCTGCAATCGAGACGTTCAAGCAAGTGGAGGCGTTTTGATTAGAACACGATGCCGACATTGTCCTTAGCGTTGGAGTTAGTTTGGAAAATCCACGTCGTTAAATGCCGAAATCAAAGTCTTTCTCGAAGATCTGATACTCTGTAAGCAGCACAATCTGACTTACATTGATATTGAATCTGATAGTTTGATGTTGATCAGTCTTCTTGGTGAGGGAAAGCCTGCTTGGTATCTGTCTCCTATCATCAATATTTGTCGAAATCTTCTTCACTCAAACATGGTTCTAAGACATGTATCCAGAAACCAGAATCATGCTTCTGATTGGATTGCAAAGTACACATTGAGAAACAAGAAAAATCAGTGTTTCTCTCAAAGCAATGCTCCTCCCGAGCTCTCAACCATAATCTTCATGGAAAGCTTAGGATTAGGTTACCTTAGCTCTAACTAATTCGATACTCTGTTTTCGTTATTGCTTCTCAACCATCTTCATCATCAAGGGATAAGATTTTGAAGATGGTAAGGCCATCTCTAATGGTAGGTCTCCCCGGAGTCCTGGTCCAGCCTCAGAGACCTCTATTTATTTACAGATCTGCCACACAGCTTCTAACCGTTGTTTTACTATTCCGGAGACTTTTAATATAAAAAATTCAATTCAAATAATTCCACTATCTTTTAACTATTCATTTCACTCTCTTTATTTCTCCCTCCATCTCACTCTCTCGATGTTTACATTATCATCATATATTTACTAATTCTATAATAAATAATTTAACCTATATTGTTAATTAATAATTGATATTAATATTTAACAAGATTATTTATTTTAAATTTATGTTATAAATTTGTGTGTTTAATTTTTATTTACAATAAAATAATATGTATCTTTTAACTATTCATTTGACTATCTTCATTTCTCATTCTATCTCACTCTCTCAATATTTACATTATCATCCTACATTTACTAATTCTATAATAAATAATTTAACCTATATTGTTAACTAATTAATAGTAATATTTTTTAATTCAATGATGTTAAGCAAATGTCGTCTTATTCATAAATTTTAAAATTCTAACCATTTGAAATTACTACGGTGTGACATTTCACTGATTGCATTACCTATAATATACAACAATTATCTTGAAAAGACCGAGAATGTCAGATGTGAAAACCACGGGAAAGTCGTTACGTTTTTCGATTAACGTAACGTCTAAGGAGATGGGGAGAAGAGGGAGAACACCGAGAATAGATTATCGGGAGTCCTTTTAGACGGGAGTTTATTTTGTTGGCGGGAGTAATTTTATCGGCGAGAATCTTTTTAGGCTTTTGTCGTTATACTTACCTTTTATGACATATGTCTTATATTGCTTGGTATGTTTTGGCGGAAGTTGAAAGATAGGATATATGAAAGATACTTATGATTGTAGCATCATGAATGTTCATACCACCAATATGACTCCGGACTTGAAAAGCTTTTGGAAAATAAAAATAAAAATATGTGAACGCAACGAGTGCGCTACATATCGACCTTCATTTAACGACAGAACGGATTATGGAAATGATGGACAAAGTGGAAGTTCTAGTTTCAATAATTTCTCTATGTAATTTATCGTAATTGTTTCTTTGTTATTTGTGTTTTCTTGTATTTTTATTTATTTTGCATGTGTGTTTTCAAGTTTAGGTTGCTATTTTTTCGAAAATTCATTTTCGAAAAAATTAATACCTCTATGTATTTGATTTCCGCAATTTATGAATTAAGTTTTTATTATAAATGAATTCCTAGAGACTATTTACAAAGTTAAATTTAATTTATAAATTTAAATATTTATTATAATCAAATTATTTATTATAAATAAAATTTTACATTATAACTTAAGTTTATTATACTTTAATAATTAGACTTATATTTATATTATAATTTAGTTTTCAAAATTAATTTTTTATTATAGCTTAAGTTTTCTCGTAGAATAAATTTAAATTATATTATAAATCAAATTATAAAATAAATATATATTAATTTTCCTCTCTATCCTTTTTTTCTCTTTCTTCTAGCTTTTTTTTTTCTAGTTTTTTTTGCCTTTCTCTCTCTTCTACCTCAGATTGATTTTAATTTTTTTTTCTTTTCACACGTTTTGTCTCTCTTCTGGTCCCGATCTCGCCAGAGCCCGAACAGTAGATCGGTCTTCTGTTTTGGAGATCGACACCGACATTTGTAAACTATTTTCGACCTTCGGTCTCAACCTAGACGGAGGGTTATAGATGACCTAATGGTTTGAAAAATGAAATTGAAGCTCTTTTTAGTTCTTTAATTTTCGTTTTTGTGTTTGTGTAAGCTTTGACCCTCTTGAAAATTTAATTTTGACACTTTATTGTATCTAACCCTAATTTTTAAATATTATTCAATAAATTTAACCATGCTTAAAAAAAATGCTGATGCACGGGTTAGCAAGGCCCAAAGTAATACGTAAGAGCATCCCCAACCGCTAGTCTATAATTTAGCTAAATATAGATTAAATTATGACACTTTATAATTTTAGATTACTAAATAATACAACAGCTAATCTATAATTAAGTTAGTTTTTTAGTTTTGTAAGTGATGAGAAAAATAAGGAAAAAATATACAGATTGTGTAACCGCCTAGGTAAATATAGATTATCAAAATAAAATCTGTAAATTTAGACTACGTTTTAGATTAAGTGTTGGAAAGCATTTTTTCAAAGATAATAGGTATTTTTTAAAATAACTATGAAATAGAGTATCTGTTGGGGATGCTCTAATAAATAAAGAGTTAAAAATGATTTAAAAATAAGGAAAGAAACCTCCCGCCTCATTGACAAAATCTGATTGGCAATATAGCATTTCAGACATTTCACGCGGATCATGCTTTGAGCGAATCAGATCCGTCGATTAGATTAGATTAAAAAGTAACCCAGCCAACAGACTGAATAAGCCATTCCGCGTACTTCAAAAAACTTAAATTTTAACTTTCCCTCCTCTTTCCTTTCCCACTTATCGCTACAAATAACCCTTCCTATAAAGAATCCATTACTTGTAAACAATTTTCTCACACTTTCTCATCATCCAAACACTACCTACAGTTTAGAAACTCTTAAGAAATGGCCCGTACCAAGCAGACCGCAAGGAAATCCACCGGAGGCAAGGCACCACGAAAGCAGTTGGCCACCAAGGCAGCTCGCAAATCTGCCCCAGCGACCGGAGGAGTGAAGAAACCACACAGATTCAGGCCAGGAACAGTTGCGTTGAGGGAGATCAGGAAGTACCAGAAGAGCACGGAGCTTTTAATCAGGAAGCTTCCGTTTCAAAGATTGGTGAGGGAAATCGCCCAAGATTTCAAAACAGATCTCAGATTCCAGAGCAGTGCGGTTGCTGCTCTTCAAGAGGCTGCGGAGGCGTATCTGGTAGGTCTTTTCGAGGATACGAATCTGTGTGCGATTCATGCCAAGAGAGTTACTATCATGCCTAAGGATATCCAGCTTGCAAGGAGGATCAGAGGAGAGAGGGCTTAGGGTTAGGGTTTATTTGGATGATTGTAATCTAATTTGGCTCTATTTATTTTCCGGCCTTTAATTGTGTGTATTGGTGGAATGTCTGTTCTTCATGATTTGATTATGTCAAGCATTTTCTGATCTGAATGTCACAAAAATGGTTATTTAGATTTCATGATTTGATTATGTCAAGCATTTTCTGATCTGAATGTTACAAAAATGGCTATTTAGATTTCATGAGATTCGGTGTTCTTTGGTGCGGCATCAGTTTCCTGTCTTTAGGTTTAATCTGAATTGCCGACTTCTTATTTTTATAAGTATAAAAAACATCAGCAAAACCACTGTTGTCAAATGTTTAAGGTATATGCCGAATGAACTCGTGACTATAGATTGCTTCTTTTTATTGGTTGAGTTGTGTTATGAAACTTGCCAGAATCATGTTTTGATACTTTACTGCTGGTGGATATCCAAACGAGCATTTGGCGTTGATACAGTTCAGGAAGTACTGGAAGAGCACCTGAGCTTTTGTTCAGGAAGTTTCTGTTTCGAAGACTTGAGAGAAATCACTCAGGATTTCAAAAGATTTGAGAGTGACAATAATAATGCCTAATGATATCCTCCAGGAATAGGAATCTGTGTGCACTTCATGAAGAGAGTGACTATAATAATGCCTAATGATATCATCCAGCTCCCTATGAGGATCAGAGGAGAGCCAACACATGTTTCCTTATAGTTACTCTTATAAGTTTTGGAGTATCCTTTTCCAACAAGCCTTATATTTTGTCTTAAAAAGCCATTCGGCACATAGACTGTCTTTCCATGCAGTAAGATACAAGATACCATGTGTTGTTCTTAAAGATCATATCATTCTCTTGGTTTATAACTTTTGTCCGCTTTGGATTTCTTGATGTTTCATCAAGCTTTCTACATTCAGTAATGCTCATGTTGCATCCCCTATATATATCACTTGAAAGTCTTGTTTTTCTTATTGGTGACTCTAACAGTATCAACAACACTATCTTCAACATTCGCAGTTTTTAACTGCATTTCTACTGAAGGGGACAATGCAACCAACTCATCAAAGTTGTTGATCACATATCTCTGAGCTAAACATGCCATGCTTACCAATAACAGCCTTCTTACCCATCACGAGTTTCATACTTTTAAAGCTTGAAATTTTGTACCTGTAGTGGAATTCATCAACTCTTCGGCTAATTAATTTATGGACAAACATGACATCTTTCATAGTACACAACCCGGTCGTAGTAGTATATTTTATGCTTGAAAAGTTATAGTATCTTATTTTCCTTTCGTACGAAAGCAGTAGAATAATGTCGATAGTGTTATAAATTATAATCCAACCCGGTCGTAGTAGTATATTTTATGCTTGAAAAGTTATAGTATCTTATTTTCCTTTCGTACGAAAGCAGGAGAATAATGTCGATAGTGTTATAAATTATAATCCATTTCTTCTGTGTCTTCATCTGAAATTCCTTCATGAAATCTCTCCTTTAATCTCTGAATTTGGAACTGCAACATAAGATTCGACAATCATAAAACTACCGAAGTAATGTCTAGTCATAAGTGACTAAGAGTCTAATATTCACCAATAAAGTGAGGAAGACACCGAAGTTGCAAAACTGGTTTTGCTGTGACAATTTGGATGAATGGTCAATAATTTGAGATTATGAATTTTTGCCGTGATAATCTAAAACACATTTGAGATTCCCGGTCATTATCATGGTAAAGTTTTTGCCGCGACAATATGGGCTAAACAGTTTGTAATACTTAAAATTTTTAGACAACATTTGATCCCAAATTAAAGGGCTTATCTTGGCAAAAACATATGTTTGTCGTAACAATATATATATATATATATATATATATATATATATATATATATATTTGCAACACTACTGTATTTAGACTGCACGGATATTAAGTGTGTACGTGCGGCACAAAATAAACGCGTTCTCAGCTAATTTAGAGACAAACACGGCATCTTTCCTACTACACAATCCGGTCATTGTCTAAAAACTCTAGTATATTTTATTTTTCTTTCATACGAGGTAAGATATATTCTCTTACATGCAATAGGAGAATAATATCGATAGTTTTATAATCCATTTATTCGTTTGAAATTCCTTCATAAATTTCCTCAAATATCGTTGAATTTGAAACTACAATATAAGATTAAACAAAACTTAATGGGATTGGAATTGTGATCGGTTATAATTAGGTTATTAAAAACTGAATGAGGGTCGTTAGAAGTGTTAATATAAAGAATAAAAAATTTGGAATTTTTTTTGGAAATATTTTGTAACAAATTGTTTCTGAAAAATGATTTTTTATATTTAATTTTAAAATAACCGTTTACCTAAAGTATAAACAATTTTTTTTCGGACAAATGATATATAAAAGAGACACGCACCTACCTAGACGTTAATTAAATCGACACTAATATGTACCGAAATAAGATAAAAACGTTATTCATCTCCATCTTTGTTGATGTTTTGTCAGTTTGGTTATATTTGGTTTGCATCCACTACTCTACAAAACAAATACTCTACTCATATTGTTTGTTAATATGAAAACATTGTTTTGATTTTTGGAAAATAAAATGTAATTGATGGAAATTTTATTGTTTGAATGCATCAAATTAGAAATCATCGAAGTATCGACGATATCGGTTTAAATATCGGTTACATCAGCTAAGGTATTGACTCATCGGTCAGTAAATATTTTGCAAACCCGAGAAACTGTATCAACTAGAATGAAATCAAATATTCGAGTCATTGCTCGCTTCGGCCAATGAATCCATTGGTCAACCCGAGTAAGGCCATCCGCTAAGAGGCCGTCGACTGCTTCAGTTAGGGAGACATTAGTAAAGTCGAGCGAGTTCATGGATGAGGCGAAGACTGGTTCACTCTGAAGGGAAACCGATGAGGCTGCACATGCCAAAAGATTATTAACCTCGACTTAAGTTGTTTAGGTGTGACTACATATATAATGTTTCAATTATGGTGGTTAAATTTATATGCTTTTAGAAATGGAAACGAGTTACTTATTGTTACAATATGAATGACTATTTATGTTAGGAGTTTGTTCATTCTATTCTGGAGAGAGGTTGTCACTATGTATTATAAATATGCTCTTTAGGACTTCAAAGAAGTGACGAGACTTTAATGAGTGTGCAACATATATTAAGAGATAGAATATCTGTTAGATTTATTCTTAGAATAACAGAGAGAAATCTTGAATAGTATTATGTGAGATATGAAATTGTGAGTCTACATACATATGATTTCTTTGGAAACTTAATTTTGTATAATGTTGTATATATTTTGAACATGAAGGAATAACATTATTATGGCTATAGCGAACATAGGGTATTATGGTTATAGTGAACATAGGCGGAATTTGCCGAGCCCCATTTGTTATTGTGTTTTCCCTTTCTTTTACTCTCTTAATTGATTTTAGTTTTGTTCATATCATCACTAGATTCAATGCGTGTATGTATGTAATTCTTGAAAGATCAAATATTTTATTGGATTGATTAAATATAATATAATATCACCATTGTTGTCAGATGTTGGTTGCGAAGTGATTTTTGAAGTTGAGATGAGACAGTCGAAGTTTGAGATGGAGATGTTTAACAAAAAATCAGAGTTTGAAATCTGGAGACAACAAATGTGAATAGTCATGGTACAATATAAGGTAGCTCTAGCCATTTCATAAGATACTAAGTCGTCTGAAAAATTGTATGAGGTTGAGAAGTAAAAAATGCTTGAAACTGCATATAACACGACCATTATGTATCTAAGTGGTAATGTGCTGAGGCAGATCTCAAAAGAAAATTCAGCAACTGGAATATATAATAAACTGGAGAGTTTGTATATGAAAAAGTCTCTGACCAATCAAACGCGAAGTTTTTTGGTTTCAAAGTGTAAGATGCCAAGAATCTTGATGAGAACCTTAAAAACTTCTCTAAAAATAATGGTCGATTTGAGGAACATTGTTGAATAAATCAATAATGAAGATCAGGTAGTGATCTTAATGAACTCATTTCTATATTCATATGGATGATTGAAAGATACCATTTGATACAACAAAGAAACATTTTCGATTGATTCGTTAGAACCTAAAATAAGGTCCAAAGAGTTGAAACTCATATATTGTAAGATAAATGAGAGTGCAGGAAGTAACCATGAACCTTTGAACTTCAGATAAAATGGAGAACAACAAGGTCAGAAGAAAGTTTAGATCAAATTCATCAAATAAGTTTGATAAGTCAAAGATAATATATCAGTATTGCAAGAACTTGAGTCATTTTAGAAAAACATTATATTGAAAGGCTAAGGAAGCAAGGTGATTGCATATTAGATCATGGGGATGTTTATGTGGCTTAGGAAGGATTTGAATCTTCAGAGGTTCTGGTGAACTTTTCAAGTTAAAGCCATAAGGATTGGATTCTTGATTCTATATGTTCCTTTCATATGAGTCCACATACAAACCGGTTTCACTCATTCGAAGAGAACAACGACGCCATTGTGTTACTTGCCAATAACAAGGCTTACAAGATAGTTGGAATTGAATATGTGTTAGATTTTGACGCATGTGAGGTATGTTCCCGATCTGAGAAGAATAAAAATTTCCATTGGCATGTTGGACAATTTAGGTTGTTTAATCAAATTTGAAAATTGTTACATAAAAATTGTTAGAGGTGTCGTTTGGTGTTACCGAACATAAGTCTAGGAAATTTGGATATATATTCAATGTGAACCAACATGTTAACTATTTGAGGATCATTTTATCTTCTATAACATGTTTACTACTTGGAGATTGCATGAATCTTGACACCATGCTGTTTTGATGACAAAAAGTACAGTATCAGGACATATTACACATATGTCCAAATTAAGACTTCTAATCAATGTTCTATAGTAATTCACATCTATATGATATGTACTGGTTTATATGTTTCATTATAGTTAAATCATATAAGTTGGGAATATCCTTTCCCAATAAGTCCTGTCTCATACCCATTCAACACATACGACTTTATTTCCACGTGGTATAATAAAAGATACAATTGTATTTTTCTTAAAGATCATATCAATATTTTGGTTCATAACTTGTGTCCACATTGGATTACTCAACACTACATCAAGATTTCTAGATTCAAGAATGCTCATATTGCATCTCATATAAATATCACTTAAAAGTCTTGTTTTTCTAATTGGATATTTTAACTCGTCAAACTAAAGATCATCAACATTATATTTAACGTTGGGAGTTTCTACTTGTAGCTCTACAAAAAGGGGCGACATAACCAACTCATCAGTTTTTTTTATCAAATATATTTGAGCTAAAGATAACATGCTTATCAATAGCCACATTCTTACCCCCCCACGAGTTTCATATTTTTTCAAAGTTTAAAGTCTTATACCTGTAGTGTCACTTATTTTGTACACTCATAAACATCTTAGCTACTTTAGAGATAAGCAAACATCTTTTAGAGTACACAAGCTAGTTTTAGTCTAAAGACTTCAAATTTATTTTTCTTTGGTACGAGGTAAAATATTTTATCCTACATGTATGAGAATAATATAAATAATGTTATAATCCATTTTTTCGTCTTTGTCTGAAGTTCTTTTATAAATTATCTTTGTTGATCTATAAATTTGGAACTGCAACATAAGATTCAACAATCTTCAATAACTAGTGAGACCCAAAATAATGTTTTTAGCCATGAATGACCAATAATGTACTTTGCACTCATAAAAAAGAATTTTTTTATTGCCAAAACTTAGTTGGAGATGTTGATTAAATGTGGGTGATCATAATAATAATTTTGATCATAGGATTTGGTATAGAAAACAAATCAAAATAGGCAAAATCATATTCTGATGAGTCCGGATAAATCCACCATTGCCTACTCAGATTTCCGGACAAGGGCAATTCAGACATAAACTGCCCATTGAACTATCCAGACAGGACAAAAGTATAAAATAACTAAATACCTTTTGACTAAGCTAGGTGCTAATCAACTTATTAAGTAAATGGGTCCTTAAACTTGACACGGTTCTATAATTTGACCCGAAAGCCCATGGGTCCATAATTAAGGGTCTAAATACCCCAACTACTTTCATTAATAAGGGTAAGGAACATTTAATAAAACCAGACAACTCAAATCTCTCACTACAAAACACTCAAACATTTAATACTTTAAAAAATTCCCAAAACATTTGACAAAATTAACCTTAGCTTAAAATAAACCTCACCAAATTGGCGACCACAGTGGGAGAAGAAGGTACCTGCATATAGCATTCAAAACTAGTAAGAAAAACCGGTTCAGATGAATCTGGACGAGCAAGAAATTCCACCAATTTTGGTGGAGGTGGTGGGAGAAAACAATGAGTACACGACCGAAGAGCGAGACAAGTTGAAAGCTGAAATAGAAGCATTAAGGGCCACTGGAAAGGCAGAGATTGGTTAAAAGGAAAAGTCAAAAGCGTAGCCATTCACCATACTGACAACCCAAGGGAGAACGACCCATTAACAAAGACTAATTTGAGCACGAAAAGACCCATGTAAGTTCCAAAAAATCTCACCGGTCCAAGCCAGTGGAGAGCTCAGAATCTGAGTCCTCCACTAGCTCCTCGAATGAGGTTGAGCTTGAGAAGTATTTGTTATCAAGAAGTGATGAGGGGAGGTCTAGGAAGAAACAAAAGCTAGTTAAAAAATATTCAAGAAAGAGGGATAGGCACGAGAGACTAAAGAGGCATATAGGAAAAGGGTCGTCTCATAGCCACAGTCATAGTCACATGCATGTGGAACGGCTGTTGGTGGATCCTTTTGCTTTCCATGATGAGCTAGGTATTTTTGCAACAACTAATGAAGACACACTTTTTAGCCGTAGTCGGAATTAGAGGCAATCACCATTGTCAGCCAAGATACTGTCCGAAAACCTTCCTAAGAGGTTTGACACTACTAAAATGGAGAAATATGATGGGAGCAAAGATCCGGACAACCATCTGGAACGGTTTAAAAACTTTATGATGAATTTTGATGATGATAACAAACTTCTTTGTAGAGCCTTCTCCCAATCTTTTACGGGAAGTGCTTTGAAATGGTACACCAGCTTGCCACAAGGTTGTATCAGAAACTTTGATACGTTTTGGGTAGCCTTCCGAAGGCAGTTTGTGGGGAGTAAGGAGGTGAAGGGAAATAGAGATACTACTATCCATTATGCCCAAGAGCCAAATGAGTCATTGAAAGACTATATAAGCCTGTTCGTAAATACTAAGAATGGGTTAGCTAATTGCTTTTAGCAGGTAGCAATAGCTTTTTTGAGACAGGGGTTAAACCCTGGGAATCTAACTGATTCAGTAACAAGGAAGAAGGCCATGACTTGGGGCGGTTTGCTGAATCAAATGGGAAGCAAATCAACGTGGATGAAACAAAGAAGACTAGGGTACACAGGCAAGTGAGGTCTGCCCCAGCTGCTCCAAAACAGAACCAGTCGAGGTACAAGGCCAAAAAAACCGGACAGGGCCCAATAGGGCCAAACATACTCAATCCCATCCCAATCCAGCTCAGAGCCAGCAGTCTAGAAATAAACGAGGACCTTGGGTCCATACCAGAGTGGTTTGCTGAATTAAAGGAGAATATGGCAACTACTTATGACAAAAATAAAGATGAAGTGAATTTTAGGAAGTCGACAGCGCTTCAAACTCATAGGGAAAGTCGTAGTACATGTTTTTGCCAATATCATCATGATATTGGCCACAACATCGAAGACTGGATTTCTTTGAAACAAGAGGTGCAGAATCTTATTGAAAGGGGGAAGCTGAGAGCTTATGTCAAGAGAAGAAGTGAAGACACGCCTGACAATGCTCACCGGTCTGGCCCAACGAATAATGCAGGGACATCTGATCCAAAAGGGGCTATGGTAATCCTTGAAAGGTTTGATGTGGAGTCGGATATTTGGATCCTGATTCAACCCGGAATAAAGTGAGGGTTATAACAAAACAAACTAAGACAGTGTCCGAACTCATAAGATTTTTTGAGTCACTTACTATATTTAGGGGGGGGGGGGACACTATGACTGCGCCGACTCCTTCTTCAAGGAAGAGGCATGTTCACACTCTATCTACTCAGTTAGAGAGAGGCATGTCTTCTTATTAGTCCCAAATTCCTTTTCCTTTCATTATTTTTGATGAGGATGATTTAAGAAATATAGCTGGGCCTCATGAGTATGCTGTGGTTATAGGAGCTTCAATAGAGGGCAACAACATCAGGCGAATTCTGATTGACACTGACAGCTCAACCAATATTCATTTTTTAAGTTCTTATAAACAGATGAAGAATCCTGCAGTGATTCAATGATCAAACATGTCCATTGTGGGCTTCACAGGGAGTTCTGCGGATGTAATCAGAGAATTTGAGGATGGGGTATTGTTGCCATTTCAAGAAGATGGTCAGGGTACTATTCATAGTGGTAGATTTCCCTACATGTTACAATGCGATCTTTGGGAGGTCCTGGCTCTCTAGGATGCATGGTGTAGCTTCGAAAGTCCATCAATGTTTAAAGTATGCGGTTCAAGGACAAGTAGGAGTTGTCCGGAGTAGCCAAAAGATAACAAGAGAGTGTTATGCAACTGCACTTGCTCCTAGAACTCTAGGGGCAGTCCGGATTAATAAAGATTAGCAGTTGTTGGGGCCCTCTGGGGGTGAGGGTGAAATTGATGACCATAGAGAGACCCCTGGTGTTTTGATACCAATTGAAGAAGTTAAAACCCACTCTTTGGCTGAAGGAAGAAGTGTTAAAATTGGCTCCAAGATGGCACCAGAATTGAAGAAAAAATTGTTGTCCTTTTTGGCAGATCACCAACATGTTTTTGCTTGGTGAAATGCTGAGGTGACCGGAGTACCTGCAAGCGTTATATCACACAAACTGTCTATCCAGAAAAATATTGCACCTGTTGTGCAAAAAAGGAGAGCTTTTTCTAAGGAAAAAGCTGATGTAATAGTCCAAGAAGTTGACCGACTTACCAAGATGGGGAACATAAAGAAGTCTCAATATCCTTTATGGACAACAAACCCAATGTTAGTAAAGAAAAAGAATGGGAAATTGCGTATGTGTATCAACTTTACTGACCTCAACAGAGCTTGCCCAAAAGGTCTCTATCCATCCCCCCAGATAGATCAGTTGGTAGACTCCACATCTGGAAACAAGCTATTATCGTTCATGGATGCCTTCTCTGGTTATAACCAGATACAAATGGATCTGAAGGACCAATAAAACACTAAATTTGTTACAGATAAAGGTCTCTATTGTTATAAAGTGATGCCTTTTGGGTTGAAAAATACTGGGGCTACTTATCAGAGGTTGGTGAACAAAGATTTTGCTGTTCAGATGGAGAGAAATATGAAAGTATATATCAGTGATATGATGGTGAAAAGCTTAGATGAAGAGTTACACCTAACTGACCTTCAAGAAACTTTCGCCAACTTGACAAAGGTTAATTTAAAATTGAATCCAGAAAAATGTATGTTTGGGGTGCAGTTTGAATTTTTTTGGGTTATGCGATAAGTGAAAAAGGGATACATCATGATCCGGACCAACTCGATGCCCTATTAAAAATGGACCCTCCTCGAAATATTAAAGAAGTACAAAGGTTGACGGGAAGATTGGCTGCATTAAATCGTTTTATTTCAAGGTCGTCGGACAAATGTGCCCTATTTTTTCAGACCTTGAAAGGTGCTAAAGACTTCAACTGGTCTCCACAGTGTGACCAGGCGTTTGATGAAATAAATAAGCATTTGATTTCTCCCCAAACCCTTTTTAAGCCTGTTGACGAAGAAACACTATATGTATACTTGGCCGTGTCAGAATGTACTATAAGTGCAGTACTGGTGAGAGAGGTGGACAATTATCCTCGTCCGCTGTACTACATCAGCAAGAGTTTGATGGATGCTGAAAAAGGTACCTAAAGCTTGAAAAGCTGGCACTAGCCCTGGTGATTGCTGCCAGAAAAATGAGGCCATATTTTCAGTCTCATTCCATCATCGTCCGAACATCTTTTCCTTCAAAGAATGTTCTTAAAAAATCAGACATATCAAGCAGGATGACCAAATGGTCAGTGGAGTTAGGTGATTATGATATTGATTTTTCCCCACGAACTGCAATCAAAGCTCAATCGGTTGTTGATTTCTTGGTAGAGTTTCATTCAAACAGAAGTACTAAACAAGCTACAGAAGAGAAAACTAAAAAAGAGTGGGTTGTCCAGACATATGGTGGATCAAGCACAATGGGTTGTGGGGATGAGATTTGTTTAACCTCTCCGTATGGTGATACGTTATACCAGGCTATATGCTTTGCTTTTAGGGCTTCTAACAATGAGTCTGAATATGAGGCAACTATAATTGGTCTAAAGTTAGCTTTTCTGTGTGGGGCTAAACGAGTTAGATTAATGAGTGATTCTCAGATTCTTATCCACCATGAGGTCAGTCCGAAGCCAAGAAGGAGCAGTTGATCAAATACTTGTTCATTTTTAAAGAAGTAGCAACCAACTTCAAAAATGTTAGCTATGAGCATATTCCTAGATTGGAAAACACGCTGGCAGACTCCTTAGCAACCATAGCATACTCTGAGTCCTACCCATGGATCCATGTACAAGAATGCCCATCAATACAACCAAATAAGAGCAAGGAAGATGAGGAGAGCTTAAGTGTACAAGTGGTTCAACCCAAAGATTGGAGATTTCCCCTTCTTCAATACATCTCTGATGGAATTTTGCCTCCGGAGAAGGCTATGGCAAGGAAAATGAAACACAAGGCTCGTGGTTTCTTGATCATAAGAGAGGTTCTTTATAATAAGTCGTTCAGCAGACCTCTCCTACGTTGTTTGGGGGCTGAAGAGTCCTAAATTGTTTTATCCAAACTACGTGATGAAAAGGGATCAACACACTGTGGCTATAAGGCTTTAATCCGGAGGGTTTTGTTAGACGGATACTATTGGCCATCCATAATGGTCGATGCTAAAGAATTGGTAAAGAAATGTGACCCATGCCAAAGATATGGTAACAAAATTCATATCCCAGCAGTTCCTATGGAGTAAATTTTTGAGCCAGTTCCTTTTTCTCGTTGGGGACTGGATTTAGTAGGGCCTCTACCAATAGCGTCCGGAGGGTGCATGACTATTATTGTAGCCATTGATTATTTCTCAAAATGGATAGAAGCAACCCCCATGGCAGGAACTACTTCAAAAGGCGTTATAAAATTTATCTTGTCTAATATTTGTTGCAGATTTGGGGTTCCACAAAAGATAACCACAGATAACGGGCCACAATTTGATAACAAAGATATGGAGATTTTCTGTGCCTCCAGGGGGATTCAACATTGCTTCTCTTCTCCTTTCCACCCACAAGCAAATGGTCAAGTTGAAATGGAAAACATGACCATTCTGTCCGGTCTGAAAAAGAACTTTGAAGGGGTTGTAGGGAAGTGGCCAAGATATTTGCAAAAAGTATTATGGGCATACCAGACTACTCCTAAAGCTGCTACTCAAGAGTCTCCTTTTGCCTTGGTATATGGGATGGATGAAATTACTCCTATAAAAGCAACTCTACCATCATACAGAGTCCACAACTATTCCGAACAAGCCAATGATTTGGCAGTTAAAAGTCAGTTGGATTTAATATAAAAAAAGAAGAGTTAAGGCTCATCTTAGAACCACCATTACCAAGGCTTGATGAGGAGCATATTTTCTTCCAAAGTCAAGAGAAAGGATTTCCGGTCAGGAGATAAAGTAATAAGAAAGGTTTTCTTGCATACTAAGGAAAAGCAATTCGACAAACTAGCTCCGAACTGGGAAGGCCCTTATGAGGTCTTTGAAAAGCTTAAGCCTAGGATATATAGGCTTCAAGACAAAGATGGAAGAATCCTAAAGCACCCATGAAATATTGAACACCTACGGTTATATCTGGAGTGAAAGTTGTGTAAATATTTACTTGTTTAAAGTCCATGTAAATATTATGGGGCATACTCTTTCCTACCCTGGTGGTGTAGGGAGGTTTTAATGAGGTGTCTGGTTTTTTCAATAAAACATGATGCCTTTTTAAAATATTCGGTGTGATTTGATTACAATTCCTTTCAAGTCTTCAATTTAATATTAAGGATCATTGACAGATCGGATTAATCTGGTTGAATGATGACCATTAAATGCATGTCACCAGAGATTTTAAACACTCTCATCTTAAATATTTGTAAAGTAAAGAAGGGCTCTTTAAACATTAGCCATGAAAATTGAAAGCAAGTATGAAATAAAGCAAAAATTGGGTAAGATAAGCATGTCCAGGTAAGAACCGGATAATGATATTAGAACACAGAATATGCCTTGGCTATCCAAGGACTTTAAGTTTTATGAAAGGCTTAACCGGACTCAAACCGGATACGATTACAAAAATGCCTTGGCCATCCAAGGACTTTAATAGTTCACAAAATAAAGAAAACAAAAAAGATAGTTAAAAACCTCAGGGCTTATTCCTTTTGGATGTTCCTGCGTCACATCCTTTCTCAGGGCCTTTGAGCTCAGTACTTGAACTCTCCGCGGTTCCTTCTTCTTCATCGGTGGTGGAATCAATTCCACTGGAGTAGTTTTTTTTATCACCATCTGCCATCGTGTGGAATGGGATGTCTTCATACTCCACATATTGCCACAATGTACCAAGCGTCCTCTTCGGAAATGTTTATTGGAAAAGCAGTATCTGGTGTGGATAAAAATAGCCTGAGGGTAGGCTGGTAATTTCAAGTAGAGTTTCAGGGTGGTGCAAGGGTGTTTCAAGGTGGTGTAAGGGTGTTTCAAGGTGGTGTAAGGGTGTTTCAAGGTGGTGTAAGGGTGTTTCAAGGTGGTGTAAGGGTGTTTCAAGGTGGAGAGATAATTAAGCAGCTTGGTAGCAGTTAATTTTCATTACCAGAAGTTAATGCTGGTGGTTGAGTATTTATAGTGTGAGGTTTGGGCCCTTATGGGCTTTCGGGTCAAGTTTAATGGACCCGGGTCATGTTTAAAGACCCATGAGTTCTAAGCAGGAGGACAGGTAGCTTAGTCAGGAAGTGTTTAGGTTTTTTAGTACTTTTGTCATAGTTCGAACAGCCTTAGGCTCACATTGGTTCGAAGTGATCTGTCCGGTCCAAAAGTTCTGTCCGGTTTTCGGAGAGAATTACACTGATCTGCCCTTCCGGGGAGTATTCTGAATTCGGACTCATCAGGAGCCCCTTTTTTAGATGTTTGAACAAGTGTCCTTGTCAAAGAACTGAAAAACAGTCCGATTATAGGAAGTGGTTTTCAATCCGGAGAGAGTTGTGGGTATACCCGGACAGATTGAACGTTACGAATCCCAAACGGTTTTTGCCAGAGTTAATGGGACACGTGTCACTCTCTGATAGGTCACTCCAGCCGTTTTTTCACCTTGAATTTCGCACCACCTTCTCGAACAAGTTACCTCTTTAATTGCCATTAATGACATCAGCGCCGTCTTTTAATCATTGCCCGACTTTTCGGATTCTCCTAGGAATCAACTCCTTCTTTTCACATTTACTATAAATTCTCATTCACTTTTCACTGTCTCATTATCTCATTCAAATTTCACTCTGCAATTTCACCCAGAGCTTTATCTCTCTAGAATTCGAAACTTCCTTGGTTGTTTATGTTTACAGCAAGAACAGCACTGATCAAAGGCGGCTGGCTTAACCTCTCGGAGTTGGAGAAAGCACAAAGGGTCGAGAAGGAAAAAAGACTTGCAGCAGGGCTACCATCGTCGCCTGTTGAGAAACCAGCCTCTTCAATCGCAGAATCTGATAGAGGCTCATCTTCTTCCAAAGGTACTAAGCCTAAAAAGCTATTTCAATCCACCCTTTCTCCCATAGTTTCTGGCTCCTCAGTTCAGGAGTCAATCCCAGCTGTTGAACCAGGAGTTACTGCTACCAGTGTTAGGAAAAAATCGTCTTTTATTGCCATGTGGTCTGACTCTGACCACTCCCCGGATAAGCTAGTCATCAAAAGGCCAAGCCGGTTGGTCAAAGGGCTATCCTCTAAAAACACTCCCTCGAAATCGGGGGCAAAAAACAGTGAGTCTGAGTCTGGGGCAACTATTAGAGCTCCCCGGGAGAGGCCGTCAGGACTAGAGACCAGCAGCCCACTACCCCCCAAAGAATCATCTGCCTCAGAAACTCAAATTGAGGTGAGAAGTCGAGTAAATACGGGCAATCAACAGTTCGGAGGGTCATCTATGCCAAGCTTCAATCCTCCCCGGACTACTTCTACAGAAGCTCCCCCAACAATTATGGAGGAGAGGATGGAGGACTCCACTGAGGAGGTCCGTTTTGAGTCCGAGTCCTCCGGACAGGCTGATACTGCTATTGTTGTTGCCAAGAAGGTCAAAGAGAACTTATATCTGAGGCGTCCAGACCTGCCGGAGAGCCTTGAAGGGAGAGTGGGGCCATGCTTTCATAAAGTTGAGTTCAAGTATCTTTTGGCCTTGCTGAAGACCAAGTATGCGTTCATCCATACTTCAGATCTGGGTAGATTGCGCACAAAGTGGGGGATCCCTGAGAACGTAAAGATAAGGATTCCCATAGATCCGGAGACCCCGATGGATTGTAAAAAGAATGAAATAGTCTTCTTTACGGAGCTATTCAACTGGGGACTCAGGTTCCCACTGGACCCGGAGATAGTGCGCTACTTTCACTTGGTCAAACTCTGCCCATCACAGTTAAGCCCCAATGGTTGGTTCACCTTGATGTCATGCATAATGGCATCCAGGCTATCCGGGATCCCTCTTCCTATGGAAGAGTTCGCTGCAGTGGCCAACCTATGCAAGCACCATCAGTTCCCCTTCTACCATTTCAACATGGGGAACGATCTTAAAGCTGTTGATGATCTCCTGGAGTCGGAGAGCAAATGGAGGAGCCAATTCTTGTTTGTCAGTGGCTCGTGGGAAAACGGCAAGAAAATTAAGACCGGAGAGAATCCAAGCCTCCTCAGGAGTAGATGGAGGAGTGACCGTAAGTTTTTATTTTAAATTTCTGTTCGAATCTCTCCTTTCTTCTTTGTACTAACCAATTTCTCTTTTGTTTTAATAGAGTTGCCAAAGGAGTTCGGGGACTACCTGAAAGCCGGACAGACTACCTGTGGCAAAATCAACGCATGGGCTGCAGAGAACTGGGAGAACCGTTTCCACAAGGCCTTTACCACTGGAAACCTAACAAGGTCCCATCTGTGGAACACAACAGGTCGGAGAGACCTAACCTGGGAAGAGCTTGCCGCCCAACCTGATGAAGACATTGTGCTGAGAAGGTCCCATGAGCTGGATGGGACACTCTACCTGCCTGCTCGGGCCAAAGCCCCAAGCAAAATGAAAGGCAAAAAGAAGAAAGGCAAGAAGGCAGAAGGTGATACTGAGAAGGAGGCCCCAACAGACACAGAGGGACTGGCCCATGTTCAAATTGATGCAGCCCTTTTACAAGTGGTGGAGCAGGAGAGCGAAAAGCAGGAAGTGAATCTCCCAAAACCCTCAAGAGCTTCAAAGAGGATTCGCAAGCAAGCAAGTGGAGGTGCTGACAGGGAAGCTAAGAAGAAAAAGACTTCCCAAGGAGATGAGATTGCTCTCCGGGACCCAGAGCCCTCTTTCCCTACTGACCCAACATTGGCCGAAGAGATCCCAAGGGACTTTCAAGAAGAGATTCCAAAGGAATTCCATACAGATGAAGTTGAGGGGGGAGAGCTTAACTTGGATGAAATGGACATCACCGGTCTGGGTGGACTTGGTGAATATTTTCTTGGCCTGCCCAGAGACGAGTTCGCAGGGCCCTACATCCCTCCGAGCAGCTCCAACACGGTCAATTTTAACGGTAAGACTTTCATGGTTTCTAGCGAGAAGGATATTATAGCCCATTCTCTACTTAGCAATGTACAGCCAGTGCTTACTTTGGAAAGGCAAGTCCGAAGTCAGGCAGACACCATCAAAGACGTCAGGTCTGAGAAGGAGAAGCTGTCCGATGACCTCCAGACTGCTGCTACTAAGGTTGATTTGCTTAAGGAGGCAAATGATCAGCTAAAGAAGAATCAAGATGAAAACAACACAAAAGTTGCTTCTTTGGAAGAGACCATAAAAGATCTCCGGGCTAAGCTGTCCGGACTGGAGAAGGACCTGACAATCTCAAGGGGAGAAACTGCAGCCAAGGAGAAGATCATCACCAACCTGACCACTGACAAAATCGCTTTAGAGAATGCAGTGACTCAGGCTGCTGAAGAGAAAGCTGCTTTGGTGAGTGACCAAGAGGCCACAATCAAGGCCAAGATCAACGCCTACGCCAGGGAGATGATACAAAGCGAGGAGATAATGATTCAAAGGGTGAAGTCTGATATGGTCCTCCTGTTTCACGAGAAATTCCCGAAGAGGAGACTGGGGGACTTATGGCGCTATGTGGATGATGATGACCTCCCTTACTATACTATGATTGACGAGGGTTATTCCGGAGAGTCCTCATCTGATAATGAAGAGGAAACCGGAGAGAGCCCAGGTGAAGAAGAGATTGATCCCAAGGGAAAAAAGATAGTCGAAGAGAAAAACAATATCAAGGGCAAGAAGACAGACGAGGGTGAGCCATCTTCAAAGGCTCAACCTTAATTTAAAAATTTATTTTGTTTATCTTTCATTCGAACTAAAGTCCTTGGAAGGCCAATGCACTCTTTTTGTGATGGTGTCCGTATTATTCAGACAGATTTGTTTTGTACTGTGCCCAAACTTGTTCAAAAAGTCTTTGGAAGGACAAGGCAATTTTAAGTTGTTGAATGAATGAATGTTTTATTTTGCTCAACCATCCTCTTCTTTTATTATTTGTTTAAATAACTGGAGTTTATGTATTTTTATTGTATTGTGAGAGTATTAAGACTCTCCGGCTAGAATTTAAATAGCCCTTAGATCTTTTAGTCCGGGTAGTATGATAAGAGATAAAATTTTGAAAATACTTAGAGAATTTTGAAGAAGGCACCAAGTTTTATTGAAAGCTCTCCGTGCCACCGAAGAGGGGAAGGTATGCCCCCAAATATTTACATGGATGTTTAAACAAGTAAATATTTACACAAGTGTTATTCCAAGTACATTCGAAGGTGTTCAATATTCCAAGGGTGAGTTAAAACCCTGCCATCTTTATCTTCCAACCAATAAGTCCCAGGCTTGATTCTTTCAACCACAATATACGGACCCTCCCAGGTTGGGGCCAGCTTTCCGAAGATCTTTTCCTTAGTATGCAAGAAAACTTTCCTTAATACTTTATCTCCTGGTTGAAAATCTCTCATTTTAACTTTAGAAGCAAACCTGCTTCTCATGAAGCCCTGATAGTGTGCAATTCTAAGATGAGCTTTAACCCGTCTTTCCTCGATCAAATCGAGCTGATTTCTAATTGCCATCTCATTAGTATGTCCGGAGAAGTTATGAACACGAAAGGAAGGGAGTGTCTTCTCTATGGGGGCTACTGCATCCATTCCATAGACCAAGGCAAAGGGGGATTCTTGTGTCGCAGCCCCAGGTGTTGTCCGGTAGGCCCATAAGACTTCTTGTAGATAACTAGGCCACTTCCCAGAAGCCCCTTCCAAATTCTTCTTTAAACCAGACAGTATTGTTCTATTGGCTACTTCAACTTGCCCATTGGCTTGAGGGTGGAAAGGTGAAGAAAAGCAGTGCTGAATACCCCTTGAGGCACAGAAGCTCTCCATTTCTCTGTTGTCAAACTGTGGCCCATTGTCTGTTGTTATCTTCTGGGGGACACCGAATCTGCAATATATGTTGGACAAAATGAATTTTATGATAGCTTTCGAGGTTGTCCCTGCCAGGGGAGCTGCTTCTACCCACTTTGAAAAGTAGTCGATGGCCACAATTATGGTTTTACGCCCTCCGGAAGCCACAGGGAGAGGTCCAACCAAGTCCAATCCCCATCGAGCAAAAGGGATGGGCTCAGAAATTGATTCCAAAGGAATGGCTGGTACATGAATTTCATTGCTGTACCTCTGGCATGGGTCACACCTTCTCACCAGCTCCTTAGCATCTTTCATGATTGATGGCCAATAATATCCGGAGAGTAACACTCTTCTTGTCAAAGCTCTAAATCCACAATGGGCTGATCCCTCACCATCATGCAATTCGGAGAGAACCAATTGTGACTCATGATCCCCTAAACAACGTAGGAGAGGTTTGCTATAGGACTTTTTGTACAAGACTTCTCTTAACATAATGAAACCACGAGCCCTGTGTTTCAACATTCTGGCCTGTGATTTATCTAAGGGCACAATACCATCGGACAGATACTGCATAAGAGGAGACCTCCAGTCTTGAGGCCGACTCACTTGTATTTCAAAGACTTCCTCTTTTCCACCCTCACCAAGTTCAATAGAAGGGCTTTCAAGCACATGGATCCATGGGTAGGACTCCGTATATGCTATTGTTGCCAATGAATCTGCTAGCTCATTTTCTGCCCGGGGGATGTGCTCATAGACAACAACCTTAAACTTTAACGCTTCATTTTTGAGGAGGAGTAAATATTTGACCAATTGCTCATTTCTAGCCTCTGATAGGCCCAAAGCATGGTGGATAAGCAACTGGGAGTCACTTAGTAGCTTGACCCTTTTAGCTCCACAGACATAGGCCAACTTTAACCCAGCTATGGCTGCTTCGTACTCGGACTCATTATTAGATGCCCTAAAAGCAAAACAAATAGCTTGGTACATGTTGTTCCCGTAGGGGGAAGTGAGACATATCCCTGCCCCAGATCCCATGGTACAAGATCCTCCGTCTGTTCGGAAAATCCACACTTTCTTGTCTTTTGAATCAGTAGGTTGCTCTGAATCCCTATCAGAATGGAATTCAACCAGAAAATCAGCCACAGCTTGGGCTTTTACTGCTGTCCGGGGAGCAAAGTCTATGTCGAAGTCCCCAAACTCTACTGACCACTTTGTCATTCTGCTTGAAATGTCTGCTTTTTGAAGGACATTCTTTTAAGGGAAAGATGTCCGGACGACGATTGGATGAGCCTGGAAGTAGGGCCTCATTTTTCTTGCAGCTCTCACCAAAGTCAATGCCAGTTTTTCAAGTTTCAAGTAACGTCTCTCAGCATCAATCAAGCTTTTGCTGATGTAGTACACTGGGTGAGGATACCCATCAACCTCTCTTACCAGCACAGCACTGATGGCACAACTTGAAACAGCCAGATACACAAAGAGGGTCTCCCCATCAACTGGTTTGAACAAAGTTTTGGGAGAGGAAAGATGTTTCTTGATTTCATTGAACGCTTCATCACACTGGGGTGTCCATTCAAACCCCTTTGCACCCTTCAAGGTTTGAAAGAAAGGAGCACACCTGCCCGAAGACCTGGAGATGAATCTGTTCAAGGCAGCCAATCTCCCTGTTAATCGCTGCACTTCTTTAATGTTTCGAGGAGGCTCCATCTGGAATAAAGCATTGAGTTGATCCGGGTCGGGCTGTATTCCATGCTCACTTATGATATACCCTAAGAATTTCCTGGACTGCACTCCGAACACACACTTTTCAGGGTTTAGTTTTAAATTCACTTTGGCCAAGTTGGCAAAAGTTTCTTGGAGGTCGGACAAGTGCAACTGCTCATCCACTCTTTTCACCATCATATCGTCAATGTAAACCTCCATATTTCTTCCAATTTGATCAGCAAATGCTTTGTTGACTAACCTTTGATAAGTAGCCCCAGCATTTTTCAAGCCAAAGGGCATCACCTTGTAGCAATATAGTCCCCTATCAGTGACAAACGTGGTGTGCTCTTGATCTTTTGGATCTACTTAGATCTGATTGTACCCGGAGAAGGCATCCATGAAGGAGAGCAGTTTGTTCCCAGAACTAGAGTCTACTAACTGATCAATCCGGGGGACCGGATACAAATCTTTTGGGCAAGCTCTATTGAGGTCTGTGAAGTCAATACACATACGCCATTTGCCATTCTTCTTTTTCACCAAGATAGGATTGGCAGTCCACAAAGGGTATTGAGATTCTTTAATATGCCCCATCTTTGTGAGTCTGTCAACCTCTTGCACTATGACATCAGCCTTTTCTTTTGAGAAAGCTCTCCTCTTTTGTACCACTGGTGCCACATCTCTCCGGACAGATAGGTGGTGGGAAATCACCTCTGATGGAACTCCAGTAACATCAGCATTGCACCAAGCAAAAACGTGCTGATGGTCTTTCAAGAATTTCAACATCTCTTCTTTCAACATTGGTGGCATTTTGGACCCTATCCTGACACTTTTTCCTTCTTCCAAGCAGTGCATTTCAACCTCTTCAATTGGAATTAATACTCCGGGGGTCTCTCTGGGGTCATCAATTTCACCCTCACCCCCAGGAAGACCCTCAAACTGCTATTGATCATTTATACGGACTGCCCCCAGCGTTCGTGGAGCCAAGGCAGTGGCATAGCATTCTCTTGCAATCTTCTGGCTGCTCCGGACAACCCCAACCTGTCCCTGAACAACATACTTTAAACACTGATGGACTGTCGAAGCCACTGCATGCATCCTAGAGAGCCAAGATCTCCCCAGAATAGCATTATAGCAAGTGGGACAATCCACCACAATGAAGAGTATTCTAACCATTTTCTTGAAAGGGCCCCTGCCCAATAACACCTCTTCTTCAAACTCCCCGATCACATCGGCTGAGCTGCCCGTGAAACCCACAATTGACCTGTCCGACTTCTGAATCACAGCTGGATTTTTCATTTTCTTGTAAGTGTTTAGAAAAAGGATATTGGCAGAGCTTCCAGTATCCACCAGAATTCGCCTTATCTCATTGCCCCCTATAGATGCTCCTATGACAACAACATCCTCGTGAGGGCCAGCAATATCTCTCAAATCATCCTCATCGAAAACTATGAATGGGAATGAGTTTGGAGATTGATAGGATGTCATGCCTTCTTCTAACTGGGAGCCTAAATGATGAACATGCCTCTTTCTTGAAGAAGCAGTAGGAGCAGTCATTGTGTCCCCTCCGAAAATCGTCAGTGACTCGAAGAATTTAATGAGCCCGGAGACTGTCTTAGAATGCTCCTCTATGGCACCCACCTTATTTCGCGTTGGATCAGGATCCAAGTATTCAGATTCCACATCAAACCTTTCAACTATTACCATGGCCCCCTTTGGGGCAGCATTACTTGGACCAACCCGGTGAGTGTTGTCAGGCCTGTTGCCTCCTTTTCTTTTAACGTATGCACCTAACTTTCCCCTTTCAATCAAGTTTTGTACCTCTTGTTTCAATGCTATGAAATCATCAGTGGTATGGCCAATATCATTGTGGTATTGGCAAAAGGAGTTGTTACGATGCTCTCTGGGAGACTGCAAGGTAGCCGGTCTCCGGTAGTGTACCTCATCTTTTGTTTTATCAAAAATGGTGGCCACGCTTTCTTTAAGTTCTACGAACCACTCCGGTTGGACCCATGGCCCTCTTTTGTTTCTGGATTGTTGACTTTGAGCAGGAGCAGCTGGCTGAGACTGAGCTTTTCCTCTACCATGCCCCTGTCCGGTTTCTCTTGCTCTATTCCCGGACTGGTTTTGATTTGGAGTTGGTGCCACCGGGGTGGATCTCACCTGTCTGTGCACCCTGGTCTTTTTTGTTTCATCAACGTTTATTTGCTTGCCAACTTGATTTAGCAATCCTCCCCAGGTCATGGCTTTCTTCCTGGTCACCGAATCAGCCAGGTTGCCTGGGTTCAAACCTTGTCTTAGGGATGCTATTGCCACCTGTTCGAAGCAATCAGCCAACCCATTCTTTGTGTTTACAAAACGACTTATGTACTCCTTTAACGACTCATTTGGCTCTTGGGCACAATGGATTATTGTGTCTCCATTGCCCTTCAGCTCCTTACTCCCCACAAACTGCCTTCGAAAGGCCACCCAAAAAGTATCAAAGTCTTTAATACAACCCTGAGGCAGGCTGTTGTACCATTTCAGAGCACTCCCCGTGAAAGATTGGGAGAATGCCCTACAGAGTAGTTTATCATCATCATCAAAGTTCATCATGAAGTTCTTAAATTGCTCCAGATGATTGTCCGGATCAGTACTGCCATCATACTTCTCTATCTTAGTACTGTCAAACCTCTTAGGGAGGTTTCCGGACAGGATTTTAGAAGACAGTGGAGACTGTCTCCAATTCCTTCCACGACTGAACACGGTATCCTCATTAGGAGTTGCAAAGATACCTGGCTCATCGTGGAAAGCAAAAGGATCCATCAACATCTTGTCCGTATACCTCCGGTGGTGAGATGACCCCTTTCCAATATGCCTTTTCATTCTTCCATGGTGATCTCTTTTTCTCGAATACTTCTTAACCTGCTTTTGCTTTTTCTTGGTTCGACCCTCATCACTGCTAGAGGACAAGGATTTTTCATTTCCCTCACTGTCCGAAAAGCTGCCCGAAGATTCTGAACTTGAGTCAGAGCTCTCCACAGGCTTGGACCGGTGAGACTTTTTAGAGCTAGCATGTGTCTTTTTAGTACTCACATGAGTTTTTGAAGCCTCAGGCTCTCTAGGGTTGTCGGTGTGATGAACAACCGATGCCTTGGATTTTTCTTTAACACCCATTTTGGCCTTTTCAGCCCTCAGAGCTTCTATCTCAAGCCTTAACCTGTCACGCTCTTGGACAGTATACTCATCGTTCTCTTCCACCACTTCGAGCAAAGCTGGTGGAAGCTCTGGATTATCCGGATTCATTCGAATAGAGTTTCTTTGCTTGGTTTTGAATACTTGATTCAGGCACCATCGCCTCCCACTGTGGTCGCCAATTTGGTGTGGATAAAAATAGCCTGAGGGTAGGCTGGTAATTTCAAGTAGAGTTTCAGGGTGGTGCAAGGGTGTTTCAAGGTGGTTTAAGGGTGTTTCAAGGTGGTGTAAGGGTGTTTCAAGGTGGTGTAAGGGTGTTTCAAGGTGGTGTAAGGGTGTTTCAAGGTGGTGTAAGGGTGTTTCAAGGTGGTGTAAGGGTGTTTCAAGGTGGAGAGATAATTAAGCAGCTTGGTAGCAGTTAATTTTCATTACCAGAAGTTAATGCTGGTGGTTGAGTAATTATAGTGTGAGGTTTGGGCCCTTATGGGCTTTCGGGTCAAGTTTAATGGACCCGGGTCATGTTTAAAGACCCATGAGTTCTAAGCAGGAGGACAGGTAGCTTAGTCAGGAAGTGTTTAGGTTTTTTAGTACTTTTGTCATAGTTCGAACAGCCTTAGGCTCACATTGGTTCGAAGTGATCTGTCCGGTCCAAAAGTTCTGTCCGGTTTTCGGAGAGAATTACACTGATCTGCCCTTCCGGGGAGTATTCTGAATTCGGACTCATCAGTATCATGTCAGACTTCACTTCGGCATACCTTTTGTTTCTAAGGAATCTATCACCTCGTTGGTGTATTTATCGATGGTGGTCTGAATTCTTTGTTCCTGTTCTTTCACCAAGTCTTCTTTCTCCTTGGTTGCCTTAGACATAGCCTCTTCAAGGGAATTCTTTTCACCGGACAAGGTCTGAATGACACCATCTTTGGTCTTCACATCTTCTTTTAAGGTGAAGAGATCTTTCTCCAAACCGGAGCACTCAGTTTGTAGATCAGTGTTAGCTTTCTCCAAAGTGGCCAGCTTAGTTGACAGATCTTCCTTTCCCTTCTTCAACTCTTCAAGCTCTTTATTCAGTGCCTCAATGCTCTGGTTAACGTTAAGGAGGTTAGTTGACAGAGTCTCATTGTCTGTGTTAAGGGTGTTGATAAGAGTGGACTAATTTTTCTCCCGCCTCTCTAAATCAAGCACTGATTGGATATGACCTAAAAGACAATGAGCCATCGTGTCCTGGTCTTCAGAAATAGAAAAAGACTTACCATTGTAGGTTACCATGTTGGAAGAGCCTGAAGGACGGAAATGACCAACGAAGTCATCTTTCTTCGAATCGGTGAAGTAGAGACCAATATTTTAAAGGGCTCTAATGTCAAGCCCCTTTCTGGTGCCCTCTCCCAGTTGTAAATCTGTTGGAATTTTCTCTGCCAAGGTAGGGTCATCAGGAGCTGGTGGAGGAGGAGGGTCCAAAGGGCGAAGTGTTATTTCCCCCCCTAAGGTGACCTTCTTCTTCTTCTTGGCAGCCCTTTCATCGCTACTAGCTCCCTATTTTTGGTCCTTCTTCAGAGGCTTTGGTGGGTTTGGTTTTTCTCCTGTCTCCTTGGCAGTTTCATCTTCCACCACTTGAAGCAAGGAGGCATCGATTTCTCATTGGTTCTCCCCTCCTTGTTTCTCCGGACCTGTCTCTTCTGCAGCAACCCGAACTGCTTCTGATGCAACCTTCTTTTCCTTTCCCTTTCCATTCATCTTGATAGGATATTTGGCTCTGGAGGGCAAAGCCAGTTTACCATCTTTTTCCTCTGTTCGTTTGAGGCTGACAACTGAGGGAGGTGGTGTGGTCAATTATTCCTATGTGAGATCTCTCCGGCGTGTGGTATTCCACAGATGAGATCTCACCAAATTTCCTGAAGTAAAACATTTGTGGAAAGTGTTCCCCCAACGTTCTGCTACCCATGCATTCAACTTGGCACATGTAGTCCGCCCCTCCTCCAGATAACCGGTGTACTCCTTCGTTAATACTAAAAAAGAAGAAATGAATGATTCAGAAGTGGAATATTTGTAAAAATGAGAAGGATAAAATGAAAAACAAGATTGAAGAACTCACTTGTACTCTTCCACCTACTAGTAAGCATACTAGGGTTAACCTTGGATTTGATCTTTCTCCCATGTTAGAGAGTTTTTAGAGAGAGAAAGTTTAAGTATAAATGAGTACAGTAGAAAAAGTGTTCAACCCCTTTATTAGTTTAACCTTGCCCTTTATATAAAGGAGCCAAGACTTAGCCTTAAAGTGAAATCTATTACAAAAGAGGACAAATTGCTCTGTAGTCCTTAGCAATTATATATAATTTAAGGACTAAAATTATATTATTTACAGTTTAATCCTTAAATTTACATTATTTACAACTCAATCCATAAAATCCTACTTCCATATCAGAAGCCCCATAGTTCTCATGTCAGTAAATGAATGAGAACTAAAATGTCTTAGAATTCTTCCATAAGCTCATATAAATTGTTGTAATACAAACTCGAAGTCCAAAAATCAATATCAATCGGAAGATGCAAATTCGAAGCAGCCATTCGGGAAGTAGAGCTTCAAAATGTTCATCGACTTTTATCAAAACAGTACACAAATGTAACCGTTTCATATTACCGTTCGAATCCATCATGACTATATAGCTTCTAGACCCATAGCTAGATGCATAGTCTGACAGATGTCGAGCTCCTAATCTCCTCACTGCTTTGTATTCTGCCCCCTATCACCATCATAGTCCCTTCCACTTCACACGCCTTCTTTAAATTTAATCAATAACCTCATTTTCATTCCAACAACACAAATCATTTGAGAGAGAATTCAAGCGCTTGGCTACCTTCATCGCGTTCTTCATTTTTTCCAGTATCTTCATCAGAAAAAACCAAACTTTCTGATCAAATCTTATCTTCTCCGATCAATATTCATCCGGTTTATGAGAAAAAACCTAAAAACCAGAAGATCCAAGGCTACCATACCCAAAAAACCAAAATCTCCAGAAACTGATAACGACTTAGTCTTCGGATCGTACGAATACCTTTGCATTACTCAAAGAGCGAATGAATATAGAGCTGCAAGATTAATCAATAGCGCTTCTGTTGGAACAACCACCAAAATAATTTACTACAGTAATTTCGATCCAACAAAAACTCCTGCTTTCTTTCCTTCTCCGATAATCGAAAAGTGTTCTTCTTCCAAAGTTCTAGCTCCTAAAACACATCGAGTCTCTTCTTCTCAAATTAAAGTTTCTCCTTTGACTAGTGAATAATCTTCTTCAAGGAAAATATCAAATACTCCTTCTTCGAATCATCCTTCAACAACCAGAAAAAGGAGAACTTTTATAGTTATGAGAGACGATTCAGAAATCATTCCAACTCCTCCCCTTTCGAACCTATATACTCAAGCTTCTCCTCAGAGAGAAATAACCGATGAGGTTCCTCGAGCAAATAATCCTTCACAAGAACCGTGAATCCATTACCTTAACAAAACCCTTCTCAATATGGAGAAGAAACATCAAGAGCCAATGAAGCTGATTCCGAGGCTACTAGAACTGATCACGAAGCTGAATCCGATGACGGGAACTCAGAAAATTCTCACAAGCCTCGGAAAGAGAAAGAAACTTGCTTTATTTGCGAAGAAGAAAGATCTACAATTGGCAGAAATTTAAGGGATCTCGAGGCTAAATACAGCATTGCTCTGAAAAAGGTTCGATACATATATTATAAAGATAGCCAAGCTTTGAATTTAAAAAATCAATAAGGAATGGGAGATAACATAACCGTTCGACTGCCTAAAGAAGGAGAAATTCCCGTAGACTGCAAAGATGATGAATTAATAGTCTACCCCAAAATCATCAATTGGGGTCTTCGATTTCCGCTGGATCCTATGATCGTGGAATATTTCGAACTTCTCAACTTATACCCTACTCAAGTGACACCGAATCAATGGTTCACTCTTACGTCAGTGATAATGTCATCTCGTCTATCCAAGATTCCAATCAGCATCAAGGATTTCATATCCTTAACTCAATTATCAAAAGGTCCAAAGCTTCCATTATATTACCTCACTCTGGTAGATGACCTAAAGATCATCAACGAACTCTTAGAAGCTGATAAATTCTAGAAGCAAAAATTCATCTTCATACCTGGAGCATGGGAGAACGGCAAGGAAATTTCCGATGGCAACCCCTCAAAGCTTAATCTCATCTGGAGAAGCAATCGTAAGCACTTTGATATATTCTATCTTTTCTTCCTTCCTCCTTAATTATTTACTTGCATGATTATTCCAAAGATTCCGAGGCGTTATTTAGTACGCCGACCAGCTGCTAAGGATATTTTTCAGAAACTTGCCGCTTGGGTTGAGAAAGAATGGAATCATGCTTTTCACACTGCCTTCTAGCCAATAGATTTCCTTAACAACCACTTATTCCCAATCTCAGAGGGTGCCTTGGCACCTCGAAATTTAATGTCAGAGCCCAATCCGAAGATAGCATGCAAAAGGTTAGTTCATCCCGATTGTAAAATTTTCCTCCCTTATTCGCAACAGATCAGAGAGTCATTTACCAAAAAAGAAAAAGAAAAAGCTAACAAATAAAAGAAAAGTATAAAGACAGTTAGCACATATGGTGCTAGCCTTTCAAATCCATTGAAACCAAAGCCTCCAAAACGAAAAGCGGGAGAGCAGACTCTCTCACCCATCGAAGAAGGAAAAGATCAAGAACCGTCTTCGAAGAAAAAGAAATCTTCTTCTAGTTCCCATGGAAAGAAAAAGAAACAAACCAAAATCATTTCGTATACACTGGTTGATGAAGAGGAAACACTATTGCTGAAAATCAACAAAACCGTTTGGTCGAAGAGCAGGCAACCAATGAAAACACTGTGATCATCATCGAAGACAATGCTATTGACGAAAATAAAAATGCTAAAAAGTTTGATCATGATAGTTTCATTAATTTTGAGAACACTCAAGCGCTTACTGGTGAAGACGATCCTGTTCTTCAAGTCATTCAAAATCATATGCTTAACTTTGGGAGACCAACACCTGTCGAGGCGTCTCCAGAAATTATCTGTCCTTTTATTCCAACCAAAAATTTAGATATGATTCACTGTCCTAGTTCAGCATAAACAGAAATTCCTCCTCCCCTTTCAAATCCTGCGATCGCTGCTGTGCTTCAACCATTTACATCAAAAGCACTTGCTTCCCAAGTCGAAGCTTCTCAAAACCATATGAAACAATTAGCTAAAGACTTGGTTTGTTACAAAGGTCGTGCTGAAGATGAGAAAAAATTAAGAGAAGACTTTCAGAGCAAAGTTGTTGAACAATTTCATTTGTATGAAGTAGCGAGGTCTGAGCGTATTCGAGGCGCTCAATGCATGAGAAAACATCTACAAATAACACATATAGTTGACAAAGAATTCCTGATGACTTCTCATGAAAAGGATATGAATAAGCTCAAAACTGATCATACTAATGAACTGGCTGCTGAAATATCCAAATCCAAAGTTCTCCAAAAGTCTCTCACCCTTTGCGAGGAAAAATAAAATAAAGAACTGACCGGTGACATAGCTAAATTGAAGAAAGATTTTGAGGAGGAAAACGCTGCTGCTGTTGCTGCTGCCGAAGCTGAACTTTCAAAAGACATGTTGCCTGCTATTAACAATGGAAAAGAAGAAACATCCATCAATGTTCTTCGAGAAATTTATGCTACTTATACGAAAATCAACCTCACAAGTTTTTGGAATGAATTTCCATCGAAAATCGTCCAAGTGAAGATTTCGATCCTATCCCCGATTTATCATCTTCAGAAGAAGAATCATCCGAGGAGGATGAATCATCTGAATAACTTTATCATTTTTTATTTGTCAGATTAGGAATTTGATTTTTGTGCTTCAAAGAATTAATCTAATCGACAAATGGTTTCCTTATTTTGTTTTTGCTTATTCTCTTCAGATATTACTCGATGCTAAATTTTAAAATGAATATGACTTAAATACTTGGACTTTCAACATATAATTACAAATTATAAACTTACCACTTCAAATACCTTAATGAAATTGGTGAACATGGTTGCACTTCGAAAAACTCTCAGTGCGTTATTAAGTGTTGGACTTTGAAAAAACTATAATGTGTTTATTAAACATGGTTGTTTCTTTGAAAAGTGTTATAAACACTTCAGAACATTCTACTATTAACCAACCTCAAAGATGATCAGTCTTTGATAAGTTGCTAAGATAGTTTTATTCAAGCATGTGTAAACAACCATTGGCCAAAAACGAATTTTATTGATAATATTGAATATGTATACAGCGCCTCGTTAAAACCTTCTTGGGCCAACAGGATATGAAAGAGTGCGCCATTCAAAAGTGAAAATTCCAAAATACAAAACCATATCTACTCCCAATAAAGCTTCAAGTGTTGTATATTCCATGGATGTTAATTCATCCTCCCCTCGAATTTACAAAGACGAGAAAACCCTGGCTTTATCCTTTCAACAACCATATATGGCCCTTCTCAGTTCATAGCCATTTTCCCAAGGTTCTTCTCATTTGTGTGCAAGAATACTTTTCTCAACACCTTATAACCTTCTTTAAAATCTCTTCTCTTCACCTTCGAATCATATATATTCCTCATAAGAGTTTGATAGTGGATTACATTCAAATGGGCTTGAACTCTTTTCTCCTCAACTAAATCTAATTTTTCCCTTCGAACTTCATAATCGGATCTATCAGAATATTGATTTATTCTAAATGATGACATCATAGATTCTATAGGGCTGACTGCATCCATTCCATATTCCAAAGAAAAATGAGTCTCCTTTGTAGCCTCTCTTGGAGTTGTCCGATAAGCCCAAAGCACCTCTTGCAAATAGTTTGGCCATTTTCCTGCTGCCCTCGTCAAATTCTTCTTTAAACCATCTAAAATTGTTCTGTTTGTTACCTCCACTTGTCCATTAGCTTGAGGATGAAAAGACATCAAAAAATATTGTTGAATTCCTTTAGAAATGCAAAATGAAGCCATCTCTTTGTTATTAAACTAAGGGCTATTATCTGTTGTATTCCTCTGAGGAACTCCAAAACGATAACAAATGTTGTTCATAATAAACTTGATCATGTCCTTTGCTTTTGTCCATGATAAAGGTTCTTCCTCTGCCCACTTTGTAAAATAATCCACCGTTACAATTATCATCTGTCTTCCTCCATCGGCAAAGGACCCACCAGATTAATTCCCCATCTATCAAATGGTATCGCCTCAGTTATAGATATAAGCGACACTGCTGGTCTGTGAACAGTATTGGAAAATCTTTGACAAGTATCACAACTTCGAACTAAATTCTTAGCATCACTCATGATTGTAGGAAAATAGAACCCTACAAGTAAAACTCATCGTGATAGAGCTTTAAACCCGCAATGAGCTGACCCTTCACCATCGTGCAATTCTGATAACACTTCTTGTGGTTCTTGCTTGCCTAAACATTGTAATAATGGTTTGCTCAATGCCTTTTTATACAATATTCCATCTAACACTATATATCCAAAGATTTTACCTCTCAATTTTTTGGCCAACCTCGAATCATCTGATAATGTTCCTTGAGTAAAAAAAGAATATCTGCTCGCCAATCTCCTCTGATTATTTCATCTGTAACAAAGGATTCCTCTATGCATTCGCATTGATTAGATTGAGTAACAATTGAAGGAAATTCTTGTGGAAAAATCCAAGGTTATTCTTCATTGTAAGCGGTGTTTGCTAAAGAATCAGCCACCATGTTACTCAATCGACCAATATATTCCATAACAACATTGTCACACAAAAGCATTAAATTCCGAAGTTCCAGAAGATATAAAATCAAACAATTCTTTTTTGCTTCAAAAAATCCATATACTTGATTTGCTAACAACTGAGAATCCGTTTCCAAGCGTACTGAAGTTGCTCCACAAATTTTTTCCAATCTTAAACCTGCCAATGCAACTTCGTATTCAACTTCATTATTTGAAGAATGAAAACCAAATTTAATAGATTGAATCTTCGTCTCTCCAGTTGGAGATATTAAATGAACTCTAGCACTGCACCCTGAAACACTAGATCCTCCATAGGTTCAAACAATCCACCTCGAGTTTATTGGTGCATCTTCTTTACTCTTTTCCACATCCGACCTGCTCAAATAGAATTCACAAAAAAATCTGCCAATGCTTGCGCCTTTATTGGTGTTCGAGGTGTAAACAAAATGTCATAGTCCCCCAACTCCACTAACCACTTGGTCATTCTCCCCAAAATATCAGGTCGTTGTAAATATTTTTTTAAAAGGAATAAAGTTCGGACTTCAATCGTATGAGCTTGAAAATATGGACGCATCTTCCTAGCAGCAATCACCAGTGCTAATGCTAATTTTTCTAGTTTCATATATCTTTTCTCTGCTGCCACCAAACTTTTGCTAATGTAGTACACCGACTTCGGAACTCCTGTATCTTCACTAATTAATATTGCGCTCAGTGCAAAATCTGATACCGCAATATACAAAAAGAGCTTCTCCCCATTTCGAGGTTTTGACAAAATTTCTGGTGATGACAACAAATTTTTAATATATGTGAACGCTGTCTCACATTCCGATGGTCCATTCAAACCCGCTTGGTCCTCGTAACACTTGAAAGAAAGGAAAGCATTTGTCAGAAAATCTAGAAATAAATCGATTAAGTGCTGCTAACCTTTTTGTCAGAATTTGCACTTCTTGGATAGATCGAGGAAAATTTATTGTTATCAAGGCTTTCAACTGTTCTGGGCCAGCTTCTATTCCTTTTTCACTGACGATAAAACCCAAGAGCTTCCCCAGCCGAACTTCGAAAATACATTTTTCAGGATTTAACTTTAACCTGATTGCCCTTAAATTCAAAAAAGCTTCCTCTAAATCATCAAGATGCACTTCCTCTTTTGAACTTTTTACCACCATGTCATCTATATATACCTCCATATTATTTCTGATATTAGTAAAAAAAGCTTTATTCATCAACCTTTGATAAGTGGCTCCAGTATTTTTCAATCCAAAGGGCATAACCCGATAACAGTGCAGGCCCATATCAGTTATGAAAGTTGTGCATTCTTGATCTTTTGGATCCATTTGAATTTGATTGTATCCTCCAAAAGCGTCCATGAAAGTTAAAATTTTATTTTATGAGGTAGAATAAATCAACTGATCTATTCGAGGAACATGAAATGGATCTTTGGGACAAGCTTGATTCAAATCTGTAAAATCCACACACATTCTCCATTTCCCATTATTTTTTTGACAACTACTGGATTTGCCGTCCATAAAGGATACTGTGACTCCCTTATGTGCCCGAGCGTAGATAATCAATCCACCTCGGCAACAATGTCTTCTGCTTTTTCTGAGGAAAACGCTCTTCTTTTCTGGATAACCGGCTTCATCTTCAGATCAATAGCCAAGCTGTGACGAATTACCTCAATTGGTACTCATGTTACATCCTCTGTCCTCCAAGGGAAGACATCCAAATTAGAAGATAAAAAATCCAACAGTTGTTGACGTAGAAGCGGGGTGAATAAGGTTCCAATTCGAAGCACCCTTCCTTCCGAAAAAGTAAACTCCTCAATTTCTAGGGCACCCTTTCTAACTGCTATTCATGAATTAAGTCCCCGCTGTTAGATCCTCGGTTCCGGAGTGTAGTGGCATAATATTTTCTAGCTACCTTCTGGTCGCCTCAAACAACCCCAATCTGATCTCCAACCACATACTTAAAACATCGATGAACTGTTGATACAACCCCATACATTCTTGAAATCCATGATATTCCGAAAATAGCATTGTAACTTGTGGGATAGTCCACCACCACAAAACGTACATGGACTTTTTTCTTAAATGGTCATTTTCCCAAACTTACTTCACCATCGAATTCTTCAACTACACGAGTTGTTACACCGGTAAACCCTATAATTATCTGATCTGATTTAGAAATCTGAGGTCGATTTGTCATTCTATCATAAATGACGTTAAAAAGGACATTAGCAGAATTGCCAGTGTCAATCTGCACACGTCGAATTTGGACGCCAACCACCTCTGCTCCAATAACCACAACATCTTCATGTGGTCTTTCCATACACCTTCTTTTCATACAAATTTGTAGACATCTTCCCTTCAATTTGAGTTGTCAAGTTAACAACATGTCTCTTCTTTGAACTATCCAAATTACCAGTCATCGAATCGCTTCCGAAAATGGCTAACGATTTAAAGAATTTATATAAATCCCGCACATGCCCTTTTTCTATAGGCTCTTCGACTGTGATAAAAAACAATATGTTCGGATCTTTCTCCACATATTCAGAAGAAGCATCAAATGGTTCAGCCTTTGAATTTAAAATCATCAAATTCTCAGCTGGTGCAGCCTTCAAAGTCGATGCAACATTATTCTTTGAATCACTCCCTTACGACTTTACATAAATCATGAGCTTTCCATTTTCGATCAAAGTTTGAACCTCTTTCTTCAGAGCAATACAATCATTGGTATCATGCCCAATATCATCATGATATCTGCAAAATTTGTTGTTCCTTTCCTCCACTGGCCTACTAATTGGAGCTGGCTTCCGAAAATTTACGAAGTTCTTGGTCTTATCCCAAATCACAACTACATTATCTGTCAGATCAACATAATATTTTGGTTTTACCGATTGATTTGGCCTTGGCCTGTTATAGTTGTTCGATGGAGCGTGATTTGAATATCCACCATTCCGAGGAGGCAAATTGTTATTATTTTGTCTTGCCTGCTGATTACCATTTCTATTAGAGGGTTGCCCTTGGTTATTGGCCGCCTGACTCAAATTATTTGGAGTGCTAACCGGTCCTCCTCAGACTCTAGTTGACTCATCGACTTTAATCTGATCCTCAACTTGAGCCATCAAAGCTCCAAAAGTTAAGGTTCTTCTCTTTGTAGTCGTATTGGCAGATCCCCTAGCAATAATCCTTGGCGAAAAGCTTCCATCACCACATTCTTTTCACAATTCTCCAAACTAGCTTTGGTCAAAACGAATCTCTTCGTATAATCCCTCACTTCTCTCCAAGTTCCTATTTGCACTGAATAATGGTATCGTCATTTGCTTTTATTTCTTTACTCCCCACAAACTGCCTTCGAAAAGCAGTATAAAAATCCATAAAATTTGAAATAGACCCCCTCAGAATCTGATTGTACCACTTTAGAGTTGTTCCCTTAAAATTTTGGGAAAATGCACGACACACTAGCCGATCGTCATTTTAAAAGTTCATCATATAATTCTTGAATTGTTCGATGTGATCATCGGGATCTTGCATCCCATCGAATTTCTCTACTTTGGAAATATCAAAACGCTTCGGAAGTGTTGTAGAGCAAATTTCACTTGTCAACGGAGAGTTTCTCGAGTCGACACCTTGAACAAACTGATCATATGTTCCCATTGTAGCATATAGATTTCGATCAGTCCCAACATACTAATTCAAAATATTTCCTTCGCACCATATATAACGAGGAACATTATCTCTTTTAGATTTTCTTTCCTTTTTATACTTCCTCGACTGCTCTCTTTTTGATTTCTCTTTCGAAGAACCCTTGTATCTTTTAAAACCAGAAGATGAGATTTCTACCTCCTCATCACTAGAGGTTATATACTTTTGCTTGTCTTTTCTCCCATTGTGAGAAGAATATCACTCTTTAGGAGACACGAAACACGCTTTTTATGCTCATTTTTAACTCGTCGATTAGCACAAGATCGATCAAACTAGTCTAATATATCAGTTTTTTCTCTTTCTTGCCTAACCTCGAATTTAAGCTTCGCCTAGTGGATTTCTTGTTCTCGTCATTCATACTTTTCATTTAGTGCATTTATCTTGTCTAAAAGCTGGTTCATTCGCACCTCGATATCTGATTGAGTTTGGGTCGGAGATGATCCATCTAGCCTATTTTCGTCTCTCTATAAATCATCTTTTAAGGTTTCCATTGCTGATCGAAGCGTATGATTATTTTTGGGATTCATTGTATAAAATTTGAACAAAAAATAGAGCAAGATTGTATCAAATTCGAACAGATAAATTCACTAATTCTTTATTATGTCCCTAGTGGAGTCGCCAATTCGGTGAGTATAGATTTTGCCTTAGGAAATTGTTATAAGAGAATTCTAGAGAGAGAAAGAGTTAGAGAGTTTTTAGAGAGAGAAAGTTTAAGTACAAATGAGTTCAGTATAAAAAATGTTCAACCCCTTTATTAGGTTAGCCTTGCCCTTTATATAGAGGAGTCAAGACTTAACCTTAAAGTGAAATTTGTTACAAAAGAGGACAAATTTCTCTTTAGTCCTTAACAATTATACATAGTCACAAATGTTCTCTAAAACTTAAATTATATATAATTTAAGGACTACACTTACATTATTTACATTTTAATCCTTAATTTTATATTATTTACAACTTAATCCTTAAAATCCTACTTCCATATCAGAGTATAATTCCTCTTAAATCGCCATGGACATTCTAACACTCGATGAAAAATGTCTATAGTAACTACGTCACACCATGTTGTATCTTTATAATTACCAACATAAAGTGAAATTAAGCGATGTTTAGAAACTATTACCTCAATGTACCCAATCAACCTTGAAAATATATACGGATGTGGAATAGCTTCAGTCTTCAATGTCAGTTTCTGAACAACCTCTTTTGAAATTAAATGCTTATAATTATTCGAATTGAATACGAACTTGCTAATTCATGTTGTGCAGGTAGACTGAAAGATATTGTTCTATATTCTAGTCTCCAAATAAAAAAAACCAAGTTCCAAAACATTATTCATGTATTTACGTAGGAAGAACTGGAGCTCTGATACCAAACTGATACAATGGAACTTAGAGCAAGAATAAATGATAAAAAAATCCTAGTGTTTCAAGAACATGTGGTTCTCTTAGACTCAAAGTCTGAATTTTTATTCTCTAAACACAATAACTAATCTTTCGATTAGGGTTTGGAAGTATTAAATAAAAATCATCTCAAAACTTAATAGAAAATAAGAAAATAAAATAGATATACCAAAATCAAATCCTATCAAATCTGAACATAATGAGATTTAATTCACTAATTAAATATACTTATAAAGTAAAATAAAATAAACATAAAAAATATTTAAATAATGAACTACATCACATTGTGCTAGTCCACCCAACTTTGCATAAGTTGGTGAGTTATTCTTTACAAGTTTGCTTTCTGTTCACGAGGGTTATTAATCCTGGGGACCCAATACTTGTAAAAAATGTTAATTTGATTGAAGTCAATCATTTTACGGTTTAGATCTTCACTAAAGGTTCGACATTCTCCCATTTAAAAAAATAGTCTACAATTACTATGAGTAACCGACATCCTCCGTGTATATTTAGAAAAGCCCCTACTATGTCATAAGCATTATCTGTAAAAGAGAACAACTTCATAGGTCGACTCTATTGGTACCGATATGATACAAAATTTATTTTCAAATAACTGAAATTCAACAAACCTTCACATGAGTGCCATATCATCCTCGTGGATCGTAGGCAAAAAATAGACCGTTCGTAATATTTTTTATTGAAGGTTTTATACCTGTAGTAGGACCTCCATCTTCTTTGTGGAGATCTTCAAGCACGAAAACCGATTCGTTTGTGCCTAAGAATGGAAGAAAGAGTTGTGAGAGACCTTGGTGATAAAGAACATTTTTAAGTAAGGTGTAGCGAGTGTATCGTATTTTGACACTTCTATCTTTGGATTTATCAACTAGTATCTCCTGTATCATGATGTAAGCTTAGATTAGGGTTCCCCAATCATATGGCTCGTCAATAGCCATGGTGGTAGCGTCAAGCTACGAGATAGAACAGGTGGCTGAAAAGTCAGAGAAAGAAGACGAACAATAGAAGATGGATAGTTCTAACCCTAGGTCAGAGTAAAAGAGACTTTAAAGAAAATCAAAATTCTATTAAAAAAAAGTCTGAGGCAAAACTAGGGTTTGAGAGCCTTTTATAAAAGTGCTCGAAACCCTAGCCCCAAATTAGAGCTTTTTCCTTATGCAATAAAATAAAGCCCAGCCCAATTTTAAAGCGATCGGAGGTGGTTAAGTATTTTAATAAAATCCAACAAAAATAGGAAAATGCAGAAAATTACTAAAACAGAAAAACAAGGGTTTAAACGATTAGATTTAGGGCTTGGACTTCATCACATAGTGATGTTTTCGAGAATCGTTTGGCTTCTCGACGTGTTCGATTTGAGTGGTCGCATCGCCTAATTCTGATATCTGGGCCCCAAATAAAGCATGTTTACGTTTGTCCAAAAGGGCTATATAGTCTTGGGCTTGTGAAACTACATCATCCTCTCTTTCTTCGGAAGAATTCGCCCACGAATTCTCAGCTTCATCATCCTCAGCAGCAGCGGTAAATGGAACCAGGTGCTTCACGTTGAAAACATTATGGGTCTTCATGTGGCTGGGTAGCTTCAACCTGTATGCATTGAGATTAATCTTTTCAATAATTTCAAACGGAACCACCTTCCTTGTAGCCAACTTGTTGTACTCGTGTGCATGATAGCGATCCCTTGTCAAAACAGCCCATACAAAGTCCCCCACTGCAAACTCTACCAAGCAGCGCTTCTTATTTGCGGCAATCTTGTACTTTTGTGTTGTTTCCTCAAGGTGTTTGCGGGTGTTCTCATGGATCTCCCATAGATCAGCAATGGCGTTCTCGACCTTAGCTGGAATCTTATCAAGTGTTGGGAAAGCTAAGTCCATAGGACCCCGTGGGTTATAACCATAGACTACCATGAAGGGACTATACCCAATACTGCGCTTGTGGTGCCTGTTGTAGGCGAACTCAACATGATAAAGGTGGGAATCCCATGCTTTCAAGTTCCCAGAGACCTCTGTGCGTAACATGTTGCCTAACGTTCGATTATTTACCTCGGTTTGGCCGTCTGTCTGCGGGTGATACGCGCTGCTAAAACTCAGCTTCGTGTTTGTGAGGCGCCACAAACTCCTCCAAAAATACCCCACAAACCGTGCATCGCGATCAGAAATGATATTCAAGGGTAGACCATGTAAGCGGTAGACCTCACGAAAGTAGAAATTAGCAACATTCATAGCATCTATCGTTTTCTTGCAGGCAATGAAGTGGGTCATCTTAAAAAACCTGTCAACGACTACAAAAATAGAATCGTCGCCTCTCTGTGTTCTTGGCAGCCCAGAGATGAAATCCATGCTGACGCTTCGCCACGGTCCTTCTGGTATTACGAGTGGTAGGTATAGACTTGCGTTGGAGGATGTACCTTTTACCACCTCGCAAACCTGACAACCAGCTACAAAACGGATAACATCTCGCCTCAAATGCGGCCAGAAGAACTGACTGGATACAGAGTGAAGGGTTTAATCTCTACCCCCGTGCCCCTCATTGTGTCTCTCTTGTACAATCGGTAACCTCAAACTGCCCTCGAGAACACAAAGTAAATTTCCTTTGAAGAGGTAACCGTTGCTCACTGCAAAATCTTTTCTCAAACCTGTGCTGAATTCCTCTAGAATAGGACCAAAATATGGATCAATAGCCAGTAGATCCTTCATCATCTCGAATCCCACAACTTCTCTTTCCATACGAATCATCATGCTGCGTCGGCTCAGTGGGTCAGCTACATGGTTAACTGTCCCCGAAGTATGCTTAATGGAAAATGTAAATTGTTGAGTAAATGTTGCCCAACGTGCATGACGGGAAAAGAATTTCTCTTTACTCTGCAGATGCTTTAAGGCATCATGATCGGTGTACAGGACAAAGTCATTGTAGGCCAAGTAGGAACTCCAGTGCTTCAAAGCTCGTACAACTGCATATAACTCCTTGTCATAGGTGTTGTAGTTGAGTTTAGCTCCACTTAACTTTTCGCTGAAGTATGATACAGAGCGGCCTCGTTGGCTGAGTACAGCGCCAATGCCCAATCCGGATGCATCACAATGCAATTCAAATCCTGTAGAGAAGTCAGGTAAAACCAGAATCGGTACAGTGGTCAGTCTTACCTTGATTTCCTCAAATGCCTTAGCTGCTTCAGGGGTCCAGTAGAATATCTTGCCATTCATACACTTTGTAATAGGAGCCATAACAGTGCTGAAGTTATGTATAAACGGTCGGTAAAAGGAGACCAATCCGTGAAAAGAGCGGACTTCAGTGATGGAAGTAGGAATAGGCCAGTCTCGCACGGTGCCACTTTCGACTGATCCACTGACAGCCCATCTTTTGACACGACATACCCTAGGAAGGCGACCGAATATGTCATAAAACAACACTTATTGAGTCCTCCATAAAAATCCTATCGCCTCAAAACAACCAACACCTCGCGTAAGTGCTGGAGATGCAGATCTTCCGTGGTACTATAGATAAGAATGTCATCAAAGTACACAATAAGAAATTTTCCGATGAACGGGCAAAATATCTGCTTCATAACCCGCATGAACGTGCTAGGAGCGTTAGAAAGATCGAATGGTATTACCATCCATTCAAACAGACCTTCTCGGGTTTTGAAGGCTGTTTTCCACTCATCCCCCATACGAATATGAATCTGGTGATATCCGCTCTTCATATCCATCTTCGTAAACACAGTAGCACCATTCAATTGATCCAGTAAATCATTAAGGCGAGGAATAGGAAACCGATACCTGAGTGTAATTTTGTTGATAGCCCGGCTATCCACACACATTCTCATCGATCCATCATTCTTTGGTGTTAACAGCGCATGAACTCCACAAGGACTAAGACTCTCCCGGATGTGGCCTTTCGTCAACAGTTCTTCCACATGTCTGCAGAGCTCTTCATGATCTTTTGGGCTCATCCGATAATGTGGTCGGTTGGGTAGGGTAGCACCCGGTACAAGGTCAATCTGGTGCTGGATATCTCTCAATAGAGGAAGACCTGTATGTAATGTATCGGGAAAGACAACAGAAAATTCTGCTAATAGCGGCCAAACTCGCTCAGGTATACCAACAAATGGATCAGTACTAAATTCTTTAACCACCAAAAGATAGACAATCCTTGTTTCATGAGCATGTTCTATAAACGCCTTTCGAGCTAGAAAGTTCTTACCCGACTCCTTTGATACTGCAATGGCAGGTTTTGGAGAAACTTCTCTAGTTGGTGTTAATATGAACCTGACATTATTCCATATAAAACTGTAGCGGTTCCTTCTACCATCATATGTGAAACTTCTATCATATTGCTAGGGTCGACCTAGCAACAAGTGACACACATCCATCCCAATGACATCGCACCATGATTTATCCCTATAGTTACCAACAGAGAAAGATACCAGACATCTTCTAGAGATATTTACCTCACTACCTTTCTTTAACCAGGCAAGCTTCTAGGGGTTTGGGTGGTCTTCTATTTTCAGGGCCAGTTTCTGGACAGCTTCTTCAGAGATAACATTTTCGCAGCTCCCTGAATCAATAACGAATTTGCATACCTTTCTCCCAATAGTACAAGTCGATTGGAAAATATTGTTCCGTAGCCAATCATCCCCATCACTTTTGGCTTTCGGCGTCAAACAGATACGCCTTAAAACCAATGCCTGACCAATATCTCCTCCTGTAACCTGGTCCTCTGGAACCTCATCAACAACATCCTCTGGTTCTTCATCAAACCGTGGGTCACCCTCCAGGTAAAAATCAGCAGTGTCAGCAAACAGACCTCTCGATTGTTGTGGCTGTTGTCATAATTTTGGACACTGTAAAGCAACGTGCCCTAGTTCATGACAATGGTAGTACTGAACCTGTGAGGAAGTAACTGTGCGACTAGGGACATGCAAATTAGCACCTGTACGCATAGGAGAAACAATTGGTACTCCTGGGTTAGGGCTTGGAACCGTCCTTTTTGGGAATGTCAATGGATTTGTTCTGGCAATATCTCCTCCATAAGGCCTTCGTTAAAGGGCTTTCTCCAAATGCAGTGCGCGCTGATGTGCTTTAGACACATTCACAGGGTCGAACATGTTCAGCTGGTCCTGAAACTGTTGTCGCATCCCCCCTATATATCGAGATACTAGCTGATCTGTTGAATCAGCAATATCGACACAATTTTGTAGCTTGAAAAAATCGTTAGTGTACTCGTCAACAGTCCTTGACCCTTGTTTAAGGTTTTGGAACTGCTGATACATGATGCGGGCATAGTTGTAAGGCAAAAACGCTGCCCTCAAGTGCTTCACAAACTTAGCCCAAGTTGTTATTTTTGGCTTACCGTGCCTTGATCTGGTCTGCTTGAGTTGTTGCCACCAGGATGCAGCTCGGCCTCAGAACTTAGTTGCAGTCAACTGTACCCGCTTTGCATCCGGAACCTCCTTGAAATCAAGGACTTCTTCAACTGAGGCGATCCAATCTAAAAACTCTTCTGGTTCGAGACCCCCTTGGAACTCTGGGATCTCTAGTCTGAATCCAGATTCCCACTGGTTGTTGGCGTTCAGATCAGAATCTCTCGGTGGCGGCTGCTCAAAGACTTGGTCACGACAGTGTTATGGTGAGTATTTACCCCTAACTTGTTCTCGCCGAGGAGCAAACGGATTCCGCTCGCGGCCGATCTCTCTCTCTCTCTCTCTCTCAGATCCTGACAGCTGGTTGCTCAAACCTGGAGCTCGAAATCCGTTGGTTTGGTTGTTCAACAGCCTGTGTAGTGCTTCTTGTACGTGTCTCAACTGATTTCCCAACGAGTGCATCTGTTCACCAACCTGGGATTGGAATTGACCGAATTCATCACGGTCGACCGATTCAGTGATTGGAAGAGTGGACTTCCCCCGAAAAGATCGCTTTGGCGGCATACCGTCGTTACCCACGTCGTAGGAACTCTGAATCTGATACCAATATGGTAGCGTCAAGCTACGAGATAGAACATGTGGCTGAAAAGTCAGAGAAAGAAGACGAACAATAGAAGATGGATAGCTATAACCCTAGGTTAGAGTAAAAGAAACTTTAAAGAAAATCAAAATTCTATTGAAAAAAAATCTGCAGGCAAAACTAGGGTTTGAGAGCCTTTTATAAAAGTGCTCGAAATCCTAGCCCAAAATTACAGCTTTTTCTTATGCAATAAAATAAAGCCCAACCCAATTTCAAAGCGATCGGAGCTGGTTAAGTATTTTAATAAAATCCAACAAAAATAGGAAAATGCAGAAAATTTACTAAAACAGAAAACCGAGGGTTTAATAGTGGTCGCATCGCCTAATTCTGATATATGGGCCCCAAATAAAGCCTGTTTCTGTTTGTCTAAAAGGGCCAAATAGTCATGGGCTTGTGTAACTACATCACATGACTTCATAGGTTGTTTCAGAGCGCTTGGCCCTTGTCGATATGTGTATGACTAGCGACCCATAATTAATAATCAGTGTTTCATGTAAAAGTTAGTGTATCAACTATTTCATTTTTAGCCCGTGACACTTTTTTGTACTGCACTTGTTCGAATTTAGATGCTTAAACTCATATTAATGCTAGATAGAGGATAAGGATACCATTTTTGGCGTCGGGTTGTAGCATGATTGATTGTGATTTAAGAGTTATTGAAAGTCTTATGTCGTGCTCCAAAAGTTTAGGCGAGTCGTAGCCCAATAATAGCCCGATGGTAATATTTTTTATGGAATGTTTTATACCTGTAGTGAGGCCTCCATCTTCTTTGTGGAGATCTTCGAGCACAAAGACAGATTCGCTTGTGCTTGTGAATGGAAGAAGGTTGTGAAATACCTTAAAGATAAAGAATATTAATAAGTAGGGTGCAACAAGTGTATCGTATTTTGACACTTCTATATTTGGCTTTATGAGCTACTATCTTCCATCTCACGATGGAAGCTTAGATTAGGGTTTGCCAATCATATGGCTCCTTGATTGGCGAACCCATTCGCCAATCACGATATTACATGGGTTCGCCAATCATATGGCTGACTTAACAATCATGGTTGGACAGAAGTTGTTTCAAAGAACATGGGTTTTGGTTTGACCTAGGTTGTGAATGGCTGACGATTCTTGAGTAATGACCCATAATTCATAATCAGTGCTTCATGTAGAAATTAGGGTATCAACTATTTCATTTTTAGCACGTGACACTTGTTTGTACTACACTTGTTCAAATTTAAATGCCTAAAATTGTATTAATGTTAGATAGAGGATAAGGGTACCCTTTTAGGTGCCGACTTGTAGCATGATTCATTGAGATTTAAGAATTAGTGGGAAATCCCAGAGTTTGGCCCTACTAGTTCAGCTTCGTACTCGGTCTCATTATTCAAGGTAGAGAATCTAAATTGGATGAATTAGTGTGGCTTTAGGAGTACAACCTTATTTTTATTGTTGTCACTACTAAAGCTAGGGCGAGCTTTTTCAATTGCAACTATCGAGTCTCAACATCGTGGAAAGATTTGTTGACATAGTAAATAACTCGACAGTTGGTTGCTGAATATTTGATCATAACTCCACTTACAACATTGTAAGATAGTGTCAGATATAAGTATAGGGTGTCACATTGATCCGACCGAATGACTACTTAAGGAAAAGGTATGTGCCTTTTTATGTTCTCGAATGCTTCGTCGCACTCAGATGTCTAGTTGATCTATCAAACACAATTGATTATTTGAAGAAATACACAAAAAGCTGCACGTTTGGGGAGGCTCTAGTCTTCAAATAACCATGAGCTATAACATGCTCCGCCCGATGTCGATATGTGTTAAAGCACAAATGACCTCATTTATAGAGTAATTAAGCGAACAAAATTCATCGTCGGCCCTTCAGTTCATGCCTGCAATCGGGCCTTGTAGGTTAACACCCCCGTTAAATCCTAACGATCGAGGCATCAACTAGCTTTCCAACTCTATTGACCCATATACCGACTCCAAAAAGGAGCCTCTCAACGCATCATTTTGGTCATTTAAGTTGGACCCTGACACTTCAAACGAACGAGCTCACTTGACACATTTACTGAATCCAAATAAGACCTTGTGGACACTTTTTTTAGTCATTCGAATTGGACTCCGCCGACACCTTTGGACAAATATGTGACCAATTCTCTGGTTAGACATCTTGGACTTAGACAATCCTAGGTCAAACCAAAACCCATGTTCTTTGAAAAAATCTTATTTTAAGTCAACCGATATTTAAATACTCCAAACTACTGAGGAGCACATGGTTGACAACTATGACATACTATAAAAGTCCCAGAAATTGTTTACTTTCGTGCTTAATATAATCTATGTAATCATCTCATAACTCATTACAATAGTAAATATCAATACACTTGGACAACAAATATTGCAGAACCATTCATATATAACGCTTCAACAAAAATCTACTTCGGCGGTGCTTCTACTGAGCCGGGGAACTGAATCCTTCTTGAGAAGCAAGCGAAGGAACAACTTCTAATCGTTTGGAAGGAAACAATGACATGTTTCTAAACGAAGATCGTTTAGATGGAAACCTAAAAGAAGCTCGTTTCTTGAGACGATGTAGAGTTCGTTTGGTGTAAATGCTGTTGAGCAAAGGTGAAGCCCGTTCCCTGAACTTGATAATGCCGAAGAAGAGAAGTCTGTAAAGTATGAGAATAAGCACCACCATTGCCAAGTCCCACCACTTGGAATAATCTGGGTTCATCCCAAGTATGTTTCTTAATATCACCTCCCCTGACATCTTTGGTTGTCCGGGTATTGGCGACTCGAACTCAAGCCCTAACATATCGTTCTTGTAAGCTCCCTACACACAAGTTCATAAATTATGTGTTTTTTAAGTTTTTTCGTGTGGATAATATGCTTCAAACAAAGGTTTAAGAGTTGTTTACTGCACATTTTATAAGCTAAAATCTAAAAACACAGCAAGTAAGAACATGTAAAAACTAGCACCTGTAGTGCCCATGCCCCATAATTCATATAAGAAACTGGGTAGCGCCAAAATATATCAGGTAGATCAGGGAAAAGCCGAAAGTAGCCAGAAGACATCATCATAAGTCCCTGCCAGAATGAAAACAAACAATTTTGACATCTATATTATAGAGCCATAGGGATATAAATTGAAGGGTCTCAAAGAAGTCTGTGTTCTTACAATATATCCAGATCCTATAACGACACCCATCATGAAATTCGGAACCAGAGAAGCTATCATCATCATGCAGCTCTCTACTACTGCGATGGAGGCAAGAAGATCTAGACAGATGTACACGAAATGTGAAGCGCCAGGATGAAACTTCACCATGAAATAAGTAATGGCAGTGGTCGCTGTGGACATAAAGGTCAAGAATGGAAGTGAAGATAGGAAATTAGAAAGCACATATACGCCAACACCGTAATGCCCGTTTCGCCTTTCTCTGCAGAAAACCTGTTATATGATGCAAAAATACGACTGTTGTTACCGATTCGAGTTGACAAAAGATTTGCTAAAATATATTTAGAACTCTTACATTATATTTCATGTTTGTATAGTAATAGTAATTTCATACTATATTAGGATGATAATTCTTCTACTATGACTATGTAAACCATAGTCTATAGTATTACCTTCATTTCTTCGATAAAAGATTGAAAACCTCCAATTGACATGATTGTCATGAATCCGGACATAAATCCTCCACAAGCTCCTCGAGCTAAAATGGCGGTATAGTTTGTTCCAACGTTAAAAAATATTGAACCAACACAGATTGACAAAATTATGTACATGCCAATTCTTATCCAATAGTAACCAGCATCTCTATACATGTTCACGAACGATCTTTTTGTCAGCGTCCAGAGCTGTTTCGACCATGTTGCTTGGCTCCCGGTTTCGCCTTCAATTGCAAGCTCTTTCTACAATTGAAATCAAAATATAAGCTTATGATTTTCTTTAATAATCCTGTACATTATTGAGCTTTAAAGTGCTTACATTGGATTTTATTTCTCGCATCTTGGTTTTTGCGGTTGCTGCATATTTACAACACCTGTATTTCTTGATAAGTATGGATCTGATCTCTGATGTTGGCATGTTTGTAATAGGATCAACTGGATTTTGGATTTCCTGTCGTTAATTAAAGAGAAACATGTGTTCATTTTGGGTAGCGATTTCTAATATCCAAACATCAAACACAAAGTAGACCTCGAATACTAACTTAAAGTTAATGAGTTTTGGATATTACTCATTGGTTCGAGATGCGGTATGAGATATACTAACATATGGATTTGATTGGTAGAAGGTTGAAGAGAAGGAGACATACGTGCAGTCTGCGAGATTCGAGTAGAGTTGCTGTGATTTCATCAAAATCTGCATTGATGCAGCGAAGGAAGTGATCGGAAGGATTTCTTCGACTAGGACATGGGAATCCAGCTTCGGCAAAAAACTGACATTGTTATAAAAAGAATTAAAAGTTATAGGAGCTGCTTGAATCCAGTTTAGCAAGTCTAGCTTTTTGTAATTTCTTATTACATTACCAATAGCAGTTTTTTACTTTATCAACATAGCTAATTACCTGAGCAGCCAACTTTGCTTCTCCAAAAAAGACAGGTTCGCCTCCGGAGAGAAGAAACAAATCATCAAAGAGAGCAAAAACTTCACTGCTGGGCTGATGAATAGAACAAATGACAGTTCTATTCTCAAGAGCAATCCTTCTAAGAATCTGAACAATAAAAAAAGCAGAAGCACTGTCTAGACCACTGGTTGGTTCATCGAGAAACAAGAGACGTGGTCTAGTGAGGATTTCAATGGCAACACTCAATCGTTTCTTTTCACCTCCACTTATCCCTCTCAAATGCCAGTTTCCTATCAAACGGTCAGCGCAATCTTGAAGACCAACTTCAACGATTGTGTCTTCAACGATTGTTTTTATCTCTTGTTTGGTCAGTGTGGATGGGAGCCTCAAACTTGCTGAGTAAGTTAGGGTTTCTCTCACGGTTAACGTTCCGAGTAGCGTGTCTTCTTGAGTTACATAAGCCTGATAACCAAGATTGTCAATTATATATTCATAAACGAATGTTGATTTGATGGTCTTGAAAATATAGGAAGTTGCTTACAAAGCCTCCGTAGTCTAGTTTTGCTTTCTTGCCGTTTATAAAAACGTTTCCACTCATGACTATATTTCCTGCTAATCTACCTGCACAAAATGATCATATAACTTGTAGATGGCATTAAATATCATAGGCTCATAGGCTCATAGCTATAGTCAGCTGAAACTATTATAAATCATATCAAAACTGTTCACACTAAACACCTCTGATTAAACAAATTACATTATAAATTTTAGATCAGATCGGGCTGACATAGTACTTATTCATTTTGACATTATAATATATTTTATTATATATGACATCCCATAAAAAAGTTGTGCTACAAAGGATCGATCCACATGAAAAGCCCGAAGCTAAGATATTCTCCAATAAACATGGAAAAGTCCACTTTGGGATTATCGGACCCACGATAATGTCCACCCACCTCCATTTTCTAATCTTAATTTTGGAGCCCATCACTATTATTCATTTTTATATTATCTCATTTATTTTATATTTTTTTTTTAAAACATCCGATATCATTTCTATTTTTATTTAATTCTAATTGTCCAAATAAATGATCAATTACTTCATATTTTTTTTTTCTTAACATTAATTATTTATATAACAATATAAGTACATAATTTTAATATAAATAAAATAAAATATACACTGACAACAAAATTTTCATATTAAATAAAAATACATATATTAAGATACTCAAATAAAAAATTAATTTTTTTATAAAAAATTAAAAACCAAAATAAATTATAACATAAATTAAGTTGTTTATTTCTATTTTTAGCACAAAATTCTATATTTTTAAATGCATCAAATCTTTCATAAAACAATAATATTTGTTGAAGTTATTTTTCTTTTCAACAAATCAAAACTACAAATATCATGTTCTTCTAATAATTTTTTTTCGCAGTTCGTAAAAATTTAGAAAAAATCAAAAAAGTTTGTCATAATTTCAAAACTCAAGGTTATTAGTATTATTCTAAACATAAAGTTATGAGCGGTTTATGGTTGGCATCTTTAAATGTTCGTCATGCTCTTATTTGTATTTTTTATTTCATTTTTTATGGTTTTTTTTAATATCTTGAGTTTTGATCAATTTCCGTTTAAACTTGTTAGTAAGAACTCTTTTTATCTCTATGAATATACAAGTTTACTTGTTTTTTACTATCTTTAAGTAAGGGTTATATTTGTTTTAGGGTTTGTTTTAAAACCATGACATTTGGTTTGTGTACCATTTTGTTGGATTCAGATATTGATTTTGATGGCTTTTAATTTTTTAAGTTTATAGAATTTCAATTTTTGAAGTTTAGGAGTTTAGTTGAGATGGAAATAGAATTTCAATAAAATCGTGTGTTTATAAAAGATAAATGTTTAGAAGAATGAAAGACAGCAAAATATAAATTTGAATTCTAAAAAAGTAAAAATAAAAGTAAAAGCATATATTATTATTTTTTTCTTTTTTAAAATTTCAACATAAAAAAAATTACTACTAATAACAAAAATAGCACTTCCTTTAACAATTATATATATAAATATAAACGATTCACAAATTTTTATTTAGAAGTTAATAAGTTTGCTAGTATTAAAATAGAAAAATCTTTGAAAAACAAAATCTATATATAGTAAATTTGAAATTTTTGTTTTTTTTATCTCGAATATTATATTATTTTAATTAATATTGGAAAAATGTTTTTTGGCATTCAAAAAATCGTTACAAAACATCACCCGTATCCATTTTATTGTTATAAATAATATAACACGATCTCTTAAATATATATTTTTGAAAAAATTCAACTCTTAAATATATATTTTTGAAAAAAATCAATAGACTTACTAATATAACTAACATCCTAACAACAAAAAATGTATTAGATTTTTATTTTATTAATATTATATGATATAACACTTTTCTTCTATTTTCTGTTGATGTTAACATACTTTTATTAATTATACCAATTTCATATGTGTTTCACTAACAAGTGAAACTAACTACAGATAATATACAGAAATGTATTCAATGAATACCATTAGATGTTTTAAAAAGAAAGAAACAAAAAATACATAAACTATATAAAATAAAAAGAAAATAAATAAATAGACCTTATTTCAAATTCTTTAAAACTTATTTCTTAAATTTTTGGATTTGAACTCTAAACATTTGAAAATCCAAAATTATCAATTCAATATTTAGTTAACTTAACCATCATTAGTTTATTTAGTCTTTTAGCTAAGATTCTGACGGGTACAATTAGTACACAGCATACAAGATGACGATAAAGAAAAATAAATTCAGAAATGAACACAAAAGTATATGTGAGAGATATAAAAGAGAAGTAAACATAATCTTGATAAAAAAACACTTAAAAATAAATAAGTATTATATAGATAGATAGATGAGGATGGTGGAGTAACCTGCTAAAGCATCAAGAAGAGTAGATTTGCCAGAGCCAGAAGGCCCCATAATAGCCATAATCCTCGAAGGAACAGCAAACCCATTAAGTCCATTGAGCAGTCTTCTAGTGCCACCGCCACCACCGTTCCCAAAACTCGGCAACACCACAGTCACCTCCTCCCACACCAAATGCATTCCATCACCACCACCGCCCCTTTCTTCTACAGTGGCCATTCTATTATATTGTATTATGAAATGTGATGCTTCTATTGAGTTCTTAATATTAAAATATACATATCATTTATAGGGGGTACGACTGAGAGCGACAATACACGAGAATATTAATGGAGAAGAAAAGGGCAATTTTTAGGGTTGGGAATGCGATACACACAACCTTTGTATTTGGTTTTGTAGTAGTACAATTTCAATAAATGGTAGGAGTATATACTTGTTTCTTTTTACACTTATAAAAGTGACCATATGAACCTAACAGGAAATCTGTCATAAATATTACACCTAAACCTATTATTGCTCTTTCCAACTTTGACCCATAACCAAGGAAACCATGATGTGATGTGATCCGAATCCGATTCAAACTTAAGAAGATGCGCAGCAGCGTATATTAGACAGCAGCACATTTTTTAGTCCAGTTGGACTCAAAAGATGAATCCCAATCTATCTTTTCTTTCCAAATGATATGCTGTAGGTTTTTGTGAAGAATAAACTTCATCCCATAGAGGACCCCCAATCCCATATTGCTAACAAGGACCATAAAAAGAGTGTATATAAGTGTGAGCCCACCTCAACTAGCAAGAGGCCTTTTGGGAGTATACCCAAGAGCAAACCCGTGCGCGCCTACGAGCGCAAAGCGGACAATATCTCGCTAGTCCGTGAGGTCGGTTCACACACTCGAACACCAATTTTAACATGGTATCAGAGCCATATAAGGCTTAACCGCCGAAGTCCAGCAAATTACTGGGATAAAAAGTTTAAGGCCGCCGAAGTCCAGCAAATTACTGGGATAAACTTAACCGCCGAAGTCCAGCAAATTACTGGGATAAAGTTGGATAAAAAGTTTAAGGCCGCCGAAGTCCAGCAAATTACTGGGATAAAGTTTAAGGGCCATAGAGGACCCCCAATCCTATATTGCTAACAAGGACCATAAAAAGAGTGTATATAAGTGTGAGCCCACCTCAACTAGCAAGAGGCTTTTTGGGAGTATACCCAAGAGCAAACCCGTGCGCGCCTACGAGCGCAAAGCGGACAATATCTCGCTAGTCCGTGAGGTCGGTTCACACACTCGAACACAAATTCTAACAGTTTTTTATTCTTTCTAACAGTTTTTTATTCTTTTTATTTTTAAAATCGTTTTTTAAGATAAATAGTTTGTCAAAAAAATAAAAAAGATATATACCATGATTTTTTATTTTTCGACATCTATAAATAGAGATTTGGTTTGTTTGATTCCGACACCAAAATATTTTAAGTATTTTATTTATTTTGTATTTTAAAAATGATTTTCGGAATATTTTAGTAAGTTAAAAAAAATAAAAAATATACCATGATTTATAATTTCTTGAGATCTATAAATAGAGACTTGGTTGTTTAATTCGGACACCGAAAGTTTTTAATTTTTTTATTAAGTTTTTTTAATACAATTTTTGGAATATTTTAGTAAGTACAAAAAAATTTATATCATAATTTATAATTTTTTGAGATTTATAAATAAACAGAGACCTGGTTTGTTTGATTCGGACACCGAAAGTTTTTTAGTTTTTTTTATCAAATATTTCGAAACAATTTTCGAAACATTTTAGTAAGTAACCAGAATAAAAATAGATAATAACATAATATCCTATAAATTTGGATTTAAAACTTTTAAATTCATTACAAAACTTAAAAAATTAAAATTCATAATGTTATTGATATAGTTATATTTAAGAAATTTTAATCATCGACAATTTAAGTAATAATTTGGTAAATAAAAATTAAACAAATAAATTTAGGTGATCAATAATATATTTTATTAAATTGTAAATTATTTATTGTATTACAAATTTAAGTTTTTTTTTTGAAATCAAACCATTTTATTTTTAAACTTGAAATTTGAATATATACTGTATATTATGTATTATATTTTTAATTATTTCAATTTTATAGTTTATATTTGTAAAGAAAATATATTACGTTAATTTATGAAAATTATTTATTTTAATATATATAATTTTAATGTAAATATATATTAAATAATAAAAAAGATAAATACAAATAAATAATAGGATATTATTGTATGGTAGAATGATGTGGAAGAGAGAGAAATATGCTGGGCTATGCTGAAAGATGAAATATGCACGGATGCGTGGAGTGAGAATTTTTGTAGAATTATTTGAGGATTATGTTAATGTGGCGCTGATGTGGTGCACTTTTGGGAGATGAAATATCCCCACTGCTGCGTATTCAAAGATTATGTTGGTGTGGCCCTGAGGATTATGTTGATGTGCATGGAACTATCAGATTTTAAATGGGTATTCAAAGATTTGATATGTGTACCTACATTTTACCGGACCTGATATGCGTAATCTGTCGGACTTGCAGTCTGTTATTACATTTTGATTAATAAAATTAATATGCTATTTGTTAAACCGGTTTGAATTTTGATTATTATTGTTACGTAATTATAAATATTATAAGTGATAATTATTTTATAAATCAAAATTGTATCTAAAATTATATTTAAAAAATATTTTTATAATGTGTATGATTATAAATTTATTATTATATTTTGGTTAGTATTATTATGATTTGGTTATTAATATTTTAAGTGTTGTAATTATTTTATAAATCAATATTTGAAATATTACTTTTAAGGTTATAATGCTATTATTATATTTTGAATATTATTATTATGCTTTGGTTTTAAATATTAAAAGTGTTGATATTATGTTATAAACCAAAACCATATCTTATCATAATGTTATTATTATATTTTGAATATTATTACTATGTTTTGGTTTTAAATATTAAAAGTGTTGATGTTATGCTATAAACCAAAACCATTTTGAATATTATTATTATTATGACTTGGTTATAAATAGTATTAGTGTTGTTATTACTTTTTAAACTAATATTATACCTTATAATGAAAAAATATTACAAGTTATATGGTTTCCATTTTATTATTACATTTTGATTATTATTGTGATTTGGCTATAAATATTACAAGTGTTTGTTATTATTTTTTAAACGAAAATCATATTTTATCATCGTAAAATATTACAAGTTATATAGTTATAATTTTAATATTACATTTTGATTATTATTCTGATTTTTTTTAAATATTACACGTGTTGTTATTTGTTTTTTTTACAAAAATCATATCTTATAATTATTTGATAGTACAGTTGTTGTTATTATAATAAAAGATAATTTTATTTATTTATTTAGCTATTCACAGTTTATACTCTTGCAGGGCAGGAGTTGTACAAATGTTTTCAAATTAAAATACGAAATCTAAAATACTTTTTTTAGGCTATTGTCGATAGCCATTTGTTATGACGCAACACTTTCTTGCAACTGCAATTTGTAAAGGATTTGCTAAAACTTCTCTTCCAGTCTCACCACTAACCTTACTTAACGCATCACCAATCAACTCCACCATCTTCGTCTTCCTACTAAAACTTTGTTTAGGAACAACAATCTTACTCTTAGTTATAGTCACATGTCTGACGCTTCGTGTCACCTTATCGACCGTCTTGGAACTAAAAGTTTGTTTGGTGGTCTTACTCACAGTCGTAGGTGCACTGCAGGTTTGACGCTTCGTGTCACCTTATCGACCATCTTGGAACTAAAAGTTTGTTTGGCGGTCTTACTCGCAGTCGTAAATTGGTGTGACAGGTTTGACGCGCCGTGTGACCGGATCCCTCTCGGGTGGAGGACAAATCATAAAAGAAGAAAATTCTGAAAACCCAGTTTTCTTGGTAGCTTGACCTAACCTGTTAAAGCCAGAAAACACTGTTGGGATGATTGCAAATAACAACTAATATCGCAAATACTCGAACTATTCTGAAAGTAGAACTGTAATATGTAAAATAAGAAAATAAAGCTTTATAGTATTTCTAGAAGTAGTAGAGAGATTTAGAGAGATGTAGAGTAGATTTGAGAGATGGTGAGTTTGGATTTGGGGTCTTCTTTATTTATAAAAGAGACTTATTAATTGTTTTTTTAAAAATCCGGATATCCGGACCCGATATCGGTTACTTAGAAAAAACTATAAATAGACCCCCGACTATTTGAAAATTTAAAAATTATTTTAAAAAAATTAAAAAAATTATAAATAAAATAGTAAACTATTTAAATCATCTAAACATATACACTTCAAGCTTGAAAGATCTAAAAAAAGTATCGAATAATTTTAAATCAAAATTCAATTACATGTCTAATAGGTATATATTATTTAAAATCTATCTAATATTAAATAAAATATCTTAAATATCTAAATATAATCAAACAATATCAAAATCATATTATAATTATATGAAATTATATGTTTACAATATACATCCTTGATTATAGGATTTCGATTTAAATAATATAATATTTAAATTAAAATATAATAAATAGCATAATTATTTCACTTATATCGTACATATCTCAAATTCGATTTAATAAAAATATTAAGTTAATTTTAAATAATAATATAAAATACTTAATAAACAGTACTTTAAATAGATTTTCATGTAAGTAACCTGTATAAATTTACCTGCTACTAGATCTGTTAGATATGCAATAGTAATCTTCGAGTTCTGTAACCGGTTTGAAATTGTTAAATGAGTTTGGTTGATTGTGGCTCCACCTGTTTGCCACTAAGCACTCACTCTCTTTGTAAACGAGAAAAGCTAAATAGATTAATAATTCTTACTTTTAATAGTGGCGGGCTCATTTTAAACATGTTTAATATTGAGTTTTGGTATCTGATTCAGGTTTAAATCGATGTCTAGTCCCTCGACTATCACGTTTTCTGTTATTTAGTCCCTCGATTAAAAAATCACTGGTGAGTGTTCCTCGACTATCCCATTTTCTTTCATTTAGTTCTTCGATTTTAAAATCACCGGTAAGGGTCCCTGGACTTTGAAGTTTAGTCCCTGAATCTAAGAAAAAAATCTCAAATCAGGGACTAAATTTATAGATTTTTGCAAAGTCCAGGGATCCTCACCGGTGATTTTAAAGTAGAAGGACTAAATGAAAGAAAATGGAATAATCGAAGGACCTTCATCGGTGATTTTTTAGTCGAGGAACTAAATGAAAGAAACTCTGATGATCGAAGGACTATTTCCTGATTAAAGCCTCTAATTTATCTGCTAAAACATTCTCCACTTAAACAGTTGTGCGACCACATTTTAAAATCTCGATTAAATAAGATTATTTGTGCAGCCATAAGAGTAGAAATTACACAAAATTGCAACTATATATAAAAAGGTGATAACGATAACAACATTAGGTCGATGTAATAAAAAAAATAGTGTTTACTATATATCCTGTTAATTACATATATAATAATATATATTTTGAAATTTTAATTTAAATTTTTATAATATAATACACATTACATAACCTTTTGGTGCAATTTGTGAAATTTTAAAATTATATATTTGATTAAACTCATAAAATCTATTTTTTGTAAACTTTTTATGAATGTTCAATTTTTACATCAAATACAACACTTTGTTACAATCGATAGATGTTATCGAAATGAAAAAATGTCCTATTTATTAAAACGGATATCAGATGTTTCAGAAGTTTTAACTGATTAAGATTTTTATTGGTCCTAAATGTGGCCATACGGAAAAGATGATAACACAAAAATATCTTTTAAAAATACCAAACAAGTAAACATAAAAGTACGAGTCCAACGCAAATAATATATAGTTTTAAAACCAATAAAATATACATTATTATTCCTTAATCTAACGATATATAACCAGACAATAAGCATAGTGCTTATAAAATAAAAAATAATAGAAATACAAAAATCATTATATTATATTAATAAGAGTTTATTAGATATAAAATACATTATACTTAAGTCCATAGAAAATAACAATTATTTTGGTAACGTAATCAAGAAAAATGTGTTTTTATTTCATAGACCATATAGTGGCCGTCAAACATAATTCGCTTTGAAAAATATACTTTGAAATTTAGACGTGTCAAGAAGACTAATAATGGTCAATCATATACAAACTGAGATATGAGTTGTATACTTCTATCACATGTTAAGTTTTTGTCATATTGTTTTACCGAATTCAAATATGAAAAACTAAAAAGAATATTGAAGGAATTTGAGTTTTAAACCAAACTAGACAATCCACATGGATGATGTATCCAAAAATCATGGATATAAATAGAACACTATCAAGTGGTTTAACATAGTTTTTACTATAACGAACAAATCATAATATGAGGCATTATTAAAAGGGTTGAGCCTAGATAAGATGTCATATATAGATAATATCATTTTGAAAATAAAAATAAAAATATGGATTTTGTTTCAACGAAAATAATGTTTTTTTAAAAGTCCGATATTAAAATAAAAAAAAAAAACTATTAATTTTTTTTTAAAATTTGAAGGTATTTTTTATGTTAATTTGAATGTAGAAGAATATAATGCTTAAACTAAACAATCTAAAATGAGATTTTGTGTTGAAGTTTAATCTAGAGATTTTATTAAGAGACAAACTCCAAACAAATGAATTTATTAGTCTCACTTGCTTATTAGATAATATTATATAACTAATTCTTTAAGTATTTTGTAAATATATCATTACAATTTATAAAATCTTAACATTGTTTAGTTTTTTTTATTTTTATATGTTATCAGAGCGTTGTACGATTGTTGGATTGATTTGATTGGGAAAACTATGTTCAGATTTTTTTAAAGTATTCTATTTGAATTTGGATTTTGATTTTGATTAAATAAATGTTTGATTTGATTTGAGATTTGAAATTTTGATTTTTTTTATTTTGTTTTTGACTAGTTCGGAAGATGATTTATTTATTTTACTGTAACTATTTTATTTGGATTAGATTTACGGTGTATTGAAATTTGAAACTGGAAAGAAGATTTTGTAGTTCTGTAATTATATTTATTTTGCAAGAAAAATCAATTTTTCACGTGAAATATTTGTATGAGAATTTGTAAAACTAAAATAATCGTTTGCAGTAGAATCGAGACACACAACTAATTGTTCACAATATGAGTAAACAGATTTTCTGTAAATTAAATGTCAGTGGATATTAAGATTGATTTATTGATCAAAGATTCAAATTGAAATAATAATAGTTCGATTTTATCAATATTTATTAGGATTTAAATTTACTTAATTGGTTGTCTATCATCGGGGCTTGAGTTTTAAGATATTCATTTACGAACTAAAAGGTCAATTTGAAATAATACAAGTTTGACGCCTTTCAATTTGAAATATGAATTATTCAAAAGAAACACACGATTTATAAAATGATGGATTTGATTTTACACGAAATTTGAGGAAATTAAAAGGACATGATTTTGATGGTTTTGTTATGATGCGTTTTTAGGGGAAAATAATTATTATAGGGTTTTGTAGGTAAATTAATTAATTTTAGATTTGAGTTTGAGTTTGATCTTATGGATATTTTTATTGCAAATATGACAAAAATACGACCCTCTATAGTTTATTACTACCAGACTGTATGAGAATAAAATTTTCATTTCTACATCCGTATATCATTTAGGTTTAACCTTATATTCCACTCCAGGTATTGATTTATCCTTGTAGATTCTTGTGCTTCTCATCATATGTCACCTCACGTGTCGAAGAATAGGAAAATGTGACTATCTACAGTCTATTAGTACCCAACTGGATGAGAAGAAATTTGTCATGTCTACATCCATATATTACTAAGGTTTGACGTCATCTTCTACTTCAGGTATTGATCTATCCTTTTGAATTTTAGATTCTTATGTGTCTCATTATATGTCACCTCACGTGTTGAATTTTGTTTCATTATTTTCTATTTTACTTATATATGTTTTTATGCTAATGCTAGAAAAATATTGATAGAGGATGGTGGATTTATTAATATCTCTTATATATCGCTCTCTCCTGCGTTATCACCCTTGATTTAAATTTTGTTTCGGTTGGCCAATTGTGTAAATCTGGTCATAAGGTGTTGTTACTGATTCTGTTTGTGGTATACAAGATCAAAATACTCATAAAGTGATTATGATATGTCCTAAAATAGGACGATTTTATGTTTTGGAAAAACTCGAGATGATTGATGTGCATGCCTATGGTGTTGCTAGTGGAAAAACATACATGTCTACTATTGTTGCCTCTAGTTTTGATTTGTCTTTGTTTCGTTTAAGTCATTTGTCGTATGAATTATATTATTTTCATTCTCGTCTAGGACATGTATTTGCGTCACGTTTGAAGTTTTTAGCCTCTACACATGTTTTGGGTCATTTGAACACTTGTAGTGTCTTAGATTCAAGTGCTTGTAAATTGGAAATTTTTTCTACTTTACCGCTTGATACAAGTGTCTCTTGTTATGTTGCTCATTTTGATATTATCCATTATGACGTATTGATTGCATCTCTTGTTTCCACAAAGGGTGTTTCGACCTAATATTTATATTTTATTGATGACTATACTAGTTATATGTGGGTTTATCTTATGAAATGAACGTCTGGTTTTCTCAAAATTTACCAAACTTTTAGAGCACTTGTTAAGATTCAACATTTTGTTGTGATAACTTGATCATGTGCGATTTAGGGGGTAAGTGTATCTCTAATGATTTCACTTGGCTACTTTCATCTGATAGTACCATACACCAATCATCTTATAGTGACACCCCTCAACAAAATGAGCTTGCAAAAAGAAAACATCGCCATTTGTTAAAACTGCTCGTTCATTATTTTTATCTGTCAAAGTTTTTAATATTTTTAGGGAGAAGCACTTTATATTGTTCTATATGTGATTAATCAAATTCATATTTCCCATGATTCAAGGATGTCTCCATTTTAGAAGCTATACATATATATATTTAAGATTATTTATCTTTATGACTGTTTGGTTGTACATGCTTTATCTTTCTTCCTCCTGACGAGAGAAGCAAGTTGTCACCTAAAATAACTATGTGGTTTTTTTGAGTTATGATATTAGACATAAAAGATATCGTTGTTTGATTCCACTAGTTTGGAGTTATATGTAACTCGACATGCATAATTGCTTGAGCATGTTCTGTTTCATTCGATTCTTGCAAAATCACATGATATAACAAAAACAGGTTATCAGGTTACTGACCCATTTAGCAAGGACATATGTACAAGTATTATTCCTCATATATCAATCTGTTGTGAATGAGTTGAATAATTCCTTGACAATGTACCGTGCTCGGCGGTACAAGTTTGTGTCATTCACAATAAGGTGTAATATAATGGATGGTTTTCTTATAAGTGTATATGATCCCATTAGGCCCATTGTCTAGTAAGTCTATTTATTCCCTATAAATAGACTACTAGGACTACACAAAACACCATCTGAAATCTGTAACCCTTTTCTATCATAGTGAAACACTTTTCTCTGGCAGCGCCCGTGGATGTAGATAATTGTCGAACCACCTTAAATCATGCGTTCTATCTTTACTGTTATTTTTTCATTTGTGTTCTATTCTTGAACCATTTTGTGATAAATTACATAGTGATTTAATAACAAAATTGGTATTAGAGTTACGTGGTGAAATTAGGGATTTTGCAATTAGGGTTTCACAATGACGTCTATAGAAACAGAATACATGATTAAAAAATTTGACGGGGGATCCAGTTTTGTATTTTGGAAGATTAAACTGAAATCTTTATTGGTACTACAAGGGTTGTGGAAGGCTGTGGAGAATAAGTTACCAGAAGAGATGAAAAAAGAGGAGAAGAAAGATCTTCAAGAAAGGGCCTTGTGCTGGATTTTAATGAGTATGAAAGACAATATGCTTTGCGAGATTAGTGGTGAGAATACTGTTGCCTGCGCATGGAAGAATCCAGGAGATCGTTAGTCAGAGAAATTAGTAGTAAACCGATTATACTTGAAGAAGCGTTTGTACGATTTCAGATTAAAAGAAGGTATGTTATAACTGAGCACTTAGATAGTTTTAAATCAATCATAATGGACTTGGAGAACATAAATATCAATATTGAGGATGAGGATCAAGCTTTGTTTGTATTGATATCGTTACCAGCTCTCTATGAAAACTTCGTAGATACCATTATGTATGGTAATGATAAGTTATCGCTAGAAGATATAAAAAAACACTGAAATTAAAGGAGATGAGATAGTTGCAGCCAGACAATCAAGCTAAAGGGAAAGGTCTTATGACTAAAAGAAGATCTAGAAGCAATGCGAGTTCTTTAAGAAGGAAGAACTGGAGGTCCAAGTCAAAGGTAAAGCACTCAAATTGTTATGAATGCGGTGGGCATGGTCATTATAGGAGAGATTGTCCGAAACTGAATGGTAAGAAGGGAAATCAAAAGGAAAATGCAGCAAATATTGTTGAAGGTGTGAACGAATCCGACGATAGTGAAAACAGTGATATAGAAGATGTATTATCCGTGAGTTCAGACTTTGGGCACGCTATATATCATATGTGTCAGTTCAAGCAGTGGTTTGATACTTACAAGCCAATACAGGGAACTGTCTATTTAGGGAACAATCATTCATTGACTGTTGGTGGTATCAGTAACGTCATAATCAGAATGTTTGACGGGGTTGTTAGAATCTTGACGTGCTGGCATGTTCCTTGGTTAAAGAAAAACCTGATTTCTCTTGAGACTCTAGACTCTCGGAGTTACAAATACCGTGCTGAAGATAGTGTAATCAAAGTGACAAAAGGCTCAATGGAATGCATGAAGGGCAGTTTGCAGAAGGGTCTTTCCATTTGCCAAGGGAGTGTTGTTATGGGCGATGTTGCAGTAGCATCATTAGGGAGTAATAGCCAAAGTAGATAGGATCAAAATAAGTTGTGACATTGGCGTCTTGGTCACATGAGTGACATAGAATTAGCTGTTTTGGGAAAGAGAAATTTGTTGAAAGGGTATAAAGCATAATCATTGGAATTTTATGAGCACTGTGTTTGGTAAACAAACTAGAGTCAAATTCAGCAAATCGGCTGTAAAAAAGACTAAAGGGACAATGGACTATATTCACTTAGATCTTTTGGGTCTAAACATGATTTTCATCCAAGAGCGGAGCCATATACTACTTGAGTTTGATTGATGATTATTCAAGGATGGTGTGGGTTTACTTTCTTAAAACGAAAGATGAGGCATATTCAACCTTTGTCAAATGGAAGACGATGATTGAGAAGCAAACATGTTGAAAAATCAAACGTATTAGGACAAATAATGGGTTAGGAATATTGCAACCGTGAGTTCAACGAGTTCTGCGAAGCTGAGGAAATAGTGCGCCATCACACTTGTTCTAGAACACTACAACAGAATGGAATCGCAGAAAGAATAAACAAAACATTTTGTGATAAGCCACGAAGTATGCTCTCGCATTCCGGTATGGGAAAGGATTTTTGGGCTGAAGCTATCAATACAGCGTGTTACTTGGTGAATCGGTCTCCATCAACGACTATTGATGGTAAAACTCCTTTTGAGATTTGGTCTGGATCGTCGGCTGATTATGAACATTTGAGGGTGTTTAGTTGTCCTGCGTATGCTTATGTGAGAGATGGTAAGCTTGAGCCGAGGGCAAAAAGCTTTATATTTCAAGGATATGCTACTGGAGTGAAGGGATATAGTTTATGGTGTACCTCTCCAAATTCTCCAGGTTTTCTCATCAGTATGGACATTACTTTTAATGAGTTTGCTTCGATAGACAGTCAGAAGAAAGTAGGAGAAATGGTCGAATCAGGATCGATTGTGAGTAAACAAGTGGAGCTTAAAGTAGAATCAGTTCTTAGCAGGTCCAATAATTTAAGTGGTTCGAGGTGGATCCAAAACCAGGAGGTGAAGCGTCAGCATCGGATGATAGTGACCATGATGCACTCAAACCATAAAAATAACCTTATAGCATAGCATTGGGCAGAGAAAGAAGTGATATTAGACTCCCAAAAAGGTATGCGAATCTAGTTGCATATACTCTGTCTGTTGCAGAACAAGTTGAGATGCAAGAACCTAGTAGCTACAGAGAAGTTATATCGAGTTGAAAGGCAGATCGATGTATTGGTGCTATGGGAGAAGAGATTGAATCTCTTCATAAGAATCAAACTTGGAAGCTTGTTGACTTGCCTAAAGGACAGAAGATAGTAGACAGTAAATGGGTGTTCAAGAAAAAGGAAGGTAATCCAGGGTTTGATGCATCTCGATTCAAGGCAAGACTGGTCGCTAAGGGTTTTACTCAAAGAGAAGGAATCGACTTCAATGAAGTGTTTTCTCCAGTGGTGAAGCATAGTTCGATTTGAGTTTTGTTAGCTATAATAATTTTGCAAGATTTACAGCTTGAGCAGTTGGATGTGAAGACTGCGTTTCTACATGGTGAATTGGAGGAGCAAATCCACATGCAACAACCAAAGGAATTTATCAAACCTAATATGGAGGACAAAGTTTATCTACTGAAAAAGTCATTGTATGGTTTGAAACAGTCACCTAGGCAATTGTACAAACATTTTGATACATGAACATGGTGTCAAAATGGTTCGCGAGGAGTCCATATGATAGTTGTGTGTATCATCAAAAGATGTCAGATGATTCTTATGTTTACTTTTTGTTTTATGTGGATGATATGCTTATTGTTGTTTGTAGTATGTCACACATTGTGCAGATAAAGAAGCAGCTTAATGCCGAGTTTGAGATGAAGGATCTGGGTAGAGCAAACAAAATTCTTAGTATGGAGATTATTAGGAACAGAAGTGTAGGATCATTACACTTGTCTCAATAAAGCTATATTAAGAAACTTCTACAGCGATTCAACATGTTTGATGCTAAGGTATTTAGCATTCTGTTTGCTACTCATTTCAAGTTTTCTGCAGTAGGAGCGGCCAAGGACGATGCTGAGTTGGAACAAATATCGAAGGTTCCATATGCAAGTGTAGTTGGTAGTATCATGTATGATATGGTATGCACACGTCTGGATATTTCACATACGGTTAGTGTAGTTAGCAGGTGCATGGGAGGTCATGGGAAAGAACGCTGGCAGGCAGTGAAATGGTCTTAAGAAAACTGTGAACGTTGGCTTAACCTTTAACAAGACCGATATTGGTGAATCATTGAATGATGTTGCAGGATCATTGGTTGATTTTGTTGATTCTGATTTTGCAGGTTATATCGATAAAATGAGATCTCTAACAGGATATGTATTTACTCTAGTTAAGAGTGCGATCAGTTAAAAAGCGTAGTTGCAAGCTACTGTAGCTTTGTCTACAACAGAGGCAGAGTACATGGCGGTAACATAAGCAGTTAAAGAGGCAATATGGTTGCAAGATTTGGTGGCAGATTTGGGCTTGGATATGACTACTACAAAAGGGTTTTATGACAGTCAAAGCACCATACACCTTACAGGGAACCAGATGTACCATGAGCGTATAAAGCACATAAATGTGAGGTATTATTTTATTCGTGATATAATATCAAAGAGAATTGTTGATGTGAAGAAAATGTCTACATACGATAATCCATCAGATATAATGACCAAGGTAGTATCACTTCGAAAGTTTAGGGAGTGCCTAAACTGGATCGGTGTTCGCAGTATAGAGTGAATGCCTTAGGGGAATTTGGTGAGTCAGAAGAAGAGAAGTTTCTTGTTGATAGTGAAGAAAGGATATTCGCCTCAAAGGGAAGATTTGCTTTGAATGAGTCGAATAGTGCCTTGACAGTGTACCGTGCTCGGCAGTACAGTCTTGTGTCATTGACAGTAAGTTGTCATACAATGAATGGTTTTCTTATTAATGTATATGAGCCCATTAGGCCCATGTTCTAGTAAGTCTATTTATTCTTTATAAATATACTACTAAGGCTACACAAAACACAATCTGAAATCTGTAACCCTTTCTAATCATAATGAAATACTTTTCTCTGGCGGCGCCCGTGGACATAGACAATTGTCGAACCACGTTAAATCCTATGTTCTATCTTTACTGTTATTTGTTTCATTTGTGTTCTGTGCTTGAGCTATTTTGTAATAAATTGCACAGTGATTTAATAACATGACATATGTACAAGTATTGTTCTTGATATATCAGTTCATGAGATATGTTCACCAACTGATACTACTGTAGCCTCATCAATGTCTGAGTCGGATTCCGCCTCTAGTGTAAGTACATAGTATCCACCTCTAAGGTATCTACTTGTACAAGTAAGTCTATCAAACCACCATATTTTTCTTATTCTTCTTACACATCTTTGTTTACATATTTTGTATAAAATATACATGATTTATATAGACCTATGTCGTATATAAAGGATTTTTCTTATCCTCGTTGGTATAGTGCTACAGTTGAAAAGTTTACTTTTCTTTGTCAGACTCATACATAGGATATGGTTGAACCTCCACATGGTAAGCATATAACTAGTTCTCGTTGATTTTTAAAATCAAAACAAAGCTTGATGGGTTCGTAGAAAGGTATAAGGCGCGTCTTGTAGAAAAATAGTATTTGCAAAAGTATGGTGTGGATTATGAGGATCCTTTTGGGGGAAATGACGACAATTCATACACTTGTTATTGTTGCATCCGTTTGCCAGTGGAAAATCTTTCAATTAGATGTAAAAAATGCGTTTCTAAATGGTGATTTTCAGGATGAGGTTTACATGACTCATCCCCAAGGTGTTGCTCATCAACCATATGAAGTTTTTCGATTTAGGAAAATTTTGTATGGTCTCAAACAAGCTCATCGTGATTTATTGGAAATTCATTAATCTCATGGAAAAGAAAAAATATGTATAGATTTTCTACTACTGAGGCTGAGTACTGTGCTATGACATTGACCACATGTGAGATTGTTTGGTTACACGGACTTCTTGCAGATGTGGAGGTTAACATTATTAAGTCCATTTATTTTAATTTTGGTAAGCGCCATACAGATTGCAAAAAAAAATGTTTTTCATGAGAAGATGGAACACATTGAAATTGATTTGTCACTCCACTAGTCATCATCCTTCGCTCGAGACCATCATGCTTTCATATGTTCATGAGTTTTGCAAATTGTTGATATCTTAATAAAAGCTCGGTCGACAACTCAGTTTCATTTTCTTTGTGACAAACCCTCAATGTTTATGTTTATTATTGTTACGTAACAAATTCATGAATTTGATAGAAATAAACATATTAAAAATATTAAATTTATTCTTAGTATATTATTATATAATAAATAGGAATATAAAATCTTTATAAATAAATCATTTTAATTAATAAAATTTTAACATCCCCTTCTTCTATTTTCTAAACAAAATACTATATTTCATTTTTGTTATTAATGTTGCCGACTTGAGAATGAAATACCAAAAAGGAATTAATATAATAAGGTTATGGTGATATTTGAAGAACATAAAAGGGTCACGTAAACTGTTGCTACTATTGCAGTTCTGCTCTCTGTAGATCTATAACTATGATTCTTATCGATGTAGTCCCCCACGAGTTTTAATTGATAGTACCTTAAGCAGTAGTCCCCACGAAATTAAATATATAACACCTTGAATAGTATCCACTGCAATAAATTTGTTCGCGTGTGAGGCAGTGGATTCTGGATCTAGTCTTGGGAAGGAAATTTGAAAACCGAGTACTATAAAAACAAAGGGAGAAAGTCGATTATTGTTTCTTTAGAAAATTTGAAGGATCTCCTCTTTTGTTCGTATGGAAATTTGAGATTCAAATTACATATGGAAGTCAAAAGCTTTTAGTTAATAATATATTAATTTAAGGATAGCCATCCCAAAATTCAATAAAATATGAATAAGTATTTGGTTTTGAATTAAAACGTGGATGACTAAATATTAGTTGGATGTATATTTTAACTTTTTTTTATTAGATTGCGGGATAAGTTTGAAAAACAATTGTGTTCAAGTTGTAGAATTACGTGTAATAGGGTTGGGAAAAAAAATGTTCCGGTTACATAATTATGTGCAAATGAGTTGTGTGGATACCATTTCAGTTTAATTAGAAAGCTTTTATATTATAGAGATTATAAGTCTTTATTTATAGGTCTTTATTTATAGATATAATATATGGGCTAATGGGCCTGCCCTTATATCTCTAACACCGTCTCTCAAACTCACAATGCAATAGTAATATGCATTGAGAGTTTGTCATAAAAAAACAAAACCGCGCAGTTGACTGAGCCTTTGTGAAAATATCAGCAACATGCAAAGCTGATGGAACATTTGGAAGCGAGATAGTGTCGACCTGAAGATGATGCCGAGTGAAGTGACAATCTATTTAAGTGTGCTTCTTTCTCTCATGAAAAATAAAATCTTTGATATATGCATTATGCTTTTATTATCACAATGTAAGGAAGTGGGTTTAGTAACATTAACCCTCAGTAGACGATCTGGAGACAACATTTTGTTTCTTGCTTTTTCATAATATTAATGAATCCCAAGGAAAATGCAGAAACAAGTAGATTTTTGGTCATGAGGATCACTATCCCAATCATTGCTATAGGCACGCAGTTCAAGTAAAGAGGTCGAGGAGAATAAGATGCTCTGAAACTGAGTGTCACGAAGATATCTCAATATTCGAAGAAGAACTCCCTAATGGACGGATGTAGGAGAAAAAAAAATGATTAACCACATGAACAACATAAGCTATATATGGACAAGTAACTGTAATATAGACCAAGCTCCCTACAAGAGTTCGATATAGAGTTGGGTCTGACCAAGGAACACCATCAGTAGAAGAATACGAGCATTAATTTCAAGATGAATATCTACCATCGTGTTGTCAGAAAGTTGCGCTCGCTTGAATAAATCATATATATATATATATATATATATATATATATATTATGAGAGAGAATATAACCTTTTGGAGAGTGAGCCACCTCAATACCTAAAAAATAACGTAATAGTCCCAGGTCTTTCATCCCAAAACACTGAGCCAAATCACATTTTAGTGTCTCAATCTCATCAATATCATCACTTGTAATGATCATGTCATCTACATATAGGGATAAAATAATTCGTCTTGCACTCATGCATCTGATAAACAAGTTTGAATCATGATTACTAGCAAGGAAACCAAGTGAAGTAATAACAATATAATATTTTTCAAACCGGGCACGAGAAGCTTGTTTGAGACCATATAAAGCTTTCCTAATGAAGATGCCATGATCATCTAAACCTCCTCATGAAGATCATCATTCAAAAATGCATTTTTGATATCTAGTTGGAAAGTCTTCCACTGACGAACAGATGCAACTACAATAAGAGTACGGACAATCGTCATTTTCGTCACTGGGGAAAATGTCTCCTCATAATCCATACCATACTTTTAGAATACTCTTTTGCTATAAAAGGAGCCTTATATCTTTCAACAGACCCATCAAACTTTGTTTTAATTTTAAAAACCCATTGAGAGCCGATGCTTATCGGATGGAGGTTTAACTATATCCCATGTATGAGTCCGGTAAAGAGCAGTAAGCTCTTCGACTATTGTATTTTGCCAACGAGGATCACAAACTGCTTCTTTAAAAGACTGAGGTTCATATAAATCATGTATGTTTGCTATGAAAGAGTCCAAAGGTGTTGAGTAAGAAGAATACGCAAAACCTGGTAATTTAGTGGACTTACTTGGACAAGTAGATTTTCTAAACGGTGAACAAGTGCCCGAAATTCTCTATAAATTCTAAGAAAATCTGATATATATTTCATAAGATAAACTCAAGTTCATCGAGTATAATCAACGATGAAAGATACATAATAGGACGAACCATCCTTTGTGGAGACATGAGATGGACCACATACATCATAATGAATTAAATAAAAAAGAGCAATGGAAGAAGAGAGACTTTTATTAAAAGATAAAGTCAAAAATTTTGCAGCCTACGAAAAAACAGTTGTTCTAGCAGCGGAATTACGTGCAAAATGAGTTGCGTAAATAAGAAGAAATAGTTTGCATAAATAGGACTTTGGTTGCAAAATAAGGCTTGAAAAAACAATTGTGTTCCTGTTACTGAACTACGTGTAATTTGGTTACTAAAACACAAATGTGTTCATGTTGCCGAATTACATTTAATTTAGTTTCCAAAATAGGAAAAAAATAAAAATTCTCCAATAGTATCACTCATAAATTTTATTTTGTTCGTCTTTAAAATAAAATAAAAATATATGTGCTTTTGGATTGTTTTGAGTTAGGGTTTGAAAATATGGTGCTTTGAAATTTAACAATATTAATTGTTGAAATTGTACGTGTTTTGTGTATTTAGAGATATTGTTGGAAGCATTTATGTTTAAGATAGTTTTTAGTAAACGTAAAAATCTAGGTGGTTATTAATAATTCTATTTTCCCTAAATGATTATTGGTACTTTATTCAAATAATATTTACCAATAATATTTTTACAACAATAATAAAATGCGTATAAGTTTATCTAAACTAGAATTGTATGAGGTGGATTGTGTAATGGAAACTGGTAAAAAATATTCAAAATTACATAATTTCGCGTAAAGATTACGGAAATGATAAGAGTTTATAAATGTGGTAACTTTGGAAAGACTTATTGCAAATACCTTTTTTTTAGTGTATAAGGGTTTCGTATCATATACCAATTCTGTCAAAAGTCAATGATTAAAATGACTTACATGAATGGATCTCACTTATGATTTAAAGAAGATAGAAAATATGGATAATAAAGAGCTAATTATTTAGTTAGTAGGAGAGTATATTCATCTAATAAATGCTAAAATAGTTAGGCAGAACATGCTTGGTATTGTCAAAATTTGTTAATGATTCGACCTATAGATGTTGTGTTGTATGTTAGTATTTTTATGTGTTTAGTTAAGTTGAGCATGTTTGGTATTATTACGTCGCATTGGCGATCCTATTACGTAACCAAAATATTAGTTTGATGACGGTCAGATCTTAGTTTTTAAAATTTGGTATCGTCCACACCCTTGTCTCGATAAAACTTTATTCGGTCGAAATCTCTTTTAAAGGAAAAAGGTCAGCTGAGAAGAAAATAGTACATTAGTGGGTAATAAAATTTTTTGGAGTTTTCATTGTGTGTATAGTAACCTCTATAATTCAAAGTACACATGAATAAATACTGACTAAAAGTAAAATAAGAGATATAAGATGAACTAACCGATGAAGTAGTGAATATCAACTAAAGAAAGACCAAATTAAACTGTGTAGGTTTAGATGCGTATCCATCAACCAACCATGATAAGTGGACGGGTGAAAAATGTTTTTGGCTTATAAATACCAAGCAGCATAGGGCTAATAACCTCTTGCAAACCCTCAAAACTTTTATCAATATTCTCTCTAACCTAACCTTCCATGTACCTTTTTTCTAAGATTTCTTCTTTATGTTATCTTCAGCGGGAAGTCCTTGTAAGATTGTTTTGGCAATAAAACACACAAACACATCATATTTGTAATTTTATAGGGTATCCTTTCGTTTGGATAAAGTGTTTGGTTTAATTTAGAGTATCTCATCGTGCTCATATTTACAATAGGTAATATGATCGTTGTCATCTTGGCCAACATTGCTAAAATGAACTGGTCTCAAAATAACATCCAGAGGGTTCAAAAGTTATGAATTGAACCAACAAAAAGTTGGTTGAATCATGCAAGGGAACTTCATAGAAATTCATAGAAAACATGTTGCACATCCGCATGTGCACTTCATAGAAATTCATAGAAAACATGTTGCACTTCATAGAATTGGTCTCCTGAAGTATTTGTTGTGCGAGGGTTAAAAATGATAATTAAATAATTTGCTCGAATCCCACAAACATGTTTTACCCAAGGCTCGATAAACCTCAGGAGGATATTAAGCTGCTAATCAGACCCACAATTGGCTGATAGGCTGGTAAAAGTATCTCAATGATGGTGTCATGTACGCCAACAACCTTAGGATAGATTGTGGAGGGCTCAGACCTACTTAAAAATGTTTATTCTCATCCACATGAGAGTGAAAATGTAGTTTATATGGTTCAGCCCACCTCTCTAGGTCATGTTTTTAGAGAAAAAAGGTTTTATTGCTCTGATGGTGAGAATGAAAGGGTCATGTCTATAATGGTGTCACATGTATCCTGATTCATACTCGAATCACTTATTCTACTCTATGGATATTGAAGGATCAACGAGTTCATATACTGATGTCTTGATGATCGATTTATGCATGTCGATGGTGTTGTATAAATTGGGCAGACATATCATTGTCTATTTGCTCAGAACCGATTGTACCGGTCGTATGATATAATATTTGAGTGCAATCCTCATTAGTGCTTCGATTGTAAAATTTCCAAAATGTTGCAAATAATTTGGAGCTCCTCTAAATGTGTCTCACACATATAATAGATTTTCCTTTGCAAATATTATGTAGGGACAACGATAACAATAATAGAAATGATGGAGGGAATGATGATAGTAGGACAATCGGATTTGGCACAAAACATTATATGTGGTAGAGCTTTTCATAGAAAATAAGGTTTTTTAAGGACTTGTTTATAGCAAGCCCGACTTCCCACATATGGTGCCAAAATTGTGTGATGGTTTTGTGTTATACGATGGTTCGGTCAAAAGTGATGACAAAAAAAGTGAATCACAACGATGAATCTCGCTGGAGAATAGGTGGAAATATGGGGTAATTAAAAATACTTAATTACTTAGATAAAAAACTGTATTCACTCAATAAATGTTCAAGTATCTTACTAATAGGTGTTTGAATCTCTTTAATAGTACTACAATATGAATTAGATATTTTGGAGTTTAATATATGTTTATACATATAAATATACATCTACAAGTCTTATTAGTTAGTGAGCTTAATAATTAGATCAAACTCGTACAAATTATGTTTTTGTCATACTCAATGTTATACTACAAATACTACAAACATAAAAAAAATTAGTTATATATTTAATCTTAAATTATGATGTTATCTAAAATACAATAACATACCAAATTTTATCATTAACTTTATCCAATATTTTTTCACTCGAATACTAGTTTAATCAACTGAGTGAAATCAAATCGTCTTCGTAACTTAAATAAACCAGTTGAAGTGAAGTTACACACACATTCAGTTTCTCATTAGTAACATTATTCGTCAATATGACTATTGGATTCTCACATTTACAAAAGTTCTCATATTTTACCAAAGCATCATAAAGAAAATCCAAAATGAAATTATACTTAATTTATATGTGTTTGTTCTTAGAATGGAATGTTGAGTTTTTAAAAAGAAGTATAACACTATGGTTGCCGCTTCAAAGTATACAATTCTTTTTATCTTCCTCAAATCGCTAAAGTATCGTTTCTACAATAGCATTTCTTTTACAAATTTTGTGACATAAATATATTCAAATTTTATTTGAAAAAGAGAAATAACTATCACATGCTAGAATAACATTATACATTTGTATCACCTAATATTATCATAAATCATGTAGAATATTTATGTTAGTAATATTATCCGTAAGATTAGCATCATATAGAATACTTATATTAGCAATATAATTCCAAGCGGTAACGAAGGACGGTTAAGGAATAATATGTGATTTAAAGTGTTCTGACACTCACTGGAACACTTCGAACAAGTTACAACCCGAGGCAGATTTCTACTACCAGCAGGTCTCCCATAATTCCAAGCCCTCCTCACAAAGATGAACCTTTTCTTCCACTTATCATTGGACTCAAGTATGTTCACCACCAACTTCAAGTTAATCAATCTTCTTTAAAAAAAGAATTAAAATCATAACAAATATAAAAAATATAAGAAAAATAGTAGCAAGGATAAATTTATTGGTGGAAATGTTGCTTTGCGCGATCAACGCTTCCATATACAAGTTAAGCTTCGATAACCCTGATGCCATAATATTGAAGAGCATAATAATCGAGGTGTTCGGACTCACTTGAATAAGGCAAAGATAGCTCGGAGGAGAATTTCATCCAATTTAGGTGGAGTAGAAACTAATAATTCAATCAAATATATTAATGAATAATACCAGCTCATCGGACCTAACATGGGCATCCGTCTTGCCTTTAATGGGCAACCTGACTATCACTCTTTTGTGAATATTTTATTTGGTTTTAAAGGTTTGGAATTTGCTAGGAATTTGATACTAATAGTGAATACTCTCAAGAACAGTAAAATGGAAAGAGAGTATGTCCATGACTATGAAAGGTAACTTTGAGTGGGGAGCCTTCCCGTTAGAGTTAATTGCTTTGACATTTTTTCTCTGTTTTTTTTTTAAAGATTTTTTACTCTTCGGGAGTTCAAATTCTTTCTTCCCGAGCTTATAATATTTCTGAGGAGGTTTTGAGGTTGGCAGTTTTTCGTTATTTGAAGCCACGTTTGAGAAAGCCTACGGTTAGGTAGGGCTCGAGAGCTAACTAGAGGGGATGGTCTTTTGTGGTTTCCCTTTAGGTGATTGGATTCTCAAGATAATCTTAATCACGGTGGGACCATATTGAGTTAGCGTTGCCTTAGAAGGATTGGCTACGAGTTGGTCTCTCAAACGTTCAGTTAAAGGTGATGATTATGACTCCTCTTGAGGGCTTCGATTTCTAAGGGTTCGACCTCATAAGGTTGGTTTTGATGACTCTAATAATATCTTTAGGATAAAATACTCTAATAATATTTCAAAAGTCACACATATGTTTAAAGAGAGAAATATGTGAATTCTAGAGAGATAAGTTGCTAGATTAGTAATAGAATAGTGATTGTTCACCCTTTCCTGGAAATGGTACATCTATTTATATAGTATTGGTGGTGGGCCTATATGGTTAGTCTATTTTTGGTTATTTCGCCCCCATTATTTTACTAAATTAAACATGCTTACTCCTTATTACACAAAATACCCTTAGTGTTACACATTTTTTGGGGCTACTTTACAAAGAAAACAATGGTCCAAAATTAACCCAATATTTTAGTAGTTCGACCCCTGGTTCAGATAAATTTTTCTCTTATCAGTAACCCCCTATTCCTTGTGAATAATTCTGAGGGATGACTAGTTTCGATGTCGCTTGGGATTGCAGCCCAACTTTTAAAGTAATTAAGGTGTTACTTTGGACTTTCCCCATTTTTGTTCTTCCAATTGTCTTACCCAGTAAAAGCTTTGAAATGGCAGGTCAGATAATTTAACAACAATTTAAGTTACGTGCAACATGCGTGGCTTACCCATGTAAACATGTCACGAGAAAATGTGGTCTAGATAACCGCGCTTTAGTGATGTTACGTGAAAAATTAGTAAATCGACCCTTCATCTTCCCAATGCCAGTATCCGCTAAAGCGTGACAAACAGACAAATTTTAGAGAGAGAATTTTCTAAAAGTAATAATAAAATAATGATTAGAAATGTTACATTGCTTTATATAATAATGGTGGTGGGCTTTATGGCCTATATGGTTAGTCCATTTTTGGCTATTCCATACCATTAGTTTACTAAATTAAACATGTTTACTCCTTATTACACAGAAACCTTCAATCTTACATATTTTTGGGCTTACTTTACAAAGAAAACACTGGTCCAAAATTAAACAAATATACTACTGGTTCGACCGACGATTTGGATAAATCTTATCCTTATCAGGTTCAGTTCTCAAATTCATTTTGCGAGATGAATACCGTTCCCCACCATAAGTAAAATAAAAATAAAAATGTATCTTCAATGAGGGTCGATGGTCAAAGTTAATCAAAGAAGTGAAGAAAAAGACACAAACCTGAGTGATGTTTCAGATAAATGATACGATTTCGAAAGGTTTTCTCGCATGGGTATGGACGAAGGATTTGTTGTTGGAAAAGAGTTTGTGATGGCCATAGTAGAATGGGTTGTGGCTGGAATGGACTTTTTCTATCTTTAGAAGTGTAGAAATCTCTTTTTAAAATTATTTGTGAGATAGAACTATAGAACTTTTTTCTCTTCCTCTAGTAATAATCATGACAGGTACCTCGGGTTATAATGAGACATAAACCTAAATCAGAACATAATGGACATGTGTCAACAAATGTAGGCATAGTTTTGAGAGAGGCAATACATATGTTGGATTTACACTCCATATTCCGGATGAGCCCTATGTAGCTTCAAGGAATATCATGGATAAAAGAAAGTGACATTCTGAACTAATAATTTCGAAGATTAATGTTGCTGTCAATATTTTTAATCATAAAAAACTTTGAAGTCATTACTCGAAAAATAAACAACCTATAGGTATCTCACAACAATGGGACATCACTTAGATAAAAAACAATCTCAATCAACCACTTTAGACTGTCAACCCTGACGTGTTAGGGCTATTGCATATGGTCTCTTCTAAGAGACCCTTAATATTCCAATGTTAACTAACTTGTCAAGAATAAAAGGAGCTACAGGTAAAGAATTTATCTATCGGGCTTTAATCTTTGCTTTGGGCCTGGTTAAGTTGTACTAATTTCATTGTCAACAAGTCCAATAGAGACTTTAGGTATATATGGGCCAATAGAGCTCTAATGCTCAGATTGGTCATTATAAATATAACTAATCACTTCACTTGAGAAATGTGAACAATCATTATTTTATTAAAAAAACATTTAACATTCTTTCTTCGTTTAGCATCTTTCTCTCTATAATTTCCTCTCATAACATTATGGTGAGTTGAACCCGAACTGATTACATAACATAACACCACAAAATCTAAATATTGACTAATATACTTAGCCGTAAAATAGATCATGATCCAAAGTCCAATAAATAAACTCAAATTTATCAATAGTATTTTGACTATTATCATGTACCTAACATATATATATATATATATATATATATATATATAGTTGGACTGTATAAGTTAAACTCAACCTAATATATTGATAAACATATTTATATATATAGTATGGTCAAGTAGTAATTCTCAATAGAATTCGTTAAAATCTATAAAGATTGTATCTTTATTTTTATATGTAATATTATATAATTGAGTGAGGTATTTTAATTTCATTGAATAATCAACATGTAACAATAAGTACAATGCGATATACTATATTACGTTGAAATATATTGTGATAATTTTTTTATCGCGTCATAAATTTTACTGGATTTCTACAAACTAAAATCATGAGATATTTCTATATCATATAATGCATATCATAGTCAATATAGTTTTAAAAATAAAAATTTAAAATAATGTTATATACATATATTTTATAAAATCACCATTTAACAGAATTCTTGGCATGTATCTGAAATAAAGACTCATACCAAAGAATATTTATATCAAGTATAATATAAACTATGATGAGTTAAAAATTGGAGAAAATATTACCTCATAATCAATACCATACTCTTATATAAAATCCCTCATTATAAAATAAGACTTGTATTTCTGAATAAAAGTGTTATATAGGATTTTATCTTGTATACCAATCTACACTTTATTATAGTTTTATCTAGAGATGGTAATTTTTTCTTTACTTGTAAGTATCCAACCTGAGTTGATCCAGTGATTTATATACTATAAAAATAAGAAATATGTACACTTGATAACGTTTTATATTTTCGAAAGACCACATGACTATAAATACCATATAAAAATTCAATTTATGTTTAATACTATAACCGATAATTATATGAAAAATGATTATAATAACTTGCAATGGCCAATATAAGAAAAAAAAATACATTTAAACACATAAATGGATATCTATTTGAAGATTTATATCGTTTTTGTTAGGCATATGTTAGTAATGATTGGTGTATTTCAAACAAGATTTAAGGGCTGAATAGTTGAGTAAAGTAAGACTTAAGAGTTGGAACTACGAATATTTAAATGGTAGGAAGCTCAGTTGAGACTTAGATGCAGAGATGTCTAAAGCATCCTAAGATATGAGCTTTCCCAAGATAAGTTTATAAGTAATATGTATAGAGACTTGTAGCCGAATTTTTCTAAATATACCTATGTATTTCTAGATATAACTTATTCACAAATATGTTGAAGAATCTTAAATTGATTAAATCACTCTCTACCATTAATCTGAGCATAATTGAATATTAAATAAATTAGTACAAGGTGATGTAATGTTAGATGTTGGCGTTGCATGTATCATTACTTTTCATAGTGTACAACCGTACAGATTACAAGGCTGTAGTGTCATGTTCGTTTGGTTTCTTGTGAGAGTAAGTTGTAAGGTACTATTATGAGCTTCGTGGATTAGCTGACTCATCATTGGTTCTATAAATAGTGGAGGAGATGTATGAAACATGTGTAGCAGCACGAGCGAGATCAATTTTTTAGAGAGAGAAATAAAGAGTTTATCTGGGTTTAAAGAGAGAAATAAGTTATGAAATAAACACTAGGACAAATAATGAGATATTTAATTCATTTTGTAAGCCAAATATACTTTGTAACAAAAGAATAGTGTTTGTGTTTGTTGTTTTTGGGAGATTTTCCTCGTAAGTTTCTTTTATATAAATTATTTTTACATTTATCATGAACGTAACATTTCTTCATAGTTTGAATCACGTTAAATATATCTTGTGTTCTTGGTTAGTTTATAATTTTCTTGTTAACTTTGTGTTAAAAGGTTCAGAGAACCAAAGATTTACTTATTTTTTGCTACACTTGTAATTAGTGAACCATCTAAAGATTAAGTTTCAGCTTACTACCTGAATTACATAAAGTGTAAACCAAAAGTCTCGGCCACTGTTGTATGACTTGATATTATTATTTACACTAAATCTTAAAGATAAGTATCCTTGATTAGTCATTTTTCTCCTAATAAATGAGGCGGTGAGCGTGAATAAGCTATAAAAATATTTGTTTGTAGGTGATAACACAAGTAAAAGGATGAATATTATTTCAGATCTTGAGTGTAGTGGTTTAGATCTCACCACAAAATCAAGTATAAACAAAATCATGAGTTCTATGAAGTCTGATCTTGATAAATCCATGGTGAGAATGATTTTAACCTCTATAGAATTAGATTTGTGGGAATTACTAGTATATAAAGGGTTTTATTTTGTCATTGATGAGATATTCAAAGAAAATATTGATGCCAAAATGATGTCCAATGCCCATAGTGCTCTAATCTTGAGCTTGGAGGACGAGGTAATTTGAGAGGTTTCCGAAGAATCTAGGGTGTTAATGATATTGAATAAGATGGAATCCATTTACATCAAGAGGTCCATAACTAACATATTTTATCTCACGAATTTTTTTTATACACTACCAATGGATGGTAGCAATGAGATCTAAAGACACTTGGATGATTTTAATATAATCATTCTTGATTTGAATGCAGTTGGAGTCGATATAGAAGATGATGATCAAGAAATAATCCTCTTGAGTCTTTAACCAAATGTGTATGAGCACTTTATTAACACCATGCTCTATGGTAAAATTCATTATGATGGATGAGGTGAGAAGTGCTTTGAACTGAAAATATCTTCAAATGAAGGCGGTAGGGTGACTCTGAAGTTCTTAGGATAAGCGTGAAGGGAAGTCCTAGAATGAAATATTCAAACAATAATATATGAAACTTTTGGTCTAAATTCAGGATATGTGTGAGTGGTTCTAGGGTGAAATGTTGGTTTTGCAAGAAACAATGTCATATTAGTATGTTGGTTGTGCCCGAAGTTAGACGTAACCTTCTTTCCATCGACATGTTAGTTGATAAAGGATTTACATATAAGGGTGAAGATGGTAGACATAGAATTCTGCAAGGCTCACTAGTTGCTATGAAAACCTATAGGATTAATAGTGTTTTAGTTAGTAAAGGGTCTGTAGTGGGTGAACTATTCATGAAGATCTTCCCTCGAGTGCAAGACAAAAACGCTGGAAAGCTGGCCCTATGTTGAGACGGTCCATATAGAGTATTCTCCAAAAGGACATCATGGGGCATATCGACTAGAACATATGATTATATATACATATACATTGGAATATTAATCATTTTAAATTGTATCACCATGCCATGTAAAAATGATGTGCATTATTTTTATTTTTTGGTGGTGCTTAAGGGTTTTTTAACTAGACACACTGTAAGCCATTGACTTAATGAAATATTCCAATGCCATAATCTCCTTAGTTTGCATCTGCATTAAATAGTCTGAATCACATGCTTAGTTATAATCGTTATAGAAGAAATTAAAGATCAATAACTACCACAAATTATCTTACGGAAATAATTTAACACCAATAAATTTCGCAGGGGGTTGACTAATGATATAAATTAATGAAAGGGTTAAAAACCATGCCACCATGGTTACTCAAAGGCCACAATGAATCTTGACTCATTGAGTCAACAAAAGCGAAATAGTTATTCAACCAAGCCTATGTGGCTCCGCAAGAGGCCACACTGAGCCCAAAAGTTAATGCTCAACTAAGAGAATTGGTATAGATGCCAAGTCTCCAAGACTATGAAATGGCCAAACTGAGCCTTTACTTATAAAGTCTAACATGCAAATTAGCTAACAAATTAATCCTTGTAGGTTACGCAACATGCTAAACTGTGCCTAACTATAAAATATTCTAAGAGTTCTTCTAGCTTCTCCTATATTCTTTATTTCAAACTCTCATTTAAGATGAGTCTTCATAGTTTCAATTATCATTCTATTCATTTAAGTTGAGTCTCCATAGTTTCAATTATCATTCTATCTTTTCCAGCTGCAAGAATGTCACTAACATAAAATAGCAACATAATATATATATTCATGTGTATTTTCCCATTATAATAGATATATCGACTATAACAACTTCTCTCATAATTGATTTGTTTCATAAATGAGTCAAATCTTTTATTCCACTATCTCGTTGACTGTTTTAGTCCATATGTAGGTTTTTGTAATAGACATACAACAATTTTATGACCTTCTCCAAACGCTTTGAAATTGTCATATATAGGTGGTCTACTCTAATTCTTCATGCAAGAATATAATAGTTACATCCATATGATCTACCTTAAGATCAAATCTTGTAATGATTGACAATAAAACCCGTATAGAGGTTTGTTGCAGAACTAGTGAGAAAATATAACTGAAATAAACACCATTCTTTTTTGTAAAACCCTTAGACATTTCATTCTAACTTTGTACCTAAATAGTTCAACGTAGAGAATACCATACCTCCTATTAAATATCTAATTACATCATATAATCTTATGATTCTACGGGTGATTCCCATTATTCAAGTGTAATTTTTTTAAGAGAATTTAGTTCTTCCAACATGGTATTCTGTCATTTTAGTTTATCACTGTTTTTTATAACATCATGATAACTCTCAGGTTCAATAATACTTTCTTATATTTAAAAATATAAAGCATAACCTATCATGTTAGCATAGTTATACCTTTGAGTAAACATGTTATGTATCATTCACCGGTTCATAACTCTCAAAATAACATTGTTGTTCTTCAGTTTGAAAATTCTAAGCATCCAAAACATCAAAAATTCGTCTGAGGATGATATCATATGGAGGTAAATTATTTCTAGAGGTCGAACTCATGTCGAGCTTGAAACCAGTTATTTCATAAGCATATTCTTCTTTATTTTTATGTTCAAAATACGTCTTAACTGCAGCTTCTCTCTTGGTAGTAGTAGGTATAGTCTTAACCTTCTTGAACACTAATATTTCAACTTTATTAAATATCACGTCCTTGCTAATTAAAGTATTCTCACTTATAGGTTTCGAACAGCACAACTTATACTATTTTACTTTTTCCGGATAAAAAATAGACACTTTAATACTCTCATTTGAAGTTTTTCCCGTTTCACATGTACATAAGAATAATATTTTAATACTTTCAAGTGGCCCAGTACTGGTTTTCTTCCATTCCATCTTTCGTAATAAAAATTCCGTAATTGCAAAGGTTCATTTTGATGATGTATGTATTCGTCTTGAAATATTCTCTCTATAAGCTTTTGTCTATTCCAGCTGACAGAAGCACGTCAATCATATCACTAAGAAACTTTTGTTGAAGAGTTTTTTTCATTATTATGTGCCTATAAATATTAAGTTTATAACAGTAGATAGTGAATGGTTTGTTCATAAATTCCAAATCATTGTATGTTCTTAACTTCTTTAGCATTTTCACAGAAACTGATTCTCCACCAACTTCTTCTAATTCTTAAAGACATTGAACCTTTCAAAATTACAACCCACACTTCTATTTAATAGTCATCATTTATTAACATAAAGTATCTAACACTTTTCATTGTATAATTCCTTACAGGTCCCAAAATATCTGAATAAATATAATCAATCACATTTGAAGTTGTATGGTTGTTGGTTGCAAACTGACTCTCTTTGTTTTTGCTTAGCGCACAGTTCTTATAAAAGCTTAGACTCTGAACTTTATCACCAATCAACAGTTTTTTGTTTGCAAAGTTCATTTCGTCTTTTCTGATTTAAATTTACTAACTTCATATGCTACAACTTAGTAGAAACATTCTCAACACTAGATACACCTTCGACCACTACATATCTTTAAAAAACGTATATAATTACCTTTATAGTCTTGCACAAATTTAAGACCGTTATCTCAACCCTTATAGTTGTACCTTCCTCATTTAAAATTCCTATCGATAAGAGTTTATTTTAAAATTAGAGACATAACTCATAATTTTCATGACTCTCTCAAGCTATGTAGAAAACTTGATTATTACCTTTTACCTTTTTTTAGAGCGCATGGCTCATCATTCCCCTAATATGAATTTACCACCTTCAGACTATTTCGGGTCTTTAAACAATTATTTTTTAGAAATAATTATGGAATGGTGCTCATAAGACCATGCATGCAAGCACAAACCATAACTACATTAGTAAATTCATAATCATCAATTATCATCAAGGCATTTTTAACTTCAAAATTATGTCAATTATCTCATTTCTTCCTGTCGGGACAGTTCTTTCTGATGTGGCCTTTTCTTTTGCAGAACCAATATTTCACTCTAAATTATTAGATTATCGCTTATATTCGGAGCTTAACTTTTTTATCTTGTTGTTTGAGTTTATATTTTCCCGTGCCTTTTTCTCACACTCAAGCCATCTCCAGTAGAGTCACCCTTCAAGATAATATTATTTTGAAGATCTTTTGAATTTAGAGAAATATTCGCTTCTCACATGGTAAAAGACTATTTGGCATATAGAAACAACAAAGTGCTCATACACCTTCATTCAATAGATCATGAGGATAATTTTTTAATCCTTGACTTATTCTTTCATTCAAATCAAGAAATGATTTTTTTGAAATTATCGAACTGCTTCATGATCAATTTGTTATCATGCATAGTTAAAATATACAACTGTTTCTTGGGGTACAATTTGTTTGTGAAGAATTATTCAGCTAAATAATTTCAAGCATATTCCAAATTCCCATGACAATTGATTCTTTAGATGCCTCCCAGACTACTTCATCCCTCAAACTCAAAATCAGAGAATTTTGGGTCTTGGATAGCACTTCGACGTTTATCCCTCTTACATCTTTCTCATCAAGGGTTACATATAATTCCTTATGTACAATGAAAGGTATTATTTTAAAAAAATAGATTTCAAAATCATCATCTCTATTGAATTTATCAAAATCAAACTTCATTGAACTCAATTTCACATACTTCCTCTTCCTATGAATCATCGGTGTTCGATTGATTTCCATTTTCACCTTTAAATCTCCACTTTATCGCACCACTTGTTAGGGATATTTGGGGACGACATAGGTTCAGGAAATCAATTTTCAGACATGCACTTAATTTCCTCACAAGTATGGAAAGCTAAAAAGCTTGAACAACAAGCAAAACTTGATTATGTAGTTTAGATTTTGGAGCAATTCTACATCCACGAGCAATAGATATAATTTTATTGATGAAACAATCACAAAATTTTACAAAAACACTAAATACAAGCTCAGACTATGTAAGTGTCTTTTTATGCTTCTCTCTCAAGAATTCATCATGTTTAAAATCACTCAAATCCTTTCAATATTTTTAGATCTTGTACACTCGCGTCTATTTGTCAAAAACCACTTGTTACAAGTGTTTCTCTTTGATATATATGTACTTCATTGGGGTGTATATTAGCATAAATATACATCATGCTCACAATAGCAAACCAAGATAGTTCTGACAACTTGTATTAGCACCACGGTCAATGACTATGATAACAAACTTGTATTACCTGATATGTAATTTATTATCTATTTTAATCTGAAATAATATATCAAACTAATTTTCCAGAATAACAGAAACTTGAAGCTTGCTAGAAATTGAGCCTCTTTATGAGGCTAAACCTTTTTTCTGAGGTCGAACCCTCCTTCTATATCAAACCTCTCGTACCGAGATTTAACTCAAGTCGAAACTACTCATATCCCGACTGAACTCATGTTGAGACCAAACATCCTAAAATGATCGAACTCCATCATTCTAAAACGGAAACACTACAAAAACAAAACCTTTTTTTAAACTCTAACATCTCTAACGAACCTTTATGTCGAAACCAAATTTCATATTGAATCAATTTTACATCATCATTAGTCACTTTAAATCTACTTATAACAAATATAATATTTAATATTTTAGAAAAATATCCACGATTAGCAAAGTCTATAAAAATCATTTATTAAAATCCTAAAATGTATGAGTAAAATTTAAATAGATTAATCTTTCAAGATTTTTTGCTCAAAGTTTTGTGAAATTCATATAACCGATTCCCCTAAAACTTAAGGACTAATTGAAATTTGTGATGGAATAGAACAACGATCCCTTGAGTTTCTTTTCGACCAATTTCAATCATCAATCTACATGAAGGTAAAATGTATGGTGACATCACATGAGAGATTTTTTTCCACGTTAATTGAATGGAATACATTAAATGAAGTGAAATAAGGTGGGAAGTTATTAAAATCTTCACCAAACTTACAAGTAGAATGAATGCATATCCAAACATGGCATACGGGTAAAGAAGAGAGTGACCATTACAAGTAGTATTAAGTGATGGATGTTTCTCTGTCCCTATCCTTTATCCTGAGCATATCCATCATGGCGTAGCACTTGTCTTCTTTATATTGGAAACGGCAAACAGTCGTAAGACTAGTGATGAAAAAGATTAAATTTATATGGTAGTAGCTCAATTGTCTTTACTATTTCAACTACCAAACGTCTCCTCCTAGCTACGATATTCTTCCGAACCGTATCCCGCGGTATATAGCACGTTAGTTTAGATAGATAGACATTTATTACTTTTCACGTTGGGTAGTTTTCTCGGTAATGGGTCTTAATAAATACACTTTCGAGTATCATCTGTTTTGTAAAATTAAAAGAAAGAAGATAATGTACTGAATATAAATAAATATCAAAGTTTTTTTTTTTTTTAACCATCAAATTCTTTTTATTGATATTAAAATCAGAATTACAATGTTGAAAGTTTTCTTAATTTAACACATTGTTAATTACTGCTATAACATTGTTTTAATTCTAGTTGTATTGTTGAGTTCGGCTCTTGTAGATTTCTTTTTCATGTTTATAAGAACTATGCCTAGTTGTCCTTCTATCTTATTGCTTCATCATCGCCATCAGGTTTCTATTCTGTTCATTCACGTCCATGACTGTAACACTGCTCCTTCATCCTTGGCTATTCTATTGTTATTACATCTGTAAGAAGTAAAACAAATAATGACCAAGGATTCCTTGTCTGTTGTTAGTTACAGTTAAATTGTTAAGTGTATGATCTTAGGTAGTCAATTGGTCTTAGGTAGCCAATTCCAATGCTTTCTAGGTGAATAATAGTCTTAAGAGCAGCATGACTATTAGAAGATAGAAAGAGACAGTCATATTTGTTTTTAATGGTATGTTTGGTCATCCAGTCAGCCGCAAAACTTCTGTTCTCTAACAATATTTCTTATAACCATAGGAGAAGAAATAAGGCTCCCACAACATTTAATAACTAGTTCTAAGTACCAAGGATAAGAATCAAAGCTCAACATATAAAATAACACTAAATAATAAATCTCTATATCAACTTTACTGTAATTATTTTGTTTGCAATATATTAATCCTTCTAATAGAGATCTAGTTTTTGCAACTATTGGGGAACATTTGCATATTGTTATTCTTTTGGAAATTATCATACTACCATTAGGTTTCCTAGGACAAAACCAGTACTGGATTCTCCATTGGAGAGAGAAGCACCATCACAATTCATCTTGATTCTACCTAAAGTTGGAGGGTGCCATTTAACATATATGCTCTTGGTCTGTTTTTTTAATGATTGAAACAATGCAGTTTTGTAGCTACATTCATGTAAACAGAACAAATCTTATAACTAAATCAACATGAATTATCTAACATATTAACCAAATATATAACATTGTCAATAATGGACTTAGAACTCTAACTTATATTGTCACGTTACTTTTATTTCTAAGATTCCAGATTGACCATATAATCAGGGTTGGGATAATAGTCCTAATATGAATATGTTTGGTAGATGAAGAGAACCAACTATTAACAACATGTTTAATGGTCATGTGTTTACTTAATATTATATTAAACAGATCAGAGAAAAATAACCATGCATTCCAAGAGCTTAAACATGAAACAAACAAATGATCAATCGATTCAGTATTGAAACAGTTGTGACATTTAGATGGAGATAAAATCCTTTCTTTTGAAGGACTGAATCAACTGAGATTAATCCATTTAAACCTTTCCAAGTAATGAAAGAACATTTATTGGGAGAAATGTTGTTTCATATTCTTTTAATGAATATATTTTTTATGTTTAGCCCTTATACCATCCCAAGTTGCTTTTAATGAGAACCTTCCATCTCGAGAGAGTGTCCAAATTGCTTTGTCTTCCATATTTGGATGAATTGGAATCTTTAAGATTTTGTCAATATGGTGTTGAAGAACATTGTTTCTGAGTTTAAGTATGTTTCACTGATTGTTTTGCCAAAATTCTTTGATTTTAACTTGTTTGTACCATAGATTGTTATTATTTACTGATATAATGATTAATGGTATATTGTTATGTCATTTATCAGCCAAAAAATCAATGTTACCAGCACCAGGGATCTATTGAATGAATTGTTCAGCTGTATCTCTAGTATTGAGTAATATTTTCCAAACTTTTGATACATTTTATTTCTTTTGAGTTTGCAGGATATGCATTTCAGGATAGTGTATAGATAGTAATAAGTTGGTCCAGAGTGGATTCTTAATTCTAAATGAATACTAAATTTTATATGAAATAACAATATGAATATCTTTAAGACTTCTTATATTTAAGCCATTTTCATCGAAAGGTTTGCAAATGTTATTCCATTGAGACCATATTATTGTTTTCTTATCTTCACTGTATCCCCATAGAAATTTATTCATTATAACATTAATGTTGGCAATAACATTGTTAGGGAGAGTTATACTTTGCATGTCATAAGCAGGAATTGCTAGTAGCAGTGATTTAATCAAAATTAGTCTACCACCAAAGGAGGGAGTGGTTGAGTTCCAATCAATAATTTTACTTCTCACTTTATCTATAAGATTCTGAAAGTAAATTAGATTGTGTTTAGTATCTATTTATATGCCTAAATATCTAAATGGAAGAGGTTTATGTTTGAAGCCAATGTTGTTTTCAATAGCATTAATCTTATTACTGTCAATTAGGTTAGAAGTTATAAAATGTGTTTTCTCTTTGTTAACTTGTTGTCCAGAGATAGATTGATAGATTTCTAAAAATTCACTGATTTACTTAAGGTTAATCATTGAACCATTGGTGAATATAATCATATCGTCAGCGAATGCAAGACAATGAATTTTTATTTTTCCCCTAGATTTATATTTCATGGAAGGATGGTTGTTCATTAGCTTTTTAATTCCTCTTATTAATAAATCTTCAGCAATGATAAACATGTAAGGAGCTATGGGATCTCTTTGCCTGATACCATTGGTAGAAGGAAAATATCCTTCAGATTGGTAGAAGGAAATATTTCTCTCCACAAAAGAACTTTGGATAAGCATTGGGGAGAGAGAAGGAAAATATCCTGCCAGAAACGATCTCTCTCCCCAATGCTTATCCAAAGTTCTTTTGTGGAGAGATTTTAATATATCTACTAAATTCCAAGCTTTGCACATATTAAAACTGGATCGGTTAATATTAGGAGCCCATATTTCCAAAGAAGTATTATTGCTTTGGAAATATGGTAAACAATGTTCTTATTATATAGTATTTCAGGTAATTTGGGCATTGTTATCCAAATATGAGATATTGCGGACTCAATTTTGGGATGGAATTTGGGCGACCATTTTAATATCCTAAAAGAAATATTTCTTATAGTCCAAACTGATCTTTTCTAGAATATTTTTACATCTTCAATTGAATCGAATTTAATGAAGACATGTCTATAGTCCCAAATAACTACGTTGTAAGGGCTAGAAAATTTGAAAGACTTTAAGTAGATATTAAATTATTCCAACAAGGGTTTTCTGAATGAAAATTTTGCTACTAAAGTAAAAAATCCAAAATAAGAAGAGAGGACTTGTCTGTTTCTTAGAATTGAACTGCGATGTAGTCTTCTGTGACCTCTTGAATCACCTTCTCATGCATGAATTTTCGTCTTTGTTTTCCCAGGACAACGACAAAATATTTCTCGTGCTTGAAATCTTGATCTCCTTTCCTTGGTCATCTTGGTGTGACTTCAAATATCGGATTGTTGATTATTCGAGATCTTGCTTCTGGATTTGATTTCTGAAGTATAGGAAACTCAACCGTGTTTGATGTATCTAGCTTCTCAATCGATCAATTGTTGGGTTTTTTGTTGTTTTTTGTGACGGGGTTGATTTGTGGTAGGGATTGAACCTCGAGATGAGGTGGTATGGGTAGTAATTGCTCCATTGGAGAGATGAAGAAGCTTAAGCTATCGAAATAAGGGCAGATTAGGGCCAAAAGAGGGGTTGAGAATCAAGAATACGATTTTGGTTTTTAGAGGGTCCCATCTCCTCTTCCTATTTTATCTTATCCAGGAAACAGACAAATCAAATATCAAAGTTATTTACAATAATAATTTAAAATTAGATAATATCTTGATAACCATTTCTGATAATAAATGGATATTTACATATTCTTATGGGTTAGTCTCATATATTCATAATTTGTTTTAAATATCATTTTATTCAAATTATAGTTCTAAAAATAGATTAAAAAATATCATTGGTAGTGTTTTTTAAGACAAACAAAAATAGATCCATGAAAGATATTTTTTTTAGTTTTTTTAGTTGCATAATTACATGTAATTTAGTTGTGAAATAAGTTTCGAAAAAGTAATTATGTTCTAGTTGTGGAATTTGATTGCTAAAAAAATTATATTCTATTTGCAGAATTACGTGTAATTTGGTTGCTAAATAGCAATTATGTTCAAGTTGGGAAATTACGTGCAAATATGTTGGGAAATTACGTGCAAATATGTTGCGAAAATAAGAAGAAAATAATTGCATAAATAGAATATTTGTTGCTAAATAAGTCTGATTGTGTGAAAAAAGAAAATACAAACTTGTTTTGTGAAAATAAGTGATAATTAAGTGTGAAACAACTAGTTTTTTTTAGTTGCGAAAATATGTAATTTTATGTTGAATAAAACTTTTTAAAAATGGATTGGATTCAAGTTCTAGCAATACGTGCAAAATGGTTGTGAAATAAGTCTAGAAAACATAATTGAGTTCCAGTTGCGGAACTACGCATAATTTGATTGGTAAAAACAATGGTTTCCACCTAGAAAATTATGTGTAATTTGTTTGTAAAAATAAGAAATAAGATTTCCATAAAAATCACTTATTGATTTTGTTTTGTTCATCTTTAAAAAAAATAGGAATAGATGTATGTTTTGAATTATTTTTTAGTTAAAGTTTGAAAGATATGAAGTTTTGAAAGGTATTATTGAAAGAATTTATTTTACAGGTAGTTTTCGGCCAACTTCAAAACTCAAATGATTATCAGTAATTAATTTCTATCTAGATGATTATCATTAACGTATCTTTAATAAACGAAAGCCACCGCATAGGTCGAAACAGTAACATAAAATTAAGTTAAGCATAACGTTAGGTCGAAACATTAACATAGAATTAAGTTAAGCATAATGTTGATGTTATTAAAAAAATCATTAATAAACGTTTAAATCTTAAAATAAAAAATTTACACGATAAACAAAATCTTGAAAACTATAATTTACGTGTGGTTTTATATTTTTATATTGATTTTACGAAAATAAAAATAAAAAATGATTTCGGAAGAGAAATATTTTTTAATAAAAAAAGTAAGGATAATAATAATAATTATTATTATTTTATTTTCTTTAAACGTGTTTTTTTGTGGCAAAGACGTATTTATAATGTTTAGTATATGACGATTTTTAATATATATAATTTCATCTATATCCAATTTGATATTTTTAAACTAAATTTATCCATTTTCTATCCAAGTTAGCCCATATTTACATCTTACATATAGTCACATGTTACAAATGATATTATTTTATATTCGATTTAGGTTCGGCCAATTTAATTATTGCATATTTGATTTATTCGTATCAATATAAGATATAGGTATGATTCGAAGATGATAGGTTTTATGAAGCAAAATATCGGGTTCCATGCTCATCGCAAAGACGATATATGACGACTTTATCCTCTCCATCACTATATAAGGACCTTCCTAATCTGAGGTCACCTTTCCAAGTCGTTTATTTTTTGTATGGAGGAATACCTTCCTTAAGACTTTATCACCCACTTTAAAATCACTTCTTCTCACCTTCAAATTATATTTACTCATCATCAAAGTATTATAATGAGTCATATTCAAATGAGTTCTAACTCATTTTCCTCGATCAAGTATATTTATGTTCTTTTTGCCTCTTCATTCACCTCTTCGGAATATCGGAGTACTCTATAAGAAGGTAAAGTAGGTTCTGTAGGACTAACAACATTTATCCCATATACCAAGGCAAAAGGTGTTTCTTGAGTAGCTTCTGCAAGAATCTTAGATAAGCCCACAACACCTCTTGCAAATAATTAGGTCATTTTCTTGCGGCACCTGTTAAATTCTTTTTCAAACCTTCCAAAATAGATATATTAGTCACTTCTACTTAACCATTTGCTTGAGGATGAAAATGTGTAAAAAACACTGTGTCATTCCCTTCGAAGCACAAAAAGAAGTCGTTTCTCTGTTATTGAATTGATAACCGTTACCCGTAGTGATTTTTCGAGACACTCCAAAGCGGCAACAAATATTGTTCATAGTGAACTTAATAACATCATTTGACTTTGTTAGCTTCTGCCTACTTCGAAAAGTAATCCACAACCACAATGATCATTTGACGTCCACCAGAAGCCATAGGTAATGGTCCTACCAAATCTATTCCTTATATGTCAAAAGGGATGGCTGCAGAAAAATACATAAAAGGTATTGATGGTTTATGAATAGAATGGGCAAAACACTGACAACTACCACAGCCTCGAACTAGAACTTTAGTATCATTCATAATTGAAGGCTAATAATAACCTGCCAAAAATTCACGACGTGTCAAAGACTTGAAACTACAATATGATGAACCCTCATCATCGTGCAGCTCGGACAAAATATCGTGAGACTCTTGTTTTACCAGACAATGTAGTAATGGTTTGCTCAAAGATTTCTTGTGCAATACTTCATCCAACACAACATAGCCATGAGCTTTATATCTTAATTTTTTAGCCAGTTGTGGGTCTTGAGGCAACATTACCCTTAGCAAAAAATTAAGAATATCAGACCCCCAATCACTTCGAATAATATCTGGAGTAACAAATACCTCATCAACATATTTACATTGTTCTGATCGTGTTATAATTGAGGGACTCTCCTGTAATAATATCTAATGATATTCTTCCGTATAAGAAATTGTTGCCAAAGATTCAGCAACTATATTATCTCCCCGATTAATATGCTCTACGATCACCTTGTCAAACAAGAGAGCCAAATTTCGAAGCTCACAAAGATACAAAATTAAATGATCCTTCTTAGCCTTGGGAACATCTATCATATGATTTTCCATTAAATATGAATCTATTTCCAAAATAACTATGGTTGCCCCACAAATATTTGCAAGCCTAAAGCCAGTCAATGCAGCTTCATATTCAGCCTCATTATTTGATGCATGAAAACCAAATTTAATAGCTTGATACATTGTCTCACCAGACGGAGCAACCAAATACACTCCTACACTAGATCCCAAAATACTATAACCACCATCAGTTTGAACCACCCATGTCGAATTTTGTGGCAAGACCTCTTTATTTATCTCCTCATATGATTTACTTGAATGAAATTCAACAAGAAAATCAGCTAAAGCTTGAGCTTTAGTATTCGTTCGAGGAGCAAAAGTGATATCAAAATCTTCCAACTCTACTGACCATTTAGTCATCCTTTCAGAAATGTTTGGGCGCATTTTCCTAGCAGCCACCACTAAAGCTAAAGCCAATTTTTCAAGTCTCAAATATCTTTTCCAAGCTGCCGACAAACTTTTACTAACATAGTAAACTGGCTTCGAAACTCCCTTATCTTCACCTATGAAAACAACACACACATCAAAATCTGACACTGCTATGTATAAAAATAACTGCTCTCCAGCTCGTTGCTTAGACAATTTATTCGGTGATAAAAAAAGTTCCTTAATCCTAAAAAATGCTACTTCATAATTTGATGTCCATTCAAAATCCTTTGGTCTTCGTAACACTTGGAAAAAGGAAAACACTTGTCAGAAAACCTTGAAATAAATCGATAAAGGGAACCTAACCTTCCTATTAAGATTTACACTTCGTTAATAGTTCGAGATGATGTCATTAAGACTAAAGCCTTCAACTGCTTAGGATCAGCCTTTATTCCATTTTCACTAGTTATATACCCCGAGAATTTCTGTGATCGAACTTCGAAGGTACATTTCTCAGGATTTAGCTTTAATTGAATAGCCCTTAAATTTAAAAAAATTTCTTTTAAACCCTCCAAGTGCCTCTCATCAGCTAAAATTTTAACTAACATATTATCGATATATACCTCTATATTTCTCTAAATCTGAGAAGCAAAAGCTTTATTCATCAACCTCTGATATGTTGCTCCAACATTCTTCAACGAAAATGGCATAACCCTATAGCAATGTAAGCCTCGGTCTGTGATAACTGTAGTGCTTTTTTGGTCTTTTGGATCCATATGAATCTGGTTATACCCTGCAAAAGCTTATGTAATTTGGTTTTTTTAGCATACAATTTATTTCATTCCTTATAAATGAACAATTCGATTTTTTTAAAGAAGAACGAATACTCTATTATGTAATAGACTTTCTCTTGTATTTGTTTGCTGTACACCCGCAATTTATCCTCATTCTAGCATTTAACTTTCATTTATTCGAAATTGATTTATCAATAAAATAAAAAAACAAAAATACTACTATTTTTAGGTAACTTTAATTTTTGTTTTAATCTTTTTTTTTACAATTACAAAATAAATATATATAAAACCAAATCTATTTTAAAATGGAAGGAGACATTAATTAGTTATTTAAGTATTAAAATGGATAGCAACCATTCTTTTCACATACTTAGTTACAAGGAACAAGACATTATTTACCTATTTAGCAACAAATAATTAAATTTCAGGGAAGATAATTTTTAGTCAAACACATAATTGTTGATAGTAATGATAATAATACTTCATACATACTCTCAGTCTGACGCGATAGCCTGCCAACCAACGCCAGAAGGTAAACCACACAAGGTGACAGGCTCAGCTGAGAAAGCGTATGTAAAAGGACTCGAACTCATGATCTTTGGTCACCAGCATACCATACTCAACCAACTCGGCTACGCTTTGGGAGCTTCGTACATACATAGTTATTAAAAAAAAAATCGACATTTTAAATCCATTTTAAAAAGTGTGAATGAATCAACCGTCTTATTATAGACGATCCAACTTTACAAACTGTTGGAAGAAGACAAGTCAGTATGGTCTGAAAAAGATGGGCGATGAATTAACCTGCGTAAGCCAACCACCTCTGTTGGGTTGGTCCGACTCTGATCCTAACATGCGACATCACCCTCCTTGAGACCATCCTACACAAACTGACTTCTCCGTCTTCAATGGTTTAATTTCAACATGTAATAGTAATAGTAATACTTTGTATTACTACATAATCTTTCCTGAAAAGTAAATCCATGGTATAGACTGAAACACGATCTTCTTCCCTTTCTCATCCACATCATTTTCGTTTTCATTTCTCAGCCCATCATGTTTTATATCGGTGCCCTTGCTAGAAAGATAACCATATAATATGTAAAGTTTTTCTATATCATTTAATTTAATGTGTTGGTACATCATGTTTTAAATAGGTGCCATTCCTAGAGGGATATCATTTTTCTATATCATTTACATATTTTTGTAAATGTTCAATGGTCTCTTTATATTTCAGATAAGTATCCCTTTTATAATAAGTGAAAAATAAAATGAAAAATTAAATACAGCCTAGATAAATATAAGCTATCAAATTATAAAATATAAATATATTTACTATTAAATGCGAAATAATTGTAAAATAGAAAGACTATTGGGATACTCAGATTAGGGAACAGTAGCCTCCATTATTTACTTTTGAGGAAAGATGTTCCGAAATAGAGAAGTTATCCTTTTCCCTAAATATATATATATATATATATATTCCCTAAAATGTATTCACTTTCAAATTCTATAAATATATAGACAAAATAAAAAATATAAATAACTTAGGAAAACATAGTTTGATTTTACCTTCATTGGAAGAAAGCAGGTTGGTCTTTTTTTTTCTTTTCTTTTTTCGGAATTTTAAAAAGAATTATTTTTTATGAATTATTTTCTACAATCCAATTACCATATATGATTTTGTATTAATTTTCTAACAAATTTAATATAAAATTATTGATTTTGTTGGATAGACCACAACTTAAAACAACATTGGTAGGGTAGGAGACCTGAACACAGTAATTAAGCAAATGACAAAAGATTAAAAATGAAAACAGGTCAAAATACGCTTTTATGATTTATCACATTTGGAGAATTGCCGGACCTTTTTGAAGAAACCGAAAAAAATACAACCTTGGGGATGAAATATCAACCAGTGAAAACGAACTTGCCAGGCTCTGATATCTTGTTATATATAGCCCAAAACAAAACGACTAAGATGTATAAAATTTGTTAATCAAAATTATTATATAAAACAAAATAATACTTCCAAACTTCATGATAATAGATTTAACATCGGTATAAACTAGCTTAAATGATGTTAAGCCAGCACATATATCGTTTGATTCTAGATCTGGGGTGGAGATACAGCTTCACAAAATTTTGCCGATTGGAACTCAAGTTAGCATGTTCATAAACATTTCGGTACAAGAGAATCGATCACATTGTGACTTGACTTCTGCATTGTATTACCTGAAAAGAATGAACCCGTAGAGTAAGCCATTCATATATTTTGGAAACTACAATTTAAATGCAGCTGCTACTAACAAATTCTATGCTTTTGAAGCTCTTTTCTTCTTCTTGTTTTTACGCTTGACAGCATCTTTCAAAGTTTTCTCTCCATTGGTCGGTAGGGCAGATTTAGATGCATCGACAACTGGAGAATCTACGTTCATCATATCTTCAGTATCTTCATGAGCCTGAGCTTCTTCGGGCTCATCTTCCTTTAGTAACTTGCTCTGACTTGAAACCACTGCAAATATCATAAAAAAACCTCACAATTTTGCCCAGATATAGTATGGTTTATGCTATGCATGATGGATAGAGAGATACATTGTAGGATTATGCAAGGGATCCAAGACAGTTTATCACACACAAAAAAACTTTAGATTTAGGCGTTGTTTGGTGCATATGCTTTAAAATTTGAAAAGAACTAGCTTAAAATAACCTTATAGAGAAAGACTTGACCGATTGGTGTATTAAAAGAAGCTAGCTTTTAAGTTTCAAAACTAAAACTATCCCTGTGAAGCCAATAAAATAAAAGAAAATAAGTTGTTTTGGCCTTCATTAGCTTATGTAATACCAAAAACATTAAAATTGGTTTTGGATACCAAACAACCACTTAATGACTAGGTGAATGTTAAACGTCAAATTCCATACATCCATCATATCTAACAAATTTCAGTATTTTCAGTCTATATACATGCACATGCAAAATGTTTGTGCGGACACTCATAAAAGTAATAGCTAAAGTTATGTTACCCCGTGAGGCTAAGGAAGCTTTAAGGGCGTCCGTATACATGCACATGCAAAATGTTTGTGCGGACACTCATAAAAGTAAGAGCTAAAGTTATGTTACCCCGTGAGGCTAAGGAAGCTTTAAGGGCGTCCGTATCAACACCTTTTGAATAAGGGTCCCTACAGAAATCAAATTAGAAAGGTTTAAGATCCCAGCAGATTATAGATGACTCATAGTTGAAACAAATGTAATAAGTAGAACGTTAACGCTACAAAAAGCTTCTTATCAACATGCAAGGAATCTACAAAGGAACATATAAAGAGCTTTGACTTTACCAACTTGAAGGCCCCCCACTGAAATTTCCAGCACTTGCATCTCCGGCATCGGTTAGACCTAGTTTCGAAGATTTGGTTTTGCTTTTAACATCGTCAGATTGAGTGACGCAGCATTCCTCAGTATCTAACGTCAGTCTCTCCACACGCTTGCGTGACAATTCATTAACATCCTTCATATCAACAGATTGTGTTTCCCTCACAACAGTAGGTCCGGAATAATTAACAGAAGCACCAGGTATAGGATGGCGTTTAATCTTCTTTAATGCTCTTTCTGCGGTGTCTGTTTCAACCTGAACGCAAACGCTAGCCCATTAGATGAATCGCTAGAATATGTCAAAGTAGGTTGCAAAACGCATAAAGAGATTTTTCGTACCATCAGGTTTATGGGTTGTAAGAGTACAATAACGGTGTTTGGTGAGTCCAACCTTTTGGCTTATTGGCTCAAAATAAGATAGCGAAGCCCATTAAGACTAAGCAAAAAATAGCCATACTTAATGTTTCAATTAATACTCTTTTACAGGCAATATACAGGATTTTAAGAGACGTTCTAAATTTTATCTAGTACAAGTTTTCATTCTATAATGTCATCTTTTATATAAAAAACATTCCTTTTTTTTGCGAAGCACAACCTGTGACTTGTTTTAATAAGCTAATATTTCTTTCTCTGCTTACTTCAAGCTAGCTTTTTGGCATCCAAGCTTGAAACTAAACGACCCCTAAATCTAAGAATTACTGCAAACAGGTTACTAAGAAGAGCACTAACTAAACAAAGTATGTACATGCAGTATCTAATCATAGAAAACTTACAACATTAAAAAAGAGAACTGAAAATCCAACTGTGCTCTACGGTAATGAAAACTAACATGAGTTTTTCACCCCCGTCAAAACATAAAGGACAAGCACCCAATTACCATATAATTTTGACTTTTAAGTGTAGAAACAAGAGCATACATTTTAATAGGACAGATGGCTTCTCAAAATATATTTAAAGAAGCAGAAACTCACTGCTTTTTTTATAATCTCTGCTGTAGCAGAAGCCCTTTCAGACGCAAGCCGCAGACACTGAAAAATTACACTCTGCATAACACCTTCTCCTCCACCTTTTTGAATGGCACAAATATCACCATTTGCATTAACTGTAACAGTCATTCGCCCACACATAACGGCTTCTTCTAGATGGGTTGGATCCATTGCCTAGTTCAGGATCAGCTTGCATTAGAAAAAACGATTTGTGCACTTAAGCTGCATCCAAACATGTTTTATCAAGATGGTAATAGTTATGCATAAGGAAAGAGTCACATACCACAATGCTCCCCTTAATGAAAAATCCAAAAGTAAATGCTATAGGAAGATGATGTAATATCAATGGAAGAGGCTCCCTTTCCTGTTAAAATAAATAAGACCAACAAATCGAAATGAACCTTAGAGCTGATCAAACATTTAGACTTAACGATTAAAAAAGTTAGTTAGCATTTGCTCTATTGCCAAAGATAACACAAGGTCAATGACAACAAGAGCTTGCACCATCAACACCTCTAATATTTTGAAAGATGCAGATTGTTTCGTACTTGCCCAAACTCTGTACATGAGCTATATGAAAATCAATAACGAGGTGCCTATGTAAAAAGCACTATCAGATCTAATATTATTAATAAAATAATCCTCAACGCCCCTGCATTAACATATACTCAAAGAAACTAACCTCAGGTGGGTGTATAATCACTTCCTGTTTATCATCTCCTCCTAAGGAGCATTCAGGCCTCTGAAAAGTCAGGAGTGCAGCTAAAGCAGCAAGGTTAGCAGCATCAACAAGGTTTCTGGTCCCACAACGGATTTCTCGGTGAGAAAAGCGCATATATAAAAGAGAGTAAAGCTAAAATATTTACATGAAAGAAATTAAAACTAGAACAAAAATAAAACCTACCCCCCATTGTCTAGAATGTGCAGATCAATTCGAACAGCCCATACAAATTTACCAGCGAGAATACAAAGTGATTCAGTATCCACGGCTCGGCTTTCCCTGCAAGATAACAGCAAATGTTCTCATATTTACATTTCACATTATTAAAAAACAGCAACACAAACCAGTTAATACTACACAATGCTAGTTACGATACAGTCAAACTCTCTCCAGGATAGGTTCAGAGAAAATCTAAATTTTAGTGGGACTAGGAGAAAAGAATTTAAGCAAAGAGTTTGAGATTTTAATATGCAGAAGTCAGCAATAAAGTTCTGTGGAAGGATTCAGAATATGTCAAGGCTGTACTAAATTCATTACTAAAACAATTAGGAAAGGCAAATAAATAATCAAAATGGATTATATCAACTTTAAAAGCAATAGAAGCCCAAACAATAAAAACAAAAAAGAAACTCATGGAATAAAAGACACCCCTCTTGTCCTGGTCAACCATATAGACTTCTTAAAAAGAACAAAATTACCAACTCAAATCTTTAGGACTCCAACTTCATAAACAACTTTGTCACTTTGCAGTGACCTTTCTATAACTATCCTCAGAGGTCAATTAGACCTCGCCTTAATCTAATTTCAAGTGGCAATGAAACACAGAGAAACTAGGCATTCAAACTTCTTTTAGCAAATCAACAAGCATTAACTCTTACAGAAGAAACTTAAACAAAAGTAATATATATCTGCCAGAAGTAGCCTTTGTAGACTACACAAGTCTAAACTCAAAGGAATAGTCGTATGCTACAAAAGGTGAAAGTGAGAGTCTCACTCACCGTAGACCACGATCGATGATACGACCCAATTCCACGGCAGATTCTCCGGGACGACCAGGCTCAAAAGAAGGATCTGCCATTGGTGAAAACTCAGTGAAAATAGAAATCGACCCTTCATTAGGCCTATCTCTATAAGGTTGTACCAGTTGAGCAGTCACAAATCCCAGTACATGAGTATGACCGAGTTGCACTTCTGAGGACCCAGGCTCCCTGAAAATTCATAAATGTAAACTATCACATGTTACGTTTTCATTAGTACTTAATAATGATAAGCTAGTTGCAAAAACATAACCATGTGGAGTAGAAACTACCAATCTCGAAGTCTTAATTTTTTTGCATATATCAAACCCTTAGTTCTAGTACCTTGATAATAGAATAGTTTTGGTCATCAGTATAGTAGTACAACAAGTGGATAAGTACCGCCGGAAAATAAACTCATTGCATAGCATGCGGACAAAATGCGTACCAATTTAGGCATATATGCATCAATAACACCCATTGATGTCGAATATGGTTTATAATGAGTACAAGTAGTGATATGGGATTCAACAGAGAAACTAGTTTTGCTCAAAAATAAATGGCTGTCAATATCAGCTATGAACACAAATTGACCTGAAACATGAGTTATGACACAAGAAACATACATAAACGTAAAAAAGTAGAATGCTAACCTTCCAAATTTGATTGTAAGTTTACGGTAATCATATAGACCGCGGCCATCAGTTCTGAGCTCACTAAGCAAAGCAGTTTCGATAAATTTCTTCTCATTCACAGTCAATTGCCAAGTATTTGCTAATTTTCCTTCCATATCTGCTAATTTTCCTTCAGGTGTGGCCTGAAGAGAGAACGATGGGTAGAGATAGAAGGTTAGGGCTTAATAAAATAGAAGGAGAGTGACGAAGAGGACTGAGTCGGGACTGTAGTCAGTAGAGACCGAAGAATTTTAGGGCTTTGAGGGTTTTAGTCGTCCAGAGGGAATAGCTATATAGTACATCAAAATTGTTATTTACCACCTACTTTTTGAGAATTTTATTTTTCAAATCGGAAAAGACCAACCGGTGGTTCTATAATCAGTTCATAAAAAGGACTGTATAAATAACATTACTGAAACAGCAGAAGGACTGTATAAATAACATTACTGAAACAGCAGAGCAAATATAGAAATAGACATTAGCGCTCTCAAATCGAATAATCTAATCCGAGACCCGAAATCGCTATCCGAATCTCGAATACTAAATTTAAAAAAAAATTAAATATCCGAATTCGAATCCAATAGATCTTATCCGAATATGAATCCGAATATATCTGAACCTATCTGAAACTTTCGTCGAATTAACGAACTTAAATGATTTAGCTTTGCTGGAATTATGAACATCATTATAACTTATATATATAAAAAAAACAAGAACAGTTCTAAAAACATATAGATCACATTTGAACTAAAAAAATACAAATTCAACTGTATCTAAAAACATATAGAACGTATTTGAACTAGAAAATACAAACCCAGCTATACCTGGTTAACGAATACTGACAGTCAAACAAATGTCTACAAGCAGTTCATAACTCCGCAATCCCTTCCTTTTTCCTTGTTTTTCAATATTTACAAGATTGCCACTAGGTAAAAAACCCAAAAAAAAAATTAGAAGTTTATTTAATTACGTTTTATGTAAATGGCAAAACAGAAAATCTACTATAACCTAACATTTTACTTCCTAAAACTCACTAAAATCATAAAAACTTCAAACTTAAACTAACCAAAACTCGTTTTTTTCAACTTTGTAAAACTTAATAAAATGTTAACAAAACTTGCGGAAATGGTAACAAAACTTGTTTTTCTACAAACCAACATGAACATTGATCATTCTATCTTCTTCTTTTTCTGAAAAGATAATTTTAAAAAGAAAATAAAAAAATATTTGTTTCCACTATACGTTGGCGCCCAGATGGTGTTCGTCGTCATCATCTTGTCGAAAAATATGGTACTGACAAATGACGCCATTAAGTAAAAGAATCACATGTTTGGATCGGATAGAAACAGAAGAAGAAGCAACCGAATAACCGGCATAGAGCTAGATTGCATCATCATCCAACTTGATCTAGACGAGTGAAACCTGCACCGGAACGAACCTTTGTGGTTGTGGGCAGATGGTGAGCATAAACCTTGGTTCTTTTACTCTGCTGCGGTCTTTTTACATAAATTTTTGAGACAGTGTCACCACCCGAAGTCATAGAGAATATTTTAAAATAAGTAAGATGAATTAGAATAAAAAAAAGTGATGGTGTGGATTATATAAAGAATTTGTTTATTTATTATATGAATATTAATTAATATTATTTTTAAAAAGTTAGTTTATAAATTATTATTTTTAAATATGATATTCTTTTAATTTACTATTTGATAATTTGAACTATAGTATGGAAAATATTAGCAATAAAAGTTTATCATAAAAATCACAATCATAAATATACATATTTTTGTAGATTTAGTTTTCTATCAGACTTTGAAAAAAAAAACTTAACGGGAAAATCGACAAGAATATTAGACATTAACATCGAGAGCCGATTTATTTGGTTGACAACAAACCATTATATCGTCTCTCAAAATTGATTTATTTTATTGTAACTTAATAACATAAAACTGAATTAAAATTGACTCTAAAAGTCGACATCATTGGTAAGCAGGATAATTGATGTCCGTTTTAATAGTCGACTTTCGCCAGTATTGAATGCGATAGTTGATTTTTTTTTACAATCAGTGTCGATCATATGCGTCGACATCAAATCATTTCATATTATTACATAATTTTGTTTGTTATTGGGTTAAAACTTGGTAAGATAATAGTCTAAATATTACGGAACCAACGGTTTGCAAAGATCTTTCTTATATATTTAAGATGTCCATCAGTTACATTAAACTTCAACTTATTGAATGAGTATAGTGAATGGGAAAATGCATGGGATATGTGATTTGTAATATTTATAAAGATAACAAAAATATAGAAAAAATCCAAGATTTTTTTTATTTATTGTGAGAAAATAAGATCACATAGGACCATAAAAAATGAATGTTAATAAACATAGTGTTAAAAGAAGACGTCATGGGACCATAAAAATGAATGTTCTTCTACAATTTGGGATTTTTCCATTTCGGTCGAAAATAGATTATGGTATCTAAAAGTTCTATGCATAAAACAAAATCATGAGCCTGTGAAATTCTTAGAAAGAGGCCCATGAGTTGAAATAAGCCGGAAAAAAAAATTAGTCACAAAAATTTCTATGGCAGATTCTTGTCCTCGTGAAGTTTTAACCGCTTTGAGAAATGAAAAAGTCATGATATTTATAATACAAGATAGAAAACAGTACATTGGAGATATGTGGTCAGTCGCACGGGAAATTTTGATTGAGTAAATTAAAAAAACTAAGTAATATGGCATCAAAAAAGTTATTACATATATATATATATATATATATATATATATATCTCACACATCTGACATTCATCGATCTCCTAAGAACATTCTTTTTTTTCGGAGGGAACCCACAGTCGTTACTCAACGAGTGCGCACAGGATAAACCATCAGTCTGACGCAATAGCCTGCAAAGCAACACCAGAAGGTAAACCACACAAAGTGACAGGCTCAGCCAAGAAAGCGTATGTAGAGGGACTCGAACTCATGACATTTGGTCACAAGCATACTTTACTCAACCAACTTGGTTACCCCCTTGGGGGCCTTCTAATGACATTCTACATATACTGATAATGGATAGTACATACAGACTAATAGGTATAAAAAGCCATTGTTTGGAATTGTTGGGTTACGCCGATAATAATAATATGTTGCATTGCATTTGTTTTTTAGGTGCAAAAAAGATGAACATTTATATTTGGGCGATACGTAGTATTCAGATGCTCATGAAAGAAAACGAGTACTCATTATCTAACGTTATGCTGACGAATATGAGATTGAAATTAACGGACGTAATCGACAAGATATTTCTAGAAGTTACACATTTGTTGTGCAACTGGCATATAAATAGGAATATTCTTGCTAATATTTGAAAATTGTTCGAAGAAAAAATAGTATCAGACGAGTTTCTTGCTTAATTTTTTCATTTAATCGTCAAATAGTTTTGAGTTACATACAAACATAGCGAAAATGAAGAAGACATATATAGTCTATCCAAAGGCGTTGGGGTATGCTGAAACTAATTGGCACAAATCGTACGGTAAAAAATTCTTATATGCATACACCGACCTTATTAAGTACTACATAACTAATTGGTAAGCTCATTTATTATTATATATGAAAGCAATGTGAAGTAACATAACTGAATTAATGTTTTGATATTATTACAAGTTTTGAAGGCATGGATTCATCATTGAAGCAGTATATCACGACGAATTGATTAAACTTTGAACAATTTTGGATAAAACTTCATGTTTTTCTTGGTATGCAATACACGAAGATAAAATATTTTTTCAAGAATGTCAGAAAATCTATATATTTGCTTATGAGATTATCTTATTATAAAATTTGTCAAAAATGGGTCAATAAAACATGTCTTAAACTCATGTTCAAATGATATAAATATTTAAAAATATATATTTCGAAAGTATATTGCAGATGTGTTATTCAATCTACCCATGGATTATCTTTTGCATGTGAGATATGTATGATGGTAGATGAAGGTCCTGTTATGAATTTATATTTGATCGCCAAAAGGTAGGAAATTATTACCTTTGTTGCGAAAGGCATTTGCGATGAAAATGAATTTATGGAAAATAATTATCCAAAATAGAAAATTTAGTTCATGATCACGAGGATTTACATATTTTCGATGGTGTTTGAAGTAAATTATAAAAAAAACTCATATTCTGCCCCCTCCCCCATTTCAAAGAAACAGACAAAACAAAAGGACATTGAGAAAAATGTTAACGATTGTTTGACAAAATGGTTGAAAATTATAATTTGAGCATGTGATAGAATAATCGGTATGAGAAGCACACTTCTACCTCTTTTCCAATCTCACCAAATAAAAATTTTGCATACTAGATTTTTTTCCCACCCTTCTGCCTATCTCATAATTCATTTTCTGGATTTTGGAGTATGTGTTGCATGTTGTCGAGGTAGACATTAATGTTGGTATAGGTGAACATTGTCTCTACATATGATGATGTAATCAGATCATGTCATATTTGTGAACACTCTAACTTTATGGATGATAGTTCCAAAGATATCTTATAGGGTTATCAGTCAAAGCAATATTGGTAAGGGGGTATTGTATAGAGAGAAACAAGATAAGTAGAGAGACAAAGAGGAAATAGAATGATAAGGTAAGGGTTAATTAATTATTGACCCATTTCCCCAAATGGGGGTCTTTTATATAGTACAAGTGGTAGGTCCATAATTTACATAAATACCCCATTTCTTATGGATACTTTACACCTCGTTATTTTACTAAACATAGCTACAATTATTAGTTATTACACAAAACACCCTCAATGTTACATATTTTTTGGGCTTTTTACACAATATTTTATTAAACCAAATCAACTCCTCTATTTATCTAATTTTGATTATTCTTTCTAACATTTTCTCCTCTCATCAATAGCCCCCTAGTTTTTGTAATGATATTCGAGCAATGACTAATCTATGGAATCAGATTTTCATTCATGTGTGCCTCATTGGATTATTCTTTCTTATGTCCCCTTGGATTATATTTCCTTGTGTGTCTCATCGAATTCATGACCTCACTAATAACAATGATAACTTCATGTGTCAAACTACTTTTTTATTAATGACGTGTGCAATTATTCTGATCCACATGTTAGTTATTCCCTGACACAAACGTGCATGCCTTCCAAAATGACTTGTAAGTGAAGAGGTGTCAGAAAACCCTTACACTTTTCAATACACACGTGTCTCACATTATAGGTAGAACGATTATCTTCCAAAAAACTCTTCACCAATCCTAGGCACTTAACACATAAGGAGAAACTTTCAGCTGCCTGGGCCCTTGCAACTGCTGGAAGCCCACATTTCCTCTTATAAATACTTCAATTCACTTGCATTTCAAAATTATTCAATTTCATATTTCTAGAGAGATAAAGAGATAACCTTTAGTTAGATAAAGAAATATTTTTTCTTCTCAAATGTTTTGTTCCACCTTTTATGACTAAAACTTCTGATAATCTTGAGATATAAAAAATTTAGAAGTGATTCAAAATTGATAAAATAACTGAATAAAGAAAAACTACCGACATAGAAGAGGAACTCATACCGCTGTAGATTCTTCCAAGTACTTACTATGGTAAGTGGCCTTCTATCTGAAAATGCTTTGATGCGACAATGACTTCAGGTATCAACAATTTATTCGATCCTCCTGCCACTCAGCCCCCCCGGTCAGACTTGTCCAAGGCTCGACAAGGGTGACCTCAGCTTTTCAAAGAACCCAAGTAACACTTCAAGATTTATTTTGATGGGAAACAAACATTAGGCGACTGAAAAAACTAAGGGCGATCGTTGAAAAATAGAAGAAATATCTAAAGGCGACGATAAGAAGGTACATAAAAATTAAACTTGCATCTAACGTTCATACTCTTCAAAATACCCTACATGGTACTCCTCTGAAAACTCTCGAGGTCACTCCTCGAAAACCTTCATCAAAATCTGTAACAACAACTTATGGATCGTCATCATCATCATAAGAAGTTGTTCATACAGCAAAGTTCATGAGAAATCCACTCCTCGAGTCCATCATAGAGATGAGAGAAATGTATCTGGTTGATGAGCCGAGGACAATTAAGAGGAAAACATAGTTGTTATGGATGCGCAACCCATCAAAGTTGTTGATGCGCAAATTTTCCAGGTCGGACCTTTCGCAGAATCTTAAACCTTAGCCCCCCAAAGATGAAGTTGCCACAAGTTCTGATGTCTACTAGATAGTTAAATCAAAGAATAAGAAAAAATGATGACATCAAATTTCATTCGAACATTAAGGCTATTCTAGGAAATAACATACGGGAGGTTGAGACTAAAAAAACTTTTGGCGCTGCACAAAATCAAATGCAAGTACTTTCAACCGTCCGATGAGGCCAAGCTTAGAAATTGATGGGGGATTCTGGACTCCATTCAAGTTCGATTTCTAGAAGTTGGGGAAACTCTTTTATCAGTTTGGGACCATGAATTAATTATTTATTTAGAAATCCTCAACTAGGGTCTTTGCTACCCACTGGCCCTTTGCTTTGGTGAAGTATTTCAAATTGATATATTTTTATCCGACCGAGGTTGGTCCGAACATGTGGTTCATACTGATGATATGTATCATGGCTTCTCGGATCACTAGGATTGGATTTTTGATGGAATAATTTTGCAGGTTGATCGACGTTACCAAGAACCCTTGTTTTCCCTTCTACTCTTTAACCCATGTAATAAGTTCAAGATAGTCGACGACCTCTTAGAAATCGACAAGACGTTGAAGTAAAAGTTCTTCTTCATCTCCAGACTGTGGGAGACTAGCTTCGAAGATTTTACTGATATGCTCCATCAACTCTCATTAAGGTGGACTAGTCGAGGTACTTACTTTAAATTTACTTTATTTTATCAATTTGATCTATTTTGTTAATATTTTCTTGTGGGACAACAATGAATAGAATCTCCAAATCTTTCGGAGAGAATAGTAAACAAGTTGGTCAGATCTTTACATAGTTGAGTTCTTGGGCTAACATCTATTGGTCCAACGAATTCCACATATGTTTCACTCTATCAATATAGCTATAATCCATCTTTAGATGGTCGATTTGACGAAGACAATGTCTATAGATGAGTTGATGGCGCCTCTCATACAAGATAGCATACTTATTTGACTGGAATCCTCAGAAAACAAATATGGTCGAATAAGAGGATATGAATGTTGAGACGGAAGCCGAAGAGGGAAATCAAGTTGGGGTTGAAACTGAATAAGTTAATCTTTCCAGAGAGGGTGGCTCCAAGATGCCACTAAAGAGATACACATCCAAAGATAAAGGTAAAAAGAAAACTGTTGAAGAAGAAGATTATGCAATAGCTCTGAGCATGCATGCTCCTGAAAAGTTTGTTATTGTAGACTCAGAATCTGCTCGAAATTCAACGGGATAATCTGTTTCTCAAGGGAGCAAGATGAATGATAGCCCAAGAGGCCAAGGGAACGAAGTAGAAGTTCTAGAGAATGTGGAAACTAGTTCTCCTACCACAGGATATTTTGATACCTACGAGAATGACTTTGTAGCCAACGAACTTAACAAATTACTTCATGTTGCTACTATTCTCGAAATAAAAGTCAACCAAAAATACCATTACAAGAGAGAAATTGTTAAAAAGAGGCATAGCGTAAAATAGTTAGAAGAAGAACTTACCCACTGCAAGAAGATTTCTACTGAGCGTTTGAAGAAGATTGATGAGTTGGAAACTCAATTGAAAAATAAGAAAGAACAATTTGATAATGAGTGGGAACAGTTCATTGCTAAAGACATATATTGGGATTAACTTGTTGATAGTCTCACTGAGGACTGTGGTAAAACTAATACATACTTCGAGAATATTTTCAAAGAAATCGAAAAAATTACTGTCGAGAAACAAAGTCTTAGGAATGATGCTGAAAATTATAAAGATGATTGTATTGAGAAATATGTTGTTGAATGTGTTTCTTGTTTGTAAAAGAGAGATGCAAAAATTAAACCCGTTTTGGTGGAAGAAATTCATTAGCATTTTCCTGATTTGAAGTTGGGAAGTCTTTGGGAGCGTGTTCTGAAGAAGCACCGTCTGGAAGTTTTTTTCTTGTGGATGACTAATCATTCATTGATTATGAATAATCAAACAGCTCCTCCTCGAACAGCTCGTTAAAGGATAATGATGAAGGCACCCCCTCGGAGTAAGACAAAATTATTTTACTAGTTTTTGTTTTCATTGTTTTCATGTAAACTCTTATGAAACAACTGTGCCTTGGAAACTTTTTTCCTACGTCCTCATATTATTTTGAGGCATTTTTTATCATGGAAACTTATATGAATAGAAATGTTCTTTGATTAGTTCTTTTCCACCAAACTTTCTGTCATCAAAAAATTATAATCCATCAAATTTTATTAGAAGATCATTCTTGGTCCAAAAGATAAAAATTGTTGACCAGCATTCTTTGGAAGACCCTTATGGTCCAAAAAATAAACATTGTTGACCAGCATTTGGTGGAAGACCCTTCGGGTCCCAGAAGATAAAAATTATTGACCAACATTTGTTGAAAGACTCTTCGGGTCCAAAAGACAAAAATTGTTGACCAACATTATTTGGATGACACTTCCGGTCTAAAAGATAAAAATTGTTGACCAACATTCGTTAAAAACCCCTTTCAGTCTAAAAGATAAAAAAAATTGATTTTTTTAAATGGCAAAAAAATATTATATATAAGTCGGCTATTAGAGAACCTCGTTAAAACCTTCCAACGCCACCATGGTAGGAAAAAATATGCCATCGATCCTTACACAAATTCTCAACAAATATATACTTCATTCATTTCAAGTATAATTTAAGATGTTCAATGTTATATATGTTGGGAATATGCGGGTCTGGTCCGCATATTCCGCCTCCGTATATAAGTAAGAATAACACGATCTCAACACTAGTATGATATTGTCCGCTTTGGCACCCGAAGGCTCGCACGGCTTTGCTTTTGGTCCACTTCCAAAAGGCCTCATCATAACACTTAGGCTCACCTGCGTCGGTTAACAAAATATATTGATCAGAAGGATATCTAGTAGAGGGTTGTCTATCTCTAGTAGATCTCCGCGTTGGAACTTCAAATTGTTCAACTTCTTCTTCATTCACTTGTTCATCCACGAAATCATTATCATGATCACCAGTATAAAAAATATGTGAACCTCTGGAAGCAGGTGAGTCACCATCCGAATTTTCTTGAACTTCTGTAGGAGTATGTGCAAGCGGAATATGCCCCAAATCTACCAAGTCATTCTGAGACATAGGCACTGAATTTTGACTCTTACCAATATCATGAACTATCTGATCTTCCATAAACACGGCATCTCTGCTCCTAATAAGTTTCTTATTAATTGGATCATGAAATCTGTAGCCGAACTCATCAAGACCATAACCAATGAATACACACTGTCTTGTCTTCGAATTGAGTTTAGATCTCTCATCTTTAGGAATATGCACATAAGCTTTGCACCCAAAGACACGCAAATGATCATAAGAAACATCTTTACCTGTCCAAACTCTATTTGGGATATCTCCATCTAAAGGTACAGAAGGACTAAGGTTCAAGACATGTACCCCTGTATTCAAAGCTTCGCCCCAAAAGTATTTAGGGAGTTTTGATTGTGAAAGAAGACATCTTACCCTTTCAATTAATGTTCGGTTTAGTCTCTCCGCTACGCCATTCAACTGAGGGGTCTTGGGAGGTGTCTTTTGATGCCGAATACCTTGCTGTCTACAATAATCATCAAAAGGTCCAATGTATTATCCCCCATTATCACTTCTAACACACTTCAATTGTTTCCCACTCTGTCTCTCAACTGAAGCTTGAAACTGCTTAAAGACATCTAACACTTGATCTTTTGTTTTCAAAGTGTAAGCCCAAACTTTCCTGGAATGATCATCAACAAAAGTAACAAAGTACAAACAACCACTAAGTGTTCTCGTTTTGAAAGGACCACAAACATCAGTATGTACCAAGTCAAGCAAACTTGGTTTTCTTGAAGGAGCCGAGCTCTTGAAAGATACTCTATTCTGCTTTCCAGCCAAACAATGTACGCATTTCTTTAAATGAGCTTTGTGTATCCCACGAATGTATTGTTTCTTCCTCAGAATATCTAATCCTTTTTCGCTAATGTGACTGAGTCTTTTATGCCACAAATCAACCATTGATTCATCATTAACAGCATTGATTTTCTCAGCAAACACCCTTGCAGACATGATGTAGAGGGCTGAATATTTTTGTCCTCTTGCCACAACCAACGAGCCCTTAGTAAGTTTCCACTGCCCATTCGCAAAAATACTGCAATAACCTTCATCATCTAGCTTCCCTGTAGAGATCAAATTCAATCGAAGATCGGGTATATGTTTAACACCTTTCAAAATCAATCTTGCACCCATGCTTGTTTCTAGATGAACATCACCAATACCAACCACTTTAGACAAATCATTATTTCCCATCTTTCCGGAACCAAAGTCACCAGAGGTGTAAGATGAGAAAAATTCTCTACGAGAAGTGGAATGAATTGTAGCACCAAATGCAAAGCCGTGAGGGCCTTCGGGCGCCAAAGCGGACAATATCATACTAGTGTTGAGATCGGTTGTGTTCTTACTTATATACGGAGGCGGAATATGCGGACCGAACACGCATATTCCCAACATGTGGTATCAGAGATCCAGGCCCAGACAGTACGCGATATGGTGGGTAATGTGGGTGAAATTCTCATTAGTCGAACATGATGAATTAGTAGCCATGCTGAAGATCCTTGTTTGGAGTGCCCGTGGCTTATCAAGCAGTGTGGCTTGATTTGAGGCTCATCAAACATTGTGGCTTGATTGGAGAGATCCTCGTTTGGAGTGTCCGTTGCTCATCAAGCAGTGTGGCTTGATTGGAGTGTATCAAGACGGTGGTACTTGTTTAGAGTGACGCTAAGGAACAAGGCAGGATGGTCGAGATTAGATAGATCCGCTGTAAAGGCTCTAGAGATCAGGCAGCCCGAACCTGATTAGAGTGAGCGGATGGATGTCAATTGAGAGGAGGCTAAAGTGGTACTTTGTTTGAGAGGAGGATTTGTTAGGGTAGCGACCAAAGTTCCACATCCCACATCGGTAAAACATGGGAAGGATCAATGGTATATAAGCGAGAACATATCTCAACTAGTGTGAGGCCTTTTGGAAGTGGACCAAAAGCAAAGCCGTGCGGGCCTTCGGGTGCCAAAGCGGACAATATCATACTAGTGTTGAGATCGTGTTGTTCTTACTTATATACGGAGGCGGAATATGCTGACCGGACCCGCATATTCCCAACAATATGGGTGATGAACATCTCTTTATTCTTTATCTTTAAGTCAATATGTCCCCGGTTTTATCTTTTCAGTTACCATATATGGGCCCTCCCAATTAGGTCCTAACTTTCCAAGCCACTTATCTTTTGTATGTAGAAATACTTTCCTGAGAACTTTGTCCCTTATACTGATTTCCCATCATCTAACTTTGGAGGCGTATCGATTTCTCATCAAAGTTTGGTAGTGCATAGAATTCAATTATGCTTTTCTCATTTTATCTTTAATTAAAGTTAACTTTGTACGCTTTCATTTGTCGTTGGCCTCTTCTAAATACTCACTAATCCGATATGAGGGAAAAATAATTTCGGATGGCACAACGACATTCATCCCATAGACTAACCCGAATGAAGGTTATTGAGTCGTTGTTCGAGGTGTAGTTTTGTATGCCCATAAAACTTCTTGTAAATAATTTGGTCATTTTCCAACCTTGCCTTCCAAATTCTTTCTCAGCCCATCAAGAATAGTTTGATTAGTGACCTAAACTTGGCTGTTTGCTTGTGGATGGAAAGGTGATGAGAAGCATTGTTGTATTCCTTTAGTCAAACAAAAAGGTTTCATCTATTTATTTTCAAACTATGGCTAATTATCCTCGGAACACCGAAATGACAACATATATTAGAAACAATGAACTTGACCATGTATTTAGCTTTTGTTCCTGCCAATGGTTCATCTTCCAACTACTTAAAGAATTATTCTACCGCGATAATTATCATATGTCGTCCTCCATACGCCATCGGTAAAGGCCCGACCAATTCAATACCGCATCGGTAAAAAGGTAATGACTCTTATATCGACTCAAGAGGAAATTCTGGTGCATGAATTGTATTAACAAATCTTTAACAAGTATCACATGTCTTAACCATTTCCTTGGCATCCAAATCGATCGTGGGCCAATAATATCCTGCCAAAATACTTCTTCGTAACAAAATTTTATACTCGTAATGTGCAAATAATTCTCCATCATGTAATTCTGACAATATCATTTATTATTCATTTTCCAAAAGGTATCGAAGCAAAGGCCTACTAAATATTTTTTGTATAAGATATCTTCGATGAACAAGTAGCCATATTCTTTAAACCGTATTCTATTTTCCATTACTTTATTAATGGGAAAACATCATTTGCCATAAATTATTTGATTTCATTCCTCCAATCTTTTTTTTGTACTCGTAGGAAATTTGAAAATCCTCGACTGACATTTCTACTAGCTTGGACCCTTTTCTTATCAAAATATTTTCTTGTGTGATAATCCAAGGGTGATCCTGAGAATATGAAGCAGTAACCATAGAATCAACAACATAATTTCATACCTTATGAACATGTTCGTACCTAACGCCTTCAAAAACTAATGTTAAAGCCTTTAACGCCCTCAAATACTTTACTAAATGATCTTTTTAGCCTCGTATGGTACAAACGTATGATTTATAAGATGTTACGAGTCGCTTATCAGCCTAAATTTTTTAGCCCCACTAATTTGAGCAAGTCTTAAACGTGCCAAAATAGCTTCATACTCTGCATCATTATTCGATGCTTTAAATCTGAAATTGATAGCTTGATACATTGCAATACCATCTAGAGAGATCAACTCCACATTTGCCTCACATCTTGATGCGTTAGAACCCTCATCCGTCCGGACTGTTCATTATGATTCAAAACTTTCTTTATTTACCTCTATATTTGATCGTTCAGAATGAAATTCAACTACGAAATATGTTAAGTCTTGTGCTTTGATTGCAATCTTAGGTTCAAACTCAATATTAAAATCTCCAAATTCAACAGACTATTTGATCATTCTTCCTGACACATCAGGCCACTGCAACATATTTTTTAATGGAAAAGATGTTTGTACAATGATAGAATGCACCTGAAAATAAGGCTTCATTTTCCGGGTATCAGTTACCAATGTGAGGGCTAAATTTTCTAATTTCAAATACCATTTCTCAACATCTAAAACACTTTTAATGAAATAATACACTAGTATCATGCAATTATCTTAGTCTCGAATCAAAACAACACTAACAACATAATTCGACACTGCTACATAAACATATAATTTTTCCCCAGACCTAGGATTCGTCGAAATTTTTGGTAAAGATAGATATTCTTTAATCTTATTAGATGTTTTGGAAAAATCTTGAGTCCAGTTAAAACAATTTTCTTCCCTCGGCTTCTTTTTTCCAACAGATGACATGGTTTGCCATATTTTGCAACTTGTTTCAATCAGCCTTAATATCATCGTATAAATGTTTTGTTGCATCTTCCAGGTTCAAAAATGGTTGGATCGCATGCAGTACTTCCTTAGAGGGCTCGCCAATAGAGTGAGGAGGATAATTTTTATAGAAAGCAAACATATTTGATGAAAAAGCTTGAGGAGGATTTGAACTTATAATTTGAATCAAATTAGTTGTCGAGATGTGCTTGCCAAGTTGTGCAATTTGATCTTGGATTTTCTTGACTTTGGGATCCAAGTCTTTGTAAATGTCTTTAAAGTCATTTTCGTTAAATGCGTCATGGTTTATCAGAGTGTCATCATTTTGGTTGTTTATTTTTATTTTTGGAGTGAGATTTGGGGGAAATACATCCACACTACAATCTGTTCTGGTGGTTGGATGGTTTTTTTTATGAACTTTTCTTCTTTTTTTTATGAAGTTTTTGTTGTTCATTTTCTTAGAAGGTTCTGCTTCGGTCCCTTCTTCAGAGTTTGAATGATTATTTTCTTTGGCTTTTCTTTTAGGGTTTCTCTAAATTTTATTTAGAGTTGGATTAGTACAAGAGTTCGCTTTGCCCTTTTTCTTATTTCCCTTCTTTTTCGAGGGCAATTGACTTTAGGATCTGTTTCAAATGGGTAAGATTACTCGTGCATGAGGAGCCGTTAACCTTTTCACTACGTATTCTGGATTTTGAGGTTCCATTAACTCATCCTCAGGACGGTAGAATTCGGGAAGAATTTCTGTAGGTGATTGTTGACAAAATTCATCAGAAGAAAGGCATTGTGGAATTCGTTCTCCCACGCTTTCTCTATCCACTCATATAATTTAACAAATGTGGTTTGGGAAGTCTTCTTATGGATTTTATACCGCTTCAGAATTTTTACATACAATAATAACATATCGAAATTTGAAATATATTGAAAGAGAAGCTAATGGAGGTTGGGTTACTTACTGGAGCTTTTCCATTTGAGATTGAGCATTGATGGGTTGTCCTCGGTTATTTCGTTGTCATTTTCGCATGCTCACGAGCAGAAAAATCTCTACTTCAATAATTTTTCAGCCTCGAGGAGGTCATTAATCAACTTGAAAAAATCTCTGAGGGTCAAGTAGTCGAACGACAGCACTGGATTTTTGGAGAGGCTGGTGAGTGAAATGAATTCCTTGATTGATAAAGGGATTTTTCCAAGTCTTAGGCCATTATACTAGACATAAGCATAAACCATAAGTTTGGGCTTTCTTGTGTTGGGCACAAATACAATATTTTGAAGTAGTCCACTATCATTGGATCTAATGGGAATCGAAGCCCCCAGTTGATGATGATTTCAGGGTAAACTACAAGCTTGTTTTCTCCACAAGAAAGTTGAGTCTTTCCCTCTACTGGTAGTCGAAGTATGACATTATCTGGAAGCCCATATTATCTTTCTAGACACTATGTATCAGATTGATTATAATAATAATTGTATAACATATTTTTTAGCGTTATAATATACTCAGGGAAAACTTCTTTTAAATTAACACTCAAGCTTACAACAATCTCCTCGAGTAATTCAATGGGTTCTTTTTTCTTCTTTATATTTTTCTTAGAAGCAAGCTTCTTTGAGGCATTATCTTCAGAATCATTAGCAACAGTTTTCTTTGAAGCATTGTCTTCAAACTCAGAGGCATCAAAACTTTCTACATTTTCAAGATTATAATTTGTTTATGTCATTGAATTCGATTCAATGTCTTCTTCATAGGTTTCATCTTGAAGCTGAGGTGGGTCAGTGTTGCTAGTGGTACCTTAAGAATTAGTTGGTGTAACAGTTGTGTTTGGTTGATTGTTTTTTGGAGGAGTTGTTTGTGACTTTTGGTTGGTTACAACCACCTCTTTCGAGGGAGGAGAAAATGTGGGATTTTATGGAGCATTAACGCCTCAGAATCTCCTATAGCCATGAATGGGCTTCAACGAGGAAGACAGTTTTGGTAAGGTGAGCTTTTGTTTGGATTCAAGGCGTTTTTAACGAATAACTCGAGGAGGATTTGTGTTATTTGCAGGAGAGGTTTCTGGAGTTCTTTGAGAAGATACACCTGGTGTCTCTTTGCGATTAACTCGAGGTGGAGTTGAAGTTGAGTGTATTCGTGGAGAGTTCTATGGTGGATTGGTTTTTGGCTGTTGAGAGGTTTAGTGTCTGCAAATTTCAGGGGTTAAGGTTGAAGAGCTTGGATTCCAAGAGAACTTGGGTTAGGATTGAAGGTTTCGTACACATTAGTACGAGTTGATAGTTTTGGTGAATTCTCTAACACACCTGCAACACGATATTCGGCAACTCTTTCACTAATATATTAATAATCGTAAATGCTAAAAATGGGGGTTTTAGTAGTTCTTAGATTTTTTCATGAACTAATTTGAAAAAAAATCTTCAAATTAAGTTGCAGAAAGTTGGAGATGAATCAGAGAAGATGGTGTTTTATATAAAGGTGTGAAAGAATAAAATTTTCCAGTAACTTTTTTCTTTCTCTCACTAAGATTGGTATGAGAAATGAAATAAATGAAGGAGACATATTTATAGAGAAGTGAAGCAAAATGGAAAATGAGAGAGAAGATGGAAGGTTGATAATGATTATTGGGTGAAAAGTGAACTGTCAAACGGTTGTCTACTTGCAAGTAAGCTAGTAGCATGTGCACACATGGGTACTCTATACATTTCTAGTTGAAACTGGAAAAGTGATTTGAGAAACAACCTGTAAATTTATTTTCTTATTTAACATTTTTTATAAGAACTGGGAAACTACTGATAATAGTATAAATTGTTAATTGTTTCTCTTATAAATTTCTATTTATTTCTAGGAATTAAACTCAAATTGTTTAATCATTACATCTCAAATCACGAACTCATGTAAATATTATTTTAATAAAAATGCGAATAGCAAAACCAAAATAAAATGAAAATACAACATATGATATCATTGTTAAGTTCAAATTATATCTGACTCAATTGTAACCTTGCCCGAATTAAAGTTGTGTTATTGGAAAAAGAAAAAAAGACACTACATTTTCCTGATCTATAATTTACAAAATATAACCATGTCCTACATAATCGTGTTGTTTGAAAAATAACAGAAAGAGGCAATTAAACGCCAACAAAGCCAAAGAAAGAAAACAAAGCAAATACCTACAGTTTTCGGTTGCACACAGTTATAATATGAAGAAGATACGGGGTTTATATGAATAGATGTTTATTTATTAGTTTCATATAAGTAGGTTAGAAACTATCAAACAATATTACATCTTAAAAAATATACATTCTTTTTAATTTACAAATAAGTCGTCGTGACATCTTAAACAATATTGTTTTAACTTGAATTTCATTTCAAACTTTTAGAAAAAGAAAACCATTTCATTCTATTATAATTTGAATGGGCAAATCAAGCCCAATACATCTCAATAACTTAAATGATAGAATGATACTAATTTTTTCCCTTCCGTACATGTACCGGCCAGCATCATCAGCACGAAAGCTGAATCTCTAATTATTGCTAATACCCATTTAATTTCGAAAACAATTTCCATTGTTTGCAAGAATCATATCCCTAATAGGGATTGCAAAAATGAACTGTCCCAGCCATATTTTACCCTTCTAAAAAAGTTATCAGACCGGATTCAAATCACAGAATGTAGTCCAATAACAATATAGTCAAATATAAGTCTTTGTTTTAAAAAACTCATACCACCAAAAAAAACCCAATCTGATAAATATACTATTCTCATATATAATCTCTTGATTTCAGAAGACATTTCAAAATAAATTTTATTTTATTCAATTCAGAAAAATGAAAAAAATCATTATCCAATTCGAGTTGGATACAGAAACTTGACAGGTTTAGGTTAACAAAAACTTGACACTCACCAGCAAAGGTCCCCTTACTCTCTGTAAAAGTCAGATCAGAATGGGCCTGTAATGTAAATCTCAAACGGATGAAATTATGAACATCGTAGGTAAAGCATTGTGTGATGCAAACAACAGAATATTTCTCTATTAAAAACGTATCAAAACATTAATCTACTTAAACTAAAAAATACTTCAGAAATAGTTGAAAGCGATAACAATGATACATATAAATAAAAAACCGGAATATTGGTAGCATGTCTCATAAACAGTAAATCACACTAAAATTTCAGGTCCCAGATACACAGATCACTAACTCAAAACAAAGAAGCATTGTCAATCACAAAATTCAGTAAAGAAGCCAGAATCTACAATTCTTTTAAGTAAAGAAAAGTAGAAGTAGTGAGCAACACAACCACATACCAACCACATCACTAAAATCTCCTCCTCGGACTCCTTGATCGATGTGTTCGTCCAGATCTGTATACAATGTTAAAAGAAAAAGTTCACATCCAAGACCTTAAAAAGATTAAGCTTTAGAATGTAACATGACTGTTCTTTACAAATCCATTACTTAATCAGACTGGGTAGTGGGTATGTCATAAATAAAGATGCAGTGAGTTAGCCATTAGTGCTAAAGTTTTTAGTTGTTATTAAGGGTTGGTTCTTTTTTTACTAATCCTGATCAGGAAGATATCGAAGTTCTATGGGTAAAGACATACCTCATATTCTTTCTTTTGTAGGATCCAACACTTGGTCCATTGCTGAAGGCCCAGTCCACCTCGATGGCCTGTGTGAGAAGTTCACCACCATTCATTGCCGCTATTGCATTTTGTGCTTCTTCAAACTTCTCGTATTCAACCAAAGCATAACCCTAAAGGAGTGACAAAATAAGTTGGCGCTTATAAAACATAAGATCAGGATACAATACAAAACTCATGTAAGTCGAAGACTGTTCATCTTCATGGTGTCATCTTAAATGAAGTCCAGAGTAACAAGTGTCCAACTAATGCTAATGGTACACAAAGGAATTTAAAGAGAAGTACATACAATATCCACCGACAAAAACGTCCTTAAATATTCATTTAATTAGATTGCGTGCTTAATTATAGAACCATATGCCAACTTTTCAAGTGCTACTCTTACATGAGCTTTAGCACATCAATTGACAACATACAATGGTTTGCACGAAGATGTTATATAAAATACATGTAGACCAGCAGTAAACAAACATAACGACAGTAGTGCAGACAACTAATAACAACACTGAAAGACTAACCAAATAGACCAGGAATTAGAATCCTCTTACCTTGACAAACCCAGTACGCCTGTCAAGATTTAAGTGCAGGTTCTTTATCTCTCCAAACTCACCAAAAGCATTTTGCAAATCATCCTCTTGGGCTTCCTCATGAACTCCACTAACCAGAATAATCCACCCCTCAACAGCTGCATACACATTTTTTATTAAGTAACAACAGAACCTTTATATAAACTGAATAACACTGCATTTCTTTGGTGAATCTACTATTAATGCATAGCATCATCTGCAGTGTTGAAAGACTTATTATATCTGCTTCATTTTACTAGAGAAAAATAGAGTAGTCTCAATAGCTTCAATTCCTAGAATGGCTATGGTCTACTGTTTTCTCCTCTAGGAGACCTACAAATCTCACTCGAGAAAGACAAAAGAACTGCCGTTTATGTGCCTTTTACTACTTAAAAGTCTTAATTTATCTACCAAACCCTAACCTCGAACGGGTAACAACATTTCATAGACAATCGAACAAACTAAACCATGGAGTACAGCAAATCTGATACATAAAAGAACGAAACGTAGAGAAAGGGAACTAACATCGTAGGGGGCCAGGACCACCATCGGAGCCAAGGGAATCGTAGTCACGAGCAGAGAGGCGTCGCTGGCGGTCTGCGTCGGGCTCTTCACGAAAGCCACGGCCTTTAATCTTCTTCTGCGCGAGTGTAGGCGATGCGCCGCCAGTGATGGCGGACTTGAGTTTAGGAGCTAGGGCACGAGGAGAGGCGTCGATGTCTCCGTTTCCTTCCTCGTCCATCAGGTCATCGTCCTCCGGCTCAAAATCTACTGTTTCCACGTCGACATTCGCCATATGTGAGTTCTTTCTCTAGAAAAAAAGAAGACGAATCTCTGGTGACGGTGAAGAGGTTTATTGTAAGGTATGCGAGTTCTGAGATGTTTAAAGGAGCAAACTGCAGTGTCAACTTCAAAAATTCATCAAAAGAGGTTATTGATGTAATTTAAATTGTTTGATAAATAAATTTAAGAGGCCCACCAACTCGTCTATTAATTCTTGGTTGAGAAAAATGATGCTTTAACTATAATTTAAATGAAATCAGGACTATATACTTTCAATTTTATTTTATATTTTAAAACGAGTACTCTCTCGCGATTCAATTTCTTAAATTTCAAGTTCTTTCAATTCTTTGTTTCATGATTGCTCAATCATCTATGTGAAATTTTAGCTTTCTATTCCTAACATATATTTCTAATATTATTACAATCTGATAGCGTTTTGATTTTTTAATTATCATTTAAATTGGCTTCCAAATCTTTTGATTTTTATTTAATTTTGTTATTTTCATTCTCTGATCGTTTCTCCATGGAGAACAATTAGTGCACTTACATATCAGATAAAGACTTTCCTACTTTTATCCAAAATTTTAATGAGCAAAAGCACCCAAACAGAGCCATTCTGATTTCTTCTAAACTAATTCAAAAAGTTAATGAATTCAAATTTGAAGAAATCCTGCATAAAAATAACCACATAAAGATTCAATTGAAAAAGGAAGATAAAGAAAAATTGATGAAATCTACAAGATTTATTTTGATCGAAAAATCCTCTCAAGGAATCCCCAGAGCTTTGCTAACCAAATTTATTAGTGGCAGAAGATTCACTGGAAACCATAGTGTATCTACTTGAGATGCATATCATATTCTGTTCGAATTCACTCTAAAGGAGGACCTCTGCAAGTTATGGAGTAGAACAATATGGACAGTAGGCCACCCGTCATGAGGGTTCTAAAGTGGACGCCGGATTTCAATCCAAGAATTGAAAGCCCTATTACGCTCATCTGGTTGAGAATATCAAGAGTACTAGAATATTTATTCAACGAAGCAATAATGGAATCAATAGTTGCTACAATCGACAACCCAATCAAGACGTGAATACAAAAAGAAATCGTGCTTTATATAATGCAATTTACGTTTGGATAGAAATGGATATTACCAATAAAATACAAAGTCAAACCTGGATAGGCTTTGGCGAGAACGACACGTGTTGGCTAGAATTAAGTTATAAAAACTTACAAAGTTACTATTATCACTGTAAACACATTGACCGTAATCAAGATTCTTGCAAGAAACTGTCCAAATCTTACTAAAACAAGACCGGTGATCAAACAACATAAAAACATAAATCTCTAATTCCTAACCTTTCAGAAAGAATGAAGTATAAAGTCAAATCTATAGTCATAAAGCCACAACAAGATCCTAACATACACAATACAGTGGGAATAATTCAAAATCAGGTTCATGATCAAGCCATTAAAAGCAAATTCTGGATTATCTGATCAACCAGATAACTCAAAAGGTTTAATCAAAGTAAAAGATATTGACTAGAGCAAAATAAACCGAAATCCACCAAAGTCAGCAGAATCAGATGATCAGTCCTTAGAGGATAGCTGCAACCTATTCACCACAAAGTCAAATAATCATTTATCTAACAGCTATACTCCTAATCAAAGAAATGTTGGAAGTCTCCCAGCCACGCCAATCCTCAAACAAAAAAAGATAGATACTAGTTTCCAAAAACTTGCTAAACAAAAAGCTCAAACTAGTAAGAAAAAAAGAAAAAATTTATTTTCATCAAGTCTTTGCAATTCGCAGAAACCCGAATTCCATCTCCAACTTCTTCAGATAATTAATCTCCTCAGCTGGAACATCCACATCATTGGAAATAAGACTTCGAAAAGAAGGCTTAAATCTATTGTCCGGGAAAATAACATCAAGCTCCTATTTATTCAAAAGCTGTTTATTAATTCTAATCACCTGGATTCCATAGCTTCTTCTCTTAACATTAACAATTCATTTGCTAATATTTCTAATAAAATTTGGATGTTTTGGCAAAATGATCTATGATAAATATTCTAATTAACCTTGCCCAATGCATTCATTCAGAGTTCAGGCATAAAAAAAAACAATAAAACCATTCACATCACCTCTGTTTATGCCAAATGCCAGCGACTAAACAAAGTTGATATTTGGAACACATTAAGACAAATCTCTTCTACTGTCAATGAATGGCTTGTGTTGGGTACAAATTTTTTATGGACTAACAAAATCAAGTGGAAAAGGCTGGATCGAGTAATATTGGATCAAGACTGGGCTGAATTCTTCGTTGAAACAACAGTTACTCACTTGACCCATACTTTCTTTGATCACACCCCTTTGTGCATCAATATTACTAAAGACATAACTAATCATTACAAAAGCTCTGAATTCCTCAATATGTGGACTCTTGATAAGGGCTTCATTCAAGTTGTTGAGGATAGCTAGAATCATGAGATGGTTGGCTTCCCTTTTTTATCTTTTGGAATAAAATGAAAATGATAAAGTTGCTCTTAAATAGTGGAACACAAATCATTTTAGGAATATTTTTTACAAAGTTAAAGCTTCTGAAAAGGCCGTGAAATACTGTGAAGACATCCTTCAATCAACTAGTAGTTTAACTGACAAAGACAATCTTTCCAAATCCATCGCAGAACATCTTCTTGCCCTAACAATGGAAGAAAACTATTGGCAACAAAAATGCTATTCCACTTGGACCAAAGATGGTGATAAAAACACAAGTGTATACCACAATTTTGTCAACAAAAAAGAAGGAAAAACATAATTAACAACATCAAAATCAACAACACTTGGATCTGATGAAGCCCAACTTAGCAAGTCTGCATAAACTTATTTTAAAGATATCCTAGCTATCATCAAGAATCTCAAGCCATCTAGTTCTGCTAGATGGATGGTTTTAACAAATGTTTTTTCGTAACATGCTGGAATATTATAAAAAAAGATCATTGTAATGCCATGACTTCTTTCATTCATGGTCAAGACATTCCAAAAGGAATTCTCTCTACTGACATCTGTTTAATACCCAAAATAGATAACCCTTATAGCTAGAATCAGTTCAGGCCTATCAGTTTATGTTCAACTTTAAATAAAACAATATGTATGTTATTAAATAAGAGGCTTAGTAGTCTTCATCCTAAGAGGATTTCCGATGTTCAAGGTGCATACGTAAAGGGAAGATCCATACAAGACAACATTCTTATAGCTAAGGAGATTATCCACGATTTAAGCATGAAAACTCGACCTGGAATCATCGTCATCAAAGTTGACATGTCCAAGGCTTTCAACAACATGTCTCACAACTTCATCATCAAAGTCTTACAGTGCTATGGTTTCAGCTGCAAATTTGCTAACCTTATCAACAACTTAATCAAATCATTTTTTATTCTTATTAATGGTAAGGTTGTTGATTTTTCGAAACCAAAAGAGGAGTAAAACAATGAGACCTTTTGTCTCCAAGTATTTTTATCCTTGCTGAAGAAATTTTAATAAGAGGCCTCACTAATATGTTTGAGCTTAATAAAGCTTTAAGATTCCTCAGTAGAAGCAAACTAAACACCCCTTGTTTAGCTTTTGCTGACGACTTGTTAATATTCATTAATGGTTGGATTTTATAGGTGGTTTCTTGGAAACTTATCAAAACATCTATGGTCAAGCCGTTAAAAAAACCAAAATCATCACATTTAAAACTCTTCCTCAAGATAAAATAAGAGCTCTGGATACTCATACCATATTTAGTACCAGTTTTCTTCCTACGTCATACCTCGGCATCACTTTCAACTCTAATAATAGAATCATCAACTTAATTCTTTTGATTGACAAAGTCAGAAGTAAAATCATGTACGGGGAATGACAGAAGTTATCCTACGGTGGCAGGCTAACTTTATTTTAACTATTCTAATACCAATTCCTATTTACTAGATGCAAAGTTGTAGGTTTTCCAGGACCATCATCCAGAAGATTGAAAAAATCCTTAAAAAGTTCTTATGGGGATCCCAGGGTGATAATAACAATATCCACTAGAGAGGTTGGACAACTAACTATAAAGCTTTTAACGAGGGTGGTTTAAACTTAAGAAGCTTTAACGATATTCAAAAAACTTATTCTTATAAGCTATGGTTGAGATTCAGAGATAATAAATCTTTTTGGGTCAATCTTCTTCACAACATCTACTACAAAGGGAACCACCCTATTCAACTTAACTATTCCAAGAAAGGTTTGCAAACCTGGAATGGGCTAAAAATAAAACTAAAGATAGATAAAATGGATTCTTGGTAAAGGTAATGTTGATTTCTTGTTAGATGACTGAATCAAACAACAGGTTGATGATATAATTCAATTGAAAAATTCTAAGGATGGATCCTTCAACATTAAAGACGTTTTGCAAAGCATAAGAACAAAGCATCCTACATCATCTCTTTATAACAGAACCTGGAACTAGATCACTCATTTGAAGTGCTTCTTTTTACACTGGAGACTTCTTCACAATCTAATCCCCACTGATTCTGTGATGCAATTTAAACACCTAAATCTTGTATTTAAATGTCAATTTTGAAAGAATTTAGAATCTAATGACCACTTATTTATTTCACGTAGCTATGCTTGGCATATCTGGTATTACTTTGCAGAAAATTTCAAAATCAGAATCAATAAATTCATGATCATCAAACATATGTCTAGAAACTGGTCGTGGTCTTCTCCTCACAGAGTTCATATTAAAACTATTCTTCCTCTATCATCAACTGGGTCATCTGGCAAACCAGGAACAAAGTTAAATTTAAAGGGAGTCATTTTTCCTCTAATTCTTCTATCTCATACATCAAACATATTATTATCAGTTTGGACCATTCTAATATTTTTAATCGTAAGCACCAGAACCTTTCTGAATCTGCAACTACAATTATGGGTTGTTTTAATCATATAACCAACAAGAAGAAAACAACTCACCTTTGTTGGATTCTTCTTACTCACGGAAGATACAAGCTCAACACGAACGCTTGTTGTACCCATTCTGGAGATTCCAGTGGTGCTATCATTATCCGCAATCATATAGGCGATATACTCCATGGCTATGGAAATTTGTATGGAAAGTTAACTCCAATTCAAGTTGAAGCTCGCACCTTTCATGATAGTCTCCTCATATGTAAAAGGCCTTGGTAACTTTGATATTGAGTCTGTTTCTCAGATTTTAGCATCTTTGCTTTATTCTAACCAAAATCCTTGTCCATTAGAATCTGTTCTCAATAACATAAGGAAGTTATTTTCATCCTCAATGATTCTTCATCATATTTTCAGAAAACAGAACCTTGCAGCTGATTGACTTGCAAGGCGGACACTGAAATGCAAGATGAAAATCAATTACCAAGACTTTCAAGCACCAAATCAATTGTTATTTGAGAAATACTTGATTTCTCTAAAATTGAGAGTTTATATGGATGCATATTTTCTTATCTTCTTTTGATTACTCTGTTATATGTACCAACGTCTTGTTTTCATTTTTACGTATTCTTCGCAAGATGTGCTTGAATCTCCATGATTTTATTGCTCTAAGCCTTAACTTTACTCCTGTTCCATATGCTTATTTTTCCAGGATGTATAAAGATGCATCTTTAGTCTCTCAGCTCTCTTTGACAGCTTGGTTCTCTGCCTAGCTCCCTTTTGCTTGAAGCTTGAATATCAGAAGATAGAATTGTCTCCTCTGTCCCTTTGCTCTTTTGAATAATAGGCGGGAATTGAAAATTAATTCAATTTCGGCGCCCTTGCTTTTAATGTATTAACCTTCTTTTTAAGTCTAACTGTTTAGTCCCAAAATTTGACTATTGTAAGCTTTTTTAAGGCCCACTTTTTATTCAATAGATTCTTTTAAATCAACTATAATTTTCAAATATAAAATTGAACTATAAACTCTTAACATTGAATAAAAAAAATTAGATTTGGTTATATCTAAATTATAGAGTGGTTTTGGATTTCAAGATCTACTCATGCGTAAATAATTACTTTAGTTTAAAATAAATTTATTTAATATTTCATATGGTACAAATATAATTTTTTTAATGATATTTAAATTATAAACATATCTTAACTACTATAATTTATTTTTTTAAACATATAAAAAAATAAAAGTGTGTGATTTTTCGAGCTTAAAACGAACAATATTGAAATTCAATTTATATCTAATAAGATATAATTCAAAACTATTACTATAAATTAACGAGTGATATCAAATTTATATATGGTAAGATTTAGTCTATACACATATTTTGTCGTATCTCTATCCGTATATAAAATATGAAAATATTTTACATTTTGAAAGTGTACCAAAAGAAAATTTAATATAAATGTTCCTCATTCAAAATTGTAACAATCTAAATAACTATTATGTGGTTGATAATTTGTGAAAAATATAAATATTATTTTATAATAACCAATTTTTGTGTGTTATATTTTATTTTATTTGATGAGTATATTTAAATTAGGTATTTTATTCATAATATTTAATTTTTAAAGAACAAAAAGTTTGTTAAGTTTTTAAATATAAAATAGTATTTTTTTAATTATATTTTTCATAAGTGACAAACTATATTCATAATGACATTTACGGGTTATAACATATTTGGACCATGAATAAATCAATTTTTTATCGGGTTTTAGCATATGGATTCTATTTGTATACAGGTGATTGTCGAAGGCGGCTTATGATACGACTAATAACCCTTTTATAAGTAGCCCCCTAGTCTTTGTGAGTTAATCGAAGAAGGATTATAATATCTTTCATTTAGTTTGTCATTTGATATAAATTTGTTTCATAGATATTAGCTAGCTAAAGAAGCTCGTCTACATGATACTATCCCTAACATGTTTCATTAAAATTATTGCTGACTAAGATCTTTTTAATGAAAAAACTATATCTTATTTAGGAAAAAATAGTACAAATAGGTTGAGGTTTTTATTGGAGCATTAACCAACTCATATTTTAAAGGGTGATCATTTTGGGAGCTTTAAGATGGTCGACGTCGAAGCTATTCGTCAACTTTATAGGAGGCACAAACATAAGGATTAAGCTTAGCGTGTGGAAAGCTCTCTTCAAAGATGAATCTCGTCATTTATCGTAAATAGTCTCAGCACGATCATTAAATGTAGGTTTTTAACTATTGACTTGATATGTTACAACGATTGGTTTTGAATTTCTCTCAAATTTTAGATGACATAATCGATCTCCGACCACTATCTCTCAGAAGAAGAATTCTACTAGTGGTCATCAGTTTTTGATATGAAGGACTCGACTGTTAACCCTCGACTGTTAGCATTAGGGACGCGATTGTTAACCCTCGTTTTTTGACATGTGAATTCTGTTGCTGGCCCTCGACTTTTCAAGCCTAGATTACTCTGCACTCGAGGCCGCCCATATCACAACACATGTTATCTTTATTATGGGGTTTGTTAGAGTTTATTAATTGTTTCATCTATTATAGTTTTTGGTATCCCAACGTATGTAGATGTTTGGGTCACATATCTTCTTCTTCTAGCAACTTGGACTAATAATTAATAAGGGAAATGAAAAGATTAATTACCTTATAAATAATTATGTATGTTTTTGTTTTCATTATTTACATAAATCACTAAAGATAACTTTTGTTTTGGTAACTACTAATCTCCATAAAAAAATTTGTGTCCCACCTTCAGTCATTTAGTGAATAACCCCGAGAGAGTAGCCGAAACGTACCGAGCATGTACTACAATATGATAGTAGTACTGATGTAGTGTCCTTCTATATCAAACAAAGTCTTAAACTGCTTCGTTCGAGTCTTTCTCATTCTTTTTACGACCCATGTAAAATTTTAATTTTTTTTAATAGTTTTATACTTATGAAAATGGAAAGAATGTAAACAAAATGAAAGAGTTTTGTGAGATGAAAAATATAGATGTAGTTTTAAATGACGAGGTAATATCTATTAACTCTCCTCTATGGAATATGAGGATGGTTTCGTGTTGCAACTGATGAAGGTTGATAAACGAGTCGAAGTTTTAAGGTTCAATGATGGTCCAATGTTTATAAAATATCAAATATAAGAGTCATTCGACTTTCGGTAGTCCTCGTTTGTACATTAAACACATGTATAAGCCTTGGACAAAATAATTGTGTTTCTATAGACATAGTGTCCCACGCCGAATCGTTCATTCTCACCATTAGAGACTTAAAAAAGGTAAGCTAATATCGGAAGCTGAGACACTTGTTACTGCACGTTCGCTATTATCGTGGATATCATTTGAGCTCTGTTGGAAAATCTGATGGTTATCTATTATACATATCCTAATCCTAATTCTTTAGTGAGGTTGATATTTAAGTATGGGATACTCGAAGATGTTAAGATATGACTTCATGTTTCTGGGTACATTTCAATCTTAGCTACATATAAAGAGTTAATATTTTATACTGATATATTCGAGTGGGAGAGAGGGGGTATATGTTGTTTCATCATGAGTTTGCGCGATTCTTCAAATTCATAGATATTTAGTCGATCCATAAATTTTGTAACACCTGTAAGATTGTACTCAATGTTAGCTTCTGACATGTCTGGTCTTTCCATCAAAATAGAGGAGCTCGTGGCAATCTCACGCATCATAATGAAAACTACCTCTCTTTATATTATCATATATAATCGTAAAAATGATAAATGACCTTCCAGAGTCAGACAAAAACTAAAATAAGAACCTCATCTTCATAAGCAGGCTTGAGAATCTAGCAACTACGAAACCCCTTGCAAAGCCTGAAGCAGTTGGCAAAGCAAAAGTAAAAGATAACCTATTTGGCTGAACATTAAGCTACTTCACTAAACTTATCACTTGAGATTATTTATTTGTCTGAAATAATATCATGTACTATAAAACTATTTTTTTGTTATAAAATTCAAACGATTGCATTATCTTGTTAAGTATTAGAGGATGAGACCTTAACCGAGCTCATAAATTTATAGCTCAAAACTAGAAAATTTCCATTATATTTTCACTACAAAAATTTATAATGATATGGGGTTTGTTAAATAGAGATCGAGTAATCTAACCCTTGAAATCCTAATAATACCTCATGATGAATAATATATAGAAGCTCAAGTACTTGAGAAATAAATGTGAGACGTCCGAGAAAAAATCTAAAAGGGTCAGGGTACACTCCCCTAGTGAAATGGTTTAAGAAGGAAGAAGTTGCGAAATAATAAACTAAAAGTAGGCTCCCATCACAGCCCAACAATCGGAAAGCATAACCGAAGACACTAAGGGATCAACTAACTCGGAAGAGACTACTTGCACATGGGTGTCGAAGATGATCGATGATTCGTCCCATGTTGGGCCCCATACTAAATCGATTGGTATCAAGGATACTAAGGGAAGATAAGAATAAAAAAAGCCTCATGAGTCGCTAATCTGAAGGTGTTGTAAAACAGAATATGAAAGAAATCTTAGTCTAAAAAACTATGTACACTCATTTTTATATAATAATTTTGTATTAGTTATTCATCGACACTTATCATTGGTAATCAATTTGTGGGTTTTCAGTGGAATTTGATAAGGTCGGATTATCTTGGATGTCCAAAGCAGTAAAGAGGGTCAGATTTCTCTTAGAACTACAATTCGGACCATAAAGTTAAATTTGATGAATGATCAGTATACCTAGTGACTCAGCTAGGTACCTATTTCATTTACTTATGGTCCTGGGGGCTCGTGAGATTGACCCAAACATATGACCCGATCCGAATGGCCCATGGATAAAAAAACTATAAATAATTCGAAAACAACATTAAATGAGTTGATCATTCTCTCTATAGATATTAAATACAACACTTCTATTCTCTCTATACTTTTTACCCTAAAATTATTACATAACTTAAATAAATTCCCGAAATACCTCTAATCAGTTTTAACCTATATCAAATTGGCGACCATAGTGGGAGTCTGAGGTGCCCGAATAACGTTATTCAAAACCAAACTTGTAAATCGTACATCGGATTTCCTTGAGGCATGGATCTTGAAATGCAAATTGATCCCCCTTTTGATAATGAGTGAATAAGCATGTCGAAGAAAAAGATAACACCATAGCAGCCTACCAATTATTAGTTGTATTATTTTCCTTTGACAAAATAGAGCTTTTTATCCTCAAAGGAGGTTTTGCCTGACAAAATTTTTTAACGAGGCAAGAAAAATTATGTATAAACCAAGTTGGAGACGCCTTTGATAATAGTTTGGTTAATAAAATCAATGTTGATTAGGTTGGATATCGCTAGAAGCATATCACCAGTGATTCTGATATTATTTGAAGGGCGTTTCAGACATATCAAATAAGAATACATAGATGAACAATAACTTGAGTGGAACACTAACTCAGCTATGTGCATAACACCTCATTTCTTGGGCTTTGGGGCTCATATGATTGACCTGCCTATAAGATCCGACCCGCACGACCCATGAGTCATAGAAAAATAATATAAATACCTCAACTAACATCATTAATGTGGGTTGGACTTTTCTTAAAACATTAAATACAAGAGCACACCCCCTTTATCTCACAACCTCTTACACAAATACTTAATATCAACTAGAAAAGGTTTAAAACCCGATTTTACCCTTGAACCAGGTTTTAGCATCACCAAATTGGTAAATATTTGGGGGCATACTTTTTCCTACCCTGGTGGCACCGAGAGGTTTTAGTAAGGTGCCCGAATTTCAATCAATATACTATTATTTACCTTATTTAAAGTTGTTATAGTAGTAGGATCAGAAATATTAAAGACTTATTAAACATCTGATGGATTAAAAGTTTATTAAACGCTTGTTGAATTAGAAGTATTAAAGACTTATTAAACACCTGGTGGATTAAAAGCTTATTAAACATTTATTGCCCTCAAATGGATTACATTTGAGTGGATCAGATGTATTAAAGACTTATGAAACACATGGTGGATTAAAGGCTTATTAAATGCTTGTTGCCTTCAAATGAGTGATCTATATATGGATCAGATACATGTAAGAATAGTTAAGTGTTTAATTCATATGAAAAAATATTTTTTAATGCCTTGATCATATATAATATACGTATATGGTTGTATTATGTTTAAATACTCGGATATTAATGGAAGTATAAAAAGACAAAGAAAAGATATTAAGTAAATGAAAGTTGAAATGGCATGGAATACGAATAGGATCATAAAAGAATACGATCCACGTTACAAAATTACTTGTAAACCAAAATGACTTGTACAACTAGAGTTTCCAAAAAAATCGATATTAAAACAACAAAATTTCTTGCATACTCCAAAAACTTCGATTCAGAATACCAACACAATAAAGATAATTAACCTTAGAGTGCGTTCCCTTCAGTATTCTTCTCAAAATTACCTTCTTCTCACTCCTCTTTATCATCACCTGAATCTAAGGTCATGTTAAATGTATCACTTTGTGCCATAGTATGAAAGAGAATTTCTTCATCTGACACAAAAATCTACAGTTTTCTAAGAGACCATTTGGGAAACGTTTAATGGAACAAAAGGATCATATCTGATTTAATAGACTCTTCTCTCTGTTCCATGGATTTCAACACCCCCTCAGCATATTTATTCATTGCAGTGACTATATCTTGGGCCTTTATTTCTTTCAAAAAGGTGATCTTATCATCTATTTTCTTGAGAAGATATTATAATTTCTTCTTGTCCTTGGATAGTTGTTTATTGACAGTCTTCTCCTTGTTCAGTGCTTCATTCAAGGAGTTAAGTTCCTCGTAAATGGTAGATTGCAATTCAGTATAGCTGGTTCATGATTTTTCTTGATCAGCCTTAGCTTGTTCCAAAGCACTCATTTGCTATTTTTCTTTGCCCAAAGTTTCAACTTTTTTCTATTCGTCCACAAGGGAATCCTTCAGTCCTTGATTGTCAGTTTGAAGAGAAATGATGTCTTTAGTCTGAGTGCTGAGTTGTCTTTCCAAGTCAACTATTGGCCTGATGTAGCCTAAGACTACAATGCCCAAAGTATGATGCTCATTGGATACTTTAAAAGTTTCACCATCATGAATCACTGCATTGGCTATGGTGGTTGATTGGGGGAAGGTTTGGTCAAAATATTCTTTGTCAAATTCACTAAAGTACAAGTTTTTTATATCATCGAGATTAACATCACCTTCAACAGAAGGTTGGTCAGCGATAAGAAATATTGAAGAGCAATGATCGGCATGTACTTCTTCTTGAAGAGGAAATTCAATAGGAAGGATAGAAGGAATGACCTCAGATCGAAGTATGATCTCCGGACTTATGGCCCTTTTTTTCTTCTTTTCTACCCTATTATCACTACCCTTTTGGCGTCTCTTGTGCCCTTTTTTCTTCTTGATTTTTGGAGAATGTTGTGGCCCTTTGGCCTCACCTACTTTTACTAAAACATCCTCCAATAATGCACCATCAATTTCTCATGCCAATCCCGAACTACCCACATCGGGAAGCCCTTAAGAGATATCTCCACCTTTTTATTTTCTTCTTCTTCTTCTTCTTCTTCTTGATTTTATAGAGATGACTAGGAGACTTATTCATACCTATTAATAAATCTTACCAACTTTTCTTCGGTCTTTTTGAAGATATCAACTGCTTCAGGAGGACTGGTAAACTATTCCCACGAGAGCTCTCTGGTTGAGTTTATTCTCCACAGATGGGCCTGTACCATGTTAGCTGCAATAAAACAGTTGTCAAACCCAGTTCTCTAGTTCTCCATGGCCCACTGATTTAGCTCTGAAAAAGTGGTTCGTCAATTCTCCAAGTGTTTTAGAGAACATCTTTGAAAACACTAAAAGATAAATCTGATGTGAAGTTTAATATAACATTCGTATGAAATTTAATATTAATTGTAGAGTGTTTACATGAACTTTTCCAGTATCCAATTAAGGAGCTTGAATTTAATTTGGAAGTGATCTTCTTTCTATTTTCCATGAACCACTGATGAAGCAAAATTGAGTCCTCCAAGGCTTATCAACCTCCAACAAATCATCAACCACCTTGTAATAATTCCATATGTTGAAATAATAGAAAGGGATATGATGGTTTCGACACAAGTCGACCATAGTAGCAAACTGATTCATGGGCATTGAAATCATAGAAATTCTTGAAGCAATGATGATGGCTAATAAGGTATACCGAGCATTAGGGCTTACCTTACTCAGACATGGCTTTACTAAGTGAAAGTATCTAACTATCTCTGGGTCCAAAGGGAACCGAAGACCATAGTTGAGTACTTTGGTATATACCACTAGCTCTTTATCCTTCCTATCAATTTGAGCCTCATCATGGATGATAATTCTCACCTTGATGGACTCCGAAAAACCCTATTTCTTTCTAATTTTATCCATTTCAGCAGTGTGGGTATACATATAGGAAATTTTATGAAGTGCTAACAAGTACTTAACACTGACCTTGGAGACGTTAGGCTTCACTCGCCCAACAAGGCACTCTGGAAGCGGTTCAAAATCAGGCTATGCTACTATTTGTTTCTTTCCCTAAACTGTACTAGTGTCACCAGTGTATCCGGAGGTCTCAAATAGGGTATTTCCCCACTATCTTCCATCGTATCCTCCATTATTTGTGGTTGCTGATCAGCCGACTTTAGCCCGGTATCTTCTTTCTCAATATGAGAAGTTTTGGTAGGAGGAATCGATAGATTTGGATCTAAAGTAGGCGGTACTAGAGACTCTACCATTGTAGAACCTTCATTAATTTTTTCTACTTCCTTAGTAGATGAAGTTACAGTTTTGGCTTTAAAAATCATGGTAACCCATCGAGGTGTAATATCTCATATATCTGACCCCATAGAAATAAAAAGAGATAAAGATTTACGACTAGTAAAGACTCTAGTTGTGGTAAAAGGTGTTTCGAGTAGCTGAACCGGTAGTTCTGGTTGTTCAAGATTTGTTAAAGATGGAGTAAGAGAAGTTTTTCTGGAAACTATTGATGGTTTGTGAGAAGATGAACTCATGTCCGATTCTGATATCTCTTCTGTAATTAATCCACCAGGAGAGGCAGGTAGTCCGCCATCGATTTTGGCCTTCCTTTTCTCTCTATCTAACTCAGATTAGTTGAGCTAGCTTCCTTTAACTAAGGCAGTTATTGCTATGAATATGAAAATCCTGAGAAGTATTGGAGGAGTTGAACACTTGTGATATTTCTAAGCTTCTCTCTCTAGATTTGAAATTTGTTTTTTTTTCTTACTGTAGAAATAGAAATAGTAAAAAAAATATACTTATATGATGAAAAATTCTACTTGAGTGCTTTACCTAGAGGAAGTGAATCGGCTAAGTAATGATTAGAGTCTATTAACTATAACCCCATTAAATTTGGAAGTTTAGCTGCAAGTACCCATGAGAAAATGGCTAGTAGATCCAACTAGAAACTGACACGTGTAACAAAGGACTAATAATAAAGTTGCAACCCTTGAACTGATTGGTAGACCCTTCAAATTCACTTTGAAGGCAAATCATACATTATTTATCAAAGTTAACTCTTCGAAAGATTTTTTAAAAGAGCTAATGGGGCTATATGATTTGCTCGGATATCGCTCGAAGCATATCACCAATGATTCTGATATTATATAAAGGGAATTTTGGACAGATTGAATAAGAGTCAATGGATGAACAATAGCTTGAGTGAAACAATGTCTCAGCTATATGCCTAACACCTCATTTCTTAGGCTTAGGGGCTCATATGATTGACCCGACTATAAGATCCGACCCGCACGGCCCATGGGTCATAGAAAAATAATATAAATATCCCAACCAACATCATTAATAGGGGTTGGACTAATATAAATATATTAAATACAAGCACACACCTCCTTTCTCTCACAAACTCTTACAAAAATACTTAATATCAACCATAAAAAGTTTCAAACCCGGTTTTACCCCTGAACCAAGTTTTACCATCACCAAATATAACCAAGATTTAAGACTTTTTCAGAGTCTAGCCAACATGATAGGCATAGTTACTTTGGCATGATCGACGACGCCTCAACAAAAAATATAATTAAAGACAAAGCTACAAAAATTTATAAAATCAAAAGCACAAAAAAGACAAAGAAGAACTAGAATATTACACCATCCAGATATTATTATCGACCATGGTATAATTCTTAAGTTTTACTACGCTCCAACTTAATGACTAGGGGGACTTCTATTAAGGCTATATTCCATGCATACTATCCAATTAATAATAAAGTACAAGAAATATATTTAAATTTAATTACACGTCATATTATAAGTTACTAAAGAGCATTATTCCGCATTTATGACATCAAACATGTAACAGACATAGATAAATGCAGAAGATGAAATGAGCTCCATGGTAATTAGTATAAATAAAGGGAAACAATTATGATTGTAAGGACCAATTTTTAATATAAAAAGTATTATAATAAAATCTTTTCCTTTTTAATTTTCTCTTTCTAGAAAATCTATGCTATGTTATTTGAAGTGTTTTTCCCTATCATATATGGACCGTTCGTAGGTAGGAATGACCAAAATAACACACTTTTCTCATATATATATATATATATATATATATATATGTCTTTCTTATGCACATATTTTAACAATAATTGGAATCATTTACATATTCCAGTATTTTAATCCTTGAGTAAGGTATCATTTTGGTAACGTAGTCAAGTATGTCGTATACAACCATAGTGGTTGCCCCGAAGGAAGGTATGCTAATTCAACGAACAATGTTATGAATTGTTTTGTTTAGTTACCAAAGTGTAAGAGTGTCCTTCTTCAACCAATATTATTTTGAGTCACCTTACACCTACCTAAAGCTATGTTTTAAATAGTTGTACATTTATTTGTTCTCACTTGAAATATTTATGGAAATGTTACTTTGACGAATACAAGTTTAGTATATATAACTTACAATTCATGTATTTGAGAGGGAATATATTTTCCATCTAGAACTTATAATTGAAATATTAAGATATAAGAACATTTTTACAACGTTCTTTTCTGCTATTGTATTTATTCTTAAGTGCATTTCAAATTTTGAATGTTGAAGTCTAACTTTTGTAGATGTCAAATAGTTGGTTTGAAATTGTATTTTGAATTTGTCTCTAGCATATCAATTCACCTTCTCATACTTACTCCATTTATATTTTTGTTTATGCGTCTTCCTCTATTGGTCCCAAACATTTCTCATATTTCAGATCACGTATGTAATATACCTTTAATATATTTAGCTAGAACATCAACTTATTTTATCACATTGTGAAATTCTTTCAGTCATACCAATCTAATTGAATCATATATTTGTTCATCCCTTTGATAATTTCTACTTCCATTTCCATTTATGTAAACAAGATATTATCTAAGTTTGTTTGAATGTTGGAATGCAACAATTACATAAACAACTTACAATAATTAATTAAAACAATTTTCTATCCACGACGACCAACTTTTTAAAATTTTCAAAAGATAGATTTTTTTGAGATTGTCGCAAAGAACTAAAATTTTGGTTTGTCAAGTTTTGTCCAACAATCAAAACGTGAGTCCTACTAATTGTTACGGTGAACTGAGCTAAAGCTCCAATATATTATATTTCTACCTTATTTCTTTCAATTAAATCTCCAAATCTTAAGTTTTTTTACAATTTTAAATATTTTCACATAAATATTTCAAATAAGTTTATTTAAATTTCTAATAAAAAAATATTAAAAATAATTTATAATTATCTAATAATACCCACTCAATGTTTTAAATTACAAAATATAAAATATTATATGTGTACTATACATTATACATTATGCAGTCACTGAATAACATATATTTTAATTAATTGTTCTTTAGATTATCAAAAGCTACTAAAGACCTTTATAAAATTATCAAAAATTTCGTATAAAATTTTAAAATTTTATAATTTTTTTAATAAATTGAGAGACATGTGGGCCATCTTAAAGAAATTTTATTAAAAAAACAGAAGGCCCAAAGCCCTTAATGTAACATTAGAAGTCAGGGCGCCAAGAAGACACGCTAAGGTTATATACATAAAAATTGAAATTCTTAGAAGAAGAAGGATCAATTAGAACTTTGGGAGAGAAAAATTGAAGAGGTTCAACGAACTTGGAGAGGCGTTCCTCTTAAAACAATGAGAAATTACGGAGATGATCTTGAGAGCTGGTTGAATTATAGAAAAATTCAGCATGTGGAGATGAAGCTAGTTTTAGGAATCTTGAGCTATGTAAAGATCTTAAGGTGATAAGGTGTTTGTTGCATTTATCAAGAGCTGTGAACTAGAGTTAATCCTAATAATCCTACAAAACAAGAACTTTTCAGGTGAGTTTAAATACTTTTATTAATTACTTAAACTGTTATTTTATTATAGTATTTGGAAAATAGAAGAATTAGAGATAAAAGATTTCTCTGATAAAGTTACTCTATAGAGTACCAAACAATATAATAGCTTTGAGATTCTTAGGTATTTGGTTTGTAGATATATTGATTTTGTATTTGCATTTGTTGGACCATTGAGCCAACCATTCTGCATCAAAGTTTTGTTCTCCGTTGATGTGTAAGATTGTCATGTTTGCTGTAAGTAGGTTCCTAAAACATTGTAGAAAATGAATAGAAAACCATGGGGCTTTGTTAGTTAAGATCATACTTAAAAGTACTAAATAATATGTCTCAATCTCCAGAAAAAAAAATTTCATTCTGTTACATAAGAATAGGTGATCAAGTAATGCTCGAGTCTCAGCTAAGATAGGACTTAAGTTCACATAGGTTCTTTCAATAGCATCTGTTATCTCCCCCTTTTAGTCTCTTATGATAGCACTTCCCGAAGCTTCACCAGGTTATGAATAAGAAGCATCTGGGTTGAGTTTTAGACTAGGAGTAGTTGAAGGGTTCTAGTGTATTTTCTTCATTATTCTTGTCTGGTTTACATATTGAAAGCATCCAAATTTATATGCCTTGCTAGAATTATTTGTCCAGAGGTGTCTTTTGAGAATATTTTCAATATCTAACTTGAATATGACATGCTTGATATGAGTAATGACAGCTTCAGGAGACGTTTTTTGAAGGTTGAATTTTTCTTGTTTATGTGCTGCTAAAGACAGATGACTAAGGGAAGAGTAGATCTTGATATGGAAATAGAGTTTTAAGGATTTATTTGTAAATAATGTAAATTTAGGGATTTAATTGTAATTAATATAAATTTTGTCCTTAATTTGTGACTGGTGTAAGTTTTAGAGGATATTTGTGACTTTGTATAATTTATAAAGACTAAACGGTAATTAATCCATTTTTTTTGTAATAGATTCAGTTTGAGACTAAGTCTTGGCTCCTCTATATAAAAGACCAGACTACTCTAATAAAGGGGTTGAACACTTTTACTTTGAAACTCATTTGTACTTGTGTTTTCTCTCTCTAAAAACTCTCTAACATTTTCTGTTTCTAGAATTCTTCCTTAACAATTTACTAAAGCAAAATCAGAATTGTTTGATTTCTTATCTCAGAATTTGGATGTCTTCGTTTGGAAGATAGAAGATGTAACAGGAGTGCCTATTGAGGTAATTCGATACAGTTTGGCCATAAATCTGAAGGTTAAGTCGGTAATTCAAAAAAGTAGAGCGTTTTCCTCAGAAAAAGCGAAAGAAATTGTTGCAGAAGTGGATCGGTTGTCTAAGGTCGGACATATAAGGGAATCACAGTATCCTTTGTGGACGGAGAATCCGGTGGTGGTTAAAAAGAAGAATGGGAAATGAAGGATGTATGTGGATTTACAGATTTAAATAGAGCTTGCCCCAAAGATCCATTTCCTGTTCCTCGAATAGATCAGTTGATTGATTCCACTTCAGGCAACAAAAGTTTTACTTTTATGGATGCTTTCGCAGGGTATAATCAGATCCAAATGGATCCAAAAGATCAAGAGTGCACGACTTTTATAACTGATAGGGGCTTGCATTGTTATAGAGTGATGCCCTTTGGATTGAAGAATGCTGGAGCCACTTATCAGAGATTGATGAATAAATCTTTTGCTACGTAGATCGTAAAAAATATGGAAGTATATATAGGCGGTATGGTAGTGAAGAGTTCAAGGGATGAAGTGCATCTGATGATCTATATGAAGCTTTTTTGAATTTAAGAGCGATCAGGTTGAAATTAAATCCTGAAAAGTGTACCTTCAGAGTTCGGCCGGGGAATTTTTTGGGTTTTATTATCAGTGAAAAAGGAATATAAGCCGACCCAGAACAGTTAAAAGCTTTGATAACAATGAATTCACCTCGATCAATAAAAAAAGTGCAAATTTTGACAGGAACTTTAACAACACTTAATCGATTTATCTCAAGATTCTCTGACAAATGCTTTCCTTTCTTTCAAGTGTTACGAGGATCCAACAGGTTCGAATGGACGTCAGAATGCGAAGCAACGTTCACAAACATTAAATAATGTTGTCATCACCATAAATTTTAACAAAGCCTCGAAATGGGGAGAAATTATTTTTGTACATAGTGGTATCGGATTTTGCACTCAGCGCAGTGTTAATTAGCGAAGATTCAGGGACTCCGAAGCTGGTGTATTATATTAGTAAAAGTTTGGTAGCAGTAGAAAAGAGATATATGAAGTTAGATAAGCTGGCTTTAGCGTTGGTGATTGCTGCTAGGAAGATGTGCCCATATTTTCAAGCTCATACTATAGAAGTTCGAACTGCATTCCCCTTAAAAATGTATTACAACAACCTGATATTTCGAGGAGGATGACCAAATGGTCACTGAAGTTAGGGGGTTACAATATTTTATTTACACCTCGAACAACGATCAAGGCACAGACACTGGCTGATTTTATTTATTGAGTTCCACTCAAGTTGATCGGAGAGGATGAAGGTTGATCAGGAAATTTGAATTTGGCGGTGAGAAACCTGGGAATAGGGGAGAAGCAGATGAAGGTAGCCAAAAAATCTAACTTCTCTCTAAAGCGGTTTTTGTGTGAGGAGAATTGGAATGAGAGACATGTTGTATTTATACTAAAGTAAGTGAAGACGTGTGAAGATGGAGAGACCCATATGGGGATAGGTTGGAATATGAATCGTTGAGTGGATTAGATGGTCGACATCTGTCAGGCTAGATTACTAGGGCCATGATGAATGTAACGGTTACATATGTAACAGTTATATTCGAAGATGATTTATCTACATAATACTTCGAGGACAATTTTCATAAAAAGTAATTACATCGATTCGAAGTGATAAGTGATTACATCAATTCGAAGGGATAAGCAATTACATCGATTCGAAGTGATTATAAATTTATTGGTCCATATTTACCTATAAAGGTTATTCAAAGAAAACCAATTGAATTTTATCCTTTGGTTCGAATATGTTGTTAAGCTTTTATATTGTATACATGCTTCAAATAGTAGTTTAAGCTAATTACTTCGAACAATTGTTTTTTTATTTATAACAAGTTAAATATTCGAAGACAAAATGGATTTGAAGATTTTTTAGTTCTCATTCATTTACTGACATGAGAACTAGGGGGCTTCTGATATGGAAATAGAGTTTTAAGGATTAATTTGTAAATAATGTAAATATAGGGATTTAATTGTAATATAACTTTTATCCTTAATTTGTGACTGGTGTAAGTTTTAGAGGATATTGTGACTTTGTATAATTTATAAGGACTAAATGGCAATTAGTCCATTTTTTGTAACATATTCAATTTGAGACTAAGTCTTGGCTCCTCTATATAAAGGACCAGACTAATCTAATAAAGGGGTTGCACATTTTTACTTTGAAACTCATTAGTACTTGTGTTTTCTCTCTTTAAAAACTCTCCAACATTTTCTCTCTCTAAAATTCTTCCTTAACAATTTACTAAAGCAAAATCAAACCTCATCAGATCTAATATGAACTTTGTTAGGAGCAAACCATATCCATAGCCTAACAATGTGAGAGAGATTCATATGTTTTCCAATCATGACTTTGAACATATTGCTGAAATGAAGCCATACAGCCCAAGCTAGGTTGCATTGAACAAAGTAATGCTGAGTAGTTTCAATATTTCTAAAGTGTTGACATTTGGAAACTAAAGTGGTGTTTCGAACTGTAGAACAGAGTCAAGATATACCCAATTATAGAAAATTTTCCATAAAAAGAAAGAAAATATGACAAGGGTAACTCTTTTCTAGATACTTGTATATAAAAGTGATGTAATTCATTTGACCCTTATCTTTGAAACAAACGTTTATAAAATTATTTAAAAATAACAAACCATAACAACAAATAATATGTTAGTATGTAAAATAACCAATTAATATCATAATAAGCTTGTGTGCTTCTTAAAGCTATAATGCATCTATAAAGAATCCAATATTTCTTTGCATTGGAATAAATCTCATAATCTCATATATTATAATTGGTCTTATATCCCACATCGCTTAGATATAAAAAAAGAGATCAATAGTATATAAGTGATAACACATCTCAACTAGTAGGAGTCCTTTTGGGAGTGTATCAAATTCAAACCTGTATAGGCCTTCAGGCCCAAAGAGTAAAATGTCATACAAGTGAGTGAGATCACATTAAACCTAGTTCATACTTATATATATTTTTAATATGGAATCATATCTAATTTATAACCGATGTGTTCTCATTCTATATGCCCCAACTATGATCATTTCAGAAACTTAACTAGTGTGAGACCTTTTGGGAGTGTACCAAAAATAAAGCTGAGTGGGCCATTGGGCCCAAAATGCACAATATCATTGTAGTGAGTTAGATTTAGTTTGCACTTATATATTTTAATATGGTATTGGAGATGTGTTTTCATTCCATCCGCCCTAGCTATGATCATTTCAGAGTGTTTTTACACATGCATTAGTGATGATCATATATTCGATTCCTTTATGCGCCCTAATAATATTCATTTTGTATAGCTCTTTTATGCCCCAACAATGATCATTTTGGATTTATGTCAGATCAAGTTTAAGGGAGATTATTGAATAGTTAAACTTAATATCATACACCACATCACTTAGAAAAATAAAAATACTAATAATATATAAGTGAGAACACATCTCAACTAGTATGAGGTCTTTTAAGAGTGTACCAACAATAAATTTGTGTGAGTTTTTTGGCCTAAAGCGGATAATATCATACTAGTGAGTGAGGTTAGTTCATACTTATATATTCTTAACATGGTATCAAAGCCAATTCTTAGGCGGCATGTTCTCATTCCATCCGCCCCAATGATGATATTCCAGTGAGTTTTCATACACAGTTCATACTTATATATTCTTAATATGGTATCAAAGCAAATTTATATTAACGAGTGAGCTCAAATTAAGCATAGTTTATACTTATATAATATGAATATGGTATCAAAGTGAATCCCTAAGCAATGTATTCTCATTCCATCTGGTCCAGTGATGATCATTCCAACATCTCAAGTAGCATGAGACCTTTTGAGAGTGTACCAAAAACAAAATCGCGCGGACCCTTGTATCTAAAGTGGGTGGTATTATACTAGTGAGTGATATTAAGTTATTCGTGCGGACCATTCTATCAAAAGTGGATAGTATCATACTAGCGAGTAAGATTAAGTTTATACTTACACAACTTAACATAGATCTGAGATAATTCTTAAGTGACGTGTTCTCATTCCATATGTCTTCACGATGATCATTATGACGTGTTTCCATACCAGCCCAAGTGATGATCATTACGTGCGGTTCCTTTTCCCACCCCAACAATGATCATTCTGTGCGGTTCCTTTCCGCCTCGACGATGATCATTCTGGAATTCTTTCAGATTAATTTAACGAGAGAGTGTTGAAGAGTTAAACTTGACCCAATGTACCACCTCGTTTAATAGTATGTAAGTGAGAGCACCCTCAACGAATATGAGGCATTTTGAGAGTGTACCAAAAATAAAATCGTGCAAGGGAATGTTAGAGAGTTAAACCTGACCATATTCCATATCTTTTATATATAAAAATGTTCATAATATATAAGCATATTTCATACTTATATATTCTTAACAGTTTTCTATTATGGAAATTACAATATTGACAAGTTCAACATTAGCTGAATTTAAGGACGCGTTAGCCGAATGCTGACCATAAAAAGCCAAGGCTTGAAATAATAATAATCATATACTCATTAGATAATATAGAGGTTAAAAGGTTCGAATTGAGAACTTTTCTTTTTTTTACAAAACACTCTCAACTTACAAAATAAACCATAGATCTCAAAGTTTATCTTCTATCTCATTTCACTCTTTAAAGCCAAACAAACAATAAAGTTTCTTATTCTAGACTTTTTTCTTCGCTCAACATGTTACGGGACTTCAATATTTTCTTTTACTTTATATAGACTCAAATATGTAGTGCAAAATGCATGAAGTTCACACTAACACTAAAAACATAATATTTTGTCCAATCCCGTAAAAAATTAATACAGACCCACTAACAAAAGGTATATTGTCAAAGTAGTAGCACTATTTTCCGATGATTGTATTGTACTATTTATCTCCTCTTAAATGCACACCTTAAATTAAATTAATCAAAACGACCGAATTCATCGTCTATTTAAAAAAAATATTATACAAATGACGCGACTACTTTTAATAATTTAGAAAAATACTAAAAAGAAAAAAAAATCAGCAAACATGTTTCTCTATCTTCGGTCCAACTAAAAATAAACGTGCACGTTCAATTCCATGACTCACTTTTAGTTCAAACAAATTTTTTAACCTCTAAACATTCTGTTTGAACTTCAACAAATTAATTTAAAATTTTGACAATTTATATCGTTTAGTCTCCACTTTCCGATCCGTTTATCCATTTCTTTTACTAATTGAGAAACCATCTCCACGATTATCAATATTTAACACAATTATCAATATTTAAGGCAGTAGCTTCAGGGGTAGCCGAGTTGGTTGAGTATGACATTCTTATGATCAAAAAGTCATGAGTTTGAGTCTCTCTATATACGCTTTCTCGACTGAGTCTGTCACCTTGTGTGGTTTACATTCTCGCGTTGGTTTGCAGGTTATCGCGTCAGACTGAGGGTTTACCGAGTGCGGACTCATTGCACTCTGAGTAGCGGCTGCGGTTCCCTCCAAATTTTTTTTTAAGGTGGTAGATATTAATAGTTAAAAATAATTTAAATCAACCATTTGTTCCATATTTAGGGTAGATATTAATAATTAAAGATAATTTAAAACCACAATTGAACTAATACCCTAATTTCTGTTGGTAATAAATATAAAGTAGTATGTGTTTTTAAGGGTCAAACATAGTGACGTTTTAAGTTTTAAAATATTAAATGTAATCTGACTTTTTATTTATCATGTAGTATTCTCTTCTATTTATATGGTAGTACTAGTACTGAACGGATTATTATTTATCTGAAACACTGAAAAATGCATTTCTTGCTCAAGTTGAACACCTTCATCCTTCTCTTCGCATTCATCCAATATGCAGATGCATCAAGAAATATAGGTACCAATTTAGTGAAGTAATCATTATGCGTCCATCCATATCTTATTTTATTTTACTATTTTTTTTGCAGGGGCTGTAAGTTGGGTCGGGCATGAAAATGATGGATTCATAGGCGAAAGATATCATGTGTACATTATTAACCAATTGAGCAAAACTTCCTTGTTTCTTCATTGCAAATCGGCAGATGATGATTTAGGTGGTGAAGATATTGCAATTGGACAGCAAAAAACATGGGCTTTCCGTGAGAACTTAAATCATACGACGTTGTTCTGGTGTTACTTTCGTCAAGCAAACCAAGAAATGAATCATGAGGTTTTCAATGCTAGGAATGATGAAATGCTTGAGATGTGCGACCGGAATGGGCATAGAAACTGTGTTTGGAAGGTTAAAGATGATGGTGTTTATCTGCTTAATATTCCTCGTTCTATGGATACTTTGATGTACGAATGGACACAAAAGTGATTAATGAGCATTACTATATATACTAATAATTAATTAATAATACAAAGATTTATCTGCTTAATAATTAATAATTAATACAAAGTTAAGAATACCAGCTAAATTAATGTATGAATCATATATAAAGAAATTTGCCAAATAGTAACCCGTATTAGCTAATAATACCAAAACATTTTTCATTTATTAATAGTTTAAATACCAATATGTGTCTAGAATCCAAACTATACTTCATTTATTATCTAAAAATAAATTTATTATATTTAAAATAATTGTTTATTACGTCTAACATTTTGATTTTTCATAATATTCTAAACATTCTTAACGAAATATCTAAATTTTCTGTTTAGGGTTGTTTTTTTTGTTATGGTTTTGTTTTTTTACCCGACTTATATTGATTTTTTAGTTTTTTAAATAACAGTTTATTGTCACTTATATTTAGTTTTTTTTATAATATTATAGACATTTTAAAAGAACATATAAAGTTTACATTTTTAGAGTTGAGTTTTTTGTCATGGTGTTTTGCTGTATCGCTCTTTTAGTGTATGTCTTACGCAATCGGTTATTAGGTTTGATGCTGATCACCGGCATTAAAATTGTCGAATAATATGTTGTCATCAAACTTTTTATAAAAAACAATAAAATCTGTAGTTTAATTTTTTTTGATCATTTACATTTATTCCATTTTTTTGAAATTAGTTAGCGGTTTGAACTATGAATTGTAATTTGTGGTTAGGTTATGATACGATGGTCTGATCTTGAGTTAGTATTGTATTGAATTTGATTAAGTGTAATGGACGATATATTTGTTTTTCTCTTATTTAGCTTAACCTGTTTTGGGTGGGGAATACGCTCAATTGTGTATTCCTATTTATCTTTAGATCGTTTTGTTGTAAAATGATACTTTATTTTATGTTAGACGATTTGAGAATATGTTTATGTAATTGTAAAACTAGAAATCAAATATGCGAAGAAGACAATGTAAATGTGAATTACATGCGTAAATATATGCAAATGTGGGAACCATGGCTATATGTGCAAATCGTGAAGTCTGAAATATGTAGATCGTGAATCACAAATAATGTTATATTTAACTGAAACTCGAATTACGAATCATGGACATAGTCTAACTGTAGATCATGTTATGTTATTAAGTGTGAATCACAACTATTTTCTAAATTCGAATTGTGAATTATATACAAAATTTAATTACAAATCACATGTACACAATATCGAGAAATGTCTTGGATGTTTTCAAACCAAATGAGAAAATTACAATTTTCTATATCGAGCTTTTTGAAACTTAGAAAGTATGCTTAATTTTGTTTTATCCAAATGAGAGGAGTTAATTAAATGCAACTTTCAATTGAACTTTTCATATGGTGAATATAAAAATTGTTTCTTGAATAGTAAAGATGATTTTGTTAGTATGCTAGCAGTTTTTTATTTGGAATGTTCTCTAAATTTTAATATTGACATAGTTTTGGATATGGTTGATTTGGAAAAATTTAAGGAGCTGCTTAAAGTTTATCTAGATTTTCAAATAAACATTTACTTAGTATGGAAAGTAGTTACAGACTTAATTATTTTATACCATAAGAAGAAACAACTTGTTACTGTTTGTTGGGGTAATGAAATTATATTGTTTTGGCAAGTTTTTTAGAAATGGCTATAACTTTAAAAATAGCTTTATGTTGTTACACCAAAGAGAATGGTTTTTGCTTTGAATATTTGTATAATACTTGATAAGGTTTGAAATATTTGAAGGGCATATCAGATTAAAGACCAATATTCATTTTTGGTTATTATTTTTATTATTTTATTGTAATAATTTATTTAAATTTATTTTTATTATTATCTGACACCCAAATGAGCTTTTTGAACTTTGGGCTTGGACCATGGAGTTGGTTCGACCCATTAGACTAAAATTTATCCATTAAATAGTCTATGAGGAAACATTAATGATGAATGGTTAATTTAATACAAAATTAGACATTCTCTCTCTAAATATTAACTAAACCAACTTAATTATCTCTTTACTCTCCACCTAAAATCAATTCTTTCTTCTTACTTTAAAAAATAAATCTTTGAATAAAATTTAATCACACCAAATTGGCGACCACATTTGGAGCAATACTTAGAGGTACCCGGATGACAAAATCCTAAACCTAACAAGAAAAAGTTCACATTCGGAACCCTCTAAAGTATGAATTCTAAGATGCGTATGGAATCAAATTGGTGTTACCGCATCCATTCCATAGACCAAAGTAAAGGAAGATTCTTGAGTGGCAGTTCAAGGGGTAGTTTGGTAACCTCACAACACTTCTTGTAAGTAGTTTGGCAATTTGTCTGCCGCTCTTTCTAAATTATTTTTTAGTCCCATCATAATAGTTCTGATAACAACCTTTATGGAATATCAGACTAAAGACCAAGATTCATTTTTGGTTCTTTGATTTTATTATCTCATTATAATAATTTATTTAGATTTATTTTTATTTTTATTTGTGGGTCAGATGGTTTTTTTAAACTTTGGGCTTGTCTCATGGAGTTGGTTTGGTCTATTAGGCATATTAGGATAAATTTTAGCCTATAAATAGTCTATGAGAAAATATTAATGATGGATGGTTCATTTAAGGTAAAATTAGACATTTTCTCTCTAAAGTTTAATTGAAACAACTCAATTATCTCTTTACTCTCAACCTCAAATTAATTATTTCAACTCACTTTACAAAATAACCTCTCAAATAAGATTTATCAACACAAATACTAGCTCAAAAATAAATGCTTACTGTGACAAAAAAGATTCAAGAGATTGTGCATGTACACTTTATGCATCACTTGATACATTGACTGGTTTTATGGTCATTAAGAAGTATACTAGACAACATACTTATGAGACTATTTTTTACTAGGAAAGTAAAAAGCATTTAACTTCAAATTTAAGTGTTACAATGATATATGGTTGTATTAGATCTAAAAATGACGCGACAACCAAAAGTATATAATTCTTAGTTAAAAACAAATTTGGTTTAGATATCTCATATCACATATCTCAATCTAAGGTAAATCATGATTTCACAGAATTGCTACAACAAAATGAAGGAAAAGAGCTCGAGCGATAGAGAAAAACCATGTTTGATTTGGGAAAAATGATGCGTTCGTTGGTCAATAGTAAAAACAATTGAAAATAATGAGTAATAATAAATGTAATTGCGTAAAGTGGATTAAGTTAAATGCAAATTGCATTCAAGATGTCATTAGAAATTACGAATTACAAATTATGGGTAGATCTAAATATGAATCTTTTATTTAAAATGCCATTAACAATATATGAATTACAAATTATGGGTAAATTTAAATATGGATCACGCACGTATACTAACTAGTAAACAAATATCACGAATAAATTAATAAATGAAAATTATGAACGCTGAGTAATAGCTAATGAATCATGAATGAAGAGTAATATTAAATAGAATTATAAATCGTATAATTCTAACAAATTTGAATTCCTCTACTATTAGTTGTTGTTGTTCGTAACTTTAAGATATTTTTCTGGTGATAGTTGCTATTGTTGGGTCAGAAGTTGAGGATAATTGGTTTTGGTTTTTTGAGATGTTGAAGTATCACATGTTAGATAAGCAAATCACTTTTATGTTAGATCACTACTTAGGTATAATTAATGTTGTTTCTTCTCGGTTTCCTCATTGCTATCATTACAAATGTATATTTCATCTTATTGGGAATTTGAAGTATGCATTGAGTCGCACACCCATAAAATATAAGTCTATGATAGTTTACAAGTTTAAACAATATGCTTATACTCTTAATAAGGACATGAACACAACATATATTGAATAATTCATTGGTGAAGAAGGTTATTTTTTTTAGTTTTTATGAAAATTTACCTCAAGACAAATATGCATGTGCATTTTCAAATACAAACGATATGGTTTCATGACATCTAGTCGAGTAGAATCTTTCAATTATCAAATATATTTGTTATCTTCCTATATTGGAATTAATTGAAACAGATTCATATTTTACTTACAGATCAAATATCAAGATGTTATGTAGATGGTCTAGGTTGGACTAGTGAATTATGTCCCAAGTTTAAAAATTAAGCTTAAGATCAATGTCAAAATATGTTGTCCATGGTTAGTTTATTCATCTTCACATGTTTGATACAAAGTTTTATTCAGAATCTATTTTGGTAATTGATCTTATAGGTTTTAATGTTCTTGTGGTATGTAGAAAATTGATTGTTTTTTATATTCTCATGCTTTGGATGCCATACTAACAATTAGGGAGAGTCCAATGAAATATGGTGAGCCATTCTATTACATCGTATCTTATAAGACAAATTATTCATATATCATAGCTACTTCAAATACCTTTGGTGAAACATCTACTTTTACTAATTATATGTTAATTTTACCTCCAAACTTGAATAGAAGATCTGAAAGACCTAAGAAGAAGCGTGTTTGGAGAAACAATAATGTGAACGAAAACAATTTAGCCATTGTTTGAAAATCAGTCATAATAGGTGATCATGACAAAATATTATATATGAACGATGTAATTTGAAATATTAATTATTAAAGTTCTAATGTAGGTCTTTTTATTTATTTTTAATTGGCGGATTTAAATTGAAATGCGAATCATTTTGTTAAATCAAATTCAAATTGTGAGTCATGTTACTTTGTACAATTGAAAATTATGAATGATGATGTAATAGAAAATACGGATAATGATATATTGTAATGTGAAGCACAAAATAAGATGTAATTATAAATTTTAATTGCTAACGAAGATATACTCCTAAATATGAAGTATGAATTTTATATAATCCTAAATGATGAATTGCAAATGATGATGTAACTCTAAATGTGAATCATGTTGTATATAAAAAATAAATGGAGAAATGTGAATCATGGTATAATTGTAAACGTGAATCATGATGTATAGAAAAACTAAGTGAGAAAACAAAAATCATGTTGTAATTAAATTAGCATGTTTGGAGGTTAATAAAATGCGGTTTATGTTATTTTTAAACGAATGATTGTCAATTACACCGTATAATATTATAGAATTTCTATTAATATTCATATATACATAAATTATAACCAATCATATATACATCATTTTTACTAATATTTGTTTGTGTTTGATCATTCAGAAAAATATCAAACATATTTTTTCTTCTCAATGTTGCGATATTTTTATCGTAAGTGTCGATAATTTTAAAATTTTCATTAAAATACGTAGTATACTCACACTCTAGCACACCACAATCAGTTGTTCCATATTTTTGTTATGAAATATCTCTTGGGTATTTTAACTTCATTGCATGATTTTTCTGAACAATTATTTTGTAGAGGTATTTTATATGCAAGCAGTTTGTTCAAAACAATTACATAATTTGTTAGGAATATGTGAAATTCAAAGGTAAGAATTAAAGAAAAAAAGAATAATGAAGAGTGGATAGATAAAAATACAAACGAAATATATTTCAAATACGAATCGCAAATATACCTACTATGCAAGTGCGAAGGTAGTCATAATACAAGTGCAGATAGTATATACGTCACAAACATTTTTTATGCATTTTTTGTTTTATCTCATGTGTATTTAGATTTTAATACCAGAGATAATTCTCCTTCATCGAGGTTTACTATCAATATTGACAAGTAGATTATTCCACATTGTGCTAAGGTGAAAATTGGAAGGAGGACCTATGTGTAATCCTCATTAAGCCTGCACTAAACATCATCAACAATATTTGTAAGATATTTTAATTTTGGATCAATATCTGCATTAGGATTATGTTTTATATTTTAATCTATGTTCTAATGGTCAATATGAAATAAAAATATGAAATGTGAATAAAGATATGGACCCAAATATGAATCGTGATAAAAATATAAAGCACATGTGAATTGCTATCAAAGTTATAATGAATATATGTTAATGAAGATAAAATAAAGATTACAAATGAAGGAAATATACCATTGGAATTAGTCGGATACATATTGTTTACCTTGGTCACCACCAGAAAACTTGTTTTGGGCCTCTTTGAATTTTGGCTAATTTATGGTATTATTTGACGTTAATCAACATTTTTATTAGGTTATTTAATGACAATCAATATCCCCCTCCACCTCATTATAAGTGATTTTATGACCTTTTCTTTTTTACCTTGCATCTTCTCCTGGTTTTGAACCCGCACCTCCTCCTATTGTGTATCTGTAATGAGTCATTTTTATTTTTTACTTGCACCTCTGCATGTTCAGCACTCTAGACCACATGATCATGAACCAGCACCATCTCATGTTCAATATTCTCGACCAATATGAATCACAAATGAGCAAAGGAAAAGTATACAAATGTGAAACACAAATGAAATCAAATACTAAAACCAATTGTTAATCGTGAATGAAAAATTACTAAAACCAAATACGAGTTGTGAATGTAGGAAAATTCTAAAACCAAATGAGAATTATGAATTAACCCAAATACCAATCTACTGTTCAATATCCTCGACCAATATGAATCACAAATGAGAAAAATCAAAGTATACAAATGTAAAACACAAATGAAATCAAATACTAAAACTAACTGCTAATCGTGAATGAAAAATAACTAAAACCAAATACGAGTTGTAAATGTAGGAAAATTCTAAAACCAAATGAGAACTACGAATGAACCCAAATACCAATCAACTGTTCAATATTATTTAGCTCCAACGATGTTGAAATCATTTTATTTATAGCAATATTACCTACCTCAACTTGTGTTTTTTCCTGTACTTTAATGGGTTGATTTGCTTTTATAATATGTGTTTTTTTTCATATGGAATGATTTTTTATCCATTTATTTACGTTTGTTGAGCTACATTCGTTGAAAGTTGTTTGCAATATATGAAAATTTAGAGTTTTGTTTAGCCTATATTATTACAACTCTTCTCCAATTGATTGTATAATTTTTTATTCTTAACAAATACCTGATGCAGGTCATCATTTAAGGTTCATAGTCTTCGATCTGATCCTTCAGACCATCTGTTTCTTATTTAATATCTCAATAATTTCCAATTGATGTATTGGCTGTGATAGTTTATGCAATTATGTCTTCTCCTATAAAGTAACATAAAACAACAATCAAAACAATAAACAAATGCAAATCATGAATAAAGGCAAAAACCACATATGAATGGTAACAAATAGTAACTACAAAAGGTATATTGCAAATAAAGACTTGTAAGAAAATGTGAATCCTGAATAAGCACATAATACCAAATGTGAATGGAGACATAATACCAAATGTCAAGAAAGCCACAATATGAATTGTGAATTGATGCTTACCTTTTCTTTTTCTAGTAATATGTTCATGCGACTTTTATCTCTTTTCAGACAATAGATTTTTTCAGCCATAATCATCGACTTCTTATTCGTTTGTGACCTAATTATTGGTTTCTTTAAATACCTTGATATATGTGAAATATTTCTTGTTTTTTGGGTTTTTCTCCGTGAATTACAAATATTAATTTTAATTTTTTTTCCATTCTAAGGAGGTATTGGACATGCAATAGATTTTTTCCTATGTTGTTGAATATCATACTTATTTATTGGCCGTTTAGAAGAAACATCATTATTCTCCTCTTCTTGCACATTATTTATTGGTTCATCTCTTTTATCATTTTCCAAATCAGCAACATCTTCTTCCTTATAACCTCATACTTATTTATGAGCTTTCACTACGAAAAATTATTCTTTCAGCATCTGCTATAACTAATCTACCATCCATAACCTAAAACATTTTTTTTTATTTTAAATAAAAATGTGAATTATAAATGATGTAGTAAATGTGAAATACGAATAAAAAATTATTAGTAGAACTGAATCGCGAAACATGAAAAAAACATGAACTGTGAAACATAAAAGAAACACGAACCACAAACTTCGTCAAGAACTAAACACTTGATCATCTATGATATTTCCAAGCTCTTCAATCAAATTAATCTCTTAAATTCTCAGCCATTTTAAACATCTTCCGATCAAACCTTCTCTGCCTACTCCTTTCCTAAGTGTCATGTGCTCCATAATAAATTATTTTATATATCGAGCATATAAGATTAATTGTATAAATTTTTCTTTTATGTATTAAATAAAATATATTAAGATACTAGCAAAAACTATTGTAATAGATAAGGCTATATCCTATAAATAGTGTATAGTCCTTATAATGACGAGGTAAGCGCACAATAAAGAGTAACAAAAAAGTAAGTTGCAGATAATATGGGGCAATCAAACAATAAGATGGACATCGACGAGATGAGCATAATAAATCCACTAGACGAGGGTTATAAGGGAAATATAAGGTTGTTGAGCATGTACAAGGTGAGAGAACCAAATGACGACGTGAACATTGAAAAAAAGAGCATAATAAAGACAAATTGAGAAGACCAAAGGTTAAAGTACACGTATGATGACGAGGATGATTAGCAATGCAAGAAGGGAAAATAATCTATTCGAGGATATAAATAGAGAGCGCAAATTAGATATTCGAGCATCCATTAAAAGACGACACTTGTCATCGTATCATACTCACTTAGAAATATACTTATATATATATATATATATTACGGAGCGTGACCAATATTTAAGGTCCGATCAACACGTTCAAAGTAGTAATTATTAGAAATAAATGGATAGAGAGTATTTGGTAAGAAGAATAAACAAGGGTGAAATCCTAGATGTAAATGATCCAATTTTGAAAGATAAGAAAATTAATAAGTAATTTACTTAAATAAGATATCAAAATTTAGAACTTTCCATTGTTCAATTGTTTCTCTTATCATATTCTTTACTTTTAAGTCTATTACAAAAATTTAAAATCTATTTCTGATCATTTATATCTCTCTAATGGTTTGGCCAATCATACTGACATTTATTGTTTATTACACAACTAACCTATATTTGAACTGAGAATTATGGGTTAAATTTGAACTGAGAATCATAGGTTAAATCTGAACTCAGAATTATGGGATAAATCTGAACTAAGAATAATGGGTTAAATCTGAACTCACAATTATGGGTTAAATATGAACTCAGAATTATGGGCTAAATCTGAATTGAGAATCAAGTATTAAATGTGAACTGAAAATCACGTGTTGAATCCAAATTGAGAATCATGTGTTAAATGAAAACTAAGAACCATCAGTCAAGTTTGAACCCAAAATCACGTGTTAAATGCAAACGGAGAATTATGGATCAAATGCAAACTCAGAATCATATGTTATATCCAAACTAAGAATCATAGGTTAAATGCGAAATAAGAATAATAGATTAAATATGAAATAAGAATCATGGTGTAAATACTAACTACGAATCATTGGTTAAATGTGAACTAAGAATCACATGTTAAATATAAACTGAGAATAAAAGGTTAAATGCAAATTGAAAATCATGGGTTAAATACGAACTGAAAAATCATTGGTTAAATGAGAATTGAGAATCATGTGTTAAATACGAAATAAAAATCAATGGTTAAACGTATATCGCGAATTATAGATTAAATAGAAATTGAGAATCATCGGTTAAATAAGAGCTGAGAAACATAAATTAAATACGATCAGAGAAGCAAAGATTAAATACGAATTGCGAATTATTGGTTAAATATGAATCACAAATCATGGGTTAAATGAGAGATGTGAAACATGGATTAAATATGATTTGAGAAGCAAAGATTAAATGTGAATTATGAATCATTGGTTAAATATGAATTACAAATCATGGGTTAAATGCGAACTTAGAATCATGTGGTATATACAAACCGAGAATCTTGAGTTAAATAAAAACTCAGAATTATGGGTAAATTGCGAACTCAGAAACATGGGTTAAATTCAAACTCATCATCATGGGTTAAATGCCAATTGAGAAACATGCGATAAATGTAAACTGAGAATCAATATAGTTTGAAATGAGAATCATGTGTTAAATACGAACCGCAAATGATGGGTTAAATACAAACCGATAATTATGTGTAAAATATGAACTGAGAATCAAATATTATATGTGAATCACAAATCATAGGCTAAATTCGAATTGTGAATCACATGTTGACGGGTCTCGTGGAAAACAAATTCTATAAAATTTCAAAAATATCATTGATGGATCTAGTTTTGTTTGACTTAGAAAAACATAGCATTCTTGGATTATATTCCCGAGATAGGGTTTAAAAGATAATGACTTTTAGAATTTGTACTAAAAAAAGAAGAAGATACACGTGTTATGTTCTTGTACGATAAAGATTATTTGAGGAGTTATGTTGTCTAGGTATCCGTTAGTAACTTGATTTTTTTTAATGTCAAGTGATAAATGAGTTTGGTTTTGAGTGTTGTAATATTTATGGAATGGTGTATTAAATATATATTCAATCAATTTCTTAAGGTTGTCCAATAATAAAATAATCAGATTAATTATGATGAGTCCAGAATTATTCACCACTACTCACTAAGAAAACCGGACAAGGGTAATTCGGACAATAGATACCCACTAAACTATCCGGACATGACAAAAGTACTAAAATACTAAACACCTTTTGACTAAGCTAGGTGCTAATCTTCTTAAGAACTAATGACTCCTTAAACTTGACCCGTTTTTCAAATTGACCTGAAAGCTCATGGGTCCATAATTAAGGGTATAAATACCCAACCACTTTCATTAATGAGGGTAATGAACATTTAATACAACCAGGCAGCTCAAATCTCTCATTAGAAAACACCCAAACATTTAATACCCTTGAAAGTCCCCAAAACACTTGACAAAATTACCCTCAACAAAAAAAACCGCACCAAATTGGCGACCACAGTGGGAGAAGAAGGTGCCTGAATCTACCATTCAAAACCAGCAAGAAAAGTCAGTTCGGATGAATCTGGACGAGCAAGCAGTGCCACCACCGTTGATAGAAGTGGTGGGTGACAACGATGAGTACACAATCGAAGAACGAGACAGACTGAAAGCTGAAATAGAAGCCTTGAGAACTGCTAAAAAGGCGGAGTTAGGCTTGAAAGAAAAATCGAAAGTGTCAGCCATTCACCACACTGACAATCCAAGGGAGAATGATCCGTCAGCAAAAACTCATTTGAGTGGCAAAAAGACCCATGTCAGCTCAAAAAAGTCTCACCGGTCTAAACCAGTAGAGAACTCAGATTCTGAGTCCTATAGCAGCTCCTCGAATGAGGATGGACTTGAGGAGTCCCTGTCATCCAGCAGTGATGAGGGTAGATCTAAGAAAAAGCAAAAGTTGGTTAAAAAGTATTCAAGAAAGAGGGACAGGCATGGAAGGTTTAAAATACATCTGGGAAAAAGGTCGTCTCACAGCCACAGCCATAGCTGGAGGCATGTGGATCATCTGCTTATGGATCCCTTTGCTTTCCATGATGAGCCAGGTATTTTTGCAACACCTAATGAAGACACTGTCTTTAATCGTGGCCGAAATTGGAGACAATCTCCATTGTCCTCCAAAATACTGTCCGGAAACCTTCCTAAGAGGTTTGACAGTATTAAAATGGAAAAGTATGATGGGAGCAAGGATCCAGATAATCATTTGGAACAATTTAAAATTTTTATGATGAATTTTGACGATGATGACAAGTTGCTTTGTAGAGCCTTCTCCCAATCTTTTACGGGGAGTGCTTTGAAATGTTACAATAGCCTACCACAAGGGTGTATTAGGAACTTCGATACGTTCTGGGTGGCCTTCCAGAGGCAGTTTGTTGGAAGTAAAAAGGTGAAGGGCAATGAAGACACTATTATCTATTGTGCCCAAGAGCTAAATGAATCATTGAAAGACTATATAAGTCGGTTCGTAAATACAAAGAATGGGTTAGCTGATTTCTTTGAACAAGTAGCAATAACTTCTCTGAAACAGGGTTTGAACCCTGGGAATCTAACCGATTCGGTAACCCAGAAGAAGGCCATGACGTGGGGCGGTTTGCTGAACCAGGTGGGAAAACAAATCAATGTAGATGAAACGAAAAAGATTAGGGTGCACAGGAAAGTGAGATCTGCCCCAGCTGCACCAAACCAGAATCAGTCCGGATACAAGGCTAAGGAAGCCGGACAGGGTCCCAACATGGCCAAGGCTCAATCTCACCCTGCTCCAGCTCAAAATCAGCAGTCCAGAAATAAGCGAGGACCTTGGGTCCAACCGGATTGGTTTTCCGAATTGAAAGAGAATGTGGCAACCATCTATGACAAAACAAAAGATGAGGTGCATTTTAGGAAGCCGGCAGCGCTTCAATCTCCTAGGGAAAGTCGTAATACTTGTTTTTATCAATATCATCATGATATTGGCCATAACACAGATGACTGCATTGCTTTGAAACAAGAGGTGTATAATTTGATTGAAAGAGGAAAATTAGGTGCCTATATCAAGAGAAGAAGTGGGAATATGCCTGATAATGCTCATCGGACCGGCCCAACAAATAATGCAGGGACATCGGCTCCGGACAGGGCCATGGTAATTATCGAAAGATTTGATGTAGAATCAGAGTATTTGGATCCTGATCCAGCCCGGAATAAGGTGGGTGTTATAACAGAGCACACCAAGACGGTGTCTGGGCTCATAATATTTTTTGAGTCACTTACCATATTCGGGGGGAGACACAATGAATGTACCAACTACTTCTTCAAGAAAGAGGCATGTTCACACTCTGGCTACTCAGTTAGAGGGAGGCATGTCCTCCTATCAATCCCAAATTCCTTTTCCCTTCATTATTTTTGATGAAGATCACTTGAGAGACATAGCTGGTCCTCATGAAGATGTTGTGGTGATAGGAGCATCGATTAGAGGCAATGACATTAGGCAAATTTTGGTTGACACTGGCAGCTCAGCCAACATCCTTTTTTTAAGTTCCTATAAACAAAGGAAGAATCCGGCAGTGATTCAGCGTTCAAACAAGTCCATTGTGGGTTTCAGTGGAAGCTCTGCGGACGTGGTCGGGGAGTTTGAAGAAGAGGTTTTGTTGGGCAAGGGCCCTTTCAAGAAAATGGTCAGGGTACTTTTCGTTGTGGTAGATTGTCCCACATGCTGTAATGCGATCTTGGGAAGGTTTTGGCTCTCCAGGATGCATGTTGTGGCATCAACAGTTCACCAATATTTAAAATATGTTGTTCAAAGACAAGTGGGAGTTGTCCGGAGTAGCCAAAAGATAGCAAGGGAATGCTATGCAACTGCGCTTGCCCCTAAAACTCTGGGGGCAGTCCGAGTAAACGAATATTAGCAGTTGGTGGGGCCCTCTGCGGGTGAGGGTGAAATTGATGACCCCAGAGAGACCTCTGGTGTTTTGATTCCGATTGAAGAGGATGAAACCAACTCTATGGCTGAAAGAAGAAATGTCAAAATTGGATCTAAGATGACATCAGAATAAAAAAGAAAAGTGTTATCCTTTTTAGCAAACCACCAACATGTTTTTGCTTGGTGTAATGCTGATGTAACCGGAGTGCATGCGAATGTTATATCACACCAATTATCCATCCAGAGGGATGTAACACCTATTGTACAAAAAAGAAGAGCATTCTCTAAAGAAAAAGCTGATGTCATAGTTCAAGAAGTTGACCGACTCACCAAAATGGGGCACATAAAGGAATCTCAATATCCTTTATGAATGGCCAATCCAATATTAGTCAAAAATATAAATGGGAAATGGCGAATGTGTATCGACTTTACTGACCTCAATCGGGCTTGCCCAAAAGATCTGTATCCAGTTCCCCAGATAGATCAGTTGATAGACTCCACATATGGGAATAAGTTATTGTCCTTCATGGATGTCTTCTTCGGTTATAATCAGATACAAGTGGATCTGAAGGACCAGGAACACACTACTTTTGTTACAGATAAGGGCCTCTATTGTTACAAGGTGATGCCTTTTAAGTTGAAGAATGCTGGGGCTACCTATCAGAGGTTGGTGAATAAAGCGTTCGCTGATCAAATTAGGAGAAATATGGAAGTATATATTTATGACATGATGGTGAAGAGCGTGGAAGAATAATTACACTTGACAGATCTTCAAGAAACTTTTGCCAACTTGGTAAAAGTTAATTTAAAGTTAAATCCAGAAAAATGTGTTTTTGGAGTACATTCCGGGAAGTTTTTGGGGTATGTGATAAGTGAGAAAGAGATACATCTGGATCCAGACCAGCTTAATGCCTTATTACAGATGGATCCACCTCGAAATATTAAAGAAGTGCAAAGGTTGACAGGAAGGTTGGCTACTCTAAATCGTTTTATCTCAAGGTCTTCGGATATGTGTGCCCATTTTTCCAGACTTTAAAGGGTGCTAAAGACTTTAACTGGTCTCCACAGTGCGACCAAACGTTCAATGAAATAAAAAAGAATTTATCTTCCCCCAAGACTCTCTACAAACCTATTGATGAAGAGACATTGTACATATATTTAGCAGTGTCCGAATGTGCTATAAGTGCGGTACTAATAAGGGAGGTGGACAGTTATCCTCGTCTGGTGTACTACATCAGCAAGAGCCTGATGGATGCTGAAAAAAGGTACTTGAAACTTGAAAAACTAGCACTAGCTTTGGTGATTGCTGCCAGGAAAATGAGGCCCTATTTTCAGTCTCATTCTATTGTCGTCCGGACGTCTTTTCCTTTGAAAAATGTTCTTAAGAAGGCTGGCATATCAAGTAGGATGACCAAGTGGTCAGTAGAATTGAGTGATTATGATATTTATTTTGCCCCTCAAACTGCAATCAAAGCTCAATATGTTGCTGATTTCTTGGTCGAATTCCATTCGGACAGAAGTACTAAACAAGCTGCAGATGAAAAAACTAAAAAGATATGGGTTGTCCGAACAGATGGTGGATCAAGTACCATGGGTTATGGTGCTGGGATATGTTTAACCTCTCCATATGGTGATAAGTTATACCAGGCTATATATTTTGCTTTTAGGGCTTCTAACAATGAGTCCGAGTATGAAGCTGCTATAGCTGGTATGAAACTAGCCTTTCTATGTGGGGCTAAAAGAATCAGGTTAATGAGTGATTCTCAGCTTCTTGTCCATCATGCCCAAGGTCAATCTGAAGCAAAGAAGGAGCAGTTGATTAAGTCCTTGTTCATCCTTAAAGAAGTAGCAGCCAACTTTAAAAATATTAGCTATGAGCACATACCTAGATCGGAGAACACACTAGCAGACTCCTTGGCAACCATAGCATACTCTGAATCCTACCCATGGATTCATGTGCAAGAATTCCTATCCATTAAACCCAATCAGGGAAAAGAAGAGGAGGAAAGCTTAAGTATACAAGTGGTTCAACCTTAAGACTGGAGGTGTCCTCTTCTTCAATACATTTCGGATGGCATTTTGCCCCCGGAAAAAGCAGTGACAAGGAAAGTGAAGCATAGGGCTCGTGGTTTTTTAATCATAAGAGACAACATTTACAAGAAGTCTTTTAGTAGACCTCTATTGCGTTTTTTGGGGATTGAGGAGTCCCAAATAGTGCTATCCAAACTACATGATGGTGAAGGATCAGCACACTGTGGCTATAGAGCTTTAACCCAAAGGGTTTTGTTGGCCGGATACGACTGGCCATCCATAATGGGAGATGCCAAAGAATTAGTAAAGAAATGTGACCCATGCCAAAGGTATGGTAATGAAATTCATACCTCAGCCGTCCCATTGGAGTCAATTTCTGAGCCAGTGCCATTTGCTCGCTGGGGACTGGACTTAGTAGGGTCTCTACTGATGGCATCCAGAGGGTGCAGAACTATTATTGTGACCACTGATTATTTTTCCAAGTGGATAGAAGAAGCCCCCCTGGCAGGAACTACTTCGAAAGCGGTTATAAAATTTATCATGTCTAACATATGTTACAGATTTGGGGTTCCACAAAAGATGACCACAGATAATGGGCCACAATTTGATAACAAGGATATGGAGAGTTTTTGTACCTCTAGGGGCATTCAGCATTGTTTCTCTTCTCCTTTCCATCAACAAGAAAATGGACAAGTTGAAGTGGCAAACAAAACCATTTTCTCTGGTCTCAAAAAGAATTTAGAAGGGACTGCTGGAAAGTGGCCAAGCTATTTACAAAAAAGTATTATGGGCGTACCGTACTACTCTTGAGCTGCTATACAAGAATCTCCTTTTTCTTGGTATATGTGATGGATGCAATTGCTCCTGTAGAAGCAACTCTTCCATCATACAGAGTCCACATTTTTTTCCGAATAGGCTGGTGAAGTGGCAGTCAGAAGTCAATTGGACTTAATAGAAGAAAAAAAGGTTAAGGCTCATTTAGAGCCACCCATTATCAAGGTTTGATGAGGAGCATGTTTGCTTCCAAAATCAATAGAAGGGATTTTCGATCGGGGGACAAAGTATTGAGAAAAGTATTCCTACATACTAAGGAGAAGCAGTTTAGCAAGCTAGCTCCAAACTGGGAAGGGCCCTATGAGGTCTCCAAAAAAATTAAGCCTGGGACATACAGGCTTCAAGACAAAAATGGAAGAATCTTAAACCACCCCTTGAATATTGAACACCTCTGGTTGTATCTGGAATAAAATTCATGTAAATTTCTACTTGTTTAAAGTCTATGTAAATATTACGGGGCATACTCTTTCCTACTCTGGTGGCGCATGGAGGTTTTAATAAGGTGTCCGGGTTTTTCAATAAAATTTGATGCCTTCTTAAAACATTCGGAGTGTTTTGATTTGCAGTTTCTTAAAAGTCTTCTAAGGATCTTTCACAGATCAGATGGATCTAGTGGAATGATGACCATTTAACATTTGTCATCGGAGATTTTAAACACTCTCATCTTACATACTTGTAAAAAAAATAAGGGCTCTTTAAATATCACCCACATAAATTTAACAAATATGAAACATAGCAAAAATTTAGCAAAGTGAACCTATCCGGCTAAAACCGAATGATAATATTAAAACACAAAATATGCCTTGGCCATCCAAGGACTTTGAGTTTAAAGAAAGCCTTAACCGGACTCAAACCGGACGCAGTTACAAGAATGCCTTGGCCTTCCAAGGACTTTAATATTTTATAAGTATAAGAAAAACAAAAAAATAGTTAAAGTATCAGGGCTAACTCCCTTTCAATGTTCCCACATCGTCTTTCTTTTTGGGATCTTTGGATTCATCACTGGAACTCTCCCCAGTTCCTTCCTCCTCATCAGTAGTGGAGTCTATTCCACTATTATAGCCATGTCGATGACCTTCCGCCATAGTATGAAATGGGAGGTCCTCAAACTTCACACACCTCCATAAATCTCCAAGGGTTCGCTTCAGAAATTTATGGTGGACAAGAAGTATCGTGTCAGATTTGACCTCTGCATCTCTTACCTCCAGGGAGTCTATCACATTGTTGGTATACTCATCGATCTTGGCCTGAATGTTTGTTTCCTAATCTTTCACCAAATCCTCTTTCTCCTTGGTGACCCTGGACACAACTTCTTCGAGAGAAGTCTTGCTAATAATGACAACATAAAGATTCAGCGTCTCATCAATGAGCTCCTTACCAAGAAATGCACCAACAAAGGTAAAATTTTTGAGCACATTCGGGGAATGTCTATGATTTCCCAAAAGTTAAAGACAATAGGCATAAACTTATCTGCAGAATTTGCAGTTGAGTTCACTTTTCAATCTTAACGAAAAAGTTTAAACACTCTAAGTCCACTTATAATTGCATGCTAGAAAAATGGACACGGTGCACAAGAGGTCAAAATGCTTAAAAGGATAATGCCTGAAATAAACATGATAGTGTCGAAGAAGCGGTTATGGCATAAGCAAAAAATTAGATTACAAAATACTAAGCAATGATCCGACTAAGAAACAAAAGCACGAAGAATCAAAGGCTAGTCAATGTTTTTTCTGCAAGAAGAAAAGACATCTAAAGACGGACTACCAGAAACGTCGGGCTTACATGTTAAGAAAAGTTACTCTCACATCTTTGGTTGTTTCATAAAGTAATCTCATTTTGGTGGAAATAATATATGGTGGGTTGATTTGGTTGAAACAACTCATATATATATATATTTATTTTTATGGTACAGTTAAGGAGAAAAATGATAAGTGAGGATGAAAGATCCATTTTCATAGGAGATGGGAGCTCATGTCATGTGTTGGAAATTTGTGATTTGAATTTAATAGTTTCGACTAGACATGTATTATTTTTAGAGAATGTCATATTTGTTCTAAATTTCCATACTAATTTTAGACTTGTGTGTATATTCTTGTGTGTTGGGGAATTGTAAATTAACTCCCTCTTATAATGATATTATTGTTGTTCGTGAAAGTTTGATAAATAAACATAATTTTTATTTATTAAATATTGTTAATAATCACAAAATTTCCATAAATGCACAATTTGTAGCAAATAAGATTACTAAATTCGTAAAATTCTCTAAGATATGGCACAATGAATTAGGTCATATATCCAAAACATAGGATGGAAACGATTGTGGCTAACCTTTTTTATTAGGTCTTTAAGACTACTTTAATTTCGGTAAATTTATCGAGTGTCTCAAAGGGAAATAAACTAAAACCAAAAGGGTAGGGGGATATAGAGCGACTTAATTCTTAGAATTGATACATTCTGATATCAATAGACCATTTCCAAAAGAATCATCGAACGAGAAGTGGCACTTCATATCATTTATAAAAGAATTATATCGTTTAAGATACTTTTACCTCCTTCATGAAAACATCAAGGCCCTAGACAAGTTCAAATATTTTAGGGCCAATTTGTTTTTAAAAAAACAAAAGTATTAAAACCATTAGATCGGACTATGGTGTAAATACTATGGTAGGTATAAAAGATCACGTGAACAACGCCAATGACCATTTGTAAAATAGCTAGAGGAGTGTGTCATAGTCCCTCAATATAAAATGATGTATATGAGAGATGGAACTGTACACTATAGGATATGGTTAGATGTATGATAAGTAATTTATCTCTTCTATTATCTCTTTGGGGGAAGCTATCAAATGTGTCACATATTAACTCAACCTAGTACCCATTAAGGAAATTGTTAGGACCCCATATGATATTTTAAATGAGCACATACCCAATTTAACACATCTGCGTACATGGAAGTGTCCAGTTGATGCGAATGGTTACAAACTTCAGGAAAATAAAATGGACCTAACAATAATTAACTATTTTTTTATTGGTTCTTCAGAATAATTAACAGGTTTTAAATTTTATGATCCTCTCACTAATAGTATATTTGAAACGGGACCGACAACGTCTTTAAATGATGTTGAGTTTGACAAGAAAAATAATGGACTATATTTTCAATTTGAAGAAGAATTCTTAAAGATTCATGAAGGTTTTAATGGATATACTAAAGTATCAGAAGATTGGAATTTAGTTTCAATCATTTCGGTCCCGTCAAAACAATGTTATAATCAGAATAACATTGATGTTGCGCTTAAGGGGTTTAACCAAAATACTATTATGGTCTAGTTAAAACAAGAGGAACCTCAAGTTAATTTTCTGTAATAAGATCAAAATGACATTGTTCATGATGATCAAATTCTACCTCCTTAATAAGTGCAATAATAAGTAATAGTACCTCTAAGAAGGTCTGCGAGAGAAAAAAAGAATGTTAGACATTTAAATTTTATAGTATATCTTCGGGAACATGATGAGTCATGTGCTAAAACTTTAGATGATCCATATGCTAGAAAATATCCATGGAAAGCTTTGATTCTGGGAAGTATATTAATCATATGAAGGAAGAATATAAATCTATGTAAGATAATAAGGTATAAGAACTTGTCCCATTACCTAAATGCAAAACAAAGTTGGTTGTAAGTGGGTTTACAAAAACAAATGCAATTCCATGGGTAATGTGGAAATACATAGAGTACGCTTGTACTGAAAAGTTATACTTAGCATGAAAGGATTGATTTTAACAAAACTTTCTCTTCGTGTCGATAAAATATTCCTTTAAAACAGCCATAAAATTAGTTGCACACTTTGATCTTGAATTTCATCAATGGATGTAAAGACCACGTTTCTCAATGGTAATATTGAAGACATGATCTATATGGTACAACCAAAACACTTTGTGGAAGATAACTCAAAGAATCTTGTATGAAGGCTTAATTTTTTTTATTTATGGGATCAAACAAGTTTCTCATAATTGGTATTACAAGTTCCTTGAGGTGATAGTCTCTTTTAACTTTGAGGTCAACTCGACTGAGTATTGTGTGTTTCACAAGTTCAGTAGGATTAATTTCATACTTTTGATCTTATATATCGATGACATACTACTTGCCTCGAACAATAAGGAATTGCTACACACTACAAAGAGACTTATGTTAGAGAAGTTTCATATAAAAGATTGTAGTGATGCTAGTTTTGTGTTTGGAATCCAAATACACGGGGATCACTCTCGTAGTATTCTTGGATTTTCAAAAAATGCATATATTGAAAGTTTGTTAAAACGGTACAAATTTCAAAACTGCAAACCCCTGAGTACCCCTAGCAAAGGGTGACAGACTGAGTCTGGGTCAATGTCCAAAGATAAAACTTGATCTCAAGGAAATAAAAACGATCTTTTATGATTAAGAAGTTGGGATTTTAATATATGCTCAAGTTTCTACTCTGTCGGACATAACCTTTGCTGTAAATATGTCGGCGATGTATGCAAGTAACCCATAAATGGACCATTATAAGGTAATAAAAAAGGTAACATATTGACATATTTAAGTCAGAAAGGTTGGAGATCATTACGTATTACAACTTATTTTTTGGTGGACGCATAAGTGGAATGTGTTTCGAGAAGCATATTAGGCTTTGAACAGTACATCGTCCCTCGACTATCATGTTTGGTGGCAGATAGTCCCTTGACTTTCAAATGTCCGTTGACAGTCCCTGGACTATCCTGTTTGGATAAAGTTAATCCACCAGATCCTCTGATCCATGAGAGGCCAAGTGTCACCAGGTGGCAAGTGACAGGTGGTAACCTCTCATGGATCAGAGGATCTGGTGGACTAACTTTATCCAAACGCAATAGTCCAGGGACTGTCAACGAATATTTGAAAGTAAAGGGAGTATGTGCCACCAAACGTGATAGTCGAGGGACGATGTACTGTTCAATGCCAGCATATTATTATTAGTCGGGGATTCAATATCTTGGAAAAATGTAAATAAAAAACTTATTGCATTATCCACTATGGAGGTAAAATTTGTTGCGTGCTTTGAGACAGCAAACCCGTCATCATAGTTGCAGAATTTTGTCACCGAATTGCGTGTAGTACAAGTGCTGGAAGGTCCGATAAGGTTGTACTACGATAATAATTCTATAGCGTAGTACTCTAACAATAATATGAGCCACTCTAAGTCCAAACACATAGATATAAAGCTTATACCTGTTAAATAGAGAGTTTAGATCGGTCAGATAAATATACAGCACATCGACACAAACTCCATGATAGTGGATCCTCTTACAAAGGCGGTATTGCCTAAGCTTTTACAGAAACACACCATCAATATAGGTGTAGTTGATTTGGAGGATTATTAGTTTATGTGAGAGTTTTGTAATACATATCGATGTTATTTGCGATGTTATATACATAAATGGTTATTGCAATATATATGATGGGTTATATTTATTGACATTTATAACTTTATTATATCTCTAAAAACAGAACCATTTAAGAGTAGATATATATGATTACAAACTATATAACTGTTAAACTACACAACATAATTGGCTCAAGTAATTGACTAGTAAAATAATGCGATTAGTGTTGCATCCGATTGTTTCCCATTACGAGAACAATGTCTTTAGTCCTTTATTTCTTATTGATCATGTACAAGGTTGTACCAGTCGCATACTGACAATAGATTCAGGGTACCCATTGAAGTTGAATATATGATTGCATAACATATGACTGTAGAAATGGGAGATTTTTGGGATATATATGGACTAATATGCTAAATATATATTCGGTCATTTTCTTCAAATAACCCAATAGTAAAAGAAATCAGATTAATTATATTGTATATAATTAATTAGTTGTTAGACCTATAAATTAGAAGTACATCATAGACTAATAAGTGTGGTAACCATGTTGAGTTTGTGAAATGTGATGAACTGAGCTCAAATCTCAACACTTCAATATGAATTGATAATTCAGGGACTAACTTGATAAAATCAATTTAGTGAATTATGGCCCTCGATCACAAAGCGGTATAAGTTATGGGCTTTATACAACTAGGATTTTAGCTATATTTTATTATAAAATGAATAACTAGGATTCATACATTCTTTCAACCTAAATCCAAAAAGATTTTTTGCCGTTTTTAGTGAGAGGAAGACTAACAATTGTTTAGCAGAAAGAAAGTCTTCAAAAACTATAAAGTAGGAAAAATAGAATCTTAAAAAAATGATCAAACAGACAAAATAATAAATCTCCTCACTTTATTCTACCTTAGAAATCATATAGAGAGGGTAATAAATTTCTACATGTGTATTGAGACGATTCAATCAATTTTATAATTGAGTACCAAGTGCTAACTCATTCTAAAAATAAATCTAATTTTAATTTTAAGTTTAAGTTTAAGTTTGAAAATGTGAAATATTAACCTTGATTAAATACGTGACTAACCATTATAAAAATACTATATTTGCATGAAATATAAAACTTAGATTTATAGTTGTATAGATAAATGACTAACAAAAATAAAATAATAATTTTAGTATATTATTGTTATCCAAATAAAAAACATTTATTGAATAATTCAAAACAAAAAAAACATAAAATAAAATATTAATTTAAAATAACAATATTATTATTATTATTTATAAATGATTTAAAAAATGATATTATTGTTATGATTTTTTTATTATATTAATTTGAAGCTCAAATTATTTAAAAAATGGAAAATAAAATAGCAATATTTATCATAAGAGATTTTTTTCATGAGAGTAATATTTTATTTCTAGTAATATAATATTTATTGTAACAGAAATTAATTAAATATGTATATTAAAGATTTTTGTACGAACTAGATAGATTATCACACGATTTATTATCTTTAGTTAAAAGTTTTTAATCAATGTGGGCTCGAATATCTACCCCAAAACTTGTGCTGAATGCATGTGAAGTGTTAATATAGTTACAAATTTGTCCAAAAATGTGTCTAATCATTTTTTGTGATTTTTTTTGGAAATGAATACAATTTATAGGAAAAAAAAGTTATATTTGTATTTTACCATGGATGATGGTGCCAGATCCTTAGAGAATTTGTAGACTATAATAAATTTAGAAACAAAGTTTGTATATGTATATGAAAATCGGGAGACTAGGATGCAAGAAGATGAATGGTTGTGCTCTATGACATAGACTTAAAAAATTTAATGTTCCATATTTTTCATGTTTTTATTATGATAAATAAATTACACACGATTGTTAGCTTTAATTGAATTTGGTTTGGGTAATTTTTCCAGTTCTAACACGATCATTTACAAGACGATTACCACTTGCATATATATGATATAATCAGAAGCGAAGTTGTGCAATAACGTCAATCTTATATAGTTTTTTTTGTGCATGAGAATTTTATGTCCAATGGTCTATAGCTCAATATTTATATTATTAGAGGATATTCAGTCTATAAGAATCATGTAGAGACATAGGCTCATGGTGAAGAGACTCTAAAAATAAATAATTCTGAAGGTTTTTTTGCCTCAAAAAATGAAAGGAGAGATGATTCTTCTAAAAACAAGGCTGTGTTCACAGGTTCACCTTCCAATAAGGCTAATTTGAATTATGATGAGATTAAAATAGTGTCTTTCACACGAGCTAAGTAGAAGATGATATAGATAAGATATTCCACGGGAAACAAAAAGGCTCAAACCAAAGATCTATAGAAATATGTATCAGCTGCAAGTGTTCTAGACTTTTGTTGCTGGGATTGTTAGCTCAAGAGATATTAAATTAAAAACAAAATTGGGGTACCGACACCAAAGTCTTCTTTTGTGAAGGAAATCACAATTTCTCATATCGAAGCTATAGTTTTAAAATCCAGTAATAAACCTTTGACTAGCAAATATTTAGAGCTAAAAGTTTGCGAAAAGAGTAGCGATAAGGTGGGGAAACCCATATATTCACCTTACAATGAGACAATACTTCCTCATTCTAAAAGGTATATTGTAAATATATCTAATACTGAAGTTCCTAGCAATGACCACGTGGGTCCAAATTTGGCAACCAAGTGTAAGAATGGTGGATCCAACTTTACTCCTTTGTGATAAGAGTTCATTTAATGAGTTGGTTTTTATAATTGATGTATCTCATTCCTCCAATGAAGGAGTTATTATTGGTGAATGGGGTTCCCAACCAGTGATGGAACTCATAATATTGGTTAGGTTTTCTGGAGCACATATCCTTGAGTTGGAACCAATATTTAAACTTTGTTAGTCAATCCTCTATTTTTAGAAACATAATAAAATTTAAATACAATACACAAGAACATACACTATGCCAATCTCGAAATACATCATTCACATACCACATACAACAAAAACTGACATTGACAATAAAAAGTTAAATAGAATAAACATCACACACACAACCAACTCAAACACTAAATTCACAAAAATAGATATCACCACATATCACATCAAATAATGAAAAAAATACTAAACAAAGACACAATCATCCTATACATTCTATGCCAACCAGAGAAAAAAGTGGTATAGTTAAACCTAATCTAGTATATTTTAACCTAACCATAACCTACTCAATATATCTACAGTTTCTACCTAACCATATGAGACTTTGAACGATCCTAACTGGTCTAAGGCGATGCAAGGAAAATACAAGGCACTACAACTTAACCACACCTGGTTCCTAGTTTATTGGGCACTTACGATGAAAATTGTAGGTTGTAAGGGGATTTTCAAGCTAAAATAAAACCTAAATGGATCTCCACAATGGTATAAGGCCATATAATGTCTAACGGGTTCCACCAAACCCTTTGTTTTGACTTTACTAAAACCTACAACCCTGTTATAAAAGCTTTCACCATAAGAATTATCCTAGATCTAATTAATACTGAAGAGTGTGATGTAAGACAACTTGACATAAACAATATGTATCTAAATGGAGACTTATCTATAAAAATATTTATACTACATCGTAATTTATCCTACCAAGGATTTATATGTTTGTAAACTTAACATGGCTCTATACGGTCTAAAGCAAGAACTGGAGTTTGATATGATAACATCATGCACACCTTACTTCATTATAAATATCTCAATTTAAAATTAGACTACAACTCTAATTATACACTATTAATCATATTAGTGTATGTAGACAACATAATCGTCGTCGGCTATCACATAAAATGTTATGCAAACATTAAAAAATAAATACATAAATGTTACATTTTTACATAATGATATGAGTCAAATTCATTTATTCTTGGGCATAGAAGTTTGCAAAAATAACATGGGTATCTATCTTATTCAAACTAAGTATATCAATGACTTATTCATGCATGAATGCTCGTATTTTTCCAAGCTTTGTGTCATTCCCCTAAATATTGGTCATTATTCTTCAATATATGATAAAAATCCACTAGCAAACCATATATCATACACAAGAACATTGGGCTCTTTGCAATATCTATTGCACACTCGAGCATATATTGCTTACATAGTAAATAACCTCATTAAATTTCAACAAAATCACTCAATCTTCAATGTTTATCCTTTTGTTTAAGGGGAAAATCAAATAATATCACTCAAGCAAACAAAGCAATCACGAGAGATTAGCTTCTCAAATAATCACGAGAGTTTAGCTTCTAGAAGAATCACGAGAATCGCCAAGACTTTAATCGAAGGGTATGACTAAACCATTCTTCTAAAAATAAAAGTGGTTCGAAAAAAATGAATTTTTGTTTTGTTTTTTAGTCTTTTATTATTTTACCTTTTTGACATAATGTATATAAGTGTGAACCCACCTCAACTAGTAAAAGGTCTTTTAGGAGTGTACCAAAGGTAACTCCATGCAGGTCCTGTGGTCCAAAGTGGACAATATCGGACAACACCTTGCTAATCTGTGAGACCCGTTTCATATTGATTATAACATTAATTTTTTGTTCTTGAAAAAATAAAGTGATGAATCTTGAGTTTTTGAGATTTTGCTTCTATATAATGTTTATAAAGAAGATGAAGTCGGGAAGACGATAGGTAGTAAGATGATTTTGAAATTTGAGGCTGGTCAATATATTTAGTGGTGCAACGTTCTAGTCTGGTTCGCTGTGTTTGCTCGCTTCTATTGTAGCTGCCTAGCCTCTTTGACCATAATAGTCTTAGCTCATTTGTATTGCTTTGTCTGCACTTGTTTGGCTAATTTGCACTCATCCTCCTTTCGTTCGTATGCTACTTTGCTTATAATTTTTTCAACTCCCTGAATTTGTCATGTTGATTATATTTGTATTCCGACACTTTCAATTATTTATTTATAATTTGAGTAAGATTAAAGTCTATTTACTTTCTTCTTATATTCTTTGACGACTTCTAATACTTTCCGAAATGTGTCCATGTATTTTTACGAGTAATAAGAAGTTTTATACATAAACAACTTCAACGTACTCTTGCAACTGCATTTTTACTCAGATGGTAGTAAAAAATAAACTAAGCAGTAAAAGATTAAATTGTGTCCCTAATTCCAGCTTGGTTCACCTTAACCAATCAGATGCAAATATAAAAATTCTGAATCCGATACGACTGTATATATGAGAATGAATCAAATAGTACACATTGTGCAATTGTTAGCAATCCCCATATAACAGAATTTTGTGACTAAACGTAATAAACAAAAAGTATATTCAAAATAAATAAGAAAGAAATTATTCACATCATCCCAAAACTCTCTAATACACTTTTCATTAAAACTGAATTAATAATCATTTTTTTAATGATAATAATAAAATAACAGGCTTCGATAAAGATGTATCTAAACGGTTATAAAATACCATTAAAAAGGGTAGCTTTAAGTTTCTCAATGCCTGGACTAGTGAGGACAGCTTTCTGGGTACTGTTAGTCAGAATTGGAGTTTAAGGTGTAAAGGTAACCCTAGTCAGGTCTTCTGGTACAAGCTTAGAAGACTCAAAGCTTGTCTCAAGGTTTGGAATGTTAAGGTGTTTGGTAATATTTTTAGCAAGGTAAAGGAGACGGCTGATTTGGTTAGGGAGATGGAGAACAGTCATTTGCTGAATAATACTCAGGATTCGAAGGCTGATCTTTCCAGAGCTAACAACATGTACATCAAAGCTCCAAGGAATGAAGAAAGTTATTGGCATCAGAAGTGTTATAATAGTTGGATTAAGAATGGGGATGGGAACACAAAGATCTATCATGCTTTTGTTAAGAAGAAAAGATGTCGTAATGTGATCAAAGGCATTAAGGATGAGGGTGTTTGGATTTACAATCCTGATGACATTGCTATTTCTGCTCATAATTACTTCAAAAATATTTTAGCCCCTAATTCTAATACTAACATGGTTTATGATATGCAGCAGGATGCCATTTTTAGTAACATTCCTAGGTTGGTCTCTAATGAGGACAATGACTCAATCACTAAGCAAACTACCAAGGATGAAGTTTGGAATGTCATCAGCACGATGAGTAATGATAGTGCTCCTGGTTTGGATGGCTTTAACATCTTTTTCTTTAAATCTTATTGAGCTAATATTTGTGATGACCTTTGCAGGGCTATTAATTCTTTTCTTAATGGTACGGTCTTACCTGATGGTGTCTATGCCACTGGCATCTGTTTAATTCCTAAGTGCCCTAACCCAATATCTTGGAACAGTTTCAGGCCTATAAGTTTATGTTCTATGTTTAACAGAATTCTTTCCAATGTTATAAACTCTAGGCTATCTTATATTTTACCTAAGATTGTATCTAAGATGCAGGGGGCTTTTGTTAAGGAGAGGCTCATTCACGAGAACATCCTTATTGCAAAGGAGATGATGCATGACATAAATAGAAAGCCTAGTTCAGGAGATGTCTTGATTCAGTTAGACATGACCAAGGCCTTTGATAGGCTTTCCCATGATTTCATTCTTAATGTGCTATCTTGTTTTGGTTTCAATGATAAATGTGTTTCTATCATTAAGAGTATGATATCTAATGTTCAAATTTCTGTTCTTATTAATGGTTTGGCCACAGGATATTTTCATCAAAAGCAAGGGTTAAGGCAAGGAGACCCTTTGTCTCCTAGCCTGTTTATCCTGGCTGAAGAGGTTCTTCTGCGTGGTCTTTACAATTTATTCAAAAATAACAAGCATTTTCAGTATGCAACTAGATCAACTTACCTGGTGCCTTGTTTGGCTTTTGCTGACGACATCTTGGTCTTCACCAACTGCAAGCCTTCCTCCATCTCTGCTTTAAGTAACTTCCTGGACAAGTATCAGCAATTGTCTGGTCAGTCTATCAATAAAGGAAAGACTAAGCTTATTGTTTCTAGTAAAACTACTCACTTATCAACTAGCAGACTCAATATTCTTTCTGATCATAGTCCCGAGGCTCTTCCTTTTAGTTATCTTGGAATTACTATCTCTAAGAATAATAAAGGGATGAACTATTGTTCTTTAATTAAAAATATTCATGATAGAGTTTCTGATTTGGGACACTATTAATCTTTCTTTTGCTGGCAGAATATCTTTGATTAGTAGTGTGCTTATGCCTATTCTATACTATTGGATGCACAACTCTCTGATCCCTAATTCTATCATCAAGAATTTGGAGACTTGTTTCAACAGGTTTCTTTGGAGATCAAGTTACAATGAGAAGACTATTCATTGGTCTACATGGAACAAGCTCTGTAATCCTTACTCTGAAGGGGGTTTAAACTTTAAAAATCTTAATGACATGCAACTTGTTTTTTCTTATAAACTATGGTTCATCCTCAGGAAGAACAGTTGTCTTTGGTCTAAGCTGATTCATAACACCTATTGCTCTGAAGCTCATGTCATTAAGGCTAAGTGTAAAGGCTCTGATTCTACTGTTTGGAAACAAATTACATCTATCAGGCATGAGGCTGAGAAGCATGTTAAATGGAAGCTTGGTGAGGGTGGTATGGATTTTTGGTTGGAGGAATGGCATGATCCACCTCCCCTGATAAGTGACTCTAACCCTTGCTCCTGGTTTCTTAAAGCTAATGTCAAAACGTTTTGGAAAGCTAATAATTAGGACTTTAGTACTCTGATTACAACTCTTTCTCCTGCTAGAATTAATCACATTTCTAAGTATAGTGTCAATCCTACATGTTCTGATAAAATCTTTTGGAAGCTATCTAATAGCCAGGATTTTAACACTAATGTTACATGGGATAACATTAGAAATCATTCTTCTAAATCTGGTATATGTCAAAGGATTTGGGGCTCATTTGTGCCTAAAAATTTTCTTTTCTTTGTTGGAAGCTTCTTAAAGGCTATATATCGATTGACAGTATCCTTATGCGAAGGCACATTCAAATTGTTTCAAAATGTCAGTTCTGTAACACCATTAAGGATAAGAATCATCTTTTCGTGCAATGCCATTACGCTTGGTAAATTTGGAACTATTTTAGCTGTGTTTTTAATGTTAAGATATGCAGATATATGGTTCTGTCTCATATTATTAGATCATGGTTTTGGCTTACTAAAAAGAACAGACACATCTCTCATCTCATCCCTCAGACAATCTGTTGGATCATTTGGAGAAGTCGTAACCATTCTAAGTACAAAGGCTCTTTTGAGTCTGTTAAGTCTGCTATTGATAGAGTCATCTATATCATTAATAGTATAGATGCATCTAAAATGATTAACAACAAACTATGGACTAATGCTCATCATGCTGCTTCTGTTCTAGGGTGTAAATCTATTGATATCAAGAAGAAAACTCCAATGTACCTTAGATGGATTGCTCCTAAGCCTGGCAGGCTGAAACTCAATGTTGACGGTGCTTGTAACGCTTTTGGTGAGGCTAGCAGTGGTGTGCTGTTCAGAAACTCTGAGGGGGATATTGTCCTTGGTTCTGGTAGGCTGCTGGGAAAGCTCAACCCTCTGTTTGCTGAAATTGGTGCGCTCCTTGAAGGGTTGATCGTCTGCAAGCAGAAGGGGTGGTCTGAGGTTGATGTTGAATCCGACAGTGAGGTGCTGATTAATCTGTTAGCAAATCGAAGGGAAGCCTGGTATCTCCAATCTTCGCTAAATACTTGTAGAGGGCTGATTCATCCTAGAATGACAATTCGCTTCATTTCTCGGATCCAAAACCAATGTTCTGATTGGATCGCGAAGTATTCTCTTGCTTCCAAAGCTAATATGAGTTTCTCCACAGCTACTGCTCCTAACCATCTCAGATCGTTATCCCTTCTTAAAAGCTTGGGATTGGGCTATGTTTCTTAGCTCTGAGGTGGGTCTGATTCTTTTGGATTTAGGGTTTGATTTGCTTGGTGAAGGTTGAAGAGGCTGATTTGGGGCTGGTGATTGCTTCTCGTGGTTTCAAGAGGAAACCCTAATTTTTGGTCCTGATTTGCTTACTGGAGGGAGGTTTTTGGCGCCATCTCAAGTTTTCTAATTTTTGAAAATTTTTGGTTTTCAATTTAATACCTCAAATTTGTAATTTCTTTCAATTGTATCCCATACATTGAAATGTTGTTATTTCTTTCCTTTAAGTAATAAAAAGTTCTACTTGCTAAAAAAAACGGTTATAAAATATTATTAAATGTAAAGGTATCATCATTTTAATTTTTACTTATCATATTTTCTCTTCAATTTTTATGGTACTAATATGGAACCTATTGTAATTTAGAACTTTTATTTATATATATATATTCCTTCGTTGAGTCCTTAACGAATCATTTACCAAGAAAGCCAAAAATGCATTTCCTCCTCAAGTTCAAGACTATCCTTTTTGTCTTGGCATTCCTTCGTTACGCAGAGGCGTCTAGAAATATAGGTAACTTTTTTTCTTAAATTTATGAGACTAATTTTTCTCTGTCTCTTAGAATTATAAACCGGTCGGAAAGCCATGGAATATTTGATAATTTTGTTTGAAAAAATTCTAAATTCTAAATTCTAATTATTGTAATTTATTTTATAGAAAATGCTTTTTACTAGATGAATTTATTATAACAAATCCAAAGTTTATTGTAAATATAATTATTGATGTACTAATAAATGTTTATGAGTCTATCAAATAACTTATGTAATTATACTATTTCAGGAGCTGTTACTTCTTCTTCGGTCGGGCATGAAAATGGACTGTGGATAGGTGATAGATTTCATCTGTACATTACTAACGCATTGACCAAAAATCCGCTACTTCTTCATTGCAAATCGAAAGATGATGATTTAGGTGCTCTGATTCTTCAGATCGGACAACAAAAATCATGGGTTTTTCGTGAAACTTTTAATCATACGACGTTGTTTTGGTGCTATTTTCTTCAGGGAAATCAAGAGATTAATAATGAAGTTTTCAATGATAGAGATGATCTAATGCTTGGTATGTGTGACCGGGATGGCCATAAAAACTGTGTTTGGAGAGTTCAAGACGATGGTATATATTTACTTGATTCTCCTCATTCCAGCTATACTCTGTGGTACAAATGGAAACAAGTGTAATTAATCAGCATTAATATATATATACCTTATAATCAATAATAATACAAATAAATGTATGAATCATATTTAAGGATCTTTATTAAAATGTAACCTTTATTAAACAATGAAACCAAATGTTTTGGTATTTATTAATGAAACGACTGCATATTAAAAATCCGTTTTGTTTTTTTATTAATAGTGGTTACAAACCCGTTTTTCTTAATATCTATAAACTTTTTATGCAATGAAAAGTTTTTATTTTTTTATTTACGCTACTATTAATCTTTAAACATAATTATATATTACAAGAATTCAATATATTTTTTTAATTTATATAATTTTAAAATTTATATAATTTAAAACATATTTATAAAATTGAAACATATTAGATTCCATTCAATAAATTAATTTTACTAATAAATAAAAAAACCACGGAAACTTTATAACTTGAAACTAATCCATTTATTTCTAAAAAAATTTTCAATTAAATTTAAAGGATTTTTCACTCTTTACTAAATAAATTCGCTCCTTATTTGATCCACTATTCCACGTTGTTTATATTGAAAATCATAGATAATATATAAGAGAATGAATTTTCTAATCTAGTATGATACCTTTTGGGTGTACACCTAAGAGCAAAGTCGTGAGGACCTTTTGGCCCAAAACGAACAATGTCGTACTAGCAAGTGAGACCTAATTCACATTTATATATTTTTATAATAGTATAAGAGCATAATTCCTAATTCTTCGGATTATCGCAATTCTCATTCTTACAAAAAAAGTCGCCATGACTGGCGATTCTTACACTTCTCCATAAGATATCCAAACCACAAACTCAAGGAATTCCAACACTGCTAGCATTGTTCAGGGGTTCACTGCCGAATAAATATAAAAATTAACACAAACAATTAGTGCGCTAAATCACAATAATTCTATTAATGTCGATGCATATGTAAATGTTGCAGGTTTGATTCCAAGTACTATTGTGTCTGTTAATTCTAGTAGTGCAAATCCTTAGATTTTAGATATTGGCACCATAGATCATATTTTCTCTCACGTATTATTCTTAACCCATCGTAGGCCTTCCATTAAAACTAATGTTAATTAACCAAATGGCGCAACACGAAAAATAACTCATACCGATAAAGTTATTTAATTCAAATTTAACCCTTACACTTGTCTTGTGTGAACCATTTTTTAATTTAAATTTAATTTTAGCTAGGAAACTGACCAAATAACATAATTGATGCATCATTTTCTTTTGTGACTATGGTATTTTACAGGACTTGGTTTCGGGGAAGATGATTGGCTCTGGTAAACAATGTGATGGTCTATACTATATGCATTAGTCAATAAATAAATTGATTATTATGTATGGTTTCTCATTCATCTGATCTGTGACACTTATGCATAGACCATCCATATTTATTTTGTTTTAAGTTACTTTCACGTTTGCTTCTAGATATTCACAAATAGTTAAAAAAAATTATACAATTTGCCCACAAGCAAAGCGACCACGCTTTCCTTTTTTTTTCTTTCCAAAAGATCAATATACAAAATTTCCTTTCTCTTTATTACATTGTGATGTCTGAGGTCCTCAAAAAGTTCCTTCATATACTGGTTCACGTTATTTCCTTACAATTGTTAACAATTTTACATGATGCATATGGACATTTCTTATGCACATAATTGAGTCACACAATTTTTATTAACTAATTTTATACAATTCGTGAAAACCAAATTTCAAAAAAATGTTCAAACAATAAGAATGGATAATGGTACCGAATTTACTTTTCACCAAACCATGTCCACTCTAGCGCCAAGCCGTGCCCACTGAACTTCATGATCTAGAACATAACGACACCTGAAAAATGGATGCTTTTCCTCCAGGGCACAAAGTTATCAAATGTTGATGGCTTTATAAGATCAAATACAACTATGATGGAACTATTAAACGATATAAAGCGCGTTTGGTAGCTAAAGGGTACACCAAAGTTAAAGGTATTGACTATCATGAAACCTTTTCTCCAACTACCAAACACCAGTCTTCGATGTTTGTTGACTGTTGCAGTCTCTAGAAATTGGTATACTCATCAACTTGATGTGCATAATACCTTTCTTCTTGGAACTCTAGATGAAGAGGAATATATGTCTCCACCTCCTGGTCTCTATCGACATGAAGAGAATTTGGTATGTCGTATTCAGAAGTCTATTTACAGTTTGAAATAAGAATCCTGAAGTCAAAACAACAGGTTACATATAATCAGAAGTCGATTACTCAGGTTTTACTAAATATTAAGGTAACAAGTTCACTATTATTCTCATTTATGTTGATGATATCATATTGTCTGGAAATTACTTTTATGAAATCAAATTACTGAAGAATTATATGCTCCAATATTTTCACATTAAAGATCTTGGAAATTTAAAATATTTTATAGGTATTGGATTTTCTCGATCTAAAAGTATGCGTTGGATACTTTTCAAGACACATGATTGTAAGGAGTAATACCTGATTTTTCCCCAATAGAACGGAACTTGAAATTAATTGATGAAGACAGTGAACTACTTCATGCTTCGACTAGATATCAGAGACTGGTTGACAGGTTAATATATTTGACCATAACAAGGCTCAATATTATGTATTTGGTGCATACACTGAGCAAATTTATGGGAGCGCCTAGGAAGCCATAATAGGAACCAATGTTAAGATTTTTCCGTAACATAAAAAAATCACCAGGACGGGCTCAATTCTTTCCATCAGAACATATTTCGACATTAAGTGCCTGTTCTGAATGTCATATGTCAAAACGGTCTATTTCCGGGAACAGTGTATTTATTGGATCATCACTCATATCGTAGAAATAAAATAAACACACTAATATTTCATGATCATCTGCAGAAGCATAATATAGAACAATGGTGAATATTTTTTTGGAATTAACCTGGTTGAGATACATACTTAAAGATTTGAAGGTCGACTTGGACAAACCAGCATCATAGTTTTGTGATAATCAAGCGGCTTTACATATGGCGGCTAATCCATTTTTTCATGAACACATGAAACACATTGAGATTGATTTTTATATAATTCAAGAAAAAATTCATGCCATGATAATTCGCACATGCTATATTTCTACAAAGATATGTCTAGTAGACATAAAGCTAAATCACTCGGAAAATATCAATTTGATTTTTTTTGTAGCAAGTCGGGATTCCTTGATTTACACTCTCCAACTTGAGTGGGAGTATTAAATTAGCTTTGTATTTATTGTAAGGTAACTGTAGATATTAAGGTAAATTGATGGTTACACTAGTTATAGTCATATATTTATGGGTGAAGATAATGGTCTAACTGTATTTATTATATTGATAATTAGTTGTAGTTATAATCCGCGTACATATATCTACTTACAGAAGAACTTTGTTAACCATCTAAAAAGAGTGAGATTGAAGTCTACTATATTTGTTTTTATTTGTTTTCGCATATAAAATACACATACTTATTTTTATCATGGTATCAAAGTCAAGTCCTAAGTGATGTGTTAAATAGTAGACGTTCATTCCGCCATATTACTATGAGAATTATCATAGTCACTTCTCATTATGGCTATCATGCCCATTTATCACAATAGTAAATATCATGTCCATTATATCAAATCAAGTTTAAAGAGAGATTGTTGGAGAATTAATTCTGATCCCTTACTTGATCCATTGTCCCACATCCTTTAGGTTGAAAAAAATATACAATATATAAATGAATGAAATATTTTAAGTAGTACGAGACCTTTTAAAAATACACCCAAAAGTAAAGCCATGGGGCCATTCCACCCAAAGTGGACAATATCATAGTATCAAGTGACACTTAATTCACATTTATGTATTCTTGATACAAATTAAAATATATAACCTAAATAAATGATCAAGTGACACTTAATATCAATAAATATGTGTTCTTTTGTCTATTCTTAGCAAGTTTCTCATTTAACATTATTTTAGTTTTAAAATATATTATAAATAATTCGTGAGACATTACAAAATAAGGTAAGTGCAGTGCAAAATGTAGTATACGAGATTTCTCAAGCAAAGTTTTAGGCATATTTCGCAAATAAATTTGTTACAAAATTTACCATGTTATAAACATATAGTGGAATATTATGTAATTGAATTACAAAATCCCACAAAATTACATATACTATGTTTGATACTTTATGAAACACATGTTTCGCATTATTCGTGAAATTTCCCATGATACAACTAATTACCGAAAGTAATTGTCCCATCGATTTAGCGAGTAAAGTTAGCAAAGTATGCACTTAAATACGACATCATAATTTTTGCAAACTTAATTAATTGTACGTTGGAAATTTCCAAATTATATACATTATTTCTAACACTGGAAAAATATGTTTATTCGAGTATAGAACTAATCCATATTTTTCTTCATCCTCCATTTGTTATGGTAGGAAATTATAATGAAATATTAGTTTTAGATACTTATTATTAAAATTTTGCAACATTACGTAGTAATATTGGCCTATGAAAATATTTGTAAAACGTAGATTAAAATATACCCAAAACTTGATATTAATAATGTATGAAACATATAATTGATGTGCTAAAAAATGTGACAAATTTTTTGTGAAACCTAAACTTGTACAGACTTGCGAGATGATATCATGGTAGATTTCATACGTATTCGCAACATATTTGAAAGAGAGGATGCACTCATTTCCCAAAACTGTGGTAAATTATTTTTGGTCATTCTAACCATTGATTTATTGATTTTTTTCATGATCCATTTATTATTTTCATGTTGTAGTAGGAAACCTATGATTAAATATTAACGTTATACGCTTTTATGATCATTTTGTAACCTAACCTACCCATATTATAGTAACTAATAATATTTATGAAACCTAGTTTTAACTTTTTGTAAAACTTTATATTAATAATTTTGAAAACATGACTTTGTATCTTGCAAAACATACGCTAATCATGGTATTACCTACACGTTTTAGTAACTAGAATTGATGATCGTATGGGTCAAAAAGGCTGGCAAACAACTCACCTTCATAATAATACTTGTAACACACAATCGTGACCGTAAAAGTAGATCCCTTAAATTTTTTAAAAAATATGACAGATCTTTCCCCTTGAGTGAAGTCATAAATGAGAAGGATCGTAGAAAAAATCAACTAGGAAAAACAAAAGGTCGTTTTTTTAAGAAATTAATAGGTTGGTCGGTCAAAACTGATTAATTGTGGTTGTTTAGTGTGCTTCTTAGCGCACATAACCACACATCAAGTGAATAATTTCAAGGACATGCAATCATGGTAAAATTGAAAAGAAACAAATAAATATTGGTAGAAACTCTAACCTCCACAAGAGTATGTACCCATGCTATATTTAATAGTATCAAGAAGGGAAATCAAGAGAATGCCTCCAACATCCATAATGAATACACTCGAATTACATGAAAATAAAATCCATACTAAATCTGGTGGGAAAGCACGTATAATGAGACAATCGTGAGTCATATCAAAAGGTCAATGATTTCCTATAACATCACTCGAGGTAGAAAATCTCAGTTGTATGGATCCTTTTAGTTGCATAAAGAAAGAAATATTATACAAATAACACATACCATATTACATGCATTTATATATTAATAAGATGACTGACATTATCTTCAATAAACATTACGAATTTAGATCTATAACAATTTATGTGTTTGAAAATTGAATTTCAGGGTGCGATAGACATTGCTATTTAAAACTTTATTGTATATAATATGAATAGTGAATTAACACGATTGATGCAATATCAAGTAGTTGTTATATCAAAATATTAGATGAGTTAACTCATTAACGAGATACCAATTATTGATAAAGGGAAGAAATATTGGAAGAATAAGCTAGATTGGGTAAATAAATGAGTTAATTTGGTTTTAAAAAATATTGTGTAAAAAATACAACAAATATGTAATATTGAGGGTGCATTATGTAATAACTAACAATTGTGGTTAAAATTAGTAAATTAGTGGGGTGAAGTGTCCATAAAAGAGGGTAAACATGTAAATTATGGATCAATCACTTGTACTATATAAAGAAACACCGTTTTTTGGGAAAAATGTCAACCATTTAATTAATCATTGCTCTATTATTCTATTTGTCATTTTTGCACTCTACATTTACTGTTTCTCTTGCTAAAAAATTTCTCACGAACATTTCTTAGACAAACAACCCCTATAGGAAATCTTTAGAACTCTCATTGGCGCCGTCTATGGGAAAACGGTACCCGAAATTGTTTTTTCGAAATCATAATGTTATTCTCAAACGTTGTGAGAATAATGGATACAAAAATGTTACGAGATTTGGAGTATAGTACAAAGAATCACGTGGTCAGAAACTCATCTAGAGATATCATGATCGAAGAGAAAGTAGTGAAGGAACAAATTAACAATGAACGATATGCCAAAGAGTTACCAAAGGAGTCTGCCTTACTAGCTCGATGACAAGAACTTTTGGAAGATATCGAGATGTTAAATGTTAAGAAGGAAGCAATTTTGAATTCAAAGAGATTCAGTTCGGAGGTCCAAATTAATTAAATAACTGAAAAATAAATATTTGGAAGATGTTTATGAGACTGATGATAAGTGTGAAATATATGCGAGACAATTTCGTTATTCTTCAAATACAAGAGTGAAACATAAGCGTCGTTATGAACAACTGAATCGAGTGACTATTCTTTGTATGAATCAGATGAGTCTTTTTTCCTGGAGAGAGATAGCCGACACGGAAAAAGTTCTAAGAAGAGGAACTCGAGGTGACAAAGAGATGATCATCAGACTTCTCATCCAAAAATAGATTCAAGAAAATAAAAGAACTATCAAGAGAAAAAAAGATTCGGTTCGAGAAACAAGATCAAGTTTTGAATGTTGTTAGAAGGGAGCAATCAACATCTTATGTGCAGATCCCTTCATAAAGTCATAATTCTGAATATCGCGTAAGTAATCAATTCACGTACCCACCGAAGAAGATTTAAACACCGCAATGAATGAAGGCCATGGGGGCAGTATGTACAAGACATATCACAATTACAGATAATCTTCACTCTCTGCAGGAATCTTCTTAGGGAATCTACCAAACTGGAAGAGAAAGCAATGATGGGGGTAACGCTGAAAAAAGAAATAATACAAAGGATTGTGTAATGCTGAAAAAAGAAATACAAGCCTTGATAGTGTTAAGTCTACTCTATTTCTAGAAAGAGAAGAGATAAATCAAAGTATAATTGTAGAGAGAGAAAACGATTCAGAGTATTTAAGTAAGACTTAGAAAAAGAGTTGTCCCTTTATTCATTGCCTACTGCGCTATTTATAGGCGTATGAGACTTCTATAACTGGATTAGTTATATAAATCGGTATATTGCATTGCAGCCCCTTATCTTTACAAATAATCCAAATATCTTCTTATAACTATACAATTCATCATAAATAACCTTAATATTATTACATTATGTCACAATTATTTCATATCCTTATTAGTAGACCCCCTAGTTCTTATGAGGACAACGAATAAGAACTAAGAATCATCAAAAATCACAGTAGATGGAAGCTGTTAATTGCCAAAATCTAAATCGATTCGGATTTAAACTTTCTATCTCTGCATCAATATGGTTTATTTCAACACCTTTCATCTTAGAGTAAAAGCATATTTAAAGTTTTCCTTGAATCTGATCTAAACATTTCACACAACCATTTGTTTTTGCTTCGAACATTCACACATGAGTCTTTCGCTAGCCTTTTCATAACAGTTAAAAATATGGAATACTCTAGTTCGCGTGCAAAAATCCACTAGGTGTGCCACTAGGTCTGACAAAATACAAGTGCCACACTACCCAATCTACAAGTAACCATTCAACTTTCATTTTCCATGTAATAACTATTATTACCTCTCCAAATTCTCTGACCACTTTCTCTTTATTAATTATTTTATAAATACTGTTTCATTCATTATTTTTGTTTCACATATAAGTTATAGTAAGAGAAAGTTCGTTAGAAAATCTAATTCCTTGGCTACCTTCGCCAGAAAATTCATCTTTCTAGGTTAACCTTGAAACTTTTATGAACTAATTTGGAGATTTTTGCTCATCTTAGTTTATGAGAAAATCCCTAGCTACCAAAAAACCCATTTTTAGCATCTACGATTAGTTATGTATTAGTTACGGGTTGCTGAATATAAAGCAATAGGCGTAATAGGCAGTTCTCTAAATATCTCAACTCAAACCATCGTATACGATAACTTCAACCCTAATCAAAGTTCTTTTGAGTTTCAGAATTCATCCAACCCAGATCTTAATAGCCATTTACTAAAATCCCCTCGATAATCATCACCACCATCACAACTTCAAATCCAATTACCAACGAATTCCTCTCAACCATCACCTCGAAATCCTTTCACAGGACTTTCTAGCTTCAATCATGTTTCTCCTCGAAATAACTGCAAGAAAACACAAAGTGTATGCATTCTATGAAAATCAGAAAAAACTCCATCACCCATCAACACCGATCCACCTCGAATTTCTCGCAAAGAGACTCCTTAAGTTCAGTCAAAGGCTTATCTTTCCTAAAACCTTCCTGTAAAAAAGCCTTTATAACTATGTGAGACCTCGAAGCTGATAATAGTCCACAATATCCTACCCAAAATACCATCTATAATCCTATAACACCATCTCCTCCCCTGAGGGAGATTGTTGAGACCAATCTGGAGTCACAAAAAACTCTTTAAAATAATGATACAGAGTAAACTCAAAGAAGCCAATATAGGGAAACCCTAATTTTCGTTATCAAAATTCAACTCCCTTACATCGTAAACAAAGTCTGTTTAAATAAGGGTTCGAATGAAAACCCTAATACGAAAATACCAAAAATTCGAAATAAAATAGTAAACGACTCCGAATGCCCAAAATTCGTCATATATCACGAGCATAGCTGGTGACTTCAACTCGTGGCATCGTTCCCTTCGAAATAAGGTGCCGTGGGTCAAAATCAGACACCGAGAGCTCCAAAACTGTCAATTCACTGCATTTTTCGGGTGATCGGCTGTCTTCATAAATTTTAGCGCTAATCTGTCTGCATCATCCCCTCCGGGGTAGAGAAGATTCACCCTCGAATCAAAACCAGTCTCCTCGTCAGAAGAGTCACATGCATAAAGAATCAGATGCTTAACATTAAAGACATCAGACGTACGGACATGGGTAGGCAAGCGCAGCCGATAAGCATTCAGGTTGATCCTCTCCACAATCTCCACAGGGCTAATCTTCCAGGCGGCCAGTTTATTGTACTCATCGGCAAGGTACCGAGCCTTGGTTAGAACTACCCACACATAGTCACCAACTTCGAACTGTACAGGACGGCGATGGTGATCCGCCTGAGACTTATACTTGGCGGTGCTCAAGACAAGTTGATCGTATGTCTTCTGGTGGGTTTGGCGAATCTGTAAGGCAAGCTCCTCAGCGGTTGTGTGAACACGAATTTTACTAGGCAGGGCGAGCAAGTCCACAAGACCCCGGGGTACAACACCATACATCACCTGGAAAGGACAAAGACCTGTTGAGCAGTTAAGGGCATGGTTGTGGGCAAACTCTGCCTGCGGTAGGCGCTGATCCCACGCCTTCGGGTGATCTCCCACCAGGCTACGCAACAAGTTACCGAGGGAACGGTTAACCACTTCTGTCTGACCATCAGTCTGGGGGTGGTAGGCACTACTGAAACTGAGCTGCGTATTCACCATGTGCCATAAGCTACGCCATAAATGAATCACAAACCTGGTGTCATGGTCAGAAACAATGGCACTAGGGAGGCCATGAATGCGGTAAATCTCTCAAAAGAAAAGCTGCGTGACACACACTGCATCAGATATCTTTCTACATGGGATGAAGTGTACCATCTTAGAAAACGATCAACCACCACAAAAATAAAGTCGAACCCACGCTGAGTCCGGGTAATCCAAGAACAAAATCCATACTGCTGTCAGTCCAGGGCTGAGTATGAATTGGCAACGGCAAATAAAGACCCGCATTCGTTGATGTTCCCTTGGCCAACTGACAAACTCGACAATGGGAGACATAACGACCAACTTCCTTACGCATCAAAGGCAAAAAATATGATGCAGACAACAACTGGTATGTCCTATCACGGCCCACATGACCCTCGGCATGCAGATCCTTGATCAGCTAAAGACACAGGCTACAGTCAGGGATACACAACTGTACCCCGCGAAAGAGAAATCCATCCTCCGTTAAGAAATCAGATTGTGTCCCCTGCTGAATCAGTTCAATAACCTGAGAGAAGAACGAGTCAGTCGCATAAAGGTCAACAAAAGAATCAAAGCCAGGAACCTGAACTTGCATTTCAGTCAGCAGATTGTGACGACGGATCAGAGCATTAGCAACCCGATTCGTAATCCCGGCCTTGTGCTTGATGACAAAAGTGAACTGTTGCAAGTAAGTTATCCAAGAAGCGTGTCTATGAGAGACCTTGTCTTGGCTGCCAAGATACTTCAAAGAGTCATGATCAGTATATATTACAAATTCACGCTGAAACAAATAATGACGCCAATGCTTGATAGCCTAAACCACAACATAAAATTCAATGTCATATGTACTAAAGCGCAGCTTAGCACTTGCCAGTTTCTCACTGAAGAAAGCCACATGACGTCTTGACTGGAAAAGAACTGCCCCAATAACAAATTTAGACTCATCACAATGAAGCTCAAATGGTTGGGAAAAGTCGGGCAGCACCAGAATAGGTGTAGTGGTGAGACGCCGTTTAATCTCTGCAAACGCCGCATCAGAATCCTCGGACCATTCAAATTTTGTGCCCTTCATGCAGTTCGTAATAGGGGCCATAACACTGCTGAAATGGGGAATGAAACGCCGATAAAAAGAAGCTAAACCATGAAAGCTGCGAACCTCAGTGATGGAAGTAGGTCGAGGCCACTGGTCCACTGCAGCAAATTTGCTCAGATCAGCTCGTAACCCTTCAACAGTGACAATATACCCCAAAACTTGGACAGATAGGGACATAAACGCGCATTTGGCAGCAACACCATAAAACTTGTCTCGACGCGGCGCCAATAACACCTCACGTAAGTGGGACAAGTGCACAGAACGGTTAGCGCTATCGATCAGAATATCATCGAAGTAAACAACAACAAATTTACCGATAAAAGGCCTTAATGCCTGATTCATGACACGCGTGAAAGTGCTTGGCGCGTTAGACAGGCCAAACGACATCACCAGACACTCAAACCATCCCTCACACGTCTTAAACGCCGTCTTCCACCCATCACCAGGAAGAATCCGAATCTGATGGTATCCACTCTTCAAATCAAGCTTGCTGAACACAGAAGCACCACCCAACTGGTCTAAAAGATCATCCAGACGAGGTATAGGAAACCTGTAGCGAACAATGATCTTGTTAATAGCTCGACTGTCCACACACATACGCCAAGAACCATCTTTCTTCGGTGTCAGCAACACCAGAACTGCACATGGACTGAGATTTTCTCGAACATGCCTCTTCTCCAACAAATCCTCTACATATCGACGTAATTCCTCATGCTCCTTCAGGCTCATGCGATAGTGGGGCCGATTTGGGAGAACAACACCAGGAACCAGGTCGATTTGATGTTGAATATCCCTCAGAGGAGGTAACTCGGGGGGGGGGGGGGGGGAGGGGGGGGGGGGAAGTCTCAGGAAACACATCTGCAAACTCCTATAAAAGAGACTGAACTACAGGGCTAGGGTCCGCGCGAGAATCAGTCAGAACAGGATGACAAAACAACAAGAAGACCACACCAGCTTATTCCATGGTCGTCTGAAAAGAAGCCCAGGACAGCAAGGTCGTTGTGGAAGGACCATAGCTAATGTTGAAGGACCGAGGCTTTGGCGGCACTAGAACAATCTTCTTACCCCGAAAAAATAATGAATAAGTATTCACACGACCATCATGCAAAACAGAAAAATCATACTGCCAAGGGCGGCCAAGCAATAAGTGACAAACGTCCATAGGCACTACATCACAAAACACCTCATCCCGTTATTTCCGCCCCACCGAAAATGATACAAGCACACGTTTAGACATAGTGATATCGGTACCTTTACTCAGCCGGGCCAGCTTGTATGGCTTGGGGTGCGACTCTGATTTCAGCCCGAGCTTCAAAACCGCTGTCTCAGAAATTACATTCTCACAACTACCAGCATCAATAATGAAGGTGCACACCTTACCGCCAATCATACAAGTGGACTGAAACACATTATTCTGCAGCCAGTCACTCTGATCAGGAACACATGGGGAAAGAAAAGTGCGTCGTACCATCAAAACTGCACCAATATCACCAGTCACAACCTCCTCCGCGACCTCAGTCATATCATCATCATCATATGTATCAAACTTCGGGAGACTATCAGGAACAATGGGGGCCGGTTCAAACACCTCGTGAGAGAAAAGACCCCTAGCACCCGCAGCATTCGGACACTCTACCTGATGATGCCCTAACTCACCACAGCCAAAGCAACGTAACTTACCAGTAGAACGGCTGGTCGCACCGCACCTAGGAAGGGCCTGATTAGGGGTTTGACGTGGAACTGGTGCGGGCGCTGAGGTCCCTGTAGGAGCACCAGTCCGTATGCTAATCTGGGTCCATCGAGCTAACTGTTTCTCTGCCTGGAGGGCACGCCGATGAGCTTCCGAAACAGACAACGGGTTGAACATGTTCAACACATCCTGCTGTTGAAGGCGCAATCCCCCAATATAGTGGGATACCCGCTAATATGTTGACTCGTTCACATCTGTACGAGCAAGCAACTGAAAGAACTCCTCCGTATACTCGTCCACAGAGCGTGGCCCCTGATGAAGATTCTGGAAATGCTGGAACAATTCTCGCTCGAAATTGTAAGGCAAGAATACCTTGCGGATTTTTTCTTCAACTTCTCCCAACTACGTACTTGCTCCTTCCCTTCACGCGCACGGATATATTTCACCTGTTGCCACCAAGCTTGTGCCCTGGCGCGTAGGTGGATGGTAACCAAAAATACCCGTCTCTCCTCAGGAACTTCCTTGAAGTCCAGCACCTCCTCAACCTGGGATAACCAATCAACAAAATCCTCCGCCCGAAGGCCACCATAAAAGTCAGGAATGTTGACCTTAAATCCAAGCTCCCAGCGGCGGTCCTGATAAGCATTGCGTTCTGAGGTTTCTCCAAAAGGGTTATTAGGACTTTCAGCCTCCACACCGGGTTGCTTGGTAGTAAGTTCCACCATCTGACCGACAAGATACTCGACCTGATGGCGCAGGTCAGCATTCTCGCGATCTCTGAAATCACTCGCATCTCTTTCCACAGCAACGCCGGTGCGACCTCTGGGTCTTCCTCCCACCATCTCGCAAGACTGCCTGTGTCTGATACCAAAACGATACTGAGTAAACACAGAGAAGCTAATATAGGGAAACCCTAGTTTTTTTATCAAAATTCAACTCCCTTACATCGTAAACAAAGTCTGTTTAAATAAGGGTTCAAATGAAAACCCTAATACAAAAATACCAAAAATTCGCTAAAGTAATAAAAAATCGAAATAAAATAGTAAACAAATCCGAATGCCCAAAATTCGTCATATATCACAAGCATAGGTGGTGACTTCAACTCATGGAGTCGTTCGCTTCGAAATAAGGTGCCGTGGGTCAAAATCGGACACCGGGAGCTCCAAAACCGTCAATTTGCTACATTCTTCGGGTGATCGCCTGTCTTCATAAATTCTAGCGCAAATCTGTCTGCATCAAATACCCAACATCAAATTATGGCCCCAAGCTCAAATCCTCATTGACTGATAGAAGAAGCTTGTGAAGAAGAAGCTGATTCAGAGAAAACGACAGAAACAAACTCAAATATCAAAGTTACAGAAAGCGGCGCTGCTTCCAAAACCGAAGATAACGCTTCGAAAAAATATGCATCAGAGAAAAAATTCAAGAAACAAAAAGTGCCAACTGAGCTTCTTTAAGATGTTGATGCCTTAGTGAGTGTAAATTTAAAACCACTCCTACCTGAAAATATCATGGCGCTGAAGAATGTGCCATATGAGTATTTAAGTTAAGTTATTAATGGACATCTAAAGAAACAAAAGGGGATTCCAGAAAATGTAGTGTTTCGACTACCAGAGAAGGGAGAAACTCCACCTGGCTATAAAGTCGATGAATTGGTGGTCTATCATGAAATATCAATTGGGGACTTCAGTTCACATTGGACCCAATAATAGTGGAGTACTTCGAACTCCTAGACCTTTTCCCTACACAAGCAACACCAAATTAATGGTTCATTCCTCCATTAGTGATTATGGCTTCTAAATTAAGCCACACCTCTCTCTCTCCATCAAAAAATTTATTACCTCCATCAAAAAATGTATTACTATGAATGGTTTTTCCAAAGGTCCAATATTGCCTTTCTATTATCTGATGTTCGTAGATGATTTTAAAATAATTGATGATCTTTTCGAGGCTGATAAGTTCTGGAAGTACAGGTTTGTGTTCATTTCTTGAGCATGGGAGAAAGACAAGGAAATATCGAAGGAAAACCCCTCAAGGCTTAAGCTTGTTTGAAGAAATAACAGTAAGTTTTCTTATATTTTCTTCTACTCTTTACATCTTATACATTAATGTGTCACATGTATTACTACTACATGGATGAATTTCGAGGAGGTACAAAACTCGCAAGAAGGATGCGAAAGAAATCTTTGCCAAGGTGGCCACCTGGGCAGAATATACACGGGCAACGGGTTCCACTAAGCTTTCATGCCCATAAAATTCATCAACACTCACATATGGAGGATCTTCTCGGATAATGTTCTCCAAGAAAATTTGATGGAGCCCCCAAACCCAAAAGATTTTGTGAAGAGACTAATAACACCTGATGGCAAGGTTATTCTGCATGTTCAAAATATATTTGAAAGTCATATGACCTCGAAAAAGAGAGGTAAAAGGAAAATAGCATTTGCCAGCTCCTTCACAAATCCGAAGCCAACAAAAAGAGAGAGGCAAATAAAGAGAAAAGCAAACAAAGCTAGTCTTGCGGCCATCGAATAAGGGATCGAGGCTAAACCTTCTCAAAAAAGAAAGAAGACCGCTGCTCCGAATAAGAAAAAGAGCTCTTCAAAGACTTCTCCAACCAAAACGAGAAAAAGAGTATTGAGTTACTTCCCTCAGAAGCTGAAGAAACTATTCTTCAAGATTATCAAAAATATGAAAAATTCAACTCTGATGAACCTATTGGTGTAGAAGAACTTCAAGACCTTTACCAGGATATGGATCCTTTAGGTAAAAAAATACAAGAATTTTTTTAATAAATTGGACATCAATTTACCACTCCTCTTTTGTCTGAAATTTTAGACTCAAACCTTCCAGCAGGTGCCTCATCTTCCAATCTCATGCCTTACAATAATCGTAGGTTCATCCATATCAAAGATCCATCCAAATAAGTTTCATTTACACCGCAACCTTTTTCTAACCTTGAAGCAACAACAAAAACGTGGTGCATAGAAGTGGACTCTACTCGAATCCATTTGGAAATTATAGCTACAAATATGGTTTAATAGAAAAAAAGTTGAAGTTGAAAAGAAGATGAGGGAAATCTTTGGTAGACACATCACTGACCAGTTTCAGGTGTCTTAGGTTGATAGATCGAAATTCATTAAATGAGCTATCCACCTCAAACGTCATTTGAGAACCGTTAATGGTAAAAGAACAATCGAACTGAAAACTTCCCACCAGGCAGAGCTAGATAAGTTTAAGGCTAAACATTGCAGGAAAATATACGAGGAACAAAAAAAGTACTATTATCTTAAGAATATATGAACAAAAATGATGAAAAAAAGAAGAAACTGACTAACAAAATGCTCGCACTCAAGACAGAATTCAAAGAAGAAAAACAAGTTGTTGTGAAAGGTGTCCAAACTCAATGTGGACGGGATACCATTGGTGCGATTAAAGATGCCAAGGAGCAAAAACCAAATCACATTGCTTCGTGAATTTCATGCAACATATCCAAAAGAAAATTTATCAAGCTTTTGGGAATTAGTCCCCATGGAAAATCATCACAGTGAGGCCTTGAAAGCTATACCACCTGACTCATCCGAAGAAACAAACTCAGAAGAAGATGAGAATGGCTCTGAGCAAGAAGGAAATTTCTCTGAAGACAACTCCGAAGAGGATGAGTAGTCGTTGTTTTTATTTTTGTACTATAAAGTCATCATTTGTTGTCGATGACTCATATTTTTTGAATGCTTGACCACTCAGCATTTAAAGTTATATTTTGTAAAATCGGATGATGCACTTGAGTGACCAAACACTTCGATGACCAAACACTTCTTATTTCTCAAATATTTCCAGCTTAAGTCATTACCACTTTAAATTTCAATATATCTTAATACTTCGAATATAAATAGTGTATTTCATTACCATATAACACATCAAATATAACCAATGCATTTAAAGAACGTTAGCGCGTCGAACAAAGTTGGTGCGTTTAAAGAACGTATAACACCTCGAATAAAACTGGTGCTTTTAAAGAACGTTACCACCTCGAATAAAACAGGTGCATTTAAAGAACGTATAGCACCTTGAATACAACAGGTGCATTTAAATAAAGTATAACACCTTTAATAAAATCAGTTACTCTTGGCCAACCATTTCAAAGATGATCAGTCTTTAACTAGTTACCAAGATAATTTAAATGCTTGTATTCAAAACAACCATTTGCCAATTTGTTTTATTAATGTCCTCGAATATTTACATAACATCTCATTAAAAACTTATTGGGCCAACATGATAAGAAATAGTGTGTCAATTATCAAATATTATTAAAAGAAAAAATCACTCCCAATATAGTTTCAAATACTCTATATTCTAAGGATGTTGAAGTAACCTACCCTGCGCATCACAAAGGTGATATGTCCCTGGATGTATTCCCTAGATTACCACATAAAGACCCTCCCAATTCGGGGGAATTTTTACAAGTTTATTTTCCTTTGTATGAAGGAATAGTTTCCTCAAGACTTTGTCACCTACTTTAAAATCCCTCATTCTCATCTTCGAATTATAGCGACTCTTCATCAAAGTTTGATAATGAGTCACATTCAAATGTGCCTAACTCTTTTCTCTTCGATCAAGTCTAGGTATATTCTCTTTGCCTCTTCATTTAACTCTTCAGAATAATAAAATACTCTATAAGAAGGTAAAATAGATTCTGTAGGGCTAACAACATCCATACCATATACCAAGGAAAAATGAGTTTCTTGAGTAACCTCTTTAAGATCGTACGATAAACCATAACACCTCTTGCAAATAGTTAGGTCATTCCCCTGCAGCCTGGTTAAGTATTTTTTTAAACCCTCCAGAATAGACCTATTAGTTAACTCCACTTGACCCTTTCTTTGGGGATGAAAATGATATGCCTGCCATGTGATTTGCCACTACTTGTGAATCTGTTTCTAAACGAACTATTGTCGGTCCACAAATATTTACAAGCGTTAAACCAACTAATGCAACCTCATATTCAGCCTCATTATTCGACGCATGAAAGCCAAAATGAATTACAAGGTACATTGGCTCCAAAAAAAACAACTAATTGAACCCCTCAACTAGATCCCAGTATGCTAGAACCACTATTAGTTCGAACCAACCATGTTGAAGCTTCTGGAACTAATTCTTTATATATCCCTTCTTCTGATTGACTTGAATGAAATTCAACCAGAAAATTAGCTAGAGCGTGAGCTTTAATCGTCGTTCAAGGAGGAAAAATGATATAAAAATCTCCATATTCTATTGATCATTTGGTTATTATACCAGAAATATCTGGACACTGTAACAAATTTTTTTGGGGAAAGAAGTCTGAACCACAATCGTGTGAGCTTGAACATAAGGACGCATCTTCCTAGCAGCCACCACCAAAGCCAAAACAAATTTTCAACCTTTAAATATTTTTTCTCTGATGCCAATTGTTTTTGCTAACATAATAGACTGGTTTTGAAACCCCCTTGTCTTCACATATCAAACAACGCTTACAGCAAAATCAAACACAACTATATATGAAAATATATGCTCTCCAATTCGAGGCTTAGACGAGATTTCTGGTGATAAAAATACTCATTAATATTCGAAAAAGATGCTTCACAATCTGGTGTCCACATAAACTCTTTGGGTCTTCGTAAAACTTGTAAAAAAGGAAAACACTTGTTAGAAAATCTTATAATAAATCGATTAAGAGCAGCTAACCTTCCTACCAAAATTTTCACTTCCTTTATAGTTTGAGTTGATGTCATCGATACGAGGGCCTCCAATTATTCAGGATTAGCCTTTATCCCTTTTTCACTAATGTTTTATCGTAAAATAATTCTTGATCGGACGCCCAGAGTACACTTTTCATGATATAGCTTCAAACGAATAACCCTTAACTTAAAAAAATTCTCCTCCAAATCTTTCAGGTGTTCACCATATGATGAGATTTAAACCAACATATCATCAATGTAAAAGTTCATATTCTTTCCTATCTGAGTATAAAAAGCCTTATTACCCTTTGATACATCGCTCCAGCATTCATCAAACCAAATGGCATGACTCTATAATAATGTAACCCCCGATCAGTAATGAACGTAGTGGTGTCGTGATCTTCATTTGAATCTGGTTGTAACCTGCAAAGGCATCTTTGAAATATAGAATCTTATTCCCTGAAGTAGAATCAACCAATTGGCCTATTTGAGGAATGGGAAATGGGTCTTTAGGGCGTCCAAGATTTAAATCTGTGAAGTCAACACATATTCGCCATTTTCTATTTTTCTTTTTAATCAATAATGGATTTGTAGTCCATAAAGGATATTGCGCCTCCCGAATATGTCCGACCGTAGAGAGATGATCCACTTCTTCCACAATAGCCTCCGATATTTTTATAGAAAAAACTCGTCTCTTCTGAATAACAGACTTAATCCTCAGATTTATAGCTAGGCTATAGCATATTACTTGAGATGGAACTCCTGCTACATCCTCTGTTTTCCAAGCAAAAACATCCAAATTATCAAACAAAAATTGTAACAATTGATAACGCAAAGTTGAAAACAATAACGTTCCTATTCGCAAAGTCTTTGCATTAGAAGAAGTAGACTCCTCAATATCCTCACTCATTGTTAAATAATCTGGGGTCTCCCTCAGCTCATCTATTCCCTCTTCATCTGAGGTTAATCCTTTTGGTTTCTATTCAACCATCTGATCCTTAGAATTAGGACCTCGAACTCGGAGAGCTGTTGCATAACATTTTGTGGCTACCTTTTGGTCACTTTGAACAACTCCAACACGATCTCCAATGAAATATTTCAAGCACTGATGAAAAATAGACACAATAGCATACATTCTTGAAAGCCAAGGTCTCCCAAAAATAACATTATAACTGGTTGGGCTTTCAACCACCATTAGCAAGACTTGAACTTTCTTTTTAAAATGATTTTTGTCCCAAACACACTTCACCTTTGAATTCACCAATAACTTGAGCTATCACCCCTGTAAACCTAATTATAGTACAATCAGATCGAAAACTAGAGGTGGATTACACATCCTGTCATACGTAGAATTTAACAACACATTTGCATAATTCTTTGTATCTATCAAAATACATCGAATTTCAGTTCCTTATATATCTTCCCCTATAACCAGTGTATCCTTATGAGGACCAACTGTTCCCCTCAGATCATCCTCATCAAACAAAATAAAAGGAGTAGCATTCTTTTCATATAACTGAGTAGACATTCTTCCTTATACTTGAGTAGTAAAACTAACGACGTACCTTTTTCTAGAACTATTAGTATTGACATAGAATCTCCCCCAAAGATTGCTAAAGATTCAAAATACTCATATAAGCTTCGAAGTCATCCCCGCTTTATTGGTTCATCCAGAACTAGTAGAATTAATCGATCTGGATCAATGTCCAGATATTCCGAAGCTGCATCAAACTTATCACATTTAGTATCTAGAATAATTAGTGCACTTTCCTGCTTTGAATTTGGATTAGCAACTTATTATTGTCGATGAGCTTGAAGCTTTCAATCCACTATTTTTACCTTTAACAAAAGCTGTTAATTTTCCATTCTTTATTAAAACATGTATCTCATTCTTTAAATCTATACAATCAGCAGTGTCGTGCCTTATATCATTATGCTACTTGAAAAATAGAAAACCACACTCTTCTTTTGGTATGTTTATTAGAGCTAGATTTTTAAACCTTACATGACCTTTCGACTTCTTGTAAATAGCAGCAACATTCTCAATCAAGTCAGCATAATACTCTGGCCTTATCCACTGATTTCGCCTAGGTATATAATGTCGATTATTTGTTGTTACTTGAAAATGATCCTATCCTGTTCCATTAGATAGATTGTTATTTGTCCTCGAATGAGAAGGTGTGTGATACCTTTGATTAGTAGGTCCTTGCCCCAAATTTTTCTGTAGAGAGTTAGGCGTGCCTCGAACTTTTTTAGACTCCTCTACTTTAATCTGATCTTCCACTTGAGCCACTAAGGCCCTGTTAGTTAATTCTTTTTTTTGTCATTTCGTTTGCACATCTCGTGGTAAAATCCTTTGTTTAAATGCAGCCATAACAACCAACTCTGCACAATTATGTAACTCCACTTTTGTTAACACAAAACACTTCATATAATCTTTCTTTTTTTCTCCCACAACTTGCTTACATTGTATTATTGTATCTCCATTTACATGAATTTTTTTGTTTCCCACGAACTATCATCAGAAAGCTATATAAATATCCCTTAAATTGGTAATAGATCCCCTTGGAATCCTATTATCCCACTTCAATGTAGTGCATTTGAAGGTATGAGAAAAAGCTTTGCATACTAGTCTGTTATCATCTTCGACGTTTATTATATAGTTTTTGAATTGTTCAATAAGATCATTAGGATCTTGCATCCCGTCAAAAATTTCGACCTTGGAGATTCCAAAACGCTTCAGAAGAGAAATGGACCTAATCTCAACAGGTAAAAGAGAATTTCTCCAATCTAATCCTTATATATATTAGTTATATCCTCTTGTTCTCATAATAGCATATAAATCCTGATAAGCTACACCTGTGTATTGGTTGGACGTATTTTATTCACACCATACAACATCTCGCATATAATGAGGTTCATTGTCTCTTTTTGACTTATACTCCTTGTGCAATTGTTGATACCGACTTCTTTCGATTTTCGAAGATCCCCGGTACCTCTTTTGCTTAAATGATCCTCCTCAGATTCTAAACTATCATATTCATCATCATTGGATATGATGTATCTATGTTTATCTTTCTTTTCTCTTCTTGAAGTTCGGTGTTCTTTGTCACACTCAAAATATGGTTTCTTTCGGTCACTTCATATCTGACGAGCTATGTACGATTGATCAAATTGATTTTCCAGTTCATTTTTCTCCTCAACCTGTCATACTTCAAATCTTAACCGACCTGATTGAATCTACTACTACCTTTGAACGTATTTATCATTCAAAGAAGTTATCGTTTTAACAATTGATTCATCAGATTTACAATATACGAATGAACACGTTGTGCTGGATTTTGAATGTCTTCCCTACCTTGTTCTTTGCGTAAATCCGATATCAATGCTTCTATAACTCTATGAACTGTTGGATCAACTTCATACTCTGATTCCATATTGATCAAGAATAATATTAATGACTAAAAATTCAAAAAAAAAAATTAGTTTTTGATATGTAATCATGGTACCAATTGAATCTATCTAGTTATGGTCGCTAATTTGTTAAGTCTAATATGTTTTTAGAATAAAAAAGAGAGAAATCAAGTAAAATTGTAGAGAGAGATAACGATTCAGAGTATTCAAGTAAGACTTAGAAAAAGAATCTTCTCTTAATTCATCACCTCAAGGCATATTTATAGGCATATCAAACTTTTATAACTAACTTAGTTATATAAATGGGTAAATTATATTGGAACCCTTTATTTTTACAAATAATCAAAATATCTTATTATAACTATAAAATTCATTATAAATAACCTAAATATTATTACATTATGTCCCTAATATTTTATATGCTTATAAGATCGAAAATATGAAGTTGACAGCATTTGTCATGAAGAACTCACTTGAAGCTCCGACGCAAGAAAACACTCTTATGATTTCTGAAACTATTAACATTTTATATATTTCTACATAGTATTTAGATCCAAAACTGGCAGAAATAGTATCTTGATGGTAGATAAATCAGTTTCGAGTGGAAATTTTAGTAAACGATGTGATTTCTTTTAATCGCTAATAATTTTTGGAGCAAAAGAAAATTCAAGGGGGCGAGTCGAAGAAGACATAGCGGTTAGTGGGGTCTTTATCAAGGTCTTTGTAATATATATTTTTATTGTTTTACCATACAAAGATGGTGTGTTATATATTTACTGTTCATAGGGACATCCCCGTGGTTGGAGAACCAAACGAGCTTGGAGTTAATTATGTGATGATAGATCATTTCGTTGATGTACATCATTATATTGTTATTCAATACATATTTTATAATTGATTTTTTTTATTATTTATCTTTTAACTATCAACGGTTGTGTATGTCAAAATATATTATGCTGGACCTTTACTAACTATATACATCCAAATATAGTTGGAATAAAGATAAATGATTCGGTTGATCATTAAAGAATTTTAATATATGAACAACTCCAACCATCGAGTGTTAAAAAAAATCAAAAGTGTAACAAAAAACGAATTTACTATGCATTTACTTGTATGTTTATCATTACATTTTATTATAAAAAATGCTAATAATTGTTTTTTTCATTTTCATTTTTATTTTGTAAGGCTTGCCAAACAAAATATACTTAACAAAACATATTATATTAATTTTAGACCAAAAAAAATTAAGGGGGCGAGTCGAAGAAGACAGAGCGGTTAGTGGGGTCTTTCTCAAGGTCTTTGTAATACATATTATATTGTTTTACCATACAAAGATGGTGTGTTATATATTTACCGTTCACAGGGACATCCCCCATGGTTGGAGAGCCAAACAAGTTTGGAGTTGATTATGTGATGGTAAATCATTTCGTTGATGTACGTCATTATGTTGGTTATTCAATACATATTTTATAATTTATTTATTTATTTATTTATCTTTTAACTATAAACAGTTGTGTATGTCAGAATATATTATGTCGGACCTTTACTAACTATATACATCCAAATATAGTTGGAATAAAGATAAATGAGTCGGTTAATCGTTAAAGGATTTTAATGTATGAACAACTCCAACCACCGAGTGTTAAAAAAATCAAAAGTGTAACAAAAGACGAATTTACTATGCATTTACTAGTATGTTTATCATTACATTTTATTCTAAAAAATGCTAATAATTGTTTTTTTCATTTTTTTTTATTTTGTAAGTCTTTCCAAACAGAATATACTTAACAAAACATATTATATTAATTTTGGACCAAAAAAAATTAAGAGAGGCGGGTCGAAGAAGACATAGCGGTTAGTGGGGTCTTTCTCAAAGTCTTTGTAATAAATATTTTATTGTTTTACCATACAAAGATGGTGTGTTATATATTTACCGTTCACACGAACATCCCCCATGGTTGGAGTGCCAAACAAGTTTGGAGTTGATTATGTGATGGTAGATCATTTCGTTGATGTACGTCATTATATTGGTTATTCAATACATATTTTAGAATTGATTTTTTTATTTATTTATCTTTTAACTATCAACAGTTGTGTATGTCAAATTATATCATGTTGGACCTTTACCAACTATATACATCCAAAATATAGTTGGAATAAAGATAAATGATTCGGTTGATCGTTATCACTGTTCCGAAGGATTTTAATATATAAACAACTCCAACCACCGAGTGTTAAAAAATTAAAAGTGTAACAAAAGACGAATTTACTATGCATTTACAATTTATTCTAAAAAATGCTAATAATTGTTTTTTTCCCATTAATTTTAATTTTATAAGGCGTATGAAACATAATATACTTAACAAAACATATTATATTTGTATTTAAAAAAAAATAATTCTTTTTTTCAATTTTTGAAACATGGTTTAGTAAATATCCATAAAACATATTATAATACATACCATATTTGCGAAACCAATTATTTTACTGTTTGAGTTTTAAAACATAATTTACTAAATTGTTATGAAGCGTAAGGGACGCAATATCTTTTACGGAAGATGATATATAGTGAAATTTTTACATGAATTAATAATTTAGCCACTTTATAAAGAAATTACTCACTAAATGTATTATTAAATTACTATGCAATTATCACAAAATGACTCAAGCACATAATACATGAGAATGAAAGATTTAAATGAACACAGGATTTAACGTGGTTCAAAAATTTTCTACGTCCACGGGCGCCGCCGGAGAAAAGGGTTTCACTATTATAGAAAAGATACAGATTTCAGATTGTGTTTTGTGTCGCCCTAATAGTCAATTTATAGGGAATTAATAGAATTACTAGACAATGGGCCTAATGGGCTCATCCCACAAGACTAACACAAGTCACAACCGAACACAGTACACTGTCAAGGCACAATATCACTATCACAGACACAAAACTGTACTGCCGGACACAGTACACTGTCAAGGCACTATTCGACTCATTTATAACAAATCTTCCCCTTGAGGCGAATATCATTTCTTCACTATCAACAAAGAAACTTCTCTTCTTCTGAATCACCAAATGCCCCCAAAGCATTCACTCTATACTGCAAACACCAGTCCAGTTTAGGCACTCCCTAAACTTTCGAACTGATACTGCCTTGGTCATTATATCTGCTGGATTATCGTGTGTAGACATTTTCTTCACATCATAAATTCCCTTTGATATTATATCACAAATAAAATGATACCTGACATCTATGTGCTTTGTACGCTCATGGTACATTTGGTTCCCTGTAAGGTGTATGGCGCTTTGACTGTCACAAAACACTTTTGTAGTAGTCCTATCGAAGCCCAAATCTGCCACCAAACCTTGCAACTATATTGCCTCTTTAACTACTTCTGTTACCGACATGTACTCTGCCTCTGTTGTAGAAAAAGCTACAGTAGCTTCCAACTGTGCTTTCCAACTGATCACACTCCCAGCTAGAGTATACATATCCTGTCAGAGATCTTCTTTTATCCATATCACCTGCAAAATCAGAATCAACAAAACCAACCAATGATCCTGCAACATCATTCAGCGATTCACCAATATCGGTCTTGTTAAAAGTTAAACCAACGTTCATAGTATTCTTAAGATACCGGAGTATCCATTTCACTGTCTGCTAGTGTTCTTTCCCAGGACATCCCATGTACCTGCTAACTACACTAACCGCATGTGAAATATCAGGATGTGTGCATACCATAACATACATGATACTACCAACTGCACTTGCATATGGAACCTTTGATTTTTGTTCCAACTCAGCATCGTGCTTGGCCGCTCCTACTGCAGACAACTTGAAATGAGTAGCAAATGGAATGCTAACTGCTTTAGCATCAAACATGTTGAATCGTTGTAACACTTTCTCAATATTGCGTCGTTGAGACAAGTGTAATGATCCTAAATTTCTATTCTTAATAATCTCTATACCAAGAATTTTCTTTGCTCAACCCAGATCCTTCATCTCAAACTCGGCATTAAGTTGCTTCTTTAACTGCACCATGTATGACATACTACAAGCAGCAATAAGCATATCATCCACATACAATAACAAGTAAACATAAGAATCATATGACATCTTTTGATGATACACACAACTATCATATGGACTCCTCGTGAACCCTTTTGACACCATGAATGTATCAAAATGTTTGTACCATTTCCTAGGTGACTGTTTCAAACCATACAGTGAATTTTTCAGCAGACAAACTTTGTCCTCCATATTAGGTTCGATAAATCCCTCTAGTTGTCTCATGTAGATTTGCTCCTCCAATTCACCATGTAGAAATACAGTCTTCACATCCAACTGCTCAAGCTCTAAATCTTGCAAAACTACTATGGCTAACAAAACTCGAATCAAACTATGCTTCACCACTGGAGAAAACACTTCATTGAAGTCGATTCCTTCCTTTTGAGTAAAACCCTTAGCGACCAGTCTTGCTTTGAATCGAGATACCTCAACCCCTGGATTATCTTCCTTTTTCTTAAACACCCATTTACTGCCTACTATCTTCTGTCCTTTAGGCAAGTCAACGAGCTTCCATATTTGATTCTTATGAAGAGATTCAATCTCTTCCCCCATAGCACCAATCCATCGATCTACCTCTGAACTCACTATAGCTTCTCTATAGCTTCTAGGTTCCTGCATCTCAACTTCTTTTGCAACTGACAGAGCATATGCAACTAGATTCGCATACCTTTTTGGAAGCCTACAATCTCTTCTTTCTCTGCCCAATGCTATGCTATAAGGCTGTTGTTCTGGTTCAGGCGCATCATCGTCACTATCATCCGATGCTGACGCTTCACCTTCTAATTCTGGATCCACCTCAGAACCACTTGAATTATTGGACCTGCTAGGAACTGATTCTACTTCAAGCTCCACTTGTTTAATCACAACCGATCATGATTCGACCATTTTTCATACTTCCTTCTGACTGTCTATCGAAGCAAACTCATTAAAAGTAACGTCCCTACTGATGAGAAAACCTGGAGACTTTGGAGAGGTACACCATAACTTATATCCCTTCACTCCAGTAGCATATCCTAGAAATATGCACCTCTTTGCCCTCGGCTCAAGCTTACCATCTCTCACATAAGCATACGCAGGACAACCGAACACCCTCAAATGTTCATAATCAGCCGACGATCTATACTAAATTTCAAAAGGAGTTTTACAATCAATAGCCGTTGATGGAGACCGATTCACCAAGTAACACGCTGTATTGATAGCTTCAACCCAAAAATCTTTTCCCACACCGGAATGCGAGAGCATACTTTGTGCCTTGTCACAAAGTGTTCTGTTTATTGTTTCTGCGACTCCATTCTGTTGTGGTGTTCTAGAACAAGTGCGATGGCGCACTATTCCCTCAGCTTTGTAAAACTCGTTGAACTCACGACTGCAATATTCTAACCCATTATCTGTCCTAAGATGTTTGATTTGTTTCCTGTTTGCTTCTCAATCATCATCTTCTTCCATTTGACAAAGGTTCAATATGCCTCATCTTTCGTTTTCAGAAAGTAAACCCACACCATTCTTGAATAATCATCAATCAAACTCATATAGTATCTGGCTCCGCTCTTGGATGGAATTCTGTTTGGACCCCAAAAATCTGAGTGAATGTAGTCCACTATCCCTTTAGTCTTTCTTACAGTTGATTTACTGATTTTGACTCTAGTTTGTTTACCAAACACACAATGCTCACAAAATCCCAATGATTCTGCTTTATACCCTTTCAACAAATCTCTCTTTCCCGAAACAAATAATCCTCTATCGCTCATGTGACCAAGACGCCAATGCCACAACTGATTTTGATCATGTCTACTTTGGCTATTACTCCCTGATGATGCTACTGCAGCATCACCCATAACAACACTCCCTAGAGAATGTAAAGACCCTTCTGCAAACTGCCTTTCTTGCATACCATTGAGCCTTTTGTCACTTTGATTACACCATACTCTGCACGATACTTGTAACGCCGAGAGTCTAGAGTCCCAAGAGAAATCGGGTTTCTCTTTAACCTAGGAACATGCCAGCACGTCAAGATTCTAACAACCCCGTCAAACATTCTGATTCTGATGTTACCAATACCACCAACAGTCAACAAATGATTGTTCCCTAAAACTGACACATATGATATGTAGCGCCAGTATCGAGTACCCAAGAGTTTTGCCCAAAGTCTGAACTCACGGACGTTACATCTCCTCTACCACTATTTTTACCATCGTCAGAATCGTTTACACCTTCAACAATGTTTGCTGCATTTTCCTTTTGATTTCCCTTCTTACCATTCAGTTTCGGACAATCTCTCCTATAATGACCCTGTTCACCGTATTCATAACAATTTGAGTGCTTTACCCTTGACTTGGACCTCCAGTTTTCATTCTTAAAGAACTCGTTTTGCTTTTAGATCTTCCCTTAGTTATAAGATCTTCCCCTTCAGCTTGATTGTCTGGCTGCAACTGTCTCATCTCTTTTGATTTCAGTGCCCCTTTGACATCTGCTAGCGATAACTTATCCTTACCATACATAATGGTATCTACAAAGTTTTCATATGGAGTTGGTAACGATCTCAATACAAACAAATCTTGATCCTCATCCTCAATATTGATATCTATGTTCTCCAAGTCCATTATAATTGATTTAAAATTATCTAGGTGATCTGTTATGGACATACCTTCTTTCAACCTGAAATCATACAAACGCTTCTTTAAGTATAATCGGTTTACTACTGATTTCTCTGAGTAGAGATCTCCTAGCTTTTTCCATGCGCAGGAAGCAGTCTTCTCACCACTAATCTCGCGAAGCACATTGTCTTTCACACTCATTAAAATCCAACACAAAGCCCTTTCTTGAAGATCTTGTTTCTTCTGTTCTTTCATCACTTCTGGTAACTTATTCTTTACAGCCTTCCACAACCCTTGTAGTATCAATGAAGATTCCAGTTTAATCTTCCACAAAGAAAAGCTGGATCCCCAATCAAATTTTTCAATCGTGTATTTTGTTGTTGTAGACGCCATTGTGAAACCCTAATTGCAAAAGCCCTAATTTCACCACGTGGCTCTGATACCAATTTTTTTATTAAATTACTATGCAGTTATCACAAAATGGCTCAAGCACAGAATATATGCGAATGAAAGATTTAAATGAACACAGGATTTAACGTGGTACGACAATTGTCTACGTCCACGGGCGCCGCCAGAGAAAAGAGTTTCACTATGATAGGAAAGGTACATATTTCAGATTGTGTTTTGTGTCGCCCTAATAGTCTATTTATAGGGAATTAATAGAGTTACTAGACAATGGGCCTAATGGACTCATACCACAAGACTAACACAAGTCACAACCGAACACAGTACACTGTCAAGGCACAATAGCACTATCACAGACACAAAAATGTACTGCCGGACACAGTACACTGTCAAGGCACTATTCGACTCATTCATAACATAATGTAAATTATATATCTGCGAACACCTAGCGAATTACATATTAAGGTTCTATGTCCTCGCTTTTTTATATATAAGAGTTCTGTCTCAATTTTTTTAAATTGACGTTATCTTTCTTGAACAAACGTATAGTCACCAACATGTGTATTTCTTGTGTACAGTTTTTAAAGAAAGTTATACAAAAAATGAGAATTATACCTCAACCTTAGTTCCGTCAAATACAACTACTTGTAAAAGTCCATCATATTCGCACCGTATGACTAAAACAATTTCGAAGGTAAAGAGAAATGGTTAGCAAAATCATGCCAACCTTTGGATGGATTTTTCTCACCCCTAATCTTTAGCATTCAACAAAGTTTTTTAGTTGTTTAATATGTGCACAGGTCTCCTCTAACAAATTGTTATATATGACACAACTTCCGATTGATGTATAATTTTTATAAGTATAATATTCATCACATGGATTTCCTTTTTCAAGTTGTAAATGCTTGTATTTTTACTAACATATTTTTTTGCTCAAGTTTTGAATATATGATTAACATTCTATGAGATACCATACTCATAATGCAAGACACAATACGTATTATAAAACTACAATGTGGAACGTTTTATTGTGTGCTAACATTAAATGCAATCAAATTGATTTATTTTTTCATATAAAAATAATGATTCAATTGCAAACTCTGTTGTATTAATATAATTAAACAAAATATATTGTATATAATATTTTCAAAACTTATTGTACTCATATTAGTTTGCAAAAAATATTGTATATTATATAGATTATATTTTTACCATATCCGGCTCCGAGATTATGTCGAGGTTGGCATGTAATTTTTTGGATCCCTATTATCATAAAGAAGCTTGATAAACACAATTTTATATACCATGATTGAGCCATTGTAATATAAAGCAGCTCGACAAGGACCATTGTATATACTATGACTGAGCCTTGGTTTATTAAAGGCTTGGGAACGTTCTTGATCATCAAACAATTGCAACTACCAGTCAACATGTGACATAATGTCCACACACTTATATAATATATGTAATTTAGTCTAACAATTATATATGTAACATGATATATAAATAGAACTTCAAACGAGAAGCTCGAGATGCTTGCAGGATTGCGCACGTGGATAATATTATCAATTCATATATTTGTATGTCTAAACTGTTAGTCTTCTTTGTCACTTTTATCACTCTTATACTATAATCTTTTATAGAGGAGAACGCTTAAAACCCTAGCAATCCTTGTTCCAAATCTACTCCATTAGCTTAATGTTTTTCAAATACATTATTATCTCCGTATGTGAGAACCAAAATATGCATATAAGATTTTTTTATTCAAAAACTAAATCGTAACTCTGTATGACCAATATTTAGAAAACGAAAACAAGTTTCGCGATATGTTAAAACCATCGAATCCTCGCAGTCCAGCCGTCAAAACAACAACTGTCGTCGACGCACGAAATCATATTGTTGCTGCCACAATGCAAACCCTGGCAACCACTACCGAGCAAAACGTTATTACTGCTGCATCAACGCAAAATTCCATACTTTTCGTCGTAGGAAAACATCCCGCCACCGCAGTCGCTCAAATTATGTATGTTGATCCACCATATAATACGACCGCATATAAAGAAAACTTTATCATTATTTTGAAATAATAAATTAACCATATACATCAAACTTACGTGAGAGAGTTTTTTACCATCATTAAAATTTATTTTTATCATAAAACACCCGGCACATACAAGATCTATTACCAAAATCGGAAATAGACATGGGCCTCAATAAAAAGTCAACCATCATGACAATAAACCTCATTTTGAGGAAAACAATGATGATTTCTCGTTTCAGTCAGGCATTATCTACCCCGAATGCAAATAATATTGTTTACGAGAGAAATATCTTTAAGAAAAATACGTACATATACAATCAGACTCACTAATAGAGCCAATCATATATTGGCTAACAATGTCACCGCTGGTGCAAAATATAACATTGGGCATTTCTTCGCGACGATTCAATCCATTTAAGATATATATATTAGGTCATTGTCTTAAGGTAATCCAATAATAAAAGTATTGTGTTAATTAAATTATGTAATTAACTGAATTGGACCTATATGTGAAAAATACTTTATGGGTCCAAATGTAGTAACCGAGTTGAATTTGGACACTATAAAGGAGAGGGTGCAAATACCAACACTTAAAAAATTATTTACTCCTTTTTTTTCATAATATAAGTCATTTTATACATTTTAAAGAGTTTCAAATATGTGTCATGTTAGCAAAATCGAGAGAAAATTTGTTATGTTCTTCTTATTATAACCCTTATTGTAGTACTCTTTTTATTTGCATTTTTTCTATATTTATTGAAAAATTAAGATAATCATGGTAGAATAGGAAAAGTAAGCAAAAAACTAAAAAACGTAAGATACTATAACAAACATTTGTCTTCATTTTCTTTAGACAAAGTACTTTTTCAAACAAATTTCATACACCAATATTTTTTGTTTCAAACAAAACTCATTTTGTTTTTTGTTTCAATAGATAATAATATGATTTCAAGCAACTTACAAGTAATAAGCTTTGTTTTGAATATTAAAGTAGATCGTGACTTTGAACTAAATAAATTTCTAGAATAACATGAAAAACAAAGTGAAGATGTTTATGTGTTAGAGATAAGAAAAAAATCTGGAATATGTTCAAAAAAAAATTCTTTCTAAATTTATTAGAAATAAATTTGTTTTGTTTTGGGGATCCGTGACCTTTTTGTAAAAAAACAAATATTTTGAAACTTTTAAAAGATTTAAGTTATCAATTGTTTTTATTAATGCTCACTAAGGTTTGTTTATGTTAGGAACATGGGGTCTAGTCCAATATTCTTCCTCCGTATATAGGTAAGAACACAACCGATCTCAACACTAGTATGATTGTCCGCTTTGGCACCCGAAGGCCCTCACGGCTTTGCATTTGGTCCACTACCAAAAGGTCTCATACTAGTTGAGATATGTTCTTACTTATATACCACTGATCATTCCCATGTTTAACCGATGTGGGATGTGGGACTTTGGTCGCCACCCTAACAAATCCTCCTCTCGAACAAAGTACCACTTAGCCTCCACTCAATTGACTTTCATCCGCTCACTCTAATCAGAAATTGCTCCACCTGAGCAATAGAGCTTTTTACAGCGGATCTATCTACTCACTCCAATCAAGTACCACCGCTTGATGAGTCATGGACGCTCCAAACTAGGATGTATAAGCTTTGCATTTGGTCCACTACCAAAAGGCATCAAACTAGTTGAGGTATGTTCTTACTTATATACCACTGATCCTTCCCATGTTTAACCGATGCGGGATGTGGGTCTTTGGTCGCCACCCTAACAGTTTGGCTACAACAATGGTAACAAGTAGGAATGCGGATGAAGTTTTGGATTGTAAATAGAGAAAAAATCTTTAAAAAGGCTCCAAGTTTACCTCATTAGTAACCTTTTGTTGTGTGGATCCAAAAGAACATGGAAGATCTTTTGTACATATAAGGTGAACTTTATTATTCTTTTTATCAATATATTTTCTCTCTTGTTATCTATCCTTTGTAACGTAATTGCTCTATGTTGTAATACTTTAGTCCAGTAGTATATTTAGTTTCTCCTTTACTTTTTTTGCTTTCTTTTATGGCTAAGTACGCTACGTAATTGTGAATGAGTAATTAATAAATATGCTGTAACGGAAAGTTTACTAGCTTTAGAACAAAATCACTAAAGACATGATATAATAATGAACATGGTGTAACTTTTAGTGATGATATAATAATGAATAATGAACATGGTGTAAGCGGTATGTTTTTAATATTTTATTTTGACTTAAAAGACTTCAAATTTATTATATATTTTAGTTATTTATTGCTTAAAACACAAAAAAAATTACTATTTTCTTTTATTAATTATCATAAATATATTTTTAAAAATAAAATTACTAATATTAGTAAAAGTTTATCAAAATTTGATTAAAAATATAATAAAAAAATAAAGTATTCTAATTAATATATTTTGATTACAAAAAGAAAATATTCTAATAAATATAGTTGAGAATTTCTCGTACAAGCATATAATCACATTTCCATTGTGTAAGTAGTTGATCTTCTCTCTCTAAAATTATTTTGTTTACATGTGGAATCTTGTAATTATTAAAACCTTTTACTCTCATAATTTCGATCATGCACAATTGTTATGTTAAAAATATCCGATTGGACTTTATCATAGAAAAAGATTTGAAGGAATTACCAACGAAATTGACAAGTTCGTCAATAGATTTAGGTACCTCCTTGTATTGTAAAGATTGAATCCCATTAGAAACCTCAAGATCCAAAATATTTAAATCGGGAGAGTTTGGTGGTTGACGCATCAAACAAATATCAAATCCATCTTTCACGGCTACTTGATGAAATCGGGAATCGTTACCCTGAACATGTTTTATTGCGTTGTTGTTGACTATAAATTGTATTTTTTTTAATCTTCTCTTGAACATTTTTCTTTGATAGCGGGGATGATGTTTTCAAAAAAATATGGCTGTATCATATACTTTTTAGCCGAAGTTATAGGTTTTGTTTATAATGCGCCCACAACTCTAATAATACTAGTTCTTTTACCGGGTTCTTTAAGTAACAAAAGGAAATATACCAATTTTCCCCAAATATATTTTATTCCTTTGAGCATCAAATTATGGGCGAGCTACAGCGAGTAAAAATATAACTTTTATAATAAAAAATTTACTTTTACAAGTACGAGTATAATCTTTTTCATTTTGTAATAAATAATATTTTTTCGATTTTTTTGTGAAGTAAATCCATTTCTCATCGATATGAACAATATTGTACATGTTTTTGAAAAAATGGATCATGTGGTATACTATTGCGTTCAAGCATGGATATACAAAACCGTAAACGAGAGATCATGTTTTATTCTTTTAAAAACAGTTTTATAGTATTTGAATGTCTTTTTCAACATCCCGATTTTAAATGTCTTAGCAATGTGGATTTGTTAAAATCCAAGGCATAAGCTAAATATCAGAGATTCGTCATTCGAGATAAATGAATATCTCGAATGCGATCAAAATCAATGTCAATTTTTTACGACATGCATTTTTTTTCTTGCTAGATATATCAACCCGTGTTTCGTTATTTTTTTATTGGTTTCATATACATTGAATTGTCCCTATGGACACAAAAAACAAGATGCTACCAAATTTCTTGTTCCTTTTATTAATTTTTCATCCACACTCTTTTGCAAAATCATATCATATATATTACTTCATTCATCCTATAAATATTTTGTTCGTACCTGATATGGTGGATTGAAATTATCTTCTGAAACATTATTGATCCCAAAATTATCCACTTTTAATTTATAAAATATAAATAAATATTAAAATAAATAAATAAAATTAATTTTTCAATTATTTTAAATCAATTTAATAAAAATCTATTGTAAATTAAATCAATTAACAAAAAATAAACGTATACAAAAAATTATCCAACCATATTATTTTCTATTACTTTATTATTAATAACTTATTGTAATCACCGTTACAATTTAATACAAGCAATTAAAATTATATTGATATATCTAATCACAGGATAATAACAATTTAAAACTACATCACTAAAAATAATTAAAATTATTTAAAAACAATAATATCAATAACATCAACTAAGATTACATATATAATGTTAATTTATGTCGCCTTTATTTATTTAAACTTATATTAAAAAAAATATTTGAATCCAAAAACTATGTAAAAAATTGAAAATTGAAAATTTGTGACTTTTAAAATTATAACAACAATTAAAGATATTTATAAAAAATAGGGAGAGTTAGTATATATGACCCATTACCCAAAGTTATTACAAATAAAGGCTCAAACAATTTGACTAGTTTCTTCTAAATTTACCTTCGATATAAATAGAGGTCTGAAAACGGGTCTAACTTCTTCCTCCTCACTTTCTACCTTCTTCATCAACTCCCGTCTCTGATATCGACACTTACCTTTGACGAAGATAACTCCAACAAAGTATTTGATCTACCTTAGTTTACATTCTGATTCAAGATTCAACTACTCGAGAACTATATCAACGCTAAAACAATAAGTTCAATTATGTTTTTCTTTGAAAAATCAGTTTGATCCTATCACATTTCAGAAACCTAGGGTTCCAGTGTAATGGATTTTTCGTGTTCTTCAGTTAGTTTAATGATAATCTACTTCATATATATCAGTTTTGTGTGATTAATATCAGTTTTGAATGATAAAGGTTCTTCATTACTTTATTTATACATGTTTTCAATCCGATCATAAGTCAATCATGATGCAAACCATCATTTGCATAGGTTTGCAACTATCAATTGGCCATAATAGTAGGTTTGTATAGGTTTCACATCTATCAGTGTATATTGGTTATAGATAAACATAGGTTTCGCATCTATCTGTATGTCAGTTCTTATATATTAACATAGGTTTCACATCTATCAATTTACCACATGTGTTAACATTTTCGAAGGCTGCGCATCTATCACTTTTACAATGGTTTCAAATTTTCATATGTTTCACATATATCATTTATCTAACTTCTAATTATTTTGCATCTATAATTGCTGATCTATTTTCTCATTTATTGCTTTTATAGGAAAAATGGCACAAAAAACATGTTTCTACATGTTAGGCCTCTTTGCACCGATTAAACAGATCCAAGAGACAAAAGTGAGGCCATAACATATAACAACAACAAAACAAATGTCATTTTATTTAATTTTAAAGACACAATATGATCTTAGAATGAAGAAGGCTCCTTACAAAAAGCACTAGGATGTAATTGAAGAGATAGTAAAGACATATGATGACAAAAATAAAGCATTAAACTTGGGCCAAAAGTTTCTACGACTTACAACTCATGACATAAAAATCATCTTTGGTTTAAAACATGAAAACTAAATTATGCCACTACAAGCCAAACATTTTGAACCAAAGTTTTCTGAATTACAAGATGAAGAACAATCAAGGATAACAAAGAAATACGTTTCCGATAAAAAATCAAGAAACATTGGTCAAAGCCGAGCAAGACCAATCACTAACAAAATGATAAAGGTACGTAATTCCAACTTTGCTTACATTATTGCACTGGTTTCACATTGATATAGGTTTCAAATTTGCATAGGTTTCTCATCTACTACCTCTGCCATGTTTAACATTTGCATAGATTTCTCATCCATCACTTCTGCTTAACTTTAACATTTTCATAAATCTCTTCATATAGCATTTTTACTATGTTTTCACATATGGATATGTTTCACATCTATGACTAAGCATTGTTTCACATTAGCCTAGGTTTCACATCTACTAATATTAATTAAGATTTCACATCTATCATTTTAGCCTTGCATAGGTACCGCATCTATCTGTTTAATTCACATTTCACATCTATCGTATATAATAAGGTTCCGCAACTATCATTTTAATTCACATTTCATATGTATCATATCTATTAATGTTCCACAACTATAAAATTTAATTCACGTTTCACATCTATCAACTCTATTAAGGTTCTCTAACTATCATTTTAATTCACATTTCACATTTATCATATCTATTAAGGTTTCCCTTTTAACTAATGCTTTTGTATGTTGATAGGATGCTATAACTAAAGCGATAAAAACCTGTGGAGAACATGCAATAGAAGATGTAGTGATACTCTTCATAATGTTAGTCTATTCTACCTTATTTTTCTCGACATCTGGAGGTGTACTAGCATTTACGGTTGTATATTACGTAGAACACCTATACAAAATAAAAAACTCCAATTGGGGTGAAGGAATCCAGGAAAACTTGATGAATTCAGTAATAGCTTGTCATGAAACTAAACCTGGAAAAGTATATGGTTGTGTTGCCCTAATATTGGTTAATATTTTCCTTTGTTCTCTTTTGAATAATATTCAGTAAAAAATGGTATCTAAATTATTGTAAATATATATCCATTCATCATGGAACACACAACAATATGTCAAAACGATGAAATTGAAGACAAGATACGCAGATGCTTCAAATGGCTGGTATTAAGAGCAAAACAACATTAGATTTGATTGAAGCCATAACAAAGATAACAGATGAACAAATATATTTACACATTGTTTTTTGGTCCAGTTTCACGTTTTATATAAATATATGTCTTACTATAACATTTTAGAAATTTTTTAGATTCTGGAAGAAGAATTGAAACTAACAGAAAAAGAAGAAAAAGAACAATTTGGAGGAAATTTCGAAATACAAGAAAAGAATAATGATGTTCCAAAATGATGATGATGGCCTGTATTGGGATACACACCAAGACTCAGCTGCAAGAGATTCAACTGATAGCGAAACAATAATAGACTAATGCATTGTTCAACCATGTCTAACAGTTACAAACACTAAAAATACTGCAACATGGAGAAGAAAACCAGTAAATAAAGTGGAAAAGACAACTTTACCGATAGAAACTGGTGCTCTGAACAAATAGAAGATGGTACAAACAGGATGTGCTTATGAAAAAGTTTCGCATCTGTCACATTTATTTATATTTCACATCTATCATATTTGTTAAACTTGCGCATCTATCATCCATCATCTTATATTAAAGGTTCCGAATCTTTGACATTAATTATTTTTTGGTAGATGATTAACAACATATTCCTAGCCCCAGCCCTAGCCACAACACCAGCCCTAGCTTTAGGCACATCTGTACCGAAAGCACCAGCAGACCCTGTCTCTAGCCAAAGCACCAGCAAAGCCTGTCTCTAGCTAAATATTTGATTTATCAATAGTTAAAAAATGGAACAAAATAAACTAGAACGTAGAAGATTTCAAGAAAAAATTGATGAACTAAAAAGGAAACTCAAGGAAAAAGAGAAGATCATTATACAAATGAAGGCTGATACAGAGATGGAATAGAGGTCGACCTATAAAAGACGTTTAAACTATCTACGTTGAAGCCAAACATAAAGGATGAAGTTAAAAAAACAACTGAAAAATAACAAAAAACTTATGCAAAAAAAACAATTGAATGATCAAGCCCAACACTCATAAAAAAAACAATATGCTTATGTTATTGGTGTTTCTATTGAAAACCATGTTTTGATGTCGAAAACCAAGACACAACACTTAATATTATAGTGGAAGACAAGTTCTAACTACTGCAATTATTGATATTGAATATGATCATATTGTTGGCGTTGGGCTTCATGTTGCTGTTGTTATATCTAAGGGTATTGTTGGTGTTGAAAATGAGCAAGTTACTCCTATTAATGTTGGAGTTAAAACCTTATTGTTAATGTTGATGTTGTTACATCTAAAGGTTTTGTTACTGTGGAAAATGAGCATGTTACTCCTGCTGAAGTTGAGGTTGAAAGCAAGATGATCCCCCTGTTAATGTTGATGTTGTTACTTCTAACAATATTGTTACTATGGAAAAGAAGCATGTTACTGATATTGAACTTGGGGTCAAAAAGCTAGATGATCCCCTTGTTGATGTTGATCTTGTTACATCTATGGTTACTACTGAAGAGAAGCATGCTTCTTCTGTTAATGTTGGGGTTAAAACCCAAAATGATCCACCTATTGATGGTTTTGTTATGGAAGAACATGATCCAGATATTGCTGTTGTTGTACAGGTGTTAAAGAAAAACAAGATCAAGAAACTAATACTGTTGTACATGTTGCTAAAGAATCTGTTGCTGAAGTATCTAAAGTGACCAAGAATGTTGCTCAAGTATCTAAAGTGATAAAGAATGTTTTTTATGGAGAAAGAGGTGATATAGATAACCCAAAATTAACAAAACCTGTTGTAAAAAACCTATGTAGTCGAAGATATATTTTGTTGTGTATTATCTTCTTTTTTTGCTTAAATACTGAAATATTATCAGTATATATATAATATGTGTATTATATACTTGCATGGTGGTTTGTATAATACAAAGTTTCACACCTATGGAAAACACATGGTTTCGTATATATCATTCAATATGCATCATATTTACCCTTATTTGGCAACTATTTTTTTACACGTGTTTTGCATCCAATGTGCAGTTTTTGTTGTAAAGGACCAGGCCTATGAAGTCCAAAAAATATAAATTTCACAAGTCAGTGACTTAGACCCAGCAATTGAGAACGAAATTATAATAATTGAAAAAGATATACAAAAGAGACAATTAAGTGAATTACCTTTCCTCTCTTCTTTAAATTTGCACTATTGTTGCATATATCATATTTAAACTGTCTTCGCATCTATCATATTTTCATTTGTGTCGCATCAAACATAGTTTTGTTGGTTTCTCATCTATCATAATTGTACAAATTTATCATCTATCAATTTACTTGGGTTTCACTTCTATCTTAGTTTCAATGGAGATATATTTTGTACGGGTCTCGCGTCTATCACATTTCATTTGGTTCTGTATCTAGCGTAGTTTCCATAATCTATTGTAATTCTGAATATTTCTCATCTATCTCATCTTACAGTTTTACTAGTTTGGTATTTTTGCAGAAAGAGTTGGATGAAGGGCCTTCATTTGAATTAAATTTGGATCATTCTCAAAATCAAATCTCTAACGAACTACCTAACATGGAAATTACCAGAAAAGAATGGCCATTTACAAACAAAGTAATAACTACAATTGATATACAGGTATACTAAAAATTAAAACTCATTAAAAAAAGAGAAAACAATCCCGATCCAATAGTATGGTTACTTTCATAAATAGCAGGATCTAATATTTTTGTTAGAACTATGATTGAGATAATAGACGAAGATGAAATCGAATCTACGGTAAAACTTAAATTTACATTTATTTATTTTACCTTGCTTCCCATTACATATATAAACAAACTGTTAGTGGCCATTTTTGAAACCACGGGTAAACGAAGGTTGTATGTATATTTACTCTAAACAACACAATTTCTGAAAACCTGTTGCTAAAAGTCAAGGATAATTTATGCCAGTAACATACTTATTTGGAAGCGTAATGGTAAGAATAATATACTTTTAATACACACGTATTAATTAATAAACAAAAATGTTTCTACATATTACTGCTTCAATGTAGCCGATGTTAAACGAAAATATGGATGTAGCACTATATGTTGACGTTAAGCTACGAGACATCACTGAAGGTTACATATTCGTTCCGCTTCCAATAGAAATGTCGAACATGAAACATCAGTAAATCTAAACCATATACCAAAACGTCTAGGTCTAACAAGAAAACCTGCATACAGATTAGTAAGTGTCTCTCTTTTAATGTAATTTCATAACACACACACACACATATACAAACAAACATACATACATACATACATACATACATACATACATACATACATACATACATACATACATACATACATACATACATACATACATACATACATACATACATACATACATACATACATACATACATACATACATACATACATACATACATACATACATACATACATACATACATACATACATACACACATACATACATACACACATACATACATACATACATACATACATACATACATACATACATACATACATACATACATACCTCCAAAGCAAAAAAAAGCAAAAGCAACCGTAAATATATATTGTCCAGTAAAAATTCTTAAACAAAGACCTGGATCACTTAATTTCGGAGTAATGATCTGCGGTTACTTCAAATATCATCTTTTGCATAGAAAACTTAACTTTGATAAAACTTCTGACATTGCACCATTAAGAAGAGCGTAAATGCTTTATATGTTACTTAATGAAACCAACACTCATAGATTTTGGGACGTATTTAGTAATGTTTGTTTTAATTTGTTTTGTAATATTTGTAATAATTGTTTGTTGTACAGTTTTTCTAATATCAATATATCGTAATGAAAACAGACACTAACACTGTATCCTTTTCATTTACTAGAAATGTAAATAGAACGTCCCACATATATCATATTATTTAAATTAGATTTTCACATCTATTTAATCTTTTCTATACAAGATTTCACATATATCTTTTATTTTTCATTTAGAGAAGTTTTATGTTTTTGTAATTAATGTAGTATACCAATCTCTCACCTATTTTGTCAAATCAAAATTTAAACCAGTAATTACATTTCATTAGTTATTTATTTATTTGATTTCACAAAATTAGATACTCATTATTACATTGCATTAACTACAAACCTCACAAATAACAACCAAAATATTATTATTGTCAAAGTTTCTAAAATATTCACCTTATTAATCTTTGTAGCTATCAGAAATGTAAATAGAGCACCTCACATCTAGCATATCATTTGTCGTCTTGTTTCGCATCTGTCAGGAATATAAATAAAGAGTTTCACATCTATCTTATCTTTTGTATACAAGGTTTTGCATCTATATTTTAGTCTGTATAACGTGTTTCGTATCTATCTGGTCATTATTTTTGTTGCAGACTATTTCCCAGCTTATGTTCTAATTATTTTTCATCCAGTTATCATTTAGAGAAGTTTTGTGTTTTTGTAATTAATGCAGTATACCAATCTCCCACATATTTTGTTAAATCAAAATTTAAACTAGTAATTATATTTGATTGGTTATTGACTTATATGATTTGACAAAAGTAGATATTCATGATTACATTGTATTAACTAAAAAGCTCACCAATAACTATCAAGATATTTTTACTCTCAAATCTTCTAAACTTTTCACCTTTTTAAACTTTTAGCTACTCTAATAAAGTTCTAATACTTTGAGCTCTCGTACAAAAAAATTGTTGTTTTGAAAAATTCCAAATCTATTATTCTTCATATGATGATTCAGTTTACAATGATTTTAGTCCACCTATTCGGTCCCCTGAAGCAACCGAAATCGGAAACAAACCAAAATATAGGAATTCTCTTCATATTCCTCTCATGATGCTTACAGTTTTGTTTTATAGCATATTCTAAATATGAATTTTCTGTAGATGACTAGGATCCAAATGAGGATCCTATTATTGTTCTCTTAAAGAAAAATAGATAATTTGACCATAAGGAAGATGAAGATAAAGAGTCTGAAGATAAAGACTCAGAAGATGAAGAATGACATTCAGAAGAATACAATTCAGAGGAAGATGATTCAAAGGGAGAGGACTCTGAAGAGGACGAAAAAAACTCTGATTAAGGGTAGGAAGAAGGGTCTGTTTTTTTGTTTTACTAAGGCTAAGAGCAAGTTTATGTTTTATTTTTATTTTTTTTACCATAATATCTATCGATTTTAATGATTAAAAAGAGTCTATATCTGAGTCTGACCAATGAGACTCTATTTTTGAAGTTTGGTTTAAATTTGTCTCTTTGTATTGAACTTACCATGTATTCCTCTTGTTTTATAATGAACTTAATCATTTTACATATTTGTTTGTATACATCTTTATTTGTCATTTTATTATTTTTAACCCATCTATCAAAACCATGTACTTTTATTTATCAAAGGTTTTGCATCTATCACCACCAAAAATATAGTTAGTTATGAGCTCGTTTAGCGACTACAAAACCAATGTATTTAGTTATCAAACGTTTTGCATCTATCATAATATTTGGTATTTGGTTATCGAAGGTTCTACATCTATCAAACTCATGTATTTGGCTTTTAACTGTTTCGCATCTATCATAAACAAGTGAATTTCGTTATACAACATTTTGCATCTAGAAAAAATCAATAAATTTGTTAATGTTTGTTTTCACATTTATCAAGTCTATATATTTTGGCTATAAAAGTTTTCGCATCTACCAGGTCCATCTATAATAGAACGGTTTTGCATCTATCAAGTACATCTATATAAAATGTTTCCATCTATTTTTATTGTAACAAAAAAGTGAGAAAAACTAAAAGTATCAAACATTGCATTGATCTTATGAAACGTATGCACATGTTCGTCTATTATGACCAGATTTACAAAAAAGAGAACGCGTTATATAGCGAATACTTAATTCTCCTCTAGATGTAATTTATTTCTTCTTAGTCTAGCTCTCATTTTTAAAACTGGAGAAAGTACATCTGGAAAAAATGTTGAAGTAGATATTTGAGCAAAAATAGTAAGTGCAGTTATACCATATCAATATGTTTCCTTATAAGAGCTTACAAAATATCATGGCTCAACATTTTCATAGGATCGCATCTATATAAAATAATGCAACTAAAGCATGAGAGCACATGAAACAATCATGTCGCCACGCACCACAAGAACAGGTACGTGTACTAAGATCAGCAATCATCACATGATCACAAAACACTTCATGCAAAAGAGGAGTAGACGAATGAAATATTCATGGACGACCTTCTTCCACATTAGCTTTATTTTTTTTTATCAAATTCAGGACACAAATCGCTAGTCCAACGTTCAACATCACAAAAACGTGTCGAAATTTTACTCATTTGTACAACTTTAATCATATCAATTAACTCCAGTATAAGCAAACAACAAAACTGTTTGATTTGATTGTTAAAAGACTCAGCTGGAGTAGAAGCCATAAAACCATACCTCTTGACGAGAGGTAAATTATCACAAAAACTTTCAACCTTACTACCTCCTTGTTTAAGAAATTCATCCATATATTGCATAAACAAATTATGACTAGCAGCATATGTGTATCTTCTATACAGTTTAACCATAGTATCATTAAATGATGTCGATGTACCTGTTAAACAATGCCTTAAATTTTTTAAAAGATGATAAAGACAGTATCCATGATGACAATCAGGAAATATATCATATACATCACTAACAATACCTGAATGACGATCACTAATAAATTTGATTTTTCGATCCGAAAAATTGGGTTTCAACATCTCAAAAAACCATAACCGATTCTCAGTATCTTCAGTTGCAATAATACTAAATTCAACATGGAAAATGCATGCAACAAATGTATAGAAAATATATCATAAATGACTTATTACAAAAGGTTTCGTGTCTACGAATTTACATAAACCGTACGTATCACATCTATCATATTAATACATACACGTTTCGCATCTATCGGTTTATTGATACGTTAAGGTTTTGTATCTATCACGTTAATTAAATAAGGTCGCGCATCTAGTGTATTTTACCCCATTCATGGTTTCACAGTTTTATATATAACATAAGGAAAAATAACATGTATTCTAATATAAAACAGTAGATAACAAAAACTCACAATTGCTACCATCTTTAGGTATGACAGATAGCAACACCCCTTTATTTCCCCGTTAAAAAAGATCCATCAATAAATAGAACTTTACGATAAGAATTTAAACTGTAGAGAAAAAACTTGAATGATACGAAACAACATTTGACCACATTGGTTTCCAAAGAATACTCCAGTATGTAACCACTGCTGCTATCAAGAATCTTCAATGTTTTAAAATAATTCTTAAGTAGTTTATACGAAGTATTACTATCTCCATATACATCCCTCTTAGCTTTCTCTAAAGCAAGCCATGAAACACGGTAATAAATATCTAAACCCTAGTTATTTAAAAAAATTATTTTATACTTGTAGCTGTAACATCAACTCTCCTTTTAACACAATCACGTATTTCGTTCGCAATCAAATCCGATGACAAATTCTTTCTATTTTCTTTGCTAAAACCACTCATACGTATATGACTTTAGACACACTTCTTAATAATAAAAACACCACTAGACCTCCCTTGTTTAGCATAAATTCTCCAAGGATAACCCTTTGAATCTTTCTCCGTGCAATAAACAGTTACTCTTTCTTTATTATTATGCAAATATTTAAAACTATAACCTTCTTGTAAAGCCAACCGACTTACAACTAATCTTACACCTAATTCACCACTATAACCTTCTTGTAAAGCCAACCTTCTGGTGTTAATGCTATTTATCAGCAAACACACCAAGATCACTAATTGCAAGTTTGTCATTTAGTTTAAAAATACACAATCTACTACTAGACATCGCGTACCTGTATTAGAAATAAAAATAAACAGGTTTTGAATCTATGATTACAGTAAAACAATATACATGTTTCATAGTTATCAGTAAAAAAATACAAATGTTTCACAACTAGCAGTATATAGGTTTAGTACAAAGAATACAATACGTTTCACAACTGTTAGTACGTACAAAACAAACACCTTTCACATCTCATTCGTTTTAAACCCATAAATGTTCTACTCGAGCATAAATTTCATAAACACTAAAGCAGACTAAAAATCGACGAAAACCTAACTGGAATACAACAACACTACATTATCAACTTAATACCAGATGAATACCAAAAATCAGAAAGAAAACAAACATCAAGTATTTCGAAATCAATATTCAAGTTACCACACACACAAATCGACTTATATAAATAGATATCTCAAACCAAACTTCAAAATCAAGTATAAACACCATCAAAATCATACGAAAACAAAAGAAAAACAAAAAAGCGAGTACAAAATTGATACATCATCTAAACTTGTTAGGTATTGTTCTATTCACGTAGAATGAAAAAATAGGAAACAAACGGTGAAGTATAGGTCTTAAAAGCTATTATATAATTGAGTAAGAGTATTTAGAATATTACCGAATCTTAAGAGGATAATAGTATCGGTTTTGAGTTTTGTATAGTAATTAACCATAAAAAATAAGATATAATTTTATATTATTGTATTTAAAAATCAATTTCATTTATTATTTTTTTAAGCAAAAGATATTTCATTTATCTAAATAGTAACGATTTATATTTTTGATTTTAAAAATAATTAAAAACTAGATTTTATTTTTAGAGCTCTCTATTTTTTTTAATGATAACGCTTTATTTTTTTTATCTATTCTTTATAACAGTGTCAGAATAATTTTTTTTATCTTTACAATTATATAAATATCTCGATTGTTTGAATATCCAAACAAACGGTTTTGCTTACAATCCCAATAAAACAAAACAGCAACAGTGTTAAAGGTCATTGAAAACCAATATTATCGCCATTAACCAATACACTATTAAATACACTGTTAACTATACAATTCACTCAAACAGTGATCTTTCAGGCGGCCGCCCTAAAACTACTCTGGTCCATCCTCACAAAAAATGAGAATTTCCTTTGGACCCAATGGATTCTGCTGAAAAAAATAAAAAGCAACTGCTTCTGGACCATTCCCATTCCACCAAATGATAGCTGGAGCTGGAGTAAAATCCTCAACCTCCGAAAAGTAGCAGCAAATCATTACAGGGTCGCAATTGGCAATGGAGTGGACACATCCATCTGGCATGACCCTTGGCTCTTCTCCACCTCTCTGATCAACCGATACGGACCTTCCATCCAAAACCTCTTCCGATTATGGAACTTAAGAATGGTGAAAGACCTCATCCAAAACGGCCGCTGGACGTGGCCTCCCCAAGCTAGAGCCCCCAACCGAAACCTCAACCCTTTCCTCACTAAAATAACATCAGCCATACAAAACCTTCCCCCCCACCCCTTCATCAAAGGACTCATTCATATGGCTTCCCAACAAACAGCATCATTCATTCTCCATCAGCAGCACTTACAAATCCCTTAAGCCCACCAGAAATAAGGTCGCCTGGTCTGAGCTTGTCTGGCACAAATACTCGATCCCCAGACACTCATTCATCACCTGGCTTGCAATCCATAACAAACTCACCACCAGAGATAAACTCATTTCCTGGGGTCTTGACTCCCTCCCGACCTGTGTCTTATGTGAATCATCGTCTGAAAACCTTGAACACCTCCTAACCCAGTGCCACTTCTCCACCGCTATATGGGAATGCCTTGCCCAAAAGCTTCTGTTTCCCTCCCCCCCTTCCCCTTGGCCTCAATAGTTAGAGCAGGCAAGCACATGGAATGCCTCGAAGGATAACCGAAAGACTCATTGGAAAACATCCTTCTGCGCCACCATCTATTACATCTGGAGGGAAAGGAATGATAGAATCTACAACAACAAGCAATCCCCCTTCACCAGCATAGCACACCATATTCTATCAGACCTCAGATATCGATTCAAAGGAACCAAAGCCAATTTCACTGGATAGCCAAGCTACTCCTGCTGTCTTTTCTAACAATGCAAGTGTAATTTAAAATTCTGTAACAAGCTCCCATAATCCATTTCGGATTTCTCCTTGTAACGAGGCACCCGCTTCCTGATCCCATGTACAATATTTTATTTATTAATTTAAGCGCTTTTTATACCAAAAAAAAAATTCACTCAAACATAAACAAAAAGTAAGTTCACTATTCTTTCTATTTTCTTACTTTCCTATAGCTCAAACAAAAAGGCACTTTACTAACCCAACCTTTTTTATACAGATGAGTCAAATAAAAATAAAAAGATAGTAATATCTCTTTCGTTTTTTTCGTATATGTATAAATTATATATAGAATATAAAAAAAGTAAGAGGATTATTTGTATAAACTAAAAATATATGTTGATAAATTTTTGAATTTTTTATATATAAAAAATTGAAATTTATCCGTATCAAAATGATTTTCGCGTGCACCATCTCCAAATTAGTAGCATTATCTTCAACTTTTGCTTCTTTTTTAAGTGTAGCGAAACATGGTCGGATTCATATTTATTGTTTAAGTTGATTGAAGTATAGTTGAGACCATAAACTATGAGAAATAGAGCTTCTCTAGAAACGGAAGCTACTGGTTCGACACTTGTTGATGAGAAATAAGGTTTCTCAAAAAGACTAAAGTCACTGGCTCGAATTTGTGTGGTAAATGAGAAGAAGAGAGTCAAGGGATAAAGTCTCGAACAAGAATTCATAAACTTAGGATATCTCAAACCTAAGTAATATATACCCTACGCTGACTTGGACAGATCCAAGCCCAACAAATAAAATAAAAGCAATGAAAATAAGAGGATGCCCAAGTAACACATTAAAATGAAATATAACCTAACTATGGTGAAGCCCATTACTTTTCAAACCTAATTCTATGAGTCTGTTACATAGAAAAATATAATCTTTTACAAATAATAATTGTACTATGTGAAGTTTGCAGGGTAACATAATTGCCTTGATTTTGCATTCGTATTATTGTATATATATATATCCTATTAGAACATGAGTTTTAATTATAGAAAATATTTGGAAAACAGCACTCATAAAACTTTATTACTCTCACTTTGTATCAGAGCAAGTGTTTACCATAAAAAAACACCTAAAAATGGCAAGCAACGATTCATCATTGTCCTCGAAACATATGCCAATACTACTTACAATGGTGACCTTCTTAGTGATAGCAACAACCAGTTGAATTGAACAAAATGACTATATTCAACTCTATCTCGTTAGACAAAAACAATTTCATAATATGAAAGACTATGGTCTTACCAGTAATTAGATGAAATAATTTAGGAGATTTTATTACTGATGAAAAACCTTGTCCTCCTAAGTTTATTATTGACACAGATGGAAATATCACTAAGAATCCAGCCTACAAGGTTTGGATAGGGAAAGACTTACTTCTCATGGGGTGGCTATATAGTACAATGACCCAGAAACTGTCTTTCACCTAATAGAGAAAGAGACGACAAATGGTTTAAGGGAGACTGTTATTAGACTTACGGGTTTACAAACAAGGTCTAAATTAATACTTTTGAGGTTTGAGTTTCATAAAACTTGAAAAAAACAATTCCATAGAAGACTACTTGAATAAAATAAAAAGTCTTGGTGATAATCTTGCCTTAGTAGGATCAACCATTTCCTATTGACCATCTAGTTTCTCATGTATTAGCATGATTAGGCTCTGAATATACTTATATTGCAGTCAGTTTAGCTGAAATGGAGGTCTACAATTGGCATGATTTACAGTATACTCTATTGACTTTTTAGAATTGACTAGACCAGTTACACAAGGTTACTCACAACCTAGCTAGTCTAAGCATAGCAATAACAAAGTATATGGGTGACAATAAATACAATAACAATACCTTCAAAAAATATAGGGGCCACAGTTACCGATATGGGGAAAGACAAAGCAAATAGAGTCATGAACAACATTCAACATAAGAGAACTAATTACAGTGGTGGCAGGAGTGGTAGGTTCTTCACTCCAAACATACCAATATGTCAAATTTGTGGTAGATATGGACAGTGAGGACCTCACTGATACTACAAAGATGATCCCAGTGTAATGGGAACTATTCCACATGTTCAAGACAAACGTACATAAGAATAAGGGGCTATATGGTCTCACAAGACCCAACTGAAGACAACGCATGGTATCTGGACAGTGGAGCTAGCCATCATGTGACACGATCTCCCAATCTCATGACTCAGAAAATTGAGTACTCTGGTAAGAAATTCAATACTGTTGGGAGTGGTGAACGACTTAGAATTCAACACATAGGGAACACTGTCCTAATAACATCTATAAATAAACCTTTAACTCTACAAAACATCTTACATGTACCTAAAATTAACAAAATATTATATCAGTTCATCACCTTATTCTACATAATCATGTCTATCTAAAGTTTCATAAAACAAATTGCTTAAGGACAATAACACATGGATGGTGTTGTTTATAGGGACAGCTAAATAAGGGTTATACCAATTGGAGACTATCACGAGGAATAACAAGTCTAGTGTTAAGTATTATATTCAATCTCCAAAGGCTTTTATTGTTTCCAATTTATCTAAGAGTCAGTCCAGGTCTAGCAAGTCTTTTTCCAATTTTCCAAAGAGCCAGTCTAGGTCTAACAGTTCAGTTTCCCAAGAGAAGGATGACACAAGAGACTTGGCCACCCCTTAGATAAAGTTTTAGCTACCATGTTGAAACAATATAACCTACCTTCAATTCTAAGTAATGAAAATATTTTTTGTGACTCATGTGAACTGGGAAAATCCTATTCTCTACCATTTCGCAGGTCAGAGTCTCATTCTAAACATGTACTAGATCTGATACACTCATAAATTTGAGGACGATCTTCCACTATTTCTAAGGATGGTTTTAAATACTACATCCTATATGTGGATGACTATTCAAGGTATACTTGGGTATACCCCTTCAAACATAAAGACCTAGCTGTTTTCAAAAAAATTAAAACGTTTGTTGAAAATCTAATTTGATTGGGGTGGTGAATTCAGGTCTTTTATATCTATTTCTAGAGAGTGTGGTATTCTACTAAGGATAACCTGCCCTCAAAGGGTGCCCAAAATGGCAAGACTGAGAGGAAACGCAAGCATATAGTAAGAACATGACTCACTCTCTTAGCTCAGTCAAAGGTTCATTTTTTCTACTCGACATATAATTTTTCATTTCCTGTTATCTAATCAATAAACTTCCGAAAATTATCTTAGAAGATTTATCACCTTTTGAAAAACTGTTTCAAAACAAACCCAATTACTTATTTCTTAAAGTTTTTGGTTGTGCTTGTATTCCCTGTTTGAGACCCTATCAATCTCATAAGTTTGAGTTTCACTCTACTAAGTGTGTCTTCCTAGAGTATATTGACACTGATAAGGGTTATAAGTTTTTGAGTTCAACTGCAGAGTCTACATTTCTAGAAATGTTCTTTTTAATGACATGGAGTTTCTTTTTCTTACTAGTTTTTAAAAATTCAAACAGCTTGAGTATAAGTGGTTGGCCACACTTACTACTGGATTTGTTACACCTGGTCTACCTCATCCAATTTCTAGACTTAAGTTAAATCCCTTCAGACATCATATTCCTACCAGTACACCACCAAACTTCCTAAACATACAAACATATCACAATTAACCATATTTACCAGCACATTCAGATAAAAACACATCACCTACACAGACAAACAACAATAAAAAATATCAGACCAGTTCACCACAACTTCAATAACAACACTACGTAGACAAATCACCAAAACATACCACACAAGATCATATACACACGACCCTCAGTCATGTTTAAACAAACATATAAGTAACTATTGATTTACAAGACATCCTTAACCAGACACAACATCTATTACCACATTCCATACATATGTCCACGAACTCTCATTCCATACATATCTAGGTCTTACCACCACTACAACAAGGGATCTAAAGAGCATACGAGCTGCTCTGATGGTATGATTAATCCTGTTTGGTTTAAGACTATGCAGGTTGAATTCAATGCACTTGTTCAAAACAAAACCTGGTCCTTGGTTCCATAGCATCCTACCACAAATCTAGTTGGTAATAAATGAGTCTCCAAGGTCAAGTATAATACTGATGGAATTATTCAGCGTCATAAGGCCATATTGGTACCTAAAGGTTTCCACCAAACAGTTGGGGTTGATTTCACTGAGACCTTTAGTCCAGTGATTAAAGCTTCTACAACTAGACTCATTTTGACAATAACTATCTCCAAGGATTGGGTGGTCAAACAGTTAGATATTAATAATTCATTCCTTAATAGTGAACTAACAGAGACATTATTTATAAAATAACCTGATGGTTTTGAGGATACGACGAGGCCCTCTCATGTATGTTAGTTACATAAGGCTCTATATGGGCTAAAACAAGCCCCACGAGCATGGTATTTAAAACTGAAAGACAGTTCACTTCACTGGGGATCCAAAAACTCTAAGGTAGATGTTTCTATGTTCTTGTATGAGTCAAGACAACTCATCATCATCCTACTAGTGTACGTTGACAACATCATTAGAGGTAACCAACCTTTTCACCTAAAACATATTCATTAATAGACTCAATTCTATTTTTCTCTAAAGGACTTGGGAGACCTAAATTATTGTGGGTAGCGAGGTTTATAGAGATGCATCTGGCTTTCATCTTTCACAACAATAATACATTCGAAATTTACTAGCTACAATAGAACTTACTAGTGACAACTCTTGCTCCACTTCTATGCATGTGTCTCATACTCTTTCTTTACATGATGGAGGACCTCTTCTGCAACCTACAACATACCGAATTATATTAGGGTCTCTTCAATACCTGTTAGAATAACATGAACAAAGAGAAAACCTTTGATATACTGCTAATGGTAAATTTGAACATTGAATGATGTAAAGTTTGAGTCTTAATATAAATGCAATATCATAAAACGACTCATATCATAAAACATAAAAGATTACTAGGTTGTGGTCCATAAAAAGTCTACATACAAGATTGACGAAGGTTTTAGTACCCCTTGTTTATATAATTTTCCCAATTTGATCAGCAACCCATCATAACGATCTACTTACTTTAGATTTTGTGGGGGTATAGTATGTGATAATCGTAACAAACTACTACTCTCCCATTAAAATGTTTTATACTAAATAAAATTGGTGATTTCAGTATATTATAAATATGTTGATTAATTTGAAAATGAACAGCTTATCCAGCATTTAACCCCTGGCCCTGCAACTATGTAAACATGCATATTTCAATAACGCAAAAGTTGCAAAATGGAAAGTATGATAATCGTTGAAAAAAGAGACTAAAAGAAAGTTTATTTAATTCTCATTGTGATGTCTTTAAGACTATTTAGATTTGAGGCTACATCATCAATTATTGTGAATTTATTCCTCGAACACATAAGTGCATCCTCTAGTTGAAACGAAGAGGGTATTTTCCGGATTTATCGGCATGAAAAAGACCAAAATGTTTTTCAGTTAATGCACCTGGCTTCTGGTACTCATCGAACATAGCAAACAAATAAGTCTCAATGGCTCGAGGTTTTCTGGGAGTTCCCTTGGCTACATGAGACATCAATCTTGTGTAGTATGCACCTGCATTTTGAATCGAGGCACCAAAACCACCTGCAGATGGCCAACCAGACTCGGATACGACAACTCCCACAGAGCCAGCTCCCACTTTATCCAAAGCACAATGTAAAGAATCTAACATGGCATCAAAAAGATTATGATACTGGTATGGAGGATCATGTACAACAATTGCTGAAGATGAAAATAAGGCATAGTCAAGGGAGACATGGGCTGGGTCTCCGATATAGGGAAAATAAGTATACACATTGGCTAAAAGCGGCGATCCAGTTTGCGCTAGGAATTTAACTATCGGTGTTATCATTGGAGCAGCAACAGCACTGAATTTTCCGGCGGATGGAGGATAGGATGCTCCTAATAACCCGCTAGAAATTGCCGTTGATACTTTGATTTTTAAGCCGCTAGCCACAAGGGCGTTATGAATGTTTTGCATTGCGGGTAGGATAAATTGTGCTGCTGGGTCGGAAGGACCGACTTCGTTCCCCACAGCGACGTATCTGAAATTCACTCCTTTGTTATTTATGATGTTGAATCTGACCCAATTTCTTGCAGCATTGGGGTCAGCCAGGGATTTGAGGTCTCCGTTTGGGACACCTATCATTAGGCCTATATTGGATCCTTTTAGTGCGTTAAGAGTTGCTTGGTCAGGATCATAAATTCGCATGCTCTTGATGTTGTGAGATTTATAGAGAGCTATAACATCTTTTGGAGGTGGCAAATTATTTGCGATCCTTCCATAGCAGACACCTATTGGTTGAGCATCTGCCAAAAAATGTATGCCTGCTATGCTTAGTTCATACAACAGAACTACCAAAAACTGCAAGATTGCATTCTTAGAAGCCTTTAAGTTTTTCGAAGAAAGAAATTCCATTTGAGTAAATTCTCTACCAAACAATGAATCTAACTCTTCATCGCGGCCTCATTTATAATACAAAATCAACACTCTTAATGACGTTTCCAAAAAAAGGCAAAAATTTATTAGAAGAATAATATGTATATAGTTCTAAACAATATTATTAGTTAAGTACTTGTAAAATGCCTAAACATCAATAAATTTTTTAAAACATTAAAAACTATTAAAAACTATTTGTATACAAATAAATATTTAAATTTGGAATTTAAGGTTTTCACTCCAATCTTAATTTTAAATTATTTTATTATTTTATTAAAAAATTGTAACTAAAGTACCTACCCAACTATTATATTTTCATCTAATACCCAACTTCCCTTTTATTATTACTTAATACCCATCTCTCAACTATCTAACTTACATTTAATACCCAATCTATTTTTAATACCCTAAATACCCTCTACCAACTATATATGAAGGGAAATTTCTGTTTTCTTGCCCATTCCTAGCTTTTAAAGATTTAGAAATATATAGCCACCTTCTAACAACTTAACCCTACACCCTACGAAAACCACCATGAACCACCAAGAAACCAAAATTTTCAGGTGATCGACGAGTTTAAGGTTTGTGTATTTATGTAATCTCTATAAAAAAAATGCATATAAGTAATGTATTTAGGTTATACTAGTTGATCGGACGTTCATGAGTGTTTTTCTTCCTCTGGTTCTTTCATCCTACCTGTTCTATAACGTTCTTCTTCTGGTTCTTTCCCTTTTCTATCTTTTTATTGGTTTGTGAGCTAGTATAACCTACTCGGCTGTTTTGGTAACGTTGATAACGCGAGTTATGTGCTAACTAATTTAGAACTCGAGAGTTTTGTACAATATTGCGTGTTCTTTGTATAGTATTTCACAGTGCGAGTTGTGCTCATTATTTTAAGAAAGTGAGAATTGTATTAATAACATTGATAATGCGAGTTATTTTCTCATTAAATTAGTACTTTAGAGTTGTGTGCATTATTATGTGTTCTTTGTATTATATTTGACAATGCGAGTTGCGTATATTATACTTAGAAAGTGAGAGCTGCGTTTTTTCAAACATGGTCACCAAACTGCAATTTTGCCTTTCACGGAGTTTGAAAACTATCAAAGTATCCAAGAGGACATGGAAAACAGACGGGAAGAGCTGGTCAAAGGTAACTACATTATTACCTACTCCTACGGTGATCACACGAATTGTCTCTTTAATAATGAGAAATATTTTGTTAATTTAGATTTATATCTTAATTTGGAGCATTTAAACTGGTTAGTTTTTTCATAGAACAACAAGTCCTTGATAAATGTTCTGGTGATAGGGGTTTTGATAAAAAACATAAATAGCCTAGCATAAGTTTGGGAGAACCCTCTCATAATCAACTAACTAGTACAGAGAGTAGTAATGGTTTAGTTAATTCTGATCACTGAAAAAAATAACTTGCTACTACTGCTTGGGCTGATACTATCATAGGTGTTTATCAAGTTTTTAACAAGGTGTTGCAACTCTAAGGTTTTTTGTATGTCGATAGGATTTAGAGGATGTGTTTTGTTTCAAATATATACACAATACAACAAACAAGATCATTGCTTATTGTTAATGTAAAATTTTAATCCGGACATGCCATCCGTTGGCAACCAAAACCATACAACCGTATGTCAAACAAAACTAGAGTTTAGACATCTCCTACCATTGATCATAAAATGCTTTATAGAAGGAAATGAGGGGAGTTTTCAGATATATTTCAAGTTTTTTTAGTTTACAAAAAGGGTACTTCAAATGATTGAAGAGCCGTGATATTACTACTGACTGCCAGTTGAAATTATCAGTTGGAAGCGTCTTCAACAGGGGCGGATCCAGGACGAAAATTTAGGGTATGCCAAAAAAATATTATGCAAAAAATCCATAAAATATAAATATCTTAATATCGCATATTAAAAATATGCAAGTATTTCGATTACAACTCAAAATGAAAATATAGTCTAGTCCAAGCGTAAATGCATTCTCCTCTTACCCATACCTTGAAAAGGTTTGATAATATCTAAATCATCAACTATAGAAAATACTTCTCTTTCCATAAATGTCACTAAACAATCATTAAGCCATGGATTCGTCATTCTATTTCTCAACTCATTCTTCATATATTTCATACCAGATAATACTCGTTCAACACTTGCGATAGCAACCGGTAATGACAAAGCTAGCTTTAAAAGTGTGTACACAAATCCAAATATCTTGTGTTTCTTTGTACAAACAAAAGTCTTGCTTTGACACATTTTTTGTGATGAATATTGATTGTTTCACCAACATGTTTAGCCAACTTGCTCTTTACATTCCAAAACCGAAAACCTTTCTCCGCAACGACAAATGTTTTATTAATAACACCATTATAACATAAATAACAAGGCAAACAATACACATCGTCTTTTTCTATACTATATTCCAACCAGTCATTGCCTTTATACCAGCTATTATTAAAAGAACGATTATGTCCCTCGATATCTCTAAGAAGATATTTTGTCATATTAGGTCTTGTCGGCCAATTTACAAGATACGCTCTTCTTATCTCATCTTGGTCATTTGGATGATACTCAAGAATTGCAGTTCTTAATGCAAGATCTCACTCCAAATAACCCCTTTTTTGAATACCTTACTTGAAGATGATGAGTCAATTGGTGAAGTAATAGAAGAAGGTTCTCGAAATAGTAGTTCAATTGAAGAAGAAAAGGTTCTCGAAATAGTAGTTCAATTGAAGAAGAAATTGAAAACACTTCAATTGTTGATTCATTTCCAATAGTAGAAATATTAGAGTCTGAAAATCTGGGAGTGACCGTAAAGTACTCGAACAACATCCTGCTAGAAAAAAGAGAGTACCAAATAGTTAATAACCATAATTTGTGCTCCATAAATTATATATTAATAAATATAAAATATTATAAATTCAACAATACATAAATAGTCGCTAAAAAATAAATAATTTGCTTAATTATTCAGATATACAAAATATTATTTTCATAAAAAACATTCAGTACAAAATATTCATTGAGAAAAAACAACTATACAATAATTTGATTAAATACATTTAAGACATTAATTTTCTTAAAAAGAACGAGTACAAGAATATTTTCTTAAATAAAAAATATTGTTTCCATATAAAAGATTATAAAATATGATACTGAATAAAAATATGTAATTTTTAAATCCATCTATAAAATATTAGAAATAAATCCACACAAAATATCCTAAAATAGCCAAATAATAGTAATTTTCTCAACCAAATCCTATAAATTAGTCTAGTAAAATAATATTACCTGCTTAATTTTGGAAATTTGTCAAGTGTCTAATTTTGGAAATTTGTCAAAGTGTTTTGTGTAAATGTTTAGGTGCAATGAAATATCCTATACAATAATTTGATTAAATACATTTAAGATATTAATTTGCTTAAAAAGAAGGAGCACAATGAAATATGCTATACATTAATTTGCTTAATGATACACAATGAAAATATCGAATCTTATAAATCAGGAAAACCTTGATAGAATAAAAAATAATTGTTAAATATAAATGTTTGAGAGAAGTTAGGAAAGATAAATATTGATAGAATAACAAAATAATTGTTAAATATAAATGTTTGAGAGAAGTTAGGAAATATAATTATAATTGTTGGAGAGAAGTTAGGAAAGAGAATGGAAAATAATTGTTAAATATAAATGTTGGAGAGAAGTTAAGAAAGATAAATATAAATGTCGGAGAGAAGTTAGGGAAGAGAATGGAAACAGAATAAATGTTAAACAAAAAAAATATGTATAGTAGGATTTGAACTCGCGACCTCTAATATTTTAGAAAAAATCATTACCACTATACTAAATTTATTTCGTTGGTTCAGGGTTGTCCCGGGCATACCCATATCCCCTCTAAATCCGTCCCTCTGACTTCAAGTGTTGTTTTATAACATTTGGTTCATGTCTGCAAGGTTTCCATTCATGTCATCTAATGTTTTATATCGATGACATATTCTTAATCGGCAAGTATAATGGTGTATTGCTGTCTTCCGTATGAAAGGACGACAACAACAATTAGTTTCATGTTTTTCTAATAATTTGATGGATTGCTAGAGTTGTTCTGTAAAATTATAAAATACAATGCGAGTTCTTTGTTAACAAAGTACGAGTTCTTCACTACAATATAATCATGCGAGTTTGTTGATTTATAGTCTGCATATGAATATGAGAGTTCTTTGTTAACCAGATGTGACTTATTTATTTAAGTATAACCATGCAATTTGTTTGAATTATATTCGACATACGAAGATGACAGTTCTAACTAACTAACCAAATGCGGGTTGTTCATTATAATACAAACATGCGAGCTATAGTATTTATATTTTGTATACAAATATGACAGTTTTTTGTTAACTAAATGTGAGTTGTGTCTATTGTAATATAACTATGTCGTGAGTTGTGTCTATTGTAATATAACTATGTCGTGAGTTGTTTTATAACATACATTGCGAGTTGTTTAACAACTGACATTGCGAGTTGTGTATACCATTTGACCATGCATTATATAGAATTTGAGGTTTATTCCATATTGCATATGGTGTCATGAGTATCGAGGATTATGAAAATTGGCTGTTGTTTTAGGAGTGTTTGAAACCTCATTTGTTGGAGTGCCAAATCACATTTATTTCAGACCGTCATTTTGGTATCATTAATGTTGTTTCTATCTTGTATCCACACTGTTATCATGCGTGATGCGACCTGTTATTTACATCTTGTTCAGAATTTGAAAATTGCTTTGGATCACACTAAGAGAGACTATAAGTCTAAAATGCTATGTTTGTTCATTGATGTTCTTATGCCCCCACTGCAGATATTTTTAATGATATACTTTCATAATTTCCATGTGAAGGTCGTGATATAATTAAAAAAATTCTTGAAAATTTACCTCTGGATGAGTATGCTCAGGCATTTGTTAAAGGGAAACGATACGGGGCTATGTCATTTACTGCGGCAGAATCTTTTAACGCACAGATAAAACAACTGTGTAGCCTACCCATTGTTGAATTGGTTGACAAGATTATAGTCCTATTTATGACTCAAGTTTCACAATGATATCAAGAGGGGTTAAGCTAGAGAGCTAATTTGTGCCCCGAGTATGAAAAGAAGCTAAAGTAGAATATGGAAAAAGACCAAACTTGGCTAGTCCGTAAGTCTTCTCCAACAATGTTTGATGTATTTTCAGATCTTACAATGGTTATTAATATGGTGGATTTCAAATTTTCTTGTGGTGTATGGCAACAAGATTTTTTTCCATGTTCTCACACTTTAACGACAATATAATCGACTCAGCAAGATCCTCTGACGTTGATAGATTCGTTCTTCACGTTTAATAAATACAAGTCAATTTACTCTTTTAGCATACCAACGATAACCGATTTTGGAAAATGATCAAGCTCTAACGGTTTTTCAGAGCTATAAATTCTGCCTCCCAACATGAAAAGATGCCCCATAAGCCCTAAAAATGAATATTGTCTAGAGGAGAAGTGTCAACCAACCAGTTGAGGTATAACTGTTGTTTAAAAGTAGGGCATAACAGGAGGACCTGTGAGGTTCCACGTTAAAGAGAGATTTGTTTGTTACATTAATCTGACAACATACGAGTTATTTAGTTTTATCAATGCGTGTTGTTTAAATTACACTGAGGAACTAGGAGCTCTTTGTATATTAAATTCAAATTTGAAAGTTGTGTACTATTAACATTGCGAGTTGTTTACATTACAATGAGAAAATGAGAGTTGTTGGTATACTGAGATAACGAGTTTTTTTTATATATTAGTTTCGACCTTGCGAATTGTTTGCTACTAATATTGTGAGTTGTGTACATAACATTGAGGAAATGGGAGTTGTTTTTATGTTCTTCTCATGAGTCTTGTTTATATATTATACTCAACTATTTTCGAGTTCTTTGGAATTTTAACATGTGTGTTCTTTTGCGAGTTGTTTGGATATTATTATCTTGAGAGTTCTTTGAATATTCCACACAAGAGAGTTATTTGTAATTATACTATGCAAGTTGTTTGGATATTGAACTATTCCTATTACTTCATAAACGTTTTAAATTAATAAATTTTTTTTTAGAAAAAAGAGATTACAAGGCCATAACAACCTTCATACACTCAACCCTTCCAAAAAAATACTACCATATTTAAGGGTTATCAGTTTTCATGCAAAAAAAAACACGAACAATCAGTTATCACTAGACGAGTCTTCTTCTTTAGACTCCTCTTCATGTTCATCATTAGCATTTTCCTGTTGTTCAGCCTCCAGGTTCTCATCATTTTTCTCTATCTTATATGGCTCCTCCGAATCCCGATCATCTTCCCCATTGTTCTCTGTCTCTTCCCTCTTTCTTTTTACTGTTGGAACCTCGTCGGGATGAGAGTCAACAACCAACTCTAGGGACCTAGATTCTGCAGAGAAGTAGTTGAGGGGAAACGATAATACAGACTCTGTGAGTTGGGGGTGCCACTGGAGAAAAGTAGCCGAGCATCTGTTGGTCGTGATGGAAGACCATGAGTCGCCTAAGGAACCAGAATTGGACATGGTAATTGAAGTTAAAGATGTTATGAGTGTTTTAATTTTAAGAGTTTAAGTTTGTAGAACCCTCTGTTTACTGTTATTTATAGGCAGGGACGGAGCCATTTTGAGGTTACAGTGGTGGATTTTTTAATGATTAAAGCCTCTAACTTTGTCAAATCTGATGAGTCCGAATGCGGAGTGCTCCCCGGAAGGGCAGATCAGTGTAATTCTCTCCGAACACCGGACAGAACTTTTGGACCGGACAGATCTCTTCGAACCAATGTGAGCCTAAGGCTGTTCGAACTATGACTAAAGTACTAAAAAACCTAAACACTTCTTGACTAAGCTACCTGTCCTCTTGCTTAGAACTCATGGGTCTTTAAACATGACCCGGGTCCATTAAACTTGACCCGAAAGCCCATAAGGGCCCAAATAACATACTATAAATACTCAACCACCAGCATTGACTTCTAATAATGAAACTTAACTGCTGCCAAGCTGCTTAATTCTCTCTCCACCTTGAAACACCCTCACACCACTTTGAAACACCCTCACACCACCTTGAAACACCCTTACACCATCTTGAAACTCTACTTGAAATTACTAGCTTACCCCTAGGCTGTTTTTACCCTCACCAAATTGGCGACCACAGTGGGAGGCGACGGTGCCTGAATCAAGTATTCGAAACCAAGTAAAGACATTCTGTCCGAATGAATCCGGATAATCCAGAGCTTCCACCAACTTTGCTCGAAGTGGTGGAAGAGAACGATGAGTATACTGTCCAAGAGCGCGACAGGTTAAAACTTGAAATAGAAGCTCTGAGGGCTGAAAAGGCCAAGATGGGCGTGAAAGAAAAATCCAAGGCTTCGGTTGTTCATCACACTGACAACCCTAGAGAGCCTGAAGCTTCAAAAACCCATGTGAGTACTAAAAAGACACATGCTAGTTCTAAAAAGTCTCACCGGTCCAAGCCTGTGGAGAGCTCTGACTCAAGTTCAGAATCTTCGGGCAGCTCTTCGGACAGTGAGGGAAATGAGAAATCCTTGTCCTCTAGCAGTGATGAGGGTCGAACCAAGAAAAAGCAAAAGCAGGTAAAGAAGTATTCGAGAAAGAGAGATCACCATGGAAGAATGAAGAGGCATATTGGAAAGGGATCATCTCACCACCGGAGGTATACGGACAAGATGTTGATGGATCCTTTTGCCTTCCATGATGAGCCAGGTATCTTTGCAACTCCTAATGAGGATACTGTGTTCAGTCGTGGGAGGAATTGGAGGCAATCTCCATTGTCTTCTAAAATTATGTCCGGAAACCTCCCCAAGAGGTTTGACAGCACCAAGATGGAGAAGTATGATGGCAGTACTGATCCAGACAATCATCTGGAGCAATTCAAGAACTTCATGATGAACTTTGATGATGATGATAAACTACTCTGTAGGGTATTTTCCCAATCTTTCATGGGGAGTGCTCTGAAATGGTACAACAGCCTGCCTCAGGGTTGTATCAAAGACTTTGATACTTTTTGGGTGGCCTTTAGAAGGCAGTTTGTGGGGAGTAAGGAGCTGAAGGGCAATGGAGACACAATAATCCATTGTGCCCAAGAGCCAAATGAGTCGTTAAAGGAGTACATAAGTCGTTTTGTAAACACAAAGAATGGGTTGGCTGATTGCTTCGAACAAGTAGCAATAGCATCCCTAAGACAAGGTTTAAACCCAGGCAACCTGGCCGATTCGGTGACCAGGAAGAAAGCCATGACCTGGGGAGGATTGCTAAACCAAGTTGGCAAGCATATAAATGTTGATGAAACGAAAAAGACCAGGGTGCACAGGCAAGTGAGATCCACCCCGGTGGCACCTACTCCAAATCAAAACCAATCCGGGAATAAAGCCAGAGAAACCGGACAGGGGCATGGTAGGGGGAAAGCACAGTCTCAACCAGCTGCTCCTGCTCAAAGTCAACAGTCTAGAAACAAAAGAGGGCCATGGGTCCAACCGGAGTGGTTTGCAGAACTCAAAGAAAGTGTGGCAACCATTTTCGATAAAACAAAAGATGAGGTACACTACCGGAGACCAGCAACTTTGCAGTCTCCTAGAGAGCATCGAAACAATTCCTTTTGCCAATACCACAATGATATTGGTCATACCACCGATGATTGCATAGCATTGAAACAAGAGGTACAAAACTTGATCGAAAGGGGAAAGTTGGGTGCATACGTCAAAAGGAGAGGAGGCAGCAGGCCTGACAACACTCACCGGGTTGGTCCGAGTAATGCTGCCCCGGAGGGGGCTATGGTAATAGTTGAAAGGTTTGATGTGGAGTCTGAATACTTAGATCCTGATCCAACACGAAACAGAGTGGGTGCTATAGAGGAGCGTTCTAGATCGGTCTCCGGGCTCATTAAATTCTTCGAGTCACTGACAATTTTCGGAGGGGACACAATGATTGCTCCTACTACTTCTTCAAGAAAAAGGCATGTTCATAATTTGGCCTCCCAGCTAGAAGGAGGCATGACCTCTTATAAATCACCGGACTCATTCCCCTTCATTGTCTTCGATGGGGATGATTTAAGAGACATTGCTGGCCCTCATGAGGATGCTGTTGTCATAGGAGCATCTGTAGGGGGCAATGAGATAAGGCGGATTTTGGTGGATACTGGAAGCTCTGCCAATATCCTCTTTTTAAACACCTACAAGAAAATGAAAAATCCAGGTGTGATTCAGAAGTCGGACAGGTCGATTGTGGGTTTTACGGGCAGTTCGGCCGATGTGATCGGGGAGTTTGAAGAAGAAGTGTTATTGGGCAGGGGCCCTTTCAAGAAAATAGTTAGAATACTCTTCATTGTGGTGGATTGTCCCACCTGCTACAATGCTATTCTAGGGAGATCTTGGCTCTCTAGGATGCATGCAGTAGCATCGACAGTCCATCAGTGTTTAAAGTATGCTGTTCAGGGGCAGGTTGGGGTTGTCCGGAGCAGTCAAAAGATTGCAAGAGAATGTTATGCCACTGCCTTTGCTCCACGAACACTGGGGGCAGTCCATATAAACGATCAATAGCAGTTTGAGGGCCTTTCTGGGGGTGAGGGTGAAATTGATGACCCCAGAGAGACCCCTGGAGTGCTGATTCCAATAGAGGAGGTTGAAACACACTGCTTGGAAGAAGGAAAAAATGTCAAGATAGGGTCCAAAATGCCACAGATGTTGAAAGAAAAAATGTTGAAATTCTTGAAAAACCATCAGCACGTTTTTGCTTGGTGCAATGCTGATGTTACTGGAGTTCCATCAGAGGTGATTTCCCATCACCTGTCTGTCCGGAGAGATGTGGCACCAATGATACAAAAAAGGAGAGCCTTCTCAAAAGAAAAGGCTGATGTCATTGTACAAGAGGTTGACAGACTCACAAAGATGGGGCACATCAAAGAATCTCAATACCCTTTGTGGAGTGCCAATCCTGTCTTGGTAAAAAAGAAGAATGGCAAATGGCGTATGTGCATTGACTTCACAGACCTAAATCGAGCTTGTCCAAAAGACTTGTATCCGGTCCCTCGGATAGATCAGTTAGTAGATTCTACTTCTGGCAACAAGCTACTCTCCTTCATGGACGCCTTCTCCGGGTATAATCAGATCTAGGTAGATCCAAAAGATCAAGAACATACTACGTTTGTCACTGATAGAGGTCTACATTGCTACAAGGTGATGCCCTTTGGCTTGAAAAATGCTGGGGCTACTTATCAGAGGTTAGTCAACAAGGCATTTGCTGATCAAATTGGAAGAAATATGGAGGTTTACATTGACGATATGATGGTGAAAAGCGTGGATGAGCAGTTGCACTTGTCCGACCTCCAAGAGACTTTTGCCAACTTGGCCAAAGTAAATTTGAAACTAAACCCTGAAAAATGTGTGTTCGGAGTGCAGTCCGGGAAATTTCTAGGGTATATCATAAGTGAGCATGGAATACAGCCCGACCCGGACCAACTCAATGCTTTGTTCCAAATGGAGCCTCCTCGAAACATTAAAGAAGTACAGCAATTAACGGGGAGATTGGCTGCCTTGAACAGATTCATCTCCAGGTCTTCGGACAGGTGTGCTCCATTTTTTCAGACCTTGAAGGGTGCAAAGGGGTTTGAATGGACACCACAGTGTAACGAAGCATTTAGTGAAATCAAGAAACATCTTTCCTCTCCCAAGACTTTGTTCAAACCGGTTGATGGGGAGACTCTCTTTGTATATCTGGCTGTTTCAAGTTGTGCCATCAGTGCTGTGCTAGTAAGAGAGGTTGATGGGCATCCTCACCCAGTGTATTACATCAGCAAAAGCTTGATTGATGCTGAGAGACGTTACTTGAAACTCGAAAAACTGGCATTGGCCTTGGTAATAGCTGCAAGAAAAATGATGCCCTACTTCCAGGCTCATCCTATCATTGTCCGAACGTCCTTCCCTTTAAAGAATGTCCTTCAAAAAGCAGACATTTTGAGCAGAATGACAAAGTGGTCAGTAGAGTTGGGGGACTTCGACATAGACTTTGTCCCCCGAACAACGGTAAAAGCTCAAGCTGTGGCTGACTTTCTAGTTGAATTCCATTCTGACAGGGATTCGGAGCAGCCTACTGATTCAAAAGACAATAAAGTGTGGATTGTCCGAACAGACGGAGGGTCTAGCACCATGGGATCTGGGGCAGGAATATGTCTCACTTCCCCCTACGGGGACAACATGTACCAAGCTATTTGTTTTGCTTTCAGGGCATCCAATAATGAGTCCGAGTACGAAGCAGCCATAGTTGGGTTAAAGTTGGCCTATATCTGTGGAGCTAAAAGGGTCAAGCTACTAAGTGACTCCCAGTTGCTTGTCCACCATGCCTTGGGCTTATCAGAGGCTAGAAAGGAGCAATTGGTCAAGTATTTACTCCTCCTAAAAAATGAAGCGTTAAAGTTTAAAGCTGTTGTCTATGAGCACATCCCCCGGGCAGAAAATGAGCTAGCAGACTCACTAGCAACGATAGCATATACGGAGTCCTACCCATGGATCCATGTGCTTGAAAGCCCTTCTATTCAACTCAAAGAAGGTATAAAAGAGGAAGTCTTTGAAGTACAAGTGAATCAGCCTCAAGACTGGAGGTCTCCTCTTATACAGTATCTGTCTGATGGCATCGTGCCCTTAGATAAATCACAAGCCAGAACATTAAAACACAGGGCTCGTGGTTTCTTGATAATAAGAGAAGTGTTGTACAAAAAATCCTATAGCAAACCTCTCATACGTTGTTTAGGGGATCATGAATCACAGACAGTTCTCTCCGAATTGCATGATGGTGAGGGATCTGCCCATTGTGGATTTAGAGCTTTAACAAGAAGAGTACTACTCTCCGGATACTATTGGCCATCGATTATGAAATATGCTAAGGAGCTGGTGAGAAGGTGTGACCCATGCCAGAAGTACAGCAATGAAATTCATGTACCAGCCATTCCTTTGGAATCAATTTCTGAGCCCATCCCTTTTGCTCGATGGGGATTGGACTTAGTTGGGCCTCTCCCTGTGGCGTCCGGAGGGCGTAAAACCATAATTGTAGCCATTGACTACTTCTCGAAGTGGATAGAAGCAGCCCCTTTGGCAGGGACAACCTCAAAAGCTGTTATAAAATTCATTCTATCCAACATATGTTGCAGATTTGGTGTCCCCCAGAAAATAACAACAGACAATGGGCCACAGTTTGACAACAGAGAAATGGAAAGTTTTTGTGCATCAAGAGGTATTCAGCACTGTTTTTCTTCACCTTTTCACCCACAAGCCAATGGGCAAGTTGAAGTGGCTAATAGAACAATTCTCTCCGGTTTAAAGAAAAACTTGGAAGGAGCTGTTGGGAAGTGGCCTAGTTATCTACAAGAAGTCTTGTGGGCCTACCGGACAACACCTGGGGCTGCAACACAAGAATCCCCTTTTGCCTTGGTCTATGGGATGGATGCAGTAGCCCCCATAGAGAAGACACTCCCTTCCTTTCGTGTTCATAACTTCTCCGGGCAGGCTAATGAGATGGCAGTTAGAAATCAGCTTGATTTGATCGAAGAAAGACGGGTTAAAGCTCATCTTAGAATGGCACACTATCAGGGCTTGATGAGAAGCAGGTTTGCTTCTAAAGTTAAAAGAAGAGATTTTCAACCAGGAGATAAAGTATTAAGGAAAGTTTTCTTGCATACAAAGGAAAAGCTCTTCGGAAAGCTGGCCCCAACTTGGGAGGGTCCGTATACGGTGGTTGAAAGAATCAAGCCTGGGACATATTGGTTGGAAGACAAAGATGGCAGGGTTTTAACTCACCCTTGGAATATTGAACACCTTCGAATGTACTTGGAATAACACTTGTGTAAATATTTACTTGTTTAAACATCCATGCAAATATTTGGGGGCATACCTTCCCCTCTTCGGTGGCACGGAGAGCTTCCAATGAAATTTGATGCCTTCTTCAATAATTTTCTAAGTATTTTCAAAATTCTGTTTCTTGTCATGCTACCCGGACTGAAAGATCTAAGGGCTATTTAAACTCTAGCCGGAGAATCTAAACACTCACAATGCAATAATTCAAAGCTACTTAAACTCTAGCTATCTAAAGTAAAACAAATAATAAAAGAAGAGGATGGCTGGGCCAAATAAAAACATTCATTCAACAATTTAAAATTGCCTTGGCCTTCCAAGGACTTTTTGAACAAGTTTGGACACAGTACAAAAAATCTGTCTGAATAGTACCGGACACCACAACAAAAAGAGTGCCTTGGCCTTCCAAGGACTTTAGTTTAAACAAAAGATAAAAAAAAGTAAACCATAAATTAAGGTTGAGCCTTTGAAGATGGCTCACCCTCATCTGACTTTTTGCCCTTGACATCACCTTTCTCTTCGATTATCTTCTTACCCTTGGGGTCAATCTCCTCTTCTCCTGGGCTCTCTCCGGTTTCCTCTTCATCACCAGACGAGGACTCACCAGAGTACCCCTCATCAACCATGGTCCAGTATGGGAGATCATCATCATCCACATAGCGCCATAATCCCCCTAGTCTCCTCTTCGGGAATTTCTCGTGAAACAGGAGGACCATATCAGACTTCACCTTCTGGATCATTAGCTCCTCGCTTTGGATCATCTCCCTGGCATAGGCGTTGATCTTGGCCTTGATTGTGGCCTCTTGGTCCCTCACCAAAGCAGCTTTCTCTTCGACAGCCTGAGTCACAGCATTTTCTAAACCAAGTTTGTCAGTAGTCGGGTTGGTGATGAGCTTTTCCTTGGCTGCGGTTTCTCCTCTTGAGGTTGTCAGGTCCTTCTCCAGTCCGGACAGCTTAGCCCAGAGGTCTTTTATGATCTCTTCTAAAGAAGAAACTTTTGTCTTGCCTTCATCTTGATTCTTCTTTAGCTGATCATTTGCCTCTTTAAGCAAATCAATCTTAGTGGCAGCAGTCTGGAGGTCATCGGACAACTTCTCCTTCTCAGACTTGAGGTCTTTGATGGTGTCTGCCTGACTTCGGACTTGCCTTTCCAAAGTAAGCACTGGCTGTACATTGCTAAGTAAAGAATGGGCTATGATGTCCTTCTCACTAGAAACCATGAAAGTCTTACCGTTGAAATTGACCGTGTTGGAGCTGCTCGGAGGGACGTAGGGCCCTGCGAACTCGTCTCTGGGCAGGCCAAGAAAATATTCACCAAGTCCACCCAGACCGGTGATGTCCATTTCATCCAAGGTCAGTAGGGAAAGAAGGCTCCGGGTCCCGGAGAGCAACCTCATCTCCTTGGGAAGTCTTCTTCTTCTTGGCCTCCCAATCAGCACTCTCACTTGTTTGCTTGCGAGTCCTCTTAGAAGCCCTTGAGGGCTTAGGGAGGTTCACTTCCTGCTTCTCGCTCTCCTGTTCCACCACTTGTAAAAGGGCTGCATCAATTTGAACCTGTGCCAGTCCCTCTGTGTCTGTTGGGGCCTCATTCTCATCGTCACCTGCCACCCTCTTGCCTTTCTTCTTCTTGCCCTTCATTTTACTTGGGGCTCTGGCCCAGGCAGGCAGGAAGAGAGTCTCATCCAGTTCATGAGACCTTCTCAGCACGATGTCCTCATCAGGTTGGGTGGAGAACTCCTCCCAAGTCAGGTCTCTTCGACCTGTGGTAATCCAAAGGTGAGACCTTGCTAAGTTCCCAGAAGTGAAGGCTTTATGGAACCGGTTCTCCCAGTTCTCTGCGGCCCAAGCGTTGATTTTGCCACAGGAGACCTGTCCGGCCTTTAGGTAGTCTCTGAACTCCTTTGGCAGCTCTGATAAAACAAAAGAGAAACTAATTAGCATAAACTTAAAAGAAAAGAGAAATTCGAACAGAGACTTAAGATGAGAAGCTTACGGTCACTCCTCCATCTACTCCTGAGGAGGCTTGGATTCTCTCCGGTCTTGATTTTCTTGCCATTCTCCCATGAGCCACTGACAAATAAGAATTGGCTCCTCCATTTGCTCTCCGACTCCAGGAGATCATCGACAGCTTTAAGATCGTTCCCCATGTTGAAATGGTAGAAGGGGAACTGATGATGTTTACACAAGTTGGCCACAGCTGCAAACTCTTCCATGGGAAGAGGGATTCCAGATAACCTAGACGCCATAATACATGACATCAAGGTAAACCAACCGTTGGGGCTTAGCTGTGACGGGCAGAGCTTGACCAAGTGAAAATAGCGCACTATCTCCGGGTCCAGTGGGAACCTGAGTCCCCAGTTGAATAGCTCCGTGAAGAAGACTATCTCATTCCTTTTGCAGTCCATCGGGGTCTCCGGATCGATGGGAATTCGTATCTTTACATTCTCAGGGATCCCCCACTTAGTGCGCAACCAACCCAGATCTGAAGTATGGATGAACTCATACTTGGTCCTTAGCAAAGCTGAAAGATACTTGAACTCAACTTTATGAAAGCATGGCCCCACTCTCCCTTCAAGGCTCTCCGGCAGGTCCGGACGCCTCAGATACAAGTCCTTTTTGCCCTTCTTGGCAACAACGATAGCAGTATCAGCCTGTCCGGAGGACTCGGACTCAAATCTAACCTCCTCAGTAGAGTCCTTCATCCTCTCCTCCATAATCGTTGGGGGAGCTTCAGTAGAAATAGTCCGGGGAGGATTGAGGCTTGGCAGAGCTGATCCTCCAGACTGTTGGCTGTCCGTATTTACCATACTTCTCACCTCAATTTGAGTTTCTGAGGTAGAAGTTTCCTTGGGGGGTAGTGGGCTGCTGGCCTCCAGTCCTGACAGCCTCTCCCGGGGAGCCCTTATAATTGCCCCAGACCCTGATACACTATCTTTTGCCCCCGATTTCGAGGGTGTGTTTTTAGAAGAAAGCCCTTTGACCAATCTACTTGGCCTTTTCATGATTAGCTTGTCCGGGGAATGGTCAGAGTCAGACCCCATAGCAATGAAAGAAGATTTTTTCCTAACACTTGTGACAGTAACTCCCGGTTCAACAGCAGGGATCGACTCCTGAACTGAGGAGCCAGATACTATGGGGGAGAGCGTTGATTGAAAGAGTTTTTTAGTTTTTGTACCTTTGGAAGAAGATGAACCTCTATCAGATTCAGCAACAGAAGAAGCTGGTTTCTCAATAGGCGATGATGGTAGCCCTGCAGCAAGTCGTTTTTCCTTCTCAACTCTTTGAGCTTTCTCCAATTCTGAAAGATTAAGCCAGCCACCCTTGATCAGTGCTGTTCTTGCTGTAAACATAAACAGCCAAGAAAGTTTTGAAGTTCTAGAGAGATAAAGCTTTGAGTGAAATTGCAGAGTGAAAGTTGAAAGAGATAATGAGACAGTGAAAAGTGAATTAGAATTTATAGTAAATGTGAAAAAAGGAGTTGATTCCTAGGAGAATCCGAAAAGTTGGGCAATGATTAAAAGACGGCGCTGATGTCATTAATGGCATTTAAAAGAGGTAACTTGTTCGAGAAAGTGGTGCGAAGTTCAAGGTGAAAAAACGGCTAAAGTAACCAATCGGAGAGTGACACGTGTCCCATTAACTCTGGCAAGAACCGTTTAGAATTCGTAACGTTCGGTCTGTCCGGTTTTATCCACAACTCTCTTCGAATCAAGAATCACTTCCTATATCGGACTGTTTTTCAGTTCTTTGACAAGGACGCTTGTTCAAACACCTAAAAAAGGGGCTCCTGATGAGTCCGAATGCGGAGTACTCCCCGGAAGGGCAGATCAGTGTAATTCTCTCCGAACACCGGACATAACTTTTGGACCGGACAGATCTCTTCGAACCAATGTGAGCCTAAGGCTGTTCGAACTATGACTAAAGTACTAAAAAACCTAAACACTTCTTGACTAAGCTACCTGTCCTCTTGCTTAGAACTCATGGGTCTTTAAACATGACCCGGGTCCATTAAACTTGACCCGAAAGCCCATAAGGGCCCAAATAACATACTATAAATACTCAACCACCAGCATTAACTTCTAATAATGAAAATTAACTGCTGCCAAGCTGCTTAATTCTCTCTCCACCTTGAAACACCCTCACACCACTTTGAAACACCCTCACACCACCTTAAAACACCCTTACACCATCTTGAAACTCTACTTGAAATTACTAGCTTACCCCTAGGCTGTTTTTACCCTCACCAAAATCAACAATTACTTGGGTGACGTGATTAGATGGATTTTTGCGTGCTCAATGCATGTACCAGTCACCAAGAAGATGCTTTAGTTGTTTCATATTCAGTAACATTTTGCGAGTTAGTTGAACACAACTAAATGTGATATTGCGTGTTGTTAAGTAATTAAACATGATATTAAGCAAGTTGTTTAGAATATATTCTTGTACATTTAGCGAGTTATTCTGTCGAGATCAATGGTGATAATTGTAAACTATTATACCAAATCGAGTTGTTTGGATATAAAATACACAATCTTTTGCAATTTGTTGTGTATGACGAACCTGAGTGGTTTGAAACGAATCGAACAAATTTTTGAAAAAACGATACCGAGATTTGTTTAAAAATGACTATAGCGAGTTGTTTGAGAACATGATACCGAGAAGTTTTTGAACCACTACTATGGCGAGTTGTCTGAATACGCGACCGGAAGTTTTTTGATAATAAATAAAGCGAGTTATTTGTATATAAAATTGAAAAAAATGTTGTATATGACGGACCTGAGTGTATTCAATTACCCACAATTCTGTCAAGTTAGTTCCAAAATGTTAACATTACATTTTTGAATAAAAAAAAGGTATATAAAGCAAAAAGACATGAAAGTTATATGTTCGTGCTGATATATCTATACAAAAAAATTCCTACCAATACATCTACCAATGCATGTTAGTTTTGATATAAAAAAGATATATATAAAGTTTTCCACATAAAAAAGACCACTGCCAGTAAGTGTTAGCGTTTGTATCATTTAGGAAATGATAAAACATTTTGGCTCGAGTAGTTCTTACCACATCTTCTCGGTAAGTTTTCGAAATGAAGCCTTGTTCGATAATATCTTTGACATATTGAAAAATAAACATACCGCAGTCGACGGTGCTTGGTTTTTGTTGTGGAATTCTCCTTGCATTATTTTACTTTATATCTAGTCTTTATCTTAGGTAATGTAGTTTTTTGGACACAAAATTCCAATTGTTTATAAAAGTATATAGAAAGTATCAAATAATAATGAAATGCAGACGTTTTATTAAATAATCAAGCGATTTGTTTTGAAATAAGAGATTGTGAATTGTTTAAAAATACAACAAAATGAGTTGTTTAAAATGCGATTCAGAGAGTGGTTTAGAACAAATCCATCGAGTTGTATGACAACACGATACCGAAAGATGTTTAAAAATAACTATAGCGAGTTGTTTTAACATACAAGAGATCGAGTTGTTTGTAATTAGATTCAAAGAGTTGTTTGTAATTGAAACCAACAAATTTCTTGCAATATTTTGTCAACTATGCCAATGCTCTACGAGTTTACTTTTGTTAAAAAGGGAAAAAAATTACCAGTCGATCAGCTGTCTTTGTTGTGTAGTCCGTTGTGTCTTTATTAAAAGACGTGAGCGGGTTGTAGTTTGTTTCCACTTTAGTTCTTTCCAGAATTTTTCTTACTCCGTCCTTTTCTTTATATCAATAACAATCAACGTTCAATGGTTCACTGTATCCCTTTTTACGTGGTAGACTGGAAGAAGCATAATATTTTTGTATTTCCTCATATGTTCGAATACTCCGTCAACCAGATATGACATATCCTCTCCTTTGGCCAGTGAGTTGTGCACTCAAGGAAACGTACATTATACTCGGAACATGCGAGTTCTTGGTAGTTTAAACATGAGAGTTTTTGCATGTATACACCCAACTAATTGCGTGAGTTCTTTGTGATCTAAACATGTAAGTTATTTTGTATATTTTATTCAAGTGGGTCCGAGTTCTTTGTAAGATGATAATGAGAGTTCTTTGTAATTTTTAGATAACATTAAGTGAGTTCTTTGTAATTCAAACATTGTGAGTTACTTGTGGTTCATAGCTAAACTTACTGTAGTATGGCTAGAAATTTGTATGGTGCTGTATTTGGCCCTAGAGAAACCTTTGCATGGAACTTTCCAATCTAGTGCTTTAAGCATCTTAAGAATCCAAGCGTCAATAATTCACCAAATGACAAGCTGGAGTCGTATAACCGAATATGAGATATTAATAAACATATGCCATCAAATGATAATGCAAAACTTTTATATTATACCTTGTAGGTTTCTTCCTCTTTGTAAGCTAGAGCCAACACTTCACTCACGACAACATAAATTTTGTAGGTAAACTCTGAAATTGGTAAATACCATACTTCCAGATATTCATATTCTTATTTTCTCTTAATTTGAAAGACTTTGTGGTATTCACTGACATTGATCAGCTGCATTGTTGGTGTAGTCTTTTTCCAATCAGTGAGACTTACCATTTCCACTGCCTCTAGCTATTGTACACAACTTACCTCTTCCACCTGCTCTTGTGTCAGACTCAGTAGAGAAAAATTAGGGCGTATATCATCTTCTTTCATTGTCTCTTTCCTTGACTGGAACATATAAAAGTGGCTGTCAAATTGTAACATCCTAACTACATACCTTTTATGTTTACTAATCTAAATATCCACTTACAATATCCGCAACGACGACCAATGTTGTTGACTTCTTTATAACCTTTCGAACAACAGCATCTTCATAAATTCTATTAATCGCATCATCCGTCAAAGAATCCGAAGTACGTCGCAGTATAGCATCAAGCTCAACCTTATCAATTTTGTCAACAAAAAACTCTTTATATTGCATGTAATAATCATAAAAAAGTAATTTTTCTAAACATATTGTGTTATTAGGTGTATGAGGTGATTTAACAACTTGTCATTCTCGATTTTCCATTTTTGGTGTTCATTTACCTCTCCGGCTCGTGTTGGAGTTGTACCGTTGGTTATGGCTGGCTGAGTAGTTCTGACTTCGTGCATGGTTGGGCAGACTGTGAAACTTTCCGTGGTACTGGTTGTGTTGCTTTGGTTTGTATTAGCCTTTCACCCGTTGCCAAGGCTGGTTGTTGTTGTTGTTCTCCTTGATGTTGTTGTTCTTGTTGGGTTTGTTGTTTGTCGGCATGCTGTTTTATATAAAAAATGAGAGTTCTTTGCAGTAACAAAAAATGAGAGTTCTTTGCAACCATACAATGCGAGTTCTTCACAATATATAAAATGAGAGTTGTTTGTGATGCAATAGTTTGCTACACGCAGGTTGTTTATTTTTTGAACTTGCGAGTTGTTTGAAACACATATTTTACGAGTTACTTAGTATGAGACTAATGAGAGTTGTTTGAACATTTATCATGATAGTTGTTCGCTATGTTAGACACACAAGTACAAGTATAACTAGAAGTAAAAATGTGAATTGTTTGTACAATATCATGAAAGTTCTTTGACAGTCAAGGATATGAGTTGTTTATAACAGATATCACGAGAGCAGTTTGTAACACATACTACGAGAGTTGTTTAAAACACATAACACGAGAGTTTTTTACCATAAGGTTTTACGAGTTGTTTTAAAACACATTCATGCAAGTTCTTTGAAAAAAGTAATCTAGCTAGTCTACTTTTTTCAATACGACGTAACAAAGATTAACAACCTAACATTTTGCTACCCCTACATAATATCACTTAAGAAATAATATATCTCAACATATATTCACATAGTTTAATTTTAATGTACTTCGAATCCCCTTACAACTTCACGACCTTCTGCATCCGCCAGTATAGATTGTTCGGTTTCCACTTTCTTTTCATGAGTTTCTACCTCATTTTCTCTAGATTTTTTGCAACTTCTTTTATCTTGTATGCGAGGTACGAGCGGTGGGTCTTTCGTTTGGGTCTCCTTCAGATGAGACTCATCTTTATATGTGTCCTTTGGAGGAGTCTGACATACCGCTGTCTCCTTTAGAGGAGTAGACTAGTCAGCCTGTCTATTTGTTAGAAGACACTAATGTGTCTCCAATACCTCTTCCGGTTTGTCCACCAATGATACGTCTGCTGTGTTTTGAGGTACTACCGCCCCTTTGGTACTACTACATATGGTACCGCTGCAGGTGAATGATTTCCCTCATCGACCTCCTCATCCAGTAATACTTCATTAAGCTTTTTAACCTCCTAGATTTGCCCTTCCGATGTTGTAGCATGTGCCTGCATTTCAGATGGCACAACTGCTGCTCTTTCAGCTGGTAAAACTTATGATGGTTGTACCGACAACACATCTTCTTTCTTCTTGGCAGGGCTTCCAGTAGAGCAAAAAGGCAGGGATAATGCATTGTCAAGTTATTGTTTTTCAAGTCTCACTACATGTTTTCGTAGCTCATCAACCTGCCATAAGAATACAAGAAGCATTATTATTTGATTATGATGATTAAACAAATTATACCTATATAATTAGCTAAAACATATACTTACTATTTTTGCCTGACTGTCAAGCTTTCGCTCCAAACGAGCCTTATTAATATAGGTCTTTATTATCTTCGTGTTTCTTCAGCTCTCTGTTGACTAACAGTACGAGAAGGAAAATCTGCTTAAAACTTGTTATTTTTTTTGCTGGGATGTTGGTCCGAATTTGGGACGTTGTTGCATCTCTATTTACTCCAGTCTTCTTCGGAGTAGTCTGTTTGCTTTGGAACACAAAACCATTGAGTGTTTCATCCATACCATCATCTTGTATGTCCCCGACCTCTAGTTGGGATATCTGGGTTGTCGTTGATGGAATCGTTGATGTCGGGTCTATTTGGGGTTGGTCATTTGGTTTGGAATTAGGTTGTTGTCGTGTGTGTGTCGACCTTTTCCTTGTTTTTTGGGCTGAACTTTTCTTCCTTTTCCTATACTTTTATTTCACGTACAACTAGATCAACATCTAGATTTCTATTTCCTTCTAATACTCTAAATGCTGCTTTTTCAGCCTCTGTCAACACTAGGGCAGCCTCCACAACCTATCAAGTGAAAAACAACCAAGCTAATACATATACGCGAGTTGCTTAATAACATAAATAGATCACACGAATTGTTCGTGTTCACACAATATGGGAGTTCTATGTTACAACAAGATTACGAGCTGTGTTATAATATATAGTGTGAATTGTTTGTGTAATATATAATATGAGTTGTTTGTGGTCGTTGGTTTCCATTTATATCCCCACCATTTAGAGAACCTTGGGATCATATGCGGCTTTACGAGGTATATCCTAATTGTTTTTTACTCTGTAACGAAGGGTTGATCGGGAAAATTATTATCATCACGAGATCTATGTTAACTTATATTTAATTAAGATAAAACAATCTTATGAATAGAAGTGTAATACAGCCAATAACTCTATCGGGTTTTCTCTCAGCAACACAATCCCTAATCGGCTGGAAAAGCTTTTGTACTACTGATCTGGACCAATTATAGTCATTTATTTTGCTGAGGTATTCGATAAAATACAACACATATCAACCCATTACATCTCCCGAGATTGAATAGAATAGGGTTGAGAAAATAAACATTATTAACAATCGATCAACGTCCTCCAATTCATGCTCCCTCTAGGCTGATGGCACAACATGAGATATTAGTGCATCTGAACATCCTACTTATAACACAAATTATGTTTTTGAAGTACCTTTATAAACTTATTGGATACGGTTTTCGAATTTTTCGTTCCAATTTTTCATGATGTTTCACCATGAAGTATGTTTGCATCATCTTTGAATCATTCTCCGTCCCGTCTATGTATTTTCTGAAAAATGCTCCATATTTTGTTAAACTCATTTCCTTTGTATCGTGTTTAAGGCCGAAAATGGGCTTTATATTTTCGGTCGTTAGCTTCACCAGTTTCGACCCTAAACGGAACGCGTCTTCCTTGATCAAGAACATCTTTATAACCAGCTCAATTAGCTTACAAAACTTTTTCTTTGCAATCTTCTCATGTCGGAGGTCGAATGACTCCTTCAAAAGGACGTAAAAGGTTGTGTTTCTTGTTGCTTCGATGTGAGCAGAGGTAATAAGGTTTTTTTTACCAGATTCATAAGGCTCACAAATCCTGACCTGTAGAAGCTTACTTTCATAATCGTATTACCTGCAAATGCATAAATCGACAATTATAGATAACAAAGAACTCCCATAAGGCAACGATTACACAACTACATTAATCAATGAAAGTAACATGAGGCTTGTCGTGGTCGCATTTGATAGCGCAATTTGTTAAGTAAAATATCACACGAGTTGCATGAAAAATATATAAAACAACGAGTTGTTTGAACCACGTCAACGCAAGTTGTTTGGAAAATGATAGATAGCGAATGGTGTGTAACAATCCAAAAGAAAGTTGTGTTGAAACACTAACATAACGAGTTGTTCATCCAATAAACTACAATGATGCAAGTTGTGCCTAGTTTCCGTATGCACGTTGACAGATCTGGAAAATAAGAATACATAATCTAAACCAAGAAATAACTGAATAAACTACATCCAATAAACAACACAGCACACAGAAAATGATACAAAGTACATGCAATTGCAAAACCTACTGTCCACCACAATAAACCCAGTACCTAATATATGTTACATGATCATAACTACATAATTTCAATATAACTAAAAAACGTCGATTTTAATAAAACACCTACATGCATTTTAATGCAGTATAAATACATAAATAAGTTAGTTTTTCTGTATAACTCAGTACATGTACGAGCAATCGTTGGTCTCTTCACCGGTGTATACTAACTGGTTTATGGTGTACGACTTACTAGTTAGTGGTTTGAGTCTAACGACGACGACCGCCAGAAGAATTTTGGTTCGACGGAAGGAGGGAAATGACGAAGGTGAGATTTTAGTTCTGAGTATATGAAAGGTCGAAAAGAGAAAGAGAGAAAAAACAGAGGTTATTTGTTACATAAAATAGGTCTCAGAAGGGGGAATATTGTTTGAAGCAAAAAAACGGGTATATATAACATAAAGGGTATTTTTGTCTAATTGTTTGGCTGGGTACCAAATGACACCATCCTATTGTCGAGTACTAGTTGGTAATAATGTAGTTTTGTGGGCATTTATTGGTACCTTTCTCTTTGAAATCCAGATTTAGGTTTAATTGTTTGTTTTTAATTTTAAGGATTAAAAAACTAAGATTTTTTTGTTTAAAATTTAAATTTAAATTTAAAATTTATGATTAAGGATATATCTTAGAATAAATATAAATGATTGAAATTGATAATAAAAATAAAATGAAATATTTATTAATAATTTGAAAGATGGAATGATACTAATTTAATTTATCACTGGGATTAGTACTATTTAAGACAAAAAAGGAGAAGTATCACTCAACTATTTATTATCTAAGAGCCAATAATATCCGAAATACCCTTATTTAATTACATAAAATGTTTTTTATTTTTATTTTGATTTTTATTTAGGTAACTCGATTTCTGTTTTTTCGGGATTTTTAGTTTTCCTGTTTGTAATTTTGTATTTTTGTGTTTCTGAAAAAATTGGTTGGAGAAAGGGTTTATAGTGTAAACAAAGAAGATGAATTCTAGAAGATGCGAAAACCTTTTTATTTTTTATTTTGATTTTTTATTGGGTTTTATTTTTTAATTTATTTAGGTAACTCGCTTTCTATTTTTTCTCGTGATTTTTGGTTTTCATTTGATATTATTATGATTTTGTAGTTAAATGTTATATTAAAGTAAGGTTTGATCGTTTGTATTTTCGTGTTTCTGGAAAATTTGGAGAAAGGGTTTATAACGTAAACAAAGAAGATGAAGTTTAGAAGATAGGAATACCTTTTATTTTAAGTACTCATGGATGAGAAATCTTTTTTTTCTAGATGCAAAACCTCTTTTTTTTACTACTGGATGAGAAAGGAGACCATTTATGATGGATGTTAGATGATAGATACGTAACATATATTTTTAAACATATCATGAGTGGATCTAGTTTTGTTTGTCTTAAAAAAACAAAACAAGTAGTATTTTCAGTTTTTTTTTCTGAATTACGGTTTAAAATATACGAACTTTTAAAATTTTAATATTTACATTGGAAACGAAGAAGAAGACTCACTAACATTTTCTTTGTAGACTTTTTAAAATTTTGTACTGCTAGATACGAAACTATGGAATAGTGATATATGATAGATGCGAAACCAAGTGCACTATAATAGATGCTAGATGCTAGATTCGAAACGAGTCATGATATATGCGAACCCATATAATGAGAAACCAGTGTAAAATATAATTTTTTAAACGAATTCAAAATATATCATAAATGGATCTAGTTTTTTTTGTCTTAAAAAACAAACCCTATGGTATTTTTGGATTTGTTTTCGAGTTGCGGTTTAAAAGATACGATTTTTTAAATTTTAGAAGTGTAAACGAAGAAGACCGTTTTTTTTTTCTAGATGCAAAACATGTAAGCATGATATATGCTAGATGTGAAACCAAACCATATATGGTAGATGAGAAACGAGACCAACTATGATAGATGCTAGTTACGAAACCAAGCATATGATAGATGCAAAACCATATAATAAAAAACGAGTGTAAATTATATTTTTTTAAATAAAAATATATCATGAATAGATATAGTTTTTTCGTCTTAAAAAAATAAAATCAATTGTATTTTCAAATTTATCTCTAAAAGTGGTTTGTTCTTAATGTACAAAACATTAATAAAAACATTAATGTCAAAAATGTTTAATGAGATAAATATTTTTATATCTCTATCAAATTTTTGGAAACGAAAATCAACTATCATATCATAATATTTTGCATATATATATATATATATATATATATATATATATATATATATTATAATTGAAAACAAAAATGAATGAATACTATATAAAAAAATTAATAATTAAAACATAAATAAAATTAAAACCGAAAATAAATAATTAAATATAAATTAAAAAGTTTATTTCCAATATTATACCAGACTTAAATGACTATTTCCTCATATGGTCATCTAACTTATTTTTAAGTCAATTAGGTACAATGATTTTTTATTTTTATATTTATTTTTGTAAAAAGAAATATTGTATTAAATCGGACCAAAATGTAACGTTATACAAAACTCAAGGGCTTTTAAATAAAAAGCCCAAAATTAAACACTCGATTTGGGGCAAAATTAACCACAACAGTCAATCCAGCCCTAAATCGAAACAAACTTCAGGCCAAACCCTAGATCCACCACTTCTCTCTCAAAACTCTTCTCTTCGACCTTCCCAAATCAAACCATCCGATAAGAAATCAAAACCAGAGATGGGCGAAAGCCTAACTAACAGCACCACCAACCTGACCTTCTTTCTACACCAAAGAATCAGTCGATTCAAAAACAACAAAACCCTAGCGAGAAACATCATCAAAATCAGCCAAAATCGAAGAAGAACTAGGCGATATACCCAACCCCAAGACTTTCCAAAACCACAATCGATCGAAGATCATCAGGGGAGAGTGACAAAATGAATACTCCTCTTTGAATTCAGCACCGATTTAGTGATCCAGTCTGCACACTGATTCTGGATGCGCGATACATGCCGAATCGTCATTCTCGATTGGATAAGAGATCTACAGATACTCAGAGAATCACACAGGTACCAGGCTTCCTTTCTAGTAGCTAATAGGTTAATTAGTACCATATTATCGGATTCCACATCAACATTAACCCAGTTCTTTTGTTTACAGATAATCAAGCCTTCAACTAGGGCACTGATCTCAGCGAAAAGGGGGTTAATTTTACCCAGAAGAGAACCACGACCCAGAACGACATCCCCTTCAGAGTTTCAAAACAAGATTCCGGTGTTGGCCTCACCAAACCTATTGCACGAACCGTCCACATTCAACTTCATCCTCCCAGGATTCGGGGCGATCCATCTCAGGTAACTCGGAACCTTTCTGTTATTAATAGAATGAGACCCTAGAGCAATGCCAGCAAAGTCTACATTAGTCCAATGCTTATAGGAAATAACATTAGATAAATCCAGACTTATAATAATATGGACTATTCTATCAATAGCCTTATGGACATTATCTGGAGAATCACCAAACTTTGACAAGTTTCTGTTTCTCCAGATAACCCAACAAACCACCTGAGGAACAATACGAGTAATGTGACGCTTAGAGTTAGAAACACTGAACCATATATGTAAAACATGAGCCAATGTCATATGCCTTCTAACACTGATCCTGAACATGCTACTGAAATAATTCCAAATAGGCCAGGAAAAGCAACAATTGATGAAGAGGTGGTTCATCTCTTCACAATTCTGACAAAACTGACACTTAGACACCATGTATACATGCCTTCTAATAAGAATAGAGTCAAGAGGGATATAGCCCTTAATTAACTTCCAAACCAGAAAAGAGAACTTCCTAGGGGTAGAATGATTCCAAACACAAGAGAGAAGACCAGACTTAGGATTACAGAGCCTAATACTATTCCATGTAGCATTTAAATCAAACTCTTTAGTAGTAGAAAGCTTCAAAATAATACCATCAGCCTTATTAGGGTCAATTTTATAATTAGAAATATGAGTAACTCTATCAGGAGGCAAAATATTATTAAGAACGTTATAATCCCAACTATCAGATTTCCAAAAAGAACAAACATTAGCACCTAAAAACCAGTTAAAAGAATTAGAGTCACTTATCAGAGGAGACCAATCATGCCAATCCTCAAGCCAGAAATCAACAAGCCCCTGACCCAGCCTCCACTTTATGTTCCTATTAGCAGAACCTTTAATTGCTGACATCCTCTTCCAAACAACAGAGTCAGAGCTTTTGCAAACCACTTTAAGAACATGAGTATGCTTACAATAGGTCTTATGCATTAGAGAAGCCCACAAACTAGTATTTTTCCTGAAAAGATACCAAAGTTTATAGGAAAAGGCAGTCTGAACATCACAAAGACTTTTTATGTTGAGACCACCCTCATCGAAAGGCTTACATAACTGAGACCAACAAGCCCAATGGATAGTCTTAACATTATAGTTAGACCTCCAAAGAAACCTATTAAAACAACCCTCAAGCTTTTTAATAATATTAGAAGGAATAAAAGAATTCTGCATCCAATAGAAGACTATAGGCATTAAGACAGAAGTAATAAGAGTCAATCTGCCCCCAAACGAAAGGTTTTTAAGATCCCAGACCATAATTCTATCATGAATCTTATTCAAAAGAGGCTGAAAAAACTTCCCTTTATTACTACTAGCAATAGTTATCCCTAAGTAGTTAAAAGGCAAGTAATCAACATTAAACCCAGCTTGAATCTTAATATTATTAACAGCAGCATTATTAACTTTGCTAGAAACAATAACCTTAGTTTTCTCTTTGTTTACAGATTGACCAAAAACAAGATGGTACTTATCAAACAAGCTACTAAGCAAAGCAATGGAGACAGCCTTGCAGTTGGTAAAGATCAAGACATCATCTGCAAATGCTAAACAAGGCACGAGTAAGTTAGATCTAGAAGCATAGCGAATAGGCTTATTGTTTTCAAACATCTTGTAAATGCCACGAAGCAAAACATCCTCAGCAAGGATGAACAGGCTGGGAGATAGAGGGTCTCCTTGCCTGATACCAATATTCTGCTTGAAGTAACCATAGCTAGAACCATTTATAAGCAGAGAGACATGCACTTTTGTAATCATTTTCCTTATTAATTCAATACAGTTTTTAGCAAAACCAAAGCATTTAAGAACTCTAAAAATGAATGCATGAGCAAGCTTATCAAAAGCTTTAGACATATCTAATTGAATAATAGCATTCCCAGATTTAGGTTTCCTATTAATGTCATGCACTAACTCTTTAGTAATTAATATATTATCATGAATCAACCTCCCTTTGACAAAATCACCTTGCATTTTAGAGACAATGTTAGGCAATAAAATGGAAAGTCTAGAATTTATAAGATTGGAAAGAATTCTATTAAAAATTGAACAAAGACTAATAGGCCTAAAAGCCTTCCAATCAGTAGGGTTAGCACATTTAGGAACCAGACACATCCCAATAGCAAAGACACCTTCAGGAATGTCATTCCCAAGAAGATAGAAATTAAGGGCTTTACACAAATCATTACTAATAATGGACCAGCAAAATTTATAAAAAAAGATGTTAAACCCATCAAGCCCAGGAGCACTATCAGATTTCATATTTGCAATAATACTCCAAACCTCATCCTTATTAGTCTGCCTCATGATAGACTCACTGTCCTCCAGGCAAACCAAATTGGGAATACAATTAAAAATGTCATCCTGCATAAGCAAATTCTCCTCACTTCTATTAGAATAAGAGAAAGAAGATAAAATAGATTTAAAATAACACACAACAGAGTTAGAAATATCGGTAGGATTATCAAGCCAAGAACCCTTGTCCTTAATCCCCAAAATAGAATTACGCCTTCTGTTTTTAGAGACAAACGCATGGAACAGCTTAGTATTAGCATCCCCATCTTTGATCCACCCATTATAGCACTGTTGACGCCAAAAACTTTCTTCATTTCTTAAGGCCTTAAGGTATAAACTATTAGCTTTTGAAAGCTCAGCCTTAGAAGAACTGCAATTGGACTCAGCATGAACAATTTCCATTCTTCGAACAACCTCAGCCATCTCTTTAACTTTACTGAAAATATTGCCAAAAGTATTCACATTCCACTTCTTAAGACAAAACTTGAGCCTTCTTAACTTAAACCAGAAAACCTGACCCTGATTGCCATCACAATGCAGAATCCAATTCTCCTTCACAGTTTTAAGAAACTACCATCATCAGTCCAAGCATTAATGAACTTAAAACTCTTCTTACAGTTAAAGTTATTAAAAGACTAAGACGATTGAATGAAGAACAGAGCATGGTCAGAACAGGTTCTGGCCATGTGATAAACCTTAGTATCCATAAAAGTGTAGATCCATTTATCATTAACCAAAGTTCTATCCAATCTTTTCCAACGAGTCCCCCTATTCCAGGTAAACCTCGAACCAATGTAGCCCACCTCCTCAAGATTACAAAACCTGATAGCCTCATTAAGATCATTAGCACTGAGATGATCAAACCTAGAACATCCAGCCTGATCTTCAGTACAAGTAATTGAGTTGAAATCGCCAGTAATGATCCAAGGAGTATCCACATGAGAAAACACCATCATCTGATCCCACAACTCTCTCCTAAGCATCCGCTGACTCTTCGCATAAACCACCGAGAAATTAAACAAAGAAATACAGTTAGGATAAGAAAATAACATATTAACCAACTGAACATGATCATCAACAATATCAATCACAACATCATCCTTCCAGAAGACCCAGATTTTATTCGAACAGTTAGAAAAGAAGTTCTGAAAGCCAAGAACCTCAGCAACACCCCTCATCTTACAAGAATCAGCCAAAGGCTCCTGAATTGACACAATCTTCGAATTATTATCCTTAATAACAGAGAACAACCTCCTCAACGTAGGCTTATTATTCAAACCACGAGAGTTCCAATTAGTGATCTTTATCATTGTCAGATAAATATTTTCGTTTCGATTTTCCTCCTTTCAAAGACAGAGGATTAATAGCTAACCTTTTAGACTTTCCTTTTCTTAGCTGAGACTTTATCTTCCCACTGATAATAGTTTCAAAGCCTCTGTTTTCAGGCTGATATCTCGGAGTATTGTCACAGCTAACAATATCTCCACCAAGATCCTGATCTTCAGACTCATGATTACTTTGAGCAAAGTCATGCTCAATTCTGTGCAGAGCCTCAATCACCTCCATATTATTATCCTCCTTAAGATCTTTAACAACAACAGAATCCTTATCAACAGTTACACGATTCTTGGTGCTAATAACAGACCTTATCTTTTTACGAAAATCTTTACTGAAAGATTGAGAGTTACTGGAGAACTCATTTGAAGTTCTTGGACCACGAGAGTCTTCTTCCACAACACCAACTTTGTTACCAACATTACCAGAATCAGCCGTCTTACTGCCCTCATTTTCAGCACACCTTTCTTCAACGACCACACCACAATTATCAGTCTTAACATTATCTTTAACAACCTTAAGATTCTTTTTGCAGTCACTGTCCTTATGCCCAAGATGAGAACAAGTATGACAATAAGCAGGCACGTTCTTGTAGCTCAAGTTAATCCAGCACCCTTCATTCGAGCCCAAACCAGCCCATAGTCTGTATTTCAACGGCATCGAAACATCAAGTTCAATAATGTTTAAAAAATACCGATTCTATCCGTATCTATTTATCGACCTATTTCTATTCTCATATTATACCTAAATTCATAGGTTTCTTCTTTCTCCCCTTTTGTTACTATGTTAATGTCTCCAGCTATTGAATGCATTTCCGGCGACTTTTTATTCCTTTTTCTGGTAAGAACCTCGACTTTGATCCTCTCAAACTCTCCAAGCAGTAATTTATTTGTTTTTTTTATCTTCTTTTTAAGTAAACTGATCCCACGACTGTCTGCTCAGGTGACTCTCGGCTCCAGCGACTCCTTCTCCGACAAAAAGCTTGACTCTTTTGCTGTGTTTCATCTAAAGTAGGGAAGTCACCAAAGAAGGCATAGGAAATGAATTTCATATGATGTAGGTTTAGTTCGTATCTAAGAATTTGTTAATCAGATTTTAATTTTTCATTTCTTAATGCTTTTTCTGTACTACAAGCCAAAGAGATTTGTGTGTGATCAGTGTATTGAACTCATGAAATCAAAATTGTATCTTTAAAATGACTGGTTCGTGTTTATGGGCTTATTTGGACAAGCAAAACTGGTATATAATATTTGGAACATGACTGCTTTTGGCAGGGAAGAGAGCTATTGCTGGGTAACGGCAGCCCCAAAGGTGGTAAATAGTGAACTGTATGATGAGGTGAAGGGGGCAAGATTGGTGGATCTTTTGCTCTCTTGTTGCCATTGACTAGCATAGTTAAATTAGCGAGTCTGTCGTGATGTTGTGACACTAACACAAGGTTTGAGGCATGTTGTCTACAACCGATCGACTTCATTAAGACGCGGTTACATCTCGGTCGGGTCGGAGCATACACAGTAATCGTCCACTGTGGCACCAATCTTATTCAAACCGAAGGTGTTAAAGTTCTGTGGAAGGGACTCACACTGTTCGCGGCGCACCTGACGATTAATTATTCCCTTCGTATGGGGTCCAATGCGGTGCTCCAGAGGGGAATCCCGAGACTAGAAATTTGAGCAATCAAGGGAGGTTCTTTGCTGGATTCGGTGGTGGTGTTCTTGAGACACTTGTCATTGTTACACCACTTGAGGTTGTAAAAATTAGACTGCAGTAACAGAGAGGATTAAGCCAGAGCTACTTAAGTATAAGGGTCGGGCATATTGTGCACGTTTGATAATCCGTGAAGAAGGCCTCATAGGGCTATTGGCAGGAGCTGCACGAACCGTAATGTGAAACGAAACTAACCAAGCACCAAAGTTTACAGCCAAAAATTCTTTTGGTGGGCTTCTATGGAAGATGATGCCAGAACCCTACTACCGTGGCAGTCAATGATTTCAGGGTTCGTTGGTGGAACAGCTGGCCCAATAAGCAGAAGAACCTTCGATGTCGTCAAAACAAGGCTAATGGCTCAAAGATGAGATGGATATGAGTTGAAGTACAAAACCTTGTGGAAATGACAAATGCCCCGACTCATGAGGATTCCTCCTGGATAAGCAATCATGTGGGTCCTAGCTGACCAAGCGACTGGTTCTTTTGAGAAGAGATATCTTGGTGAAGCTCATCTATAGGGCGATTTGAACAACACTAGAACTGATGGAACCATGAAATTATTTGGGCATATACTTTTTGGTAGATTCATTGGATATCAAACATCTTTTTTGGATAGAGCTACACGGTTAAAATATGTTGTTAGCTGTTAGGAATCTGTAGGACAAAATTATGATTTTGGAGGGTGCTCACTCTTCTGTTTCCTGTAGCAAAGAAAATACAAGGACTATGATGTTCTAGATTTTTTAATTTATTAGAGTTAAATTATCATAAAATAATATTATTAATGTGGTTAAAAAAAGTATGAAAGTTAATATGGTTAGGCGAAAAAAAGTATGAACATGTATCTGAGTGATTTGTTTTACTCCCTCCGTCTCATAATATTAATCGTTTAAGGTTTCTTCACCAATATTAAGAAAAGTAATAATGACTTTGAAAGAATAAAATAAAATAAATTTGATTGATGGAATTAATAACGTATGCATAAAGTTAACTATTTTATTGGTTTAAAATGAAATACATGTAATAATGCTGCATTGGAAAACGAGAACGACATATATTATGAGACAAAAAATCTCTTCTAGAAAGACACATATTATGAGACAGAGGGAGTAGTAAGAATTTCAATATTATTATTAAATTGTGGAAGGGTCCACCACTAAAATTACAATACATTTAAACATCCAGTCAAACCACAATTAAATCAAAAAAAAAAAATTGGCACTTCAACATTGTCTTCCCCGGCAAGAATAGAAATTCCATTGATGCACTTCTTCAAGCAATAACAAATTCGAAAGCAATCTTCAAGCCTTCCTTCCTCCAAATCAGTTCTCTCAAAATCTTCCTTAACCCTTTATAGACTCTATCATTACCAAAAGCTGCAGAATTTTCAAAGAAAAAGTTTGAAACTAATTCAAATTTAAATAACCTAGACCTAAAATTTCGAGAAATATTATGGCCAGGAGTTGATTAGGGATAGTAGGATAAGGGGAACTTATCTTCCTTGCCGAATTCAAGCTCCATTTAGCAATAAAATCAGCAGCTTGATTTGTAATTCGAGGTATAAATTTGATGTTCATCTTAAGAGTAATAAGCCTTTTGGAGATTTTAATTAACGGCTCAAGGTACCAAGGAGACTTGTCTTCAGCAATCAACTTAACCAAAAGTTGACAGTCTGATTCGATGTTGACATTGCTCAAACTGCTTTTGTAGCAAATGACTAAGCCTTCCAGGAGGACTCCGGCTTCCGCAAGCATTGGAGATAGCTTCACATAAGTATTACCAGCACAATGAACAATTTCTCCTCTTCTGTTACGAATCACAATCCCCCCACTGCACCCTCCATTGTTGAAACAAGCTGCATCTACGTTCATCTTCAATCTATCTTCCTCAGGCGCAATCCATTTAAGGTAATCTACCTTGCTTCTTTTTTTGATAGAATTATAGCAACCCAAGCTGATTCCTGCATTAATAGCATGAGTCAAGTGCTTATATTTAAGCTTGTTAGATTTATCAAGCCCAATAATTACTCGGTTAATATTGTTGATAGTCATTAAACCAGAGTCGTGATGGCCTTTTAATTTAAAGCTGTTACGATTTTTCCAGATCATATAGCATATGATTGCAGGAATAGAGTGAAAAATATGAACTTTAGCTTTTGAGAACCAAAACCAGATTCTAATGATGTGAGTCAAGACCATATGCTTTCCAATTTGGATGTTAAAAATGTTGCTAAAATAATACCAAATGCTCCAAGAGTAAGGGAAACTAACAAACAAATGGTTAGTGTCTTCACAGTTGGAGCAAAATTGGCATTTAGAAGCCCGACACTGATGCTTTTTCTGCAAGATAGAGTCAGTAGATATATAATTTTTAAGCAATTACCAAAGATGAAACGAATACTTCCTGGGGGTCAGTTGATTCCAAGTTTTTTTAAGATACCTAATATGTTTGAATGAGATCTAATGCTGTTCCAAATAAGCTTTGTGCTGAAGCTATAGTCATGAGACAGAGCCCATATCATCTTGCCATCCCTGGTGCTGTCGATTCTAACTTTCTTAATTGTATCAATCCTATCAGCAGGCAAGAATTGACTAAGCTGATCAATATCCCAATCATTTTCTTTCCAAAATGCATTGACCTTAGCTTCAAGGTACCAGTAATTAGTGCTATTGTTATTGATCTTCAGGATAGAAGAGTGATTGTGCCAATCATCTCTCCAAAAATCCATCTCACCTCTTCCTATCAGCCATTTTATATTGCCTTCAGCTATCTCTCTAACTACATACATTCTTTTCCAAGTTAAACAAGCATTCATATTAGAGTTAGCCATAATAGGATGCATATTGTTACTATATAAGTTATGCATAACAGAAGCCCATACACTGTCTTTCTTTCTAATGTTAAACCATAACTTGTGAGAGAAGGTGTGTTGTAAATCAGAAAGGCTTCTGATGTTAAGCCCACCTTCTTCAAAAGGCTTACAGATCTTGCCCCATGAACACCAATGAATACTCTTGTGTTTGAAATTAGATTTCCATAGAAATATATTAAAAACTAACTCTAATCTCCTGATAATACAAGTGAGAAGGATAGAATTTTGCATACAATAAATAGGAAAATCCATGAGCACAGAAGTAATCAAAGTAAGTCTACCCCCAAAACTTAAATGCTTGTCATTCCATTCATGAATCTTTTCATTTACTTTATCAATGATGCTATAATAGTTTTTAGAATAGTTGTTATTACTAATTATCACACCAAGATAACTAATAGGCAAAGAATCAGTAACAAACCAGTTTGATAGTCGATCTTTTCAATCCTGTTAGGATGAAGCTTGCAAGAGGTGATGATTTTAGTCTTGCTCTTGTTAATAACTTGGCCTGAAGTAGCTTGATGTCTGTCAAGAAAATCACTTAAACTATCAATAGAAGTTTCCAAACAGTTAGTAAATATAATGATATCGTCTGCAAAAGCGAGACAAAAGATCAAAAGATCAGTTCTAGAGGAGAATTTCATTTTAGGATTTCTGTCCATAAGATTGTAAAGCCTACTAATATAGGTGTTCAAGTATGTAATTTAGCCTACTAATAAGGTTATTTTAGTATGTTCAAGTTGATAAGGGAAGGAAAATATAGGTGTTTAGCATGTAATTTAGCCTACTAATAAGATTAATGCCAATGTATTTAGTGGTTAAAGCCTAAAGTAAAGCACACATAAGAAATGAGGGGCTTGAACGATAGTCCCCTAGAACTTGTGTGTAAATAGTAAAGTAGTGAGGTAAGAAATCTATTCTCATAATGGTAAACATGTAATTTCACCATTTACCCCTTTTCCTATATAAAGGACATTCCCTTTTCGAAAAAAGGCCAATGATTGAGTAATAATTACTACACTTATTCCTTTTGTCTTTTCAATTTCTAGCAATTTACTATTCACGGTTACGAAATACGGATTTTCTCTAGTCCGACCCCTTCATACGAACATCTTCGTTTCTAAGCCTCACTAAAGAATCTCTGAGCGCATCATTGGCGCCGTCTGTGGGAACGTTTGGTACCCATAATTAATTTTCTAAAACTTTAAAAACTAAAAACAAAAAAAACATGGATACAGAATTGCGTGGAGAGATTGAGGCTAATCCGACCAAAGAATTAGTTGGTGTTGAGTCTGGAGATCATTTGATGGAGGAACAGGTTACGATTGAGGGAAATGCTCTGGATCAACGTGCAAAGGAACTTTTACAGGAATCAGTTTTGGTTGCCAGAGGGAAAGAGTTGTTGGAAGACATCGAGAGACTAAACGCTGAGAGGGACGCTATAGTGTCGAGCACGAGAAGGGTCAGATTAGAAGTCCGACAAGAAAAGGTCGAGGCCGAACACATTCAAAATGCTGTTGTACCCAAAGAAATCCGACATCGGAAGGGCCACCGGCGTTCCAAAAGACGCGCTAGATCCAAGAAAAAATATCAGCCGCCTGAGTCGAGTGAATATACTTCGTTGAGTTCTGATAATTTTTCGTCTTCGGAGACTGACTCAAGGTATAAGATGGATCAAAAGCATAAATATCTGAGGAAGCATAAGCACACTCGTTGGGCCAGCAGGAAAAAGGGTGATTCGAGGAGGAAAGACGATGCTGGTAAAAGAAAAATGCACCCCGAGGACCCTGCCACTACGCGGAGGCATACTCAATCCGACAACTATCAACAAGCTTTTAGAGTCAGTAACCATTTTACTTCTCCAACCGAGGAGAGATTATATCCAACCGCAAATGATGGTCCCGGGGGAGCACTTACAAGGTCAGACATAATTGGAGGTCATCACCTCTCTCCCCGGAAATTATTTCTCGACACCTTCCTAAATGGTTCGATATTTCTAAGCTAGAGAAGTTCGATGGGACCCAAGATCCAGACAACCACATCGAACAGTTCAAGAATTTCATGATCAACTATGATGACAATGCTAAGTTGTTGTGCAGAGCTTTCTCCTAGACGTTCAAGAACGCTGCTTCTACTTGGTACAACCGACTACCTCATGGGTGTATAAATAATTTTGATATTTTTCGGAGCATGTTCCGAAAACATTTCGTCGGAAGCAAGAAGTTTCGTGCTAACGGAGACACCATCATTTACTGTCGACAAAAGATCAGAGAGGGTCTGAAAGAGTACATCAAGCGGTTCATCCAAGTCAAGACGGACATGGAGTACTGCAAGGACAAAGTAGCTTTGGCCGCCTTCCAGATGGGTCTTCTTCTGGGGGTGATGAAAGACAATGCGGAAAAAACACAAGCAATGACGTTTGGAGTTCTGTTAGATCAGATAGAAAAATAATTTTAGTTGAAGAAACCAAGGCCTCAGAGATAGAGTCTATGCCTCAATTCTATCAGGATCCGAATCTAGCCAGAGCAAGTACAACAACGGTGAATACCTGACCCCAAGTTGCTCAACCAATTACGACTATCCGACCGCGTGCCCAGACAGTTCAAGCAACAAACCAAACCCCTCAGTGGGTGGCTCAGAACCAACAGTACCATCATGCGGGTCCAGCAGCTCAGCATTATGCGCGACGAGCCTCGAACCGATGGGTCCGACCCGCTCACTATGCTGATTTAACCAAATGTGTTTCAACAATCTTCGAGAAAGCACGGGCAAACGTACACTTCCGCAAACCTTTCCCTCTTTAGATTCTGCGGGAACATAGAATGAACAAGTATTGCCAATTCCATGACGACATTGGGCATCACACTAAGGATTGTGTGGCTTTGAAGAAAGAGATCCAATATTTGATAGAAAACAGAAAGTTGGTTGACTTTGTCAAAAATAATACTGCAGTGGTGCCTAAACAAGAAATCGCTCTGAGACAAGATGGTACGATGATGATTTACGATGTAGTCGAAGAAGAATTTGTGGATGTTTTTGATGTGGCAACATAGTATCTTGATCTGAAGCCAAGCAAGAATAACGTAAACATGGTAGAGGAAATGATCCCTCGAGGGAAGGTCAATGACTTAGGTTCATTCTTTGAATCGCTAACCATTTTTGGGGGAGATACATTGGCAGGAATATCAAACTACTCAAGGAAGAGACACATCGTTATCCTAGCAACACAGTTGGAAGCGGGAGCCTCATCACACCTGTATCAGAACCCGTCACCAATAATTTTTTTCGAGGATGACGACATGAGGAAGATTACTGGCCCACATGAAGACGCCGTGGTAATCGGAGCGGAGATATCCGGAAACGAGATAAGAAATATTCTGATTGACACAGGCAGTTCCGCCAATATCATATTCATGACCACCTACAGTAAGATAACCAATCCTTCAACTATCCAACGGTCCAACAGGACGATAGTAGGGTTCACCGGTGCGACCGCAAACGTCGTCGGAGAATTCGAAGGCATAGTGGAGCTAGGCAGGGGACCATTCAAGAAAATAGTGACAGCACTGTTCATTGTAGTGGATGCACCCACATCATATAATGCCATCTTTGGAAGATCTTGGCTGTCTAAAATGCACGTTGTACCATCCACGATCCACCAATGCTTGAAATATGTAGTCGGAAGCAACATCAGAACTGTAAGATCAAGTCAGAAAATGGCTAGAGAGTGCTACAAGGCAGCGTTGGCCCCTAAGCAGTTGATGGGGGTCGGATGTAGAAAAGAATAGCAGTCAGAGGAGCTTCTTTCGGATTCCGATCCTGTTGATGATCCGAGGGAGTCCCCTGGATTCATGGTCCCCGATGAAGGTTTTGAGGAGCATAGATTAGCTATTCGGAACAGCGTGCGCCCAATCATTCAGAAGCAAAGATTTTTTTCCCAAGAAAAAACCGAAGCAATAATGGCAGAGGTAGATCGTTTAACGAAAGTTGGCAACATCCGCGAATCACAATATCTGTTATGGACCGCTAACCCGGTCCTGGTAAAAAAGAAAATTCCAAATGGCAGATGTGTGTAGACTTCACTGATTTAAATAGAGCTTGTCCTAAGGATCATTTCCTGGTCCCGCTAATAGATCAGCTTGTGGATTCGACGTCCGGAAATCGTTTACTGTCGTTTATGGATGCATATGCTGGATAAAATCAAATCCGGATGGATCCAAGGGATCAGGAGAGCACGACTTTCATAACTGGAAGAGGTCTACATTGCTACCGAGTTGTGCCATTCAGACTAAAAAATGCGGGGGCGACGTAACAACGGCTAGTGAACAAGGCATTCGAAAGTCAAATTGGCGGAAACGTGGAAGTTTATATTGACGATATGTTAGTGAAAAGCTTAAGAGATGAAGATAACTTGGCTGACCTAGAAGAAACTTTTGTTAATCTGGCTAAAATAAATCTCAAGTTGAACCCGGAAAAGTGCACATTTGGAGTAAGATCTGGAAATGTTTTAGGTTACATAGTCAGTGAGCATGGCATCAAAGCACACCCTCTGCAGTTAAACGTTCGATGTACTATGGATCCACCTAGAACCATCAAGGAAGTGAAAATTCTAACTGGAAGGTTGGCTGCTTTAAACAGATTCATATCCAAATCGTCGGACAAGTGTGCTCTTTTCTTCCAGGTGTTGAGGAAAGCGAACCGGTTCGACTGGACTCAAGAATTTTCCGAAGTGTTCAAACAAATCAAGCAACATCTTTCGTCCCCGGAGATACTGACGAAGCCGATTCTGGAGAAAATATTATTTATATACTTGGCAGTGTCCGCCTGTGCAGTCAGCTCGGTTTTAGTCCGAGAAGAAGTAGGCCTTCCTAAACCAATTTATTATGTAAGCAAAAGCCTCTTACATGTAGAGAAATGATTCCTTAAGTTGGAAAATCTAGCCCTCACCCTAGTAACATCGGCTCGAAAAATGAGGCCATACTTCCAAGCTTATACAATAGTAGTACGAACATCTTTTCCTTTGAAAAGTATGCTACAAAGACCCGACGTATCTGAAAGGATGAACAAGTGCTCGGTAGAACTGGAGGATTTCGATATTGAGTTCGAGCCACGAACAGAAATCAAAGCGCAGGCGCTAGCAGATTGTTTAGTCGAATTTTATTTGGACAGAGACATTGTGGACATGGAAGAAGAAAAATCCGACTCTGAGTGGCTAGTCCAAACCGATGGGGGTTCTAGCTCATTAGGATGTGGAGCAGGTGTGCAATTAACGTCACCGGATGGCATTGCAATGTATCAGGCAATTCGACTCGGTTTCCATGCATCAAACAATGAGGAAGAGTATGAAGCAGCCTTGGCCGGATTGCGACTAGCAAAGATATACGGGGCCAAACGGGTTAAATTGATCAGTGATTCTCAACTTCTAGTGAACCACGCCCTCAGACGTTCGGAGGCAAGAAAAGATCATTTAGTAAAGTATCTGGAAGTGTTGAAAGAGTTGGCTTTAGAGTTCGAAGACATCCGATTTGAGCATGTCCACAGGGTAGGAAACTCAGTAGCTGATTCATTAGCCAAGGCATCTTACTCGGAGGGGTACCCGTGGATAGTGACTCAAGAAAATCCGTCTATAGTCAAGGGATCCGAAGCAAGGGAAGATAGCATCGAAGCATTCCAGATATCCACGACTTTAACAAAAGACGAGAGAATCGAAATACAGGATTTTCTAGTCCATGACATGCTGCCTGTTGACAAAGTCAGAGCCAAGAGAATACGCTTCAAGGCCTACATAGACATCGTTATCGGATATATCCTGTATAAACGATCTTTTAGTCGACCCTTACTTCATTGTTTAGGGAAGGATGAGTTGCAGTTGATACTCTCAGAGTTACACGATGGGGAAGACTCTGCTCATTGTGGATACAAGACAGTGATACGAAGAGTTTTTCTGGCAGGATATTATTGGCCTACCCTCTCGGGGGATGCCAAAGAGCTAGTGCAGAAATGTGACACATGTCAACGATGTGCGAATTCGATCCGCCTACCTGGGGTAATTTTAGAATCAATATCGGAATCTCTCCCTTTTGACCGATGAGAGATAGATCTGGTCGGACCACTTCCTATGGCTCTAGGGGGACGTCAAACGATTATCGTTGCTGTGGATTATTTTTCCAAGTGGGTGGAAGCAGAACGATTAGCAGGAACGAGGGCAAAAGATGTAATCAAATTTATCATTTCTAACATCTGTTGCCGCTTTGGCATACCCAGGAAGATTACGATGGATAACGGCCCCCAATTCGATAACAGTGAAATGAGAGCTTTCTGCGCTTCCAAGGGGATACAATAATGGTTTTCGATACCGTTCCACCCCCAAGCGAATGGTCAAGTCGAAGTAACCAATCGAACGATGTTGGACGGCCTAAGAAAGAATTTAGAGGGCAAAGCAGGGAAGTGCCAGACTACTTACAAGAAGTGCTATGGGCATACATGACCACTCCTCGGACAGCAACACATGAATCGCCATTTGCGCTCGTATACGGAATGGACGCAGTGGTGCCATCGGAAACCATGTTCCCATCTTTCCGATCAAGTGAATATTACAAGGAGGGGAATGACAAAGTAAAACGCACAGAACTCAATTTGATAGAATAAAAGAGAATAAAGGCTCAACTAAATTCCTTGCACTATCAGACGTTGATGAGAAGTCGTTATTCGTCGAAGGTCAGAAGAAGAGAGTTCGAAGTTGGGGACAAGGTACTAAGAAAAGTCTTCCTGCACACTAAAGATAGGAGACTCGGGAAACTCTCCCCAAATTGGGAAGGGCTATACACAATCACAAGGAAGTTGAAACCGGGGACATATAGATTGAAGGATAAAAGAAGGAAAGGATCTTCCCCACCCATGGAACATTGAGCATCTAAAGGCTTATTTAGTTTGATTAAGTGATGTGTAAATATTTTCTTTAATAGTTTATGTAAGTTCCGGTGGCATACTCTTTCCTACCCTGGTGGCGTAGGAAGGTTTTAATGAGGTGCCTAAATAGCCGGCTTATTATCAAATTTTAGTGCCTTCTTTAAAAGCATGAGTAAGTCCATATTTTTGGACTCAAAACACATTCCAAAGAAGTTTGGGCAAGCAAGTTCATCTTTTTGGACTCAAAACACACTCCATAGAAGTTTGGACAAGCAAGTTCATATTTTTGGACTCAAAACACACTCCAAAGAAGTTTGGACCAGAAAGTTCATCTTTTTGAACTCAAAACACATCTCAAGAATATTTAAACTCAACAATTAAATCAAAGTAAGCAAAGTATGGGTAAAATACCATGTTAAGAAAGCATCGCTAAAAGTTCCAATAACAAAAGAAAGTATTACACTAAAGGTTTTTTGTCACAGCAATCATACAACAAAAGTTAACAAGATAAAGACTACCCAACACAGGTTACTCGGAAGCTGAATTTCCTTTGCTACCGGCAGGAGAATCCGAGTCCGACGAAGAACTCTCCGAGTCTTTACTAGATTCAGGGTCTTCCATGGATACTCCAGGGGGACGATGCTGTTCGATGACTCGAGTCCAGAGGCTGCCAAGGTGTAAGTCTGGGAATTTCTCATGCATTTCCATTACCATGGCTGATCTTAGTTTGGCATCTCATTCCTCCAGACGAACAACAACATTGACAGCATACTCATCGAGACTTTCCTTCTTCTTAGCCTCAAAGTTTGTCTTCAAACTCTCATGGGCTGCAGTTAGTTTTTCAAGGTCTTGAACACAATTCTCGAAGTACACCTTGATTTTGCAATAACCTTCGAGAAGACCATCAACCGTAGTATCGCGCTTGGCATCTTTAGTGATAAACTTCTCCCTTTCATCGTCAAACCTTGTTTTCTCCTCTGAAAGCTCAGCCTCAATTGAAGTAATAGTGGTCAAACGCTCATCGGAGGTCTTTTTCTCCTTAGTCAATTCATCAGTTAGATCTTTGATTCTTTTCTTCAGCTCTTCGGACTCGGAAGATAGGGACTGCACATTGGCGGTAACTTCCGATGTTTTGGCTAATTCTTCATTTAGCTCATTGACTTCTTTTTTCAGATTGTCGGACTCAGCAGCTAAGCCTTCTATCTTAGAAGATATCTCGGTTTTTTCAGCCACTTGATCAGTTAAGTCATTTACTTTGCTTTTTAACTCAGAAACCTCCGATGCTAAAGCTGTTACTTCTACCCTCCTCGCAATAACTTCTTCTTTATAGCGATCCTTCTGATTCGCCTTACGTTCGAGTAGAGCAACAATATGCAGTATCTTATTTAGCTCGTTCGCCACGTAGTCATTTCCATAAACGTCAAAGTAAGGAGAGTCCGGAAAATAATACCCTTATACATCAGAACCACCCTCTTGACCTCTCCCCCGGGTGGAAACAAACTCTCCACCAGAGTCGAAATCGATAATCACAAGTTTTCGGGATAGTGGCTGACTCAGACGATTGGTGTTGTCACTCTCCCCCCCACTCTCAACAATCTTTTTCTTCTTCTCCTCAGCTGTAAACTTTTGTGGTCGGATGGCACCAGCACGAACTTGAGGCCTAACCTCAACCCGGTTATCAACATCATCTGGTTGGTTGTCAGGTTGAGAGGAAAGAGAAAATGCATAATGATTAAGGGGGCTAGTGGTTGAGGATCCAATGGCATCAGACCCGGAAGCAAGCTTACTTGGGCATCATCGTGATCACCCAGAGTTACAGAGGGAGGACTGACCTGCACCCTGTCTTGGAGATCACCGTGAGTGTCGGGTGCATCGTCATCGGACTCAACATCATCCTTAGTGTCTGCTTCTGCACCTTCCTCGGGTTCGTCCGCATCTTGATGACTCGGAGCTCGAGCTCGAGTGGGGAGATAGACTGCGTTATCCAAACGTTCCAACCTTGCAAGGACGTCATCACCTGGAGGAGCTACCATAAGTTCCGAGGGAGTATTCTTTTCGCTAAGGTCGAATCGCCACAAGTTTCTCTTAGCAAAGTTCATCGGCATAAAGCTTTGATGGAACTTGTGGTCCCAGTGTTCAGCAGCCCAACGGCTCAGTTTCTCAAAATAGCTTTACCGGATTTAGCGTGACGCTTAAAAGACTTGGCGATTCCTTTTATAGCTGGAAAACCAAACAGTCAGAATTTACCAAAGGAAGTAGGTCAGAAACTATTTAGATAAAAATACTTACCTCGTCCAGTCCACTGCAGGGTAAGTCGATGAGGAAGGTCCTTGGAATTTTCGAACTCGGTCTTCCACAAACCGGAGATGAACAGAAATTGTTGTTTCCACTTTTTGTCAGCCTCTAAAAAATATTTTATCACTTTAAGGTTTATAGCAAAACCGAGAGAGAAAAACGGGTAGTGAGAGTTCTTAGCTACTCCAGAAACAACGATAAGTTGCTCCATGGTAAAATAATATGCAGAGAGACGTGACACAATAATGCAAGCCATTAGGGTGTACCACATATTGGCCCCAGGTTGAGAAGGACAAAGGTTGACCAAGTGAAAGTAATCGGTCAGAAGAGGGTTAAGGGGCATTCGAAAACTCCAGTTCATCAACTCTGTGTAGAACACCAACTCATTAGGGCGGACCGACAAATGAGTCTCTCCGACAGTAGGGAATCATATTGTAATATTGGTAGCTTGACCTCATCCGTTGGGTGGAAATACTTTTACTTCACCTTGTATAAAGCTAAGAGGTACTTGGATTCGAGGGTGCGAAGATGATCGCTCAGGAAATCTTCCACATTCGAGGGCATGCCCGTCGAACGTGTCTTTTTCTTCTTCTTCTTTTTTACTAGGGAAGTTTCACCTGGATGAGTGGAAGGGTCAGCTATAGGTTCCGAGGGGTTGGTGTCAGTAGGAATAGCCCGAAGAGGCTCTGCCTCAATCACTGCAACATTTCCAGGGTCATCGGACAAAGATTTTTCCTGAGCTTCTGGAATGGAAGAAAGAGACGGTTCTACCCGAGTCCCCCTAGACAAAGTTTTTCGAGGACTATCATCTGGCGTCGTTTGAGGAGAGCCTTGGGGAGTGGTAGAGGGAGTCGGCTCCGAGGAAGGAATCCTCATTCGAACCGATTTAACGACCGGATCCGACGATAGTTTTCTCTTAGGCCAGTCTTGATGTTCTTTAGTCGGTGTTCTTTTTCTTTCCTCACCCATTATGACGAAGGGGGAGGATCGGGAAGGAAGAGTTAAAGGAGTTAGAGAATCAGAGAGATCAACCTCACCACTTGAAGGGTGTGCTTGACCAGGGGAGGATGCAGTAAGCCGGGCAGAATATTTGCGAGCAAGCCGAGCAGAACGTTCGCGGATCGGAGCCCAGTTATCTCAAAGTTGGCCTTCCAAATATCGGGAGGAGAGAGATATTCTCTTGCAGTAGAAGGCCCAAGAGCACCAATTCGATTAGAGTTATGATACCACCTCCAAATTTTATACTTTCCAATATAACAAGACTCTTCAGCAATAAAAATACAAACTCAAAGTTTTTGTTTGGCACAACTTCTCTCTCTAGAACGAAATTTGTGTGAAGGAAATCAGGAACCTTTGTTCGGAGAGAAAGTAGGTCTTATATAGGCAAAGGGAGTATAAGGTGAACATTTGGAGCATAATGGCATCATGACACGTGTCATGACAGCTGCGCCGCCTAAAGAAAGTTTTTAACTCGATAGCAGCGAAACCAAGCACGTGTGTCTGATATTAAATGACTATTTAGGTGACATCAGTTGCGCCGCCTAAAGAAAGTTTTTAACTCGATAGAAGCGAAACCAAGCACGCGCGTGTGACATTAAATGACTATTTAGGTGACATCAGCCTGACCAAAGGGTGAGGTCAGCAAGACAGAGTCCGATCCGGGTTAGAACATCACCAAGGAATACAAGATCCGACCATGATGAAATCCAACCTCAGTAAAGTTCGCTAAAAAACAAAGTGCTCGAGCAGGGTAGCTTTCAGTCCGATCTGAATAGAGGCAAGTTGCAATTAAAGTCCACGTCCAGAGAACTGCACCTGGACTGGGGGGCTACTGATAAAGGAAGGAAAATATAGGTGTTTGGCATGTAATTTAGCCTACTAATAAGGTTAAGGCCAATGTATTTAGTGGTTAAGGCCCAAAGTAAAACACACATAAGAAATGAGGGGCTTGAATGCTAGTCCCCTAGAACTTGTTAGTAAATAGTAAAGTAGTGGGGTAAGAAATCCATTCTCATAATGGTAAACATGTAATTTCCCTTTTGGGAAAAGGACCAATGATTGAGTAATAATTACTACACTTATTCCTTTTGTCTTTTCCATTTCTAGCAATTCACTATTCATAGTTACGTCAAACGAATTTTCTCTAGTCCGACCCCTTCATACGAACATTTTTGTTTCTAAGCCTCACTAAAGAATCTCTGAACGCATCACAAGTCAATTACATATATACAAATAAAATCATGTTTCACTTACCATTATATAACATGTTTAGATCAACCACGTTATGGTTGGTTGTTTAAGTTATGTGTATGCTTTGTTTGGTTGTTATGTTATATATTTAGAGGTTTATATTTATGTAACCAAATTATGTGTGCATTGAGAAGATCTAGTGATGATAAATATATATCATGAGGATGAGATGTAATTATCCAATTTTGTTGACATATAGACTCTAGGATGTATGAGGTGATGTCTTACTTTTCGAGTGATTGTTTTGTTTAAGGTACATAGAGGTTGAGTTACATTCATCTACTTTCATATATTTGAGCACTTGAGATATTTTACATCCCTGAATTGCTTCAGATGCTAAGGTATCGAGGTACGACGGATTAAGATATGATATCTAAAGATAGACATTTAGTAACGTCTGTATAAATTACAATGCGAGAACTTCATATACTTATTCTCTAGAACTTATTGGCAAATCTATTATTCCTCCTCCGTGGGAAATGTTATGTGGGTCATGAAATAAAAGGAGTTTAGGACCTCACAACTTAAAGAACCGTTGTTGTGCGTGTAGCTTGGCCTATAAAAAAGAGTGTCAAGTATTTTTTTTTATGGTGAACACATGTTACATGATGTAGTTATTGCGTTTGCATGCACCAAACTCATGCATAACTAGTTTTTTTTATGTTAAAATGAAATTGATAGATATAGTATATCAATATCATTGACACTCCCTATGTTAAAACCTTCTTGGGCAGTTGAGAAAAATCCTAATCGGATTGATACAACGATAAATACAAAAAAGGATCACATATGGACAAAGAATTCATAAAAATGAGTTTCAAACAAGAAACTCAGTAGAAGAAAAAGAAACAAAAAGAAATAGAGGTTATATGAGTTGTAGAAGTTTCTACTATTGAATTGGAAAATAAGAATGAGGTTAAACTATATGTAGAAGATCATAGTCAGCCAAAAAACGATAAGAGTTGTAACACGTGTGACAAATGAGATTGAAGCAATTATAAAAACTATTAATAAAAAAATCAATAACATAAGAAAAACGTTATACAACGAGTTGTAAACCTCCTCATCGTTATCATCCTTAATAAAAAGTTATACAATTATACATAAATGCTACTCCTCATCCTCCTCCTTTACAAAGAGTAGTACAAGATCCTCATGAAGTTACAATAAATAAAGAGGATATATATATATATATATATATATATATATATATATATATATATATTGTGATCAAAAAATAATTAAACAAAATAGAATATAACTGGAGTATGTTTGGCCAATCGACAACGATACAAAGAAATTAATATTATAGGAAGATGTCAAACATTTTTTCATTTTAAAAAAAGAAGAAGAATTTGATGTCGTTATCGATCCTTATTTTTTGTTATTTCCATGAAGAAGTTTTGATGTTCACAACATTGTTCTATTTGTAAAATTTTTATGTCTTTAAACTATATATTTTTGTTTGAAGTATTATTTTCATTTTATCATTACTTTACATAGTGTTATTTTCATAACTGCAACCATTTGTAAATAATTACACAACCAATAAAACAAAAAAACCGCACACACCAATTACACTTGTATTTTACATAACTAAATATAATGAAATTCCATAATTTTTTTACGCGACCACCTATAATGTAATTTCACAACTTGTTTACGCAACCATCTATAAAGTAATTCTGTAACCTTTTTAGTCAACCACCTATAACGTAATTTCATAATATGTTAACACATTATTTCACATCTGAATCTATCAACCCAAAAATCAATCTTTTAAGATAATTATCAAAATATTTACGTGAATGCATGAAAACAAAAATTAGCATAACTAAAAAATAGTATAAACATAACAAAAAAATAACTCGATAGAATAAAACATACCAAAAACAGAATACTAGAGTTATCTTAGAGTGTCAAGATTTGAATAAAATGTATATGGACTATTTAATATTAGTTTGTATATGGGCTACGGTTTACTTTCTGCCACACTATATATATACATTGTAATTGTTATATGCCTAAAGAGGTGATTTGGTTTATGTATTGAAAGGGTGAAGGTGTGAAAGACACATTCACTTAACGTTTCAAATGTTTTCTTTGCGCTTGTGGAATATTCACTAAATGATATTTTCATGCTCAACATCTTCAGATGATACCGTCATTTGTTCAATACAGATAACACATTCACAATTCTCTCAACATGGTATCATAGCCATACCCTCCAAAACCCTAGCCTAAAAAACCATAGCCTCCAAAAACCTAGCCTCCAAAATTTTCTCCTTGCGTCGATGTATTTCTGGTATTTTTCCCTTTGCGTCGATGTATTTCCGGCATAGTCTTCATCAGCCGGATTTTATCCGACCTTTTTTCTCTTGAGACCGACGTATTTCCGGTCTCTTTCCTCTTGCATTGACGTATTATCAGTGTAATATTGTTTGTATTCTCATCACTGGTGTTTTTCTTGTAGTTTTTCAAAGGCGCCTGATGGAATTTACGGTTCAGTCTACTCAATAAGGTACTTTTTTGTTTGCCCCACGTTATTCTCAGCATTTTTGTATTTATTGTCATAAAATTTGGCATGAGGAATCCAATTGCTACGCCAAAAATGGGTATCCTACAAGCTGGGTGAAATTCCTTGGCGCTACACCACCTTACGACTTTAGAGAGGGAGGTCCGCACGAAACGCGAGGAGGCGGTGATGCGCTAAGGTCAAGCAGCACAATGGCCTGGACAATCATTGTGAGTCTGTTGGATGTGGCTATTATTGAGTTACCTACTAACAAGGTTTCTCATCTTTCTGGTCAGTTGTAGTAGTTTCTTTCCCCTTTTTAGTAGATAAATTTTCATAGACTGATGAGCTTCTGAGTAGTGAGTTGTTCAATACCCCGTGGATTATTAATACTGGGGCTATTATTCACATGACAGGTGACATCTCTCTATTGAAAAATGTTACTTTTATACCAGCCTGTGTAATTACTCTGCCCGATGGTTCTCAGGTTACTGCTACACATTTATCTATTCCATTCTTCTAATACTGCCAGCTTGTCTTGTCATTTATCTTAGTAAAATTTATTTTTGGTTCCCAAGATTACATGTAATCTGTTTTTAGTATCCCACTTGACTGATGATCTCGATTGTATTGTTTGTTGTGTTAAGTTTGGTTGTGTTATTCAGGGTCGACGATTAGGGACTATGATTTGACTAGGTAAGCGGAGAGGTGAAATGTACTACTTCATCGGTGTTGAGAAAACTGATGGTTGATAGGGATGCTGAGTTGTGGCACCGTAGGTTGGGACATCCTTCAACTAAGATATTTCAGTCTTTACCTTTTGTTTCTAGTGCTGGTGATAAGAGTGTAGCTCACCCATGTGATGTTTGTTTTCACACTAAACAAACTCGTGAGTGTTTTCTGTTACTGACTCTAAAATACTGCTTGCTTTGAATTAATTCATTGTGATTTATGCGGTCCTTATGATACTTTGTCCACCTGTGGTGCACGATATTTTCTCACTATTGTTGATGATTACTCCCATTTTGTATGGATTGATTTGGTGGCTGAGAAAACAGAAGTAACTTCAATCTTTTTACATTTTCTCGCAATGGCTAATTAAAATTTAACGGAGTTGTTATGACAGTGCGGAATGACAATTTCACTGAATGGTTCTCTGTGTACCATGTTTTTTATGAGTTAGGTATTGTTTTTCAATCTTGATATGTGGGTACTCCTCAGTAGAATGGTAGGGTTAAAAGAAACATAGACATATTTTGGATGTTTCTCTTGCTCTTAGTTTTCAAGGTAACTTACCTATTAAAGTTTTGGGGGAGTGAATTTTGACTGTTGGGTATTTGATTAATAGAAATCCTTCTCATTTTTTGGGTTCCAAGAATCAATTTGAGATTCTTTTTGGTGTGCCTCTTGTTTTCTCTGAGCTTCGTGTGTTTGGGTCTTTGTGTTATGTGCATGATTAGAGGTTTAAGGGTGACAAGTTTTCGAGTCGTAGTCGTTAGTGTCTTTTTGTGGGCAAAGCGTATAGGAAGAAAGTCTGGAAAATATATGATTTAGAGAATCAATAATATTCTGTTTCCCGTGATGTGAATGTTTTTTAACATATATTTCCATTTTCATATGTTATTATGCTTTCTGAGTTGGATTGGCCTGAGACTAGGGTCACTACACCTCCTACTACTGCTCTAGAGTTTTGGGAGGAAGTTGAGAAGATCTCGCTGTTTAAAGAGGGGATTCACAACATGGCGGCGCCCCTGTGGTAGGACCACTCGTGGAGGTTTCCGAGATTGGTGATGCGTAATCTCCTCCTCCGGTTGGTGGCAGCGGTGCCTCAAATCTGCCAGTAGTTTCAGATGTTGTTTCAGATACTCCAGGCATTTCTTCAGATCTTCGACGAGGCAAGCGTAGTAAAATTCCTTCTACTCGTTTGAAGGATTTTATGATGACTACAGCAGTACATTCAATGTCATATGCTTCTCCTGCTCCCAGTTCTAGTCCATCTCTTGATCATGGTATGCTTTATCCTCTCATGCATTATATAGACAGTTTTCATTTCTCATTGGCACACCGCTCTTTTTTGCATCTATTACCTCTAGGGATGAGCCTAAGTTATTCCGAGAGGCTATACGGCACCCTAGTTGGAGAAAGGCAATATAATAGGAAATTCAGGCACTAGAGGATAATCATACTTAGACCTTGGTGCATCTACTTCGAGGGAAGAAAGCTTTGGCGAGTCAGTGGATTCATAAAATTAAATATCATACTGATGGGAGAGTGGAGTGCCTCAAAGATTGTTTGGTCGTGTTTGGTAATAACCAAGTAGAAGGGGTTGGTTATACAGAGACCTTTGCCTCTGTTGCCAAGATGGTTACTGTGCGTCTTTTCTTGGCAGTTGTAGCCGCTTAGAATTAGGAGTTAGATCAGATGGATGTACATAATGCATTTTTACATGGGGCTCTGGATGAGGAGGTTTACATGAAAATTCTTCTAGGTTTTGAAAGAAGGCGCAAATGACAAGTCTTTTGCCTTCAGAAATCATTGTATGGCCTGAAGTAGGCACCTCAGCGTTGGTTTCCCAAGTTAGTGGTTGCACTGAAAAGGTACGGGTTTGTTCAGTCCCATTCAAATGATTATTTATTCTCTTATTCCACAACTGATTGTTGTATGCATGTTTTGGTGTATATTGAGGAACTTATTCAATCTGGGAATGACCCTGGTTCATTGGTGGAGTTTAAGAAATACTTGAGCACTTGCTTTCATATGAAGGAATTAAGTAATCTCAAATAATTTCTTGGAGTTGAAGTAGAACGGAGTCCCGCATGTATCTTTCTTTGCTAACGTAAATATCTGGACATTACTTTAGAGACAAGTTTATTTGGCAGCAAGCCTGCATCATTTCCTATGGAGCAAAACCACCAGCTCGGCAAGAGCGAGTCGACACAACTCATTGACGAGTCTGTGTACCGCAGGTTGGTGGTCATACTGATTTATCTGGCGTTTATACGGCCAAATATCTGTTTTTTGGTACATATTTTATCTCAGGTTTTGCGGAAACCACATGAAGATTATTGGCAGGCTACATTACGAGTTGTTCATTATCTGAAAGGGAGCTCGGGTCAAGGAATTCTTCTGCCGAGTAGTTGTAATCTCAATCTGACAGGCTGATATGATTCAGATTGGGTTGGATGTTCTAAGACTCGGTGCATTGTGAGTGGTTGGAAGGTGTTGTTGGGTGATTCCCCTATTTCTTGGAAGACTAAGAAACAAGGTGTTGTTGCATTGCCTTCCGTTGAAGCAGAGTATCGGTATATGAAAATATTGACTTGTGAGTTGAAGTGGTTGAACGGTTTGCTCAAGGATTTTGAGGTCTCACACTCTAGGGGTATGCAAGTTTTCTGTGATAGTTAGTTGGCTTTACATCTTTCCCACAATCCTGTGTTCCATGAGCGTTCAAAGCATATTGAAGTAGATTGTCATTTTCTATGGGATGTGATACTTGATAGGGTTATTTGCGCATATCACGTGCCCACTCAGTCCCAGCGTGCGGACATCTTTCCAAAGCATTAGGCAAGCAACAGTTTGAGTTATTTTTTGGCAAGTTGGGTATTCATAATCTTCATGCTCCAACTTGAGGGGGTGTTAGAATGTTAGGATTAGAATAAAATTTTTATGGTGGTGTGGTTTATTTCTGTTTGAGGGTAATTTAGTAAAGTGTTTTTGGGAATTTAATGTTTAAAGTATAGTATAGTGAGATAATTAAGTTGTGTGCTTGTATTAAATTCTGATCACCCTGATTAATGAAAGTGGTTGACGTATTTATACTTAATTAATGACCCATGGGCCTATCGGGTCTGATTGTAGAGTTAGGTCAAGTTTAAGAACCCATTAGGCCAATATGTGAAATAATCAGCACCTAGCTTAGTCATATTCTGTTACATTTGCCCTGTTCGGTTATTCATGGTAGTGATTTGGTCCGAACAACCCTCTGGATAAAAGCAAGTTACAGCGCCTAAAATATTTGACCTCATCATATGGGTTATTTAATATTAGTTTGTATATGGGCTAGGGTTTATTTTCTGCCACACTATATATATAGACTGTAATTTTGATATGCCCAAAGAGGTGATTTGGTTTATGTATTGAAAGGATGAAGATGTGAGAGACACATTCACTCAACGTTTCAAATGTTTTCTCTTTGTGCTTCTGAATTATTCACCGTATGATATTTTCCTGCTCAACATCTTCAAATCCTACTGTCATTTGTTCTAATATTCCGAATTGTTATATAGAAATAGTTTTGATTCTCGGTGGTTATCTGGTAAATTGGAATTTTATAAATATTACATCATGCACCACAACTATAGAAAAACGATTACCATGATTTTACGTTATTTTGTTAGATTTGTGTTTACTCGACTTTGAATAATTTTACGTAAAAAAACTTTAATAAATCAAATATTTTGTTAGGATGATATTTTTTCCTTTATATCGAACAATAGAAAACCAATCGTTAGACTAAAAGTTAATGAATTATTTTTAAATATTTTTAACGAGGAAACTATAGAAGAAATAGCTAAAGTTATAGGCACTCCATTAAAAATTTGGGTTCCATCTGCTAACATAGCAAAACAAAACTGCTGTAGAATTTGAGTGAAATTAGGTATCTTTAAGCTTATTATACATAAATTCTTGATTAAGTTTGGATAAGAAGATAGTTTATGGATCAGAGTTATCTATGAAGACCTTCCAAACTAGTGTAGCATCTGTTCTCACATTGGTCATTCTCAAACTAACTACAAAAAAGGCTACACTTCTCAAAATAATGTTATGAAGAACCTCTCAGCTTCTAATCCTAAAGCAATAAATGAATCAAACCCAAAATTGAAATCAATTATAGTCAATAACAAAGACAATACTAATAAGAATGAAGACTATAACATTGGCATCTCTGTTAAAGATAGTGTAAAGTCTGACATTGGAAATGCTCAAGCAATTACAGAAAAGCAAGAAGCTGATTCAGGATTCATTAACTCAAGCTCCTCTTCACTGCTTATAGAATCTGAAGTTATTGAGGCTTTACATGTGATTGACTAGAAAATCTGTATTTGAGAGTCAATTGCCTTCTGAATCCACCTTATCTCCTTCGAAAGACAACATTGGTAGTCTCCCTGGATCTCCTGCTCATGAAACCACAGACAAGGAAACAGAGTTAAGAAAGAATGAAGGAAAAAAGCAAAGAAAATAAAAAACTGGAATACAATTGGGCCAATATCTTCTAAACTGGTCAAGCTCAAAAGAGCCACCAAAGATTTTTCTTCCATTAAATTATTGTAACCATACTCAACTGGAACGTAAGAGAGATTGGTAACAAAAACACTATCAAAAGGATGAAATCGTTAATCAAATCTTTCAAGCCTAGTTTTGTAGCTATTCACGAACCTATGATTCAATCTTCTAATCTTCAAAAGATTTCTTACAATCTTAACTACATGGGGTTTACTAGCAACATCAACAACAAAATTTGGGTTATGTGGCATTCTGATTTCAAGGTTGATATTCTTCTAAATGATGAGTGGATTCTTCACCTTAACATCCACCATATTACCTATAATAATGTTTCAAAGTAATTGTTATCTATGCCAAATATAAAAGGGAACACATGATGGTTCTTTGGAATATTCTCAGAGTTGTTAAAGATCCATACAAAGACTGGATCATATTTGGAGTTTTGAATGCAACTACAAATATCGGTGAGCAGCTATCATGTAACTCTATAAACATAAGAAGTATTGAAAACTTCAGTAATGTGATAATGGATTGTAATCTCCATGATCTTGGGTTCAATGGTTCAAGATTTCTTACAATCTAAAATACATGGGGTTTACTAGCAACATCAACAACAAAATTTGGGTTATGTGGCATTCTGATTTCAAGGTTGATATTCTTCTAAATGATGAGCGGATTCTTCACCTTAACATCCACCATATTACGTACAATAATATCTCAAAGTAATTGTTATCTATGCCAAATATAAAAGGGAACACATAATGGTTCTTTGGAATATTCTCAGAGCTGTTGAAGATCCATTCAAAGACTGGATCATATTTGGAGTTTTGAATGCAACTACAAATATCAGTGAGCAGCTATCATGTAACTCTATAAACATGAAACGTATTGAAAACTTCAGTAATGTGATAATGGATTGTAATCTCCATGATGTTGGGTTCAATGGTTCAAGATTTACTTGTCTAATGGCAGCAAATGGAAAAGGTTAGATATGGTTCTGTTTAACACTCCATGGATGAACTACTTTGATGCTACTGCTGTAAATCACCTTGCCGGAAACTGCTCGGATCACTCCCAAATCTCTATATCTATTTCATCTGACCTTAAAAAGACCCAATCCTCTTTCAAATTCTTACACATGTGGGTTTTTCATCCTGAGTTCATGGAATTTGTCGAAAAAAGTTAGGCTGAAGATACTGTTGGTAATCCTCTTCAAAGGTACTGGTTTAAACAAAAAAGAGTTAGAGCAGATTTGAGAGAACAATAAGGTATTTGGGAACGTAGTTGATGCAATAAATAATGTTGGGGACGAAATTAGTTTCAGAGAGATGAATTATCAAGACTCACAGACTCCTGGTAATAAAGCTCTATTGGAGGATGCCAGAATTTCTCATCTGTCTTTACTAACATATAAAAAATTTAATGGAGACAGAAGTCCCATAGTCTGTGGCTGAAGGACAATGATAGATAAATACTGCTACTTATCACAATTTCGTCAAAAAGAGAGCTAAGAAGAATAGAATTAATATAATAAAGAATGGGGATAAATGGCTTAATACTCAAGAGGAAATCAACACCTCTGCTGTGAACTTCTTTAAGTCCCTTTTGACTGACAACAGGAATTACTATGATTTCAATCTTTTAAGAAATCTAATTCATAACCTTGTCAATGAATAAGAAAATTCAAATATGCTATCTATTCCTGATAAAAATGAAATTAAGAGCATCATTAACTCTCTTAGTTCTGTCTCTGCAGCAAGGCTATGAAGAATTCTTTAAAGTTTGATGTCACATCATCTCTAAAGATTTATGTGAGGCAATTCAGTGTTTCTTCAACGGATTCCCTCCTCCATCAGGCATTCAAGCCACTGTTATCTGCTTAATACCTAAGACAGATCATCTTAATTCTTGACACGAATTCAGACCCATCAGCCATACTACTATGTTAAGCATAATTATTGCTAAAATAATCAACAACAGACTAGCAAACATCCTGCCCAAGCTAATCTCTCCAGAGCAAGGAGCTTTTGTAAAAGACAGAAGTATTCACGAGACAATAATGATAGCTTAGGAACTCAACCGTGATCTCAACTCAAAAGTAAAGGGGAACAATATGATTTAAATACTAGCATAGCTAAAGCATTTGACATACTCAATCTCAGGTTCCTTCTTAAAATATTATCTCTGTTTGGATTTAACACTAACGTTCTGTCTTTGGTGAACAAGTGCATATCAAATGTTCACTCATCTATCATCATCAACGGAGAATTACAAGGCTATTTCAGCAACACTCAAGGTCTAAGACGGGGAGACCCTCTCTCCCCTAGTCTCTTTATCTTGGTTGAGGAATACTTAATCAGAGTTATTAAAAATATTTCTGAAGACAATCCTAAATCAAGATATAAAGCCAGAGGAAAGTTACACGTTGATTGTCTTGATTTTGCGGATGATTTTATGGTTTTTAGCAATGGTTCAGTCTCTGCTATTAATCATGAAAATGAATTCCTTATCCACTATAAAAAAATCTCGGGGGAAATTCAACAACAATTGCAAGTCTAAAATAATTGTTCCCTCTAACATGACACCGTAGAGAGTTCATAACGTGGAGAAAATTCTAAGCTTTAATCATAAAAACTTACCTTTCAAATATTTGGGCACAATCATCTGCTCTGCAACCAGAATTGCCAACTTTAAAGACATTATCTCGAGGATAAGAAATAGAATCTCTGACTGGGACAAAGCCATGCTCTCTTTCGCTGGTAGATTGACTCTGATCCAAACCATTCTCTCTGCATATCCCATTTATTTGGTTCAACACACGATTCTGCCTATCACTGTAATACGAAAAATTGAATGTCTTTTTAACAACTTCTTATGGGGGAATAAAGAGAATTACAACACTCTTACGTGCACAAGATGGGATTTTTTTGCCAACCTCATAAGGAGGGTGGTCTGAATCTAAAGAAACTTGAAGATTTGCAGAGAGTCTTCTTCTTGAAGCTTTGGTTCACTTTTAGAGCTCAAAACTCCTTATGAGCCAAACTCATTTCATTTATATACTACTACAATACTCATCTTGTCCTAGCTCCAATCCCTCTAAAAACATCTAAAGTCCTGTCCAGAATTTGAAATATTAGAGACACAACTGGAAATTAAATTTATTAGAATCATGGATGTAGGAATATAGATTTTTGGTTAGATCATTGGTGCTTCAAAAATCCCTTCATCCACTTCAATGCTACTGATGATTGAAGCTGGCTTTGGGATATTCACAGAGATAAAGTAATGAGCTTCTGGACTGAAGGGACCTTGAATATTGACAGACTCAACAACATTTTTACTTCTATTGAAATTGCCAAGATTCTGAAAATCACGTTGAATGATGGCAGATTTAGCACTAAAGAAACTTGGGAAGCTGTTAAAACTGAAGCTAATTCATCCAACCTTTTTGCAAAGACCTAGAACAATATCACCCCGAGAAAGTGTTCTTTCATGCCTTGAAGATCTCTTTTCAACTAGATACCTGCCGATTCTGTCCTCCAAAGAAAACACTTTCAATTGGCTTTAAAGTGTCAATTCTGTAACAATAAAGAAACTACGCATCATATTCTCATCCAATGTTCTTAGTCTTGGGCTGTTTGGATTTTCTTTAGCTCTTTCTTCAAGTTGCACATCTCCCCAAATATGACCCTGCCTCATCTCATTCTACCGCGTATTGGTCTACCCCAAAATCTTGTGACATTTGTACAATCCCGCCCTCAATCATAGTGTGGGTTATCTGGTCCGCTCGGAACAAGATGAAACAAAAGAATAAAAAAGCCAGCAAGTTCACCATGATTAATCATGTCCTTTACATTCCTACTGGTCTCGATAACGCAAGACTTCTTAAAATCTCTCACTGGGGTAAAGATCTCCATTCTTCTCTAAGCTTGGGATGTGTATATCACCTCAAAAATAGCAGAATTTTGTTGTTTCTTAAATGGAAAAACCCCAAAGCCAACAAATTCAAACTTAATACCGACGGGGCCTGTGATACTTCTCGATAAGCCAATGGAGGAGGCATTGTTAGGAATCACAGTGGGAACACTACTCTTGGATTCTGTAGACTCTATGGGAAGAACCTTCTTATAGTTGCTGACTGCGGGGCATTTCTCGATGGGCTTCTAATCAGCAGGATGATGAACATTACGAGTTTAGACATTGAAACAAATTTCAAAATTTTGGTCGATCTTCTAGTTTATGGGAAGGTTTCCTAGTTCTTAGCTCCTCTGATAAAATGCTACAGGATGATTCTCCGATCCCGTTGAGAGCCATCACTCTGTTGGAGAGTCTTGGTACTGGGCACCTTAGATTGAATCCCTAATTGCTATCCCCAAATAATATTTAATGAGTTCTGATTTTTAAAGAAGTTTTCCTTCTAGGTTCAACTTTTGAAATGCTCTACCCTAACCTGTGTCTGTTCTTCAAAGCTTCAAAGCGGTGCCTTTTTTTAAAATTTTCCGTTTAATTGTAATATAGTCCTCTTCTTTTACAAACCTTTTGATTAGATTTTTGTATTTTCAAATGTTTCTAATAAAAGAATGAAATTGAGAAAAATAAAAATTCAATGATATATATGTTTTATGAATGGAATCTATCTAATCTGTACATGTTTATATATGAGTTTCTGAAAAAAAAAAACTGAATTTCTTTTAAATAACATGCATTATATCTAAATGAAAAATTGAATGATTCAAATTTTTAGTTTTCTAGAATTCAAAACTTATTTATTCTAATTACTTACATAACGAAATATTTAATGAATTGATAATTTAACTAACGTTTTTATTAACTAAACTTAATAAACATTTTAAAGCGTAGAATCAATACACTATGCATTGACTTTCATACATAGTTAATAACATATTGTAACATTCCTTGTATATAATATATATATATATATATATATATATTCGTTAAATTGTGTAAGTTAGAGAAAGTGAAAACAAAAAGTTGGAAAAACTCCTAACCAAATTTTATTAACCGATTTATTTTAAATGAAGCTTGAATAAAACTATAAATACAAATCTTTTGCAGTCAATAATCTAAATTGACATGTTAATAAATTTTAGCAATAAGCCCATCTGCTTTTGTCTATACTTATAGATATTAAATAGTTGTATCTCCTATTATTAAAACTTAAATAAAGAGTTATTTAAAACACATAGCAAAATAAATTGTATTTATTCATTTACAACTAAAATTTGATGCTACATTTTATGTTATTGTTTACTTCAAATCGACTGGGTATTTTCCAGATTTATCAGCATGAAAAAGACCAAAATGTTGTTCAGTTACTGCACCAGGCTTTTGGTACTCGTCGAACATAGCAAACAAATAAGTCTCAATGAATCCAGGTCTTTTTGGAGTTCCCTTGGCCACATGATCGATCAACCTAGTGTTATATGATTGCGCATTCTGAATCGTGGCACCAACCCCACCAAAGGATGGCCACCCGGACTCGGACACGACAACTCCCACGGAGCCAGCTCCCACTTTATCCAAAGCATAATATAAAGAATCCAACATGGCATCAAAAAGATTATGGTACTGATACGGAGGATCTTGTGAAACAGGTGCTGAAGGTGAAAACAAGGCATAGTCTAGAGAGACGTGGTCTGGGTCACCGATGTAGGCAAAATAAGGATACACATTGGCCAAAAGCGGTGAGCCACTTCCCGCTAGAAATTTAACTATTGGTGTTATCACTGGAGAAGCAGCGCCACTGAAGCTTCCCTTTGATGGAGGATAAGATGCTCCTAACAAAGCTAGGGAAATCGCCGTCGACACTTTGATTTTTGAACCGGCAGCCACAAGAGCTTTATGAATGTTTTGCATTGCAGGTAGGATAAACTGCGCCGCTGGGTCTGAGGGGTCGATTTCATTCCCCACAGCGATGTATTTGAAACTCACTTGATTGTTGTTTAGGATGTTGATTCGGACCCAATTACCTGCAGCATTGGGATCAGCCAGGGCTTTGAGGTCTCCGTTGGGGACACCCATCACTAAGCCTATGTTGGATCCTTTTAGAGCTTCCAAAGTTGCTTGATCCGGATCGTAAATTCGCATGCTCTTGATATTGTGAGACTTATAGAATGCTACAACATCTTTTGGAGACGGCAAATTATCGGCAACCCTTCCATAACATACACCTACACCTACTGGTTGAGCACCTGCCAAACAATATTCATGGTAAAAAAGTTATTATCTCGTTATGAACAAACATGAAACAAAAAAAACTATATATATATATATATATATATATATATATATATATATAACAACATGAAACAAAAAAAAACTATGTATATATATATATCACAATTATTTTCATCGTATATGTACCTGCTATTTTTTGTTGACACACAAGCTCTACAAAAAACAGCAAGATTGCAGCTTTAGAAAGCTGGGTGATTATTGAAAAACAATAAGCCATTTAAACAAATTGTATTACAAGAGATGGATATTCAGTGCCTCTTTATAGGTATAATAAGAGAATAGTCTTGGAATGAATGTAATATTTAAAAAAAGAATAGTCTTGGAATGAATGTAATATTTAAAAAAATGAACTGCCATCCTTTTTACGAGACAACTTATATCCCATACATCCGAATTGTCTTAATTATATATTTAATATGATCTTGATAGTGTGGATTATAACTGTTTACTCGTGTTTCTTATTAAATAAAAGTTTGGACTTAATATTCTTATTAAGTAACTAAATTAATGCTTTAGGGATACTACATTCAGATAATATATGTATTTGATGATCCTATTCAATAAAGTGATTCTATTAGGCAAAACTTAAATAAAACCATTAACTAGAGTTTGACTGAATTTCAAAACTCTTTTGCAATAACTATAACATTATTTTGTAGGTTTTTTTCCTCGATAGTATTTATAGTTTTTAATTCAATATCGCTTACAATCAATATACCTTATATTTTACTGTGAAATAAAACTATGAGAGAAGTGACATTTAATTTTTTATCAAGGAATCAAATAAGTAAATTTTCAGTACTTTTAATAATTTCGATTCAAAATAAAAAACAATAAATATAGTCTATACTTTTAATTTGTTAATATAAAATCAATAGACAACCAAACAAGTGTTATGATTCGTCTATTTTTACTCGAGCTATAAATAGTGCAAATGCATTTCATTCTTTTTTTTTATAAAAAAGTTCAATAGTTTTGAAAGAAAACAAGACTAGATCTATATAATTTTTCTTATTTTTTACTGTAAACATACTCAATATAAAATATGTCAATTTATAAACATTAATAGTTATTTAAAAATAAAAATAATGATTTCAAATTATTTTAATTTAATTATAAAATACATTATTTTAATTTCTATTCTGAAATCTGTTGATTGTTAAATTATTTTTTAATATAATATAATAATTAAGCGTTAAATTAAATAAAATTCAATACAAATAAGAGATTTGTTAAAAAAAAATCGAAATTATTCTGTAAACTCGTAAATTTCTTTTTCCAATATATATAAAAATTACCGCCGAGCAAAAATAAAAATAAAAACAAAAATATATGGTTTAACAAAATAATTTCGAATTTTTTTAGCAATTTTTTTATAAATAATTATTGAGATGTTAATTATTTTTTTAGTCACGTTAGAATTTATATTGATATCAAATATAAATTATTATGAAGATGGAATAATAAATTCTTTTTTAAATTAACTATTTTCGTATGATAATGTTTTTATGGATTTGCATGTTATTATCTATATTGTTTGAATCTTTCTTCAACTTCCTTTTAGATGCGAAGATCTATTGTAGATCTTCTTTTCAACAAAATGACATCTTACTTTTATAAGGCTAAGAGAATATTTGAATTAATACCATAGAATAAAAATATACTTTTCAGATTCTTTTATTTAAGTATAAATTATAGAGGTATCTTAACCTATTGTCTTTTATATATGAAATATAATGAAAAAACCCTAACTGTGTTGAATTATATAAGTTAATCAATTTAGCACCTAATTATCCATTCAAATTTAAATATTGAGATTTTTGTTCAATTTTTCACAACCCAAATTCAACCAACTTACCATACTTATACATCTATAACGTCTTTCTACCAAATTTTTATTTGATTATATATTATATAACTAATCCGATTACTTATTAATTGGATTATTTTATAATAAAGAAAAAATATATATTTAGTATAACAATCCATAATGATTCCAAAAATGTCTCACTTGGATCGTCATATGCTACTCAATAATATATTTAACTTCAATGGTTACCATGAATCCATTGTCAATAAGTGAATAGTACAACCAGGTACATGATCAATGAATGATAAATGACTAAAGACCTAATTCTCGTATCGTGAACAATATAACGAAACAATAATTACATTATCGTTATCAATCAATATGCCAGTTATGGTTTGTAGTCTAAGAATAATATAACATATAATTGGACATATCTACTCTTAGATTAAATGATTTTTACAGGTTTTAGGTAAACTTTGTGATAAAGATGAGGATAGTAAACTGTATTTTAAGCGTCTCGCGAGAGAACGAAAATTGTTACACGCAAGATTTTGTATTTTTTAATGATGGGTGCGATACTATGTTAATTCTTATATTAGAGAGTTATTTGTTTTTCTCTCACAAATGCAAGACATTATTAATTATCACATGCGGTACTTTATGTTTTTCTATGATAAGCAAGAATTTGTTAATCATCACATGATAGATGAGAGACAATTATTATTTTTCTAATGATAGATGTGAGACACATATTTTTTTATTACTATTTGAATTATCAAATACATGTACACGATGTCTAGAATTCGAATTAGTAATTTTATACTAAATAGTTAAATTGTAATATGTGATCTTGTTATCTTTGAAATCTTTGAATATGTGATTAAATTTGTAATGAGTAAACATGATGTGTTGGTTCCAGTCAATTTCAGATTAAAATACTCATGTGGTGACCTCAAAAATATTATCTTAGATTGTGATGGTGAATTAGTTTATTTGCTATCAATTGTTAATACTTTGGAGGTTTCAATTGTTACTATTAATATAGTAAGAGATGTTATCGTTGATTGTTTTTTAAAAAAACTCCTCAAAGTTTATTTGAAGCTTTAAATCAAGATTTTATTTTTGGGGAAAATAGCTATGGTATGAATTTTATTGGTCACAAGAGCAAACAACTTGCTACTGTTGGTTGAATTGGTAAAATTAGTGGTATTGGACAAGGTTTTGAATGGTGAGGGAATTTTGTGGTAGTTATAAAATATGGAAAATGGAAGAATAAAGTTTTATTATCTTATTGCTTGAATAGAAAAAGCCTTACGTAATCTTAAGTAAGATCGACTTTCCTTTATATAATATATTTTACAATACACACTACTTCACTATCTCCTAACAATTCTCCAGTTTCTGTTAGGCCTCGCCGTGGGTTCATGCCTTATTTCCACATCCTTAGTGCTGCTCCGTTATTGCTCTTAGTGACCATATTTTTTTGTAATCACTATTCAGCATTGGCCGAGGTACTGGCCAACTTTCACATGGATTACTATTCAACACTGGACGAGGTACTGACTAACTTTCACATGGATTACTATTCAACATTGGACGGGGTACGAGTCTGCTTTCATACGACCGATGCATAGCTCTTCTATCAATGTCTTTGTCTTTGCGCTATTCTGCCGATGGTGCTTTGTCCTATTAATCCGTTGTATGGTTCTGCTTCGTAAATATCCTTCAACTTAGATTCTTCTTGACGTAGTACCCTTCGATTATCGATTTATAATCGGAGGTACTTCAGTTACCTTTTATTAGGATTAGAATTACTATGCCAACAGGGGTACATATTTTTCCATTAGGTGCATTGTTTCCATGTGGTTGTTTCAATTTTTGTTTTTATATAGTCACACGTGCTAGTATTGTTGTCAGCCTCTTTCCGCCATGTGCCTTAATCTCTTTTCGTTTATCTGACAAGCGCCGTCCCTAGTTGTATATCTGTAGAAACTGACGCTTCATATCTCTCCTCTTTATCGAAAAGTGTGTCCTTCCCTATTCTCTTTAGTCCATAACACGTAAGTTGGCCCTATTGACACTAATTGGTTTACTAACTATTAATTTATATTATGAACGCTTATATTATTATTTTCCTCTTTATTTCAAATTAACCTTGAAGACGCAGGCTTTTCCTCGTTAGGAGTTCACCAGTTATTTCTTTGCAAACGCCAGATATCAAACCAAGGTAAAGGTTAAAATGCTTTAATTTTTGTCTATTCTTTGTTGTTATACTACTTATTTTATCATTTATATTGTCATCATTAGTTTCCCCGATCATGTGCCTAGAAACCCTATAATATTGCATTATGGGTTTCGATTATTCTAACACCAACTATTCAATGTGGCCCATAAATGACTCACAAAAGATCGTTGAATAAGTCTAAAACCCTGGAAACATTGTTCCTGGTGCCGTACCGATGGAGACGGTGGAAGACAGGTATTTCTTAGATAATTACTTTGATCGTCTCACACACCTGTATAAAAACCTAAGCCCCAAAGGGCTTATTAGGTTTAGATTAGTGTATAACTTCCATGAATTTGTAATTACCAGGCTCCCCGAACCCATCGATCATCCCCACCATGCAAGAGAACGGGAAACCTGTCTATATACTATATTATTCAATTGAGGACTTCGACTACCCTTGCCCAAGTTGATAAATGAGTGTTTTAGGTACATTCAAATTTATACGACATAGTTGACTACCAATGGATGAAGAGTTTTGCTTAATGTTGTACTAAGTTCAAAATTATTAGTTAAAAAGATTATCATAGATGAATTGTTTTCTATTATTAATATATATAAGCTTTTAAGGACCGTATATTATACTACATATCCACTCACAGTAGGGTTGTTGTGTTTCTAGATTTTGATAAATATTGGAAGAATTTCTTTACTTTAATTTCCGGGAATTGGGAACATCTCATTGCCAAACACAACCTTCAACTAGAAAGGCGATGGATGAGCACACGTAAGGGTTGGGAGGATTTTTTCCTTTTCTTTCTTTATCAATATCTTCTTTGCTATTATTGATATGTTTCTACGTTTTATTTGTTGAAGGTATAAACTCTAGGAAGTACAAAGAGTTATAGGGTATACGGTGATCGGGAAGCGAGCCCATTAGAACGTTTGTCTGTTGCTGCCTATACTCAACAAGAGTTAGAGTACTATCACCTATTTGTACCTATTAATTTTTTTATAACTGGGTAATGTCAAAGGATGGAGATGTCACACTTACTTCCACCGGGGCACCCGTTATTGTAAAGGTTGCGGGGGCTATCCTAGCAAATAGACTGTATGTTGATAACCTGAGGGGTGTTGTACTGGACCTTCCCCCTATAAGGCCTAAAGATGTGGAAACCGATACCAATTCTACTATTGGACAGAAGGTGACCTTTGGGGGTGGTGAAACGAATGAAGCTAAACCTAAGAAAAAGAAGAAGTTAGTCCGCCCTATCACTACCACGTATGCATCTGACACCACCGGTATTGTCACCGCCTCCGAACAACGCAATTCCAACAATTATGCTGTAATATTTTCACTCAAAAAAGAAGGCAACAACACAGGAAAGAAAAATCTATATCCTAGAGGTTTCGTAAGGAAAAATAGGGTTCTTAGGAAGAACGGGACCTCGGGCAGTAACAACCAATATCGAGCTAGGAACTAGTCCATTACTGGTTTGGATAGTTTAGTCGTGGTGGTTAGTGCGACTCCTCTTTTTGTTCATGAGCATATAGATTCTGATAAATTTGTGATTGGAGGTGTTTCTACTAGTACTAGTAAAGAGCATACCCTACCGCCGGATTCAACCAACCATAGTTGAGCTGTCTCGAGTAGACCTCCTTCCAAATAAATGAACGTCCCTCCTTTAGCCTCCTTGCATATGGGTCAAAATGATGGTCAACCTACTACAGGCCTTATCACATATAAACTTCTGAACATTGTTGCTTCTGGTGGGCCACCTGTTTTAAAGTCTTCCTCTCAAGCCGAACTACCTAACTAACCCCTTGCTATCCAGGTTGCTGAAACCATCTACTTTTAATTTTTAACAGTTAAAGAACTGCCCTGAGATGACCTTATATAATACCATGAGCATGACGGATCTCCTCCGATTCCAACTGGAAATAATGGTAGAGGTAAGTGTGTCTGTTTGTTTTGATCTTTACGATAAGGTAATTTTTACATTTCTACTTCTTTGGATTCTCTAACATTTCCTTGTCTGCAGAGTTACCACAACTCGATGGTACTTGCCTACCACCAGAAGAACCCGGAAAATACAAAGATCATGGAAAATTTTCTGCCCGAGCCCATATCCTTTGGCTATGTGAAAAACCTTTTTACCAACCTTGCTCGCTACAAGAAAGGGTGTAACACTTCTAAGAAATATTGTGAGAAGTTTGTGAATGAGAAAGTTAATCTTGGTAGCCGTTTGACGACTGATGTTTTGCAAATGGAGAGTTAGCTAAGACTATGGGGGACCTATCGGGTCAAAATGAGGTTCTTTTAAAGCGTGTGACTCAGTTCATCCATCAAAATTTTGGGCTTCTAGCTAAAGTTGAGGAGTCCTCTATTACTAACAACAAATTTTTATTTGAAACAATACTGTCCGATCTTAAGAAAGTGGATCATACTAAGAGGTAGGAGAATGAAATAGTTCCCAAGGAAGATACTGACGGCCAACATGAATCATTGGAAAGGATGAAGCCAAACCTGGAGCAGGTTCGAAAAGAGACCATCATTGAACTTTGGAAACTTAATGTCGATATGGAGTTGGGTCAGTTTAGGGTATTTTTACCAGATGAAGAAACAACATAGCTTACTGATAATGAAGGAGAATATAAAAAGATAATGGAAAAAGTGATGTAGGTTGTCGCCCCCATTGTGAAAGAAATTACATCAGCGTGTGACGAGTTAGTTGCTGACCCCCTACTACTTGTCTGGATGCAGTACCCATTAATGTTGGATTACCACAGGGTGTGTCTGGCAAGGATGACGAGATGAAAACTATTTTAAAACTAAACTATTTTTCTGAATTTTTTATTCTGTGTGTCATAGCTTCGGGTACTTGAAATTTTACTATCTAGATATTATGCACGTCGACTGTTTTTATTCAATACTATCATGAATTCTGTTATCGTAATTAGAGATTGTTTTGGCGAGTATGATGATTTAAATAAGCATAATATTTCTTGTAGCGTGGCTCTAAGAATTACTTATAGTCTTGCTCGCTCTATAGGTTTTATCAACCTGGGCTCAGTACGACCCCTAGCGTGGTCTTATAGACTATGACATTTTCAGTCGGTTCACTTTACTGAGCTGTATAGATCAAACTCAGTATGGCCCCTAGCGTAGAATTCAAGGATTGTGATATACAATATTTCACTTTCTTTATTGTACTTAGTCAGGGTTAAGTATGTCCTATTAAATAGCCAATTAGGCATGGTTCTCTTTCAGCCCTTTCACTGTTATGATAGTTGGTGATACCCCTCGGTTAGATAGTTATAAATTTCGGGGACTTATATTTATAATAATAATAATAATAAATTAATATGCACAATAACTTGGCAACAACTGTGACTTCATTAATAATTATGTCTTATAGTGTGTCTCGTTAAAAACCCTTAAGCGCCACCAAAAGGGAAAAGAGTGCACAACCGCTCTTAAGTAGTGTGATAGTTCAGATTGTTACATCGACCTATCCGTTTTCGTAGGGGTAGTACAACGAAAATTACTAAGTGATTATGTGCCTTTGGTAGAATGTTACCATTGCTTCATTATGGAACTGCAGTTCATTGCCGGTCATGCAGATCCTTGGAATTCCAAAATTCGAGAGGGTATGACTTTGAAGAAAGTCACATATTTCTTGGGACCTCGTCTTTACGAAATTCTTGGCCTCCACCCATTTTAAGAACTAGTCAACTGCTACCACGAGAAACTCTCGCTTAGCGTTAGCCATTGGGAGAGGTCCCACTAAATCTATCCTCCTGTTAGAAAAATGACATGGTGTTGGTACTATACTCATTGGCTTACTGATTAAATGTCGCTTGGTGGGAAATTGTTGGAACATTATTGGCAAGGAGGATGTTTTTGTACCAAATCCTGAGCATCTGAGGCCAGCATGGGCTAGTAATACCCTGCTAGTAGACATTTCCTTATCAAACTCTCATAATCATAATGAGCACTTGCCTCCACATCATGCACGTCCTGAAGTATGATATATGTTTCATCTTCGTTTGCACAACGCATCAACAGGCGGGTGGCACTCTTTCCGTATAGCACATTATCCATAATCGTAAATCCTCATGCACATGTCTTAATGATCTTGCTTCTGCTATGTCCGGTGGAAAAGTTCGAAGCTTTAGATATGTAATATATTCATCCATCCAGTCTACCGCTGCTGTAAGTGCATGTACTTCAAATTTTTCATCTTCTATTACCAAGTTCGGTGAATCCTTGATGAGGATAGTAGCGATTTCTTCTTGAGTTGCTTCTTTAGCCATCAAATCTGCGACCGAGTTTTCAGATCGTGTTATTTGTTCATATTCGATCTCACCAAACTTGTTTTCCCATTCTTTCAAAGATTCCAAGTACCCAGTTTTACTTTCTTGTTTTTCCTCAAATGAGCCTCTGGCCTGAACCTTCAAGCTGACTTGACAAGGAACCGTCAAGCTTCACATATGTGAGTTAATTTGAGTCATGCCATCACCGCTTCGTACTTAGTTGCGTTATTTGTTACCTTGAAATCAAATCGTATTGCATGTCTTATTTCCTCTCAGTTTGGCATTTTTATATTCATTCCCCCCCCCCCCCCCCGCATTTGACGCACCATCTACTTCTACTATCCATTGAGCGGTATTTTTTTTGTCTGTTGTTAGGTCTTCATCCGACCCTGACATCCAACAAATATGTTGATAAAATCAGCTACCGCTTGGCCCATTATTGTTTCCCTAGGCTTGTATAATATATCGTACGCTTGAAGCTCCACCAAACGCCTCGTTATCCTTTCAGAACCGTCTGCATTTTGATTTATGATACGCAATACGAACAGAGTACATAGAACGTGTAAATATGGAAGTATGGGTGCATTTTTCTAGATGCAACCACTAAACTGAGGGATAACTTTTCTAAGTTTACGTACCTGGTTTCTTATGCTGGAAGACTACAGTTTATCAAAATCGATCTCTTTGCTAGCCATGTTTATTGGCCATAAGTATTTATACTCTCGGTCTGTATCCTCAAAGAGTTAACCTTAATAGCCCTTAAATGGCAGGTTCAAAAGTTAATAGGTCTAAAACTACATTGCCCTTTGAAAATGGTGGTCTTGGGATATCTGAACTCAAAAGTTGGAATCAAGCGGTCGCCTTGAAACACTTATGGTCCATATTAACTAGAAAGTTCAAATCATTATGGAGTAACTAGGTACTCATTGAAAAAGTAAACAACAAATCCCTTTAAAATCTCCCAATATGACCTAATTTTAGTTGGGGATAGAGGAAAATTATTAACCAAAGATCCACCACTTCCAAGTTATATACAGTCAACTAGGGATGACACATCCACTTCTGTCTGTTTTGACATCTAGATCTTCAACAACTCACTTGTGAACCAATATAGTCATGGTATAATCCACTCTACCAGGATGCGCAAGAACATCAAAGTCTCAGATATAATTTCTAACGACATATGGAATTGACCCAATCAAATATTTTTTAGTAGGAGATCTTACCAACCACATATACTTGGAATCGGTAACGTTATTAGTCGTTTAACCCCCCCCCCCCCCATCTCTCCTTAGAGGGGATGATGTAAAGATCTAGATCTCAAACCAAAAAAATAAATTTATAATATGCTATACTTATCATTTTATCAAACCCTCGCGTCCCTAGGTACATTAGGTCAATATAATTTGGAACAAGTACAACATACCTACACACTTTTCATCGTATGCTTGACTATCCTTGTAAATGTAAATTCCCGAGATAAACTTCTGGCTTGGGGTTATAATACCCCTCCCCCCTCCTGCAAACTTGTGTATTATGTAATACTTTCCGAGAATCCAACAACCACTTGATGATGGGTTGTGCTTATTCCAGATGGTTTGGGAAGCATGTTTCAGAAAGATATCTTATCCATTCATAACGTATGATTGGTCCAACTAGATGCACACAACTAGCAATTGGAATCACATCCTAATTCCTTGGGACACATTTGGCGCACTGTCTTCTACGCGGTGGTGTACTACCTTAGACAAGAAAAAAATGTTAAGTTTTTTTAAAAATACTAATTCACTAGCATCATCATTATTATATCACATCCTCTCTGACCTCTGTTTCATATTTCATAGCACCAAAATTGTTTGGTCATATTAAGAATATGATTAACTTAATTTATTGCGTGTCGATGTTCACCAGTTTTTTGGCTCGTCATAGGATTTAGGAATGCATTGTGTATAAACATGATTATTCTAAGAAAAGGATCCTGATTTTAAAGTCCTATTTTTAAGGATCAATCGATTTTGAAAGTGATTAACATCAATTTTGAAAGTGATTAACATTGTTGCAGATCTGAGAAGAAGCGTTATTTAGTTTAAAATATGAGTCGCTTTAGAAAATAGCATTTATTGATGCTGACCATGTGTAGTTAATTGTATTTATTTAAATTTTGTCTGTTTAAATGAAAACGTGATTCATGAAAAGTAAAAGTATTTTTTCTTATATCTTCAGACCTAAAAAGAAGCATGATTTGGTTATAATAAGACACGTTTAAAAAAATAGATTTAAACGTTACACGGATCTTTTAGTTTTAAAATTGCAAGATAGCATTTACTGTTTTTATAAATAGAACAAAGTCGCAAATTATTATGGGAAAAGTACCACCAAATACCTTTTCAAGTATGTAATCCCCAATAAGTACCCAAATATAAGACCCTTACATTAGTAGTAAGAAGCCAATATTTTTACCAAATTAGCCCCAATACTAGAAGAAAGAGAAAGTAGGTTATTATTAATACTCATCTCCTTCTCTCTCCTTCGATTTATTCAATATATGTCGACACTGTTTTTTTTTATCTCTCTCTCCTATCTTTGGATTTTCATCAACATTAAAACATCCAAATCTCCTTGCTGGTCTACTAAACCTTCTGGTAGGATTAGAAATTGATGGAATCATCTCGATTGAAGCTCTCTGACCGATCCTTTCTAGCTTTGGTGACATCCAAATCTTCTTTAAGCCAGAGACAGACCGGTCATATTGCAAATCAACGCCAAATCCATCGTCCGAATAAGGGCTTTTTAACGGAATCGATGACATTTCCTTTGATTTCACTCACTGATCGATCCTTCTCTTGCCATGGCATTCTGTTTGTCCAGTCTCCAATCAAATAAGTCGATAGAAGCTGTGAAAGTTAGAATAAATACGTCTAGCGTCATAGTCAAATGTTACGCAAGTACAACTCGTCTAGCGTCATAAGTACAACTCGTCTAGCGTCATAGTCAAATGTTAGGCAAGAACAACTCGTCTAGCATCATAAGTACAACTCGTCTAGCGTCATAGTCAACGAACATCTCGCGTGATGTTGGCAAGTGCAACTTATCTAGCGTCATAGTCAAGGAACATCTAGCGTCGTAGTCAAGGAACATCTAGCGTTGTAGTCAATGAACATCTAGCGTCATAGTCAATGAACATCTAGGTCATAGTCAAGGAACATCTAGCGTCGTAGTACAGGTATCGTCTTCAACCACCGGACATGTAAGAACAAAACACCATTACAGACCGGGTTTCTCTACTCCACTCACACCCGGGTTTCTCTACTCCACTGACACCCGGGTTTCTCGCATGATGTTGGCAAGTGCAACTCATCTAGTGTCATAGTCATCGAGTCGTCTAGCGTCATAGTCATCTAGTCGTCTAGCGTTATAGTCAGCTAGCATCAAAGTCATCTACAAACATCTCGTGATGTTGGCAAGTGCAACTCATCTAGTGTCATAGGCAAGGAACATCTCGCGTTATTTAGGCAAGTACAACTTGTCTAGCGTCAGAAGTACAAGTCGTCTAGCATCATAGTCAAATGTTAGACAAGAACAACTCGTCTAGCGTTATAAGTACAACTCGTCTATCGTTATATTAGACGAACATCTCGCGTGATGTTGGCAAGTGAAACTTATCTAGCGTCATAGTCAATGAACATCTAGCGTCATAGTCAAGGAAATCTAGCGTCATAGTTGATGAGGGCGGAATTCGCCGATTCAAGGAATAGGGGTAACAATGTAATAGACAATAGTTAATATAGTTATTTGAGTAGACAAAGTTCTTTAGGGACTAATATGCAAAAACAAAAGTAGCAAAAGAGGGCCCATCGACATGTGATGATGGCCCATAGAACTTAAGCGGGTCCTCCGAATTTTACTATAAAAGGAGGACCCTTTTTGCCTAAAATGGTATGGAATATTTTCTTTACAAGAAAGACTACTTTATCTCTCTATACTTTCTCTCTCTAGTCATATCAGGTCCTAGATCCGAAATATCATCTCTTAACAGCGATTCACTCATCATTGGCGCCGTCTGTGGGAAACAGTGATACCGAAAAGGAATCTTCTGCCCTTTGAAAATCACATAGTACGGGATGAATAGCGAAGCGGCGACAGAGAGGGACGGTAGGGAAGTTGTTCGAGCCGCAGCCGGGTCGGGAGACGCGGGAGCTCCTGGTCGGGAGTGGAACGGCGGTCGGGATAAGCGTTCGACCTTGATTATGACCCGAAAGCAGCTGCTCGAAGATATTGCCCGGTTAGAAGAGGAACGAGAGCGGGCGCTGGACGAGAAAAGGATTCGCGAAGGGAAAGGCAAAGAGCCCGCCCTGGACGATCGGGGAGCGGTTGGTCGCGCACAAGCCTCGCGGATGGAGGTCCGACCTGTCAGGTATTACCGAGATTCGCCTCCCGATGATGAAGAGGCTGTCAAGATTCGTCAGAGCTCGGGCGCCCATCAGGCCATGACGTCGGACTATCCCTCAGGCGACTCCTCTGACGAGGAGTACCGGCGTCGGGAGAGAGCCCAACGGACGCGAAAGACTCGGTCCCAGCGCATCCGAGGGTCCAGGGCAGACCTTTCGCGGTACAAAAAGGGCGGCACCAATAAGCCGACCCCTGTGTCCTTTGAGAAGGAAGGAACGCACGTCGTCAGCCGCGGAGAACGAGAAGCGTTGCCACCAATTCCTTGGCAGCCGACGAACAGCCAAAACCTTGGATACCGAACGAGCAGCCAGTTTGTCGGCCCAAGAACCGAGGGGCTCTACGAAATCAGGACCGAGGGTCTTGGGGGAGGAGCTTTTGAGCTCGGAGTCAACTGGAGAGCCTCCCCGTTGTCTGATGAGATATTAGCGGGACCGCTCCCGATGCGTTTTGACATTTCTAAGCTGGACAAATACGACGGATAAACGGATCCGGACAACCATCTGGAGGCCTTTAAAAACTTTATGCTGAGTTTCGATAACGATGATAAGCCCTTATGTAGGGCTTTTTCTATGACGTTCAAAGATAGGGCTTCGAAATGGTACAACCGATTGCCGCAGGGGTGCATCAGAAACTTCGGGACTTTCTGGGCTATGTTTAGGCAGCACTTCGTGGGAAGTAAGAGTTTCCGAGCTAATGGAGACACTATCATGAACTGTCGACAGAAGCTGGGGGAAAGCCTAAAAAACTACACCAGGCGATTTATTGATGCGAAAACCGATCTGGACCATTGTGAAGAGAATCCGTCCATTATTAAACGGCATGAGCTCGATAACCGACCCGAACTTGCGTGCCAGATCTCTCCAGTAGTGAATTCGGATTGGCGGCAGAATATCATCACGTTTTTAGCTGGAGGTCGGCTCCCCGACGATGCGGCTTCGGCTCGAAAATTGCGTAACAAGGCGCGGGGATACGTTCTTTTGGGGGATGTGCTGTATAAAAAATCCTTTAGCCGGCCTCTGCTTCGATGCTTAGGTTTCGATGAATCCCAAGTAATTTTGTCCGAACTGCACGACGGGGAGGGCGCGGCGCACTGCGGATACAAGTCTTTGATTAGGCGAGTTTTTCTCGCAGGATTCTATTGGCCGACAATAACAACAGACGCAAAGCTCATTGTGAAAACTTGTGACACGTGTCAAAGGTTCGGGAATGCGATCAACATACCTGCAACGCATCTGGAATCTATAACCGAAGGGTTACCCTTTGACCGATGGGGAATCGACCTCGTCGGGCCATTACCCATGGCATCGGGAGGAAGGCAAACGATCGTCGTCGCGGTTGACTATTTTTCAAAATGGATCGAGGCTGAGCCCTTGTCAGCCACAAAAACCAAGGATATTATCAAGTTTATCTGGGCGAACATTTGTTGTAGGTTCGGGGTACCGCAGCGGTTAACCATGGACAACGGACCACAGTTTGACAGCGCTGAAATGAAAACGTTCTGCGCCACGCACAATATCCGACAGTGTTTCTCTGCTCCTTTTCACCCGCAAGCGAACGGTCAGGTCGAAGTCACGAATCGAACCGTTCTGGATGGCCTAAGGAAGAACCTCGAGGGAAAGGCCGGCAAGTGGCCCGACTACTTACAAGAAGTGCTATGGGCTTACCGAACGACACCCCGCACGGCAACCCAGGAATCACCCTTTGCCTTGGTGTATGGCATGGACGCGGTCGCCCCCGCGGAATCCATTTTTCCCTCTTTCAGGGTCGGCACTTATCAGCCGGAGACAAATGATAATGCCCGACGGCTAGAGCTCGATCTCATTGACGAAAAACGCCACCGCGCCCGTTTAAACTCTTTGCATTACCAGACTTTAATGAGAAGCCGGTATGCCAGCAAAGTCCGTCGTCGGGAATTTAAGGTCGGCGACAAGGTTCTGCGACGGGTTTTTCTACACACCAAGGACAAGAGCCTCGGGAAACTCGCCCCCAACTGGGAAGGACCTTACGAAGTAGTCGAAAGGGTCAGAAACGGGACGTACCGCCTGCAGAACCGTCTCGGACAATTCCTAAGGCTCCCGTGGAATATCGAGCATCTGAAACTGTATCTTGAATAATTTTGTAATTTTTGATAAATTTTCGTATTATTTCATTCTTAGTCGAATTTGTAATGATCGGGGGTGCACTCTTTCCTACCTTGGTGGCGCGAGGAGGTTTTAATGAGGCATCGGTCAAAACCCGAACCGCATTATTAATTATAAAATTTTTTGCCTTTTAAAAATCAATTCATTATACGGCGGTGGACAGCTGACGAGCTGGGCGCCATCGTCTCTTTTACAGTCTATCTACAGAACTCTAAGAGTTTTTCGGTTTTTACCGATCTACATTTTGGCTTTCCAGACCTTCTGGATTGACCTTCGATAATAAATCGATCTACAGAACTCTAAGAGTTTTTCGGTTTTTACCGATCTACATTTTGATTTTTCCGACCCGTTGGAAAGATTTTCGACGATAAGTCGATCTACAGAACTCTAAGAGTTTTTCGGTCTTTACCGATCTACATTTTTGATTTTTCCGACCCGTTGGAAAGATTTTCGACGATAAGTCGATCTACAGAACTCTCAAAGAGTTTTTTGGTTTTACCAATCTACATTCTGGCTTTCCAGACCTTCTGGGTTGACCTTCGATGATAAGTCAATTTACAGGACCTCCAAAGAAGTTTTTTGGTTTTCCCGATCTACTTTTCGGCATTCCCGACCACTAATAAAACAGTCAATCCACAACGCAGTACTTAGGAAAATAAATCATCACCCATACAGGGGGCCCCGTGGCCCCCAAAATAAAATAAGTACAGTACAGAATCGGGGGGGGGGGGCCACGGCCCCCGGAGGTCTACGACACATTTTCGAAACAAAACAAAAAAAAAGGGGAAAACTGATTCACTGATCCCCGCCTTCTTCATCTCCCTCCTCATTCTCCTCTTCATCATCCGCACCATCGGACTCCTCCACTACAATCCCTTCGGGACGATCCTTTTCCGGCACATCAAGCCATAACGAGCCAAGGTGAAGCTCCGGGTATCGGTTGTGGAGTGACAGAACATATGCGGCTTTGGTGGCTGCAGCATCTTGGTCCGACCACAGTCTGCATCGTTCGAGGTAGGCTTTGTTAGAGGATTTCAACTTGTGAACCTCCGACGCTAGGGCTGAAGCGCGGTCTTCCGCGGTTTTTCTCGCCGACTCAGCCAACTCCCTCGCCTGATTTGCTGCTTCCGCGGCAGCCTTAGCTTCGTTGGCTAGCCTCTCAGCCTCAGCAATCTGACCTTTCGCCACGGCCAGAGCCTCTTGAGCGGTCTTCGCCTGCGTGGAGAGACGAGAAACTTTTGCCTCTGCCGCGGATAACTTCTTGCCAAGCCCCCTAGCCTGGCGCTCTTTCATAGAAATCGGTACCAGCAAGCTGTACAACGACAATGCCAGCCCATCTGTGCTCCGAAGCGGGTAAGGGTGCGGACTGCCCATCGTCGTTAACACCGGGAATTTGGGACCGCTCGACGACGAAGCATCAGGGCCAACAGCCTCAGAAGGCTCAGCATCGTCCGGGATAGAAACCACATCGACCGAAGCAGGATCCCCACCTTCAACATGGTCCAAAAGCGCGGGTCGTGAAGCGATCGCCTCAGCACTGACTGCCACCCGATCCTTTGCCACAGCCTTGGCTTTCTTTAGCTTGGACCCCTCCATCTCCGCACGACTCTTCCTCTTCGGCGCTACGACCAGGTTCTGACCCACCTCTGCTGGATCCGCTACCGGTGCGGCCGCCCTGATCGGGTTGCTCTCAGCTTCGGGTCCGACTTCAGGCTCCCTACCGTCCTCCTCCGACTTGGGACGCTTGCTGGGCGCCTTATTCCGCTTAGGCAAATACAGTATGTACCCAGGGCGGCCGGTTCGGGTGAACATCTCGTCGAGGTTCGGAGGTTCCCGCAGCTGTTCAATGGTTAGTACCTCGGATGAGCACCGCCAAAGGTTGCTCATGAACAGATTCTTGTCCATGAAAGTGCGGTGCATGCCCCGACCCCAGTTCGTCCGGGCATAGTTTTTCAGCACCTCAAAGGTGTCTTCCGCAGCTTTGGCATGATCCTTCTTTACCCCCTGCAGCCAGTCCTTCGACACTACGCAGCGGATCAGAACATTAATAAAAAAAAAAAAAAAAAAAAAAAAAAAAAATATATATATATATATATATATATATATGTGGTAGTGAGTAAAGGGGCAGTACCATCATGGACCCAAGTCCGCAGGATCTGCCTCGGGTTTTCCTTCGTATAGGGAAGCCCGTTCTCCCAACACCCGCTCAAAAAAACGAACCGATGTTTCCACCCCTTGTCCCCCTCTAAAAAGTCATTGACAATTTTCCATTTATTGCCAAGAGAGGAATAGAAGAAGGGTGACTTCGGGGATTTCGACAGACCCGACATGGCGATATACTCCTCCATCGGCATGGCTCGACCAGAGAGGCGGGAATCCATGATGCAGGACATCAGGGTGTACCACGCATTAGGCGTCAGCTGTGAGGGGCAGATTTTAAGAGTGCGGAAGTAGAGCGCAATCTCGGGGTCCAGGGGAAATCGCAGACCCCAGTTGAATAATTCGGTGAACACCACGATTTCTCTGGGTCTGGCGTGAATGGGTGTCTCCCCCGGGGTCGGGAATCGAACAGTAACGCATTCAGGGATGCCCCAGCGAATCAGCATCTCCTCGTGATCGGACTCAGGGAAGTAGACGTACTTCCCCTCGAAGAGAGAAACTACGTCCCTGGTCAAAAGCCAGTCAAAGTACTTAGTCGAAACGGCAGTTTTGATCACCTCGGGCCAGGGATCATCCTGATTGTTAGCAGCGTGGCAAGCTGCGGCAACACTCTCCCCCGCGGGAGCAATATCTATCTCGGGCTCTCCAGCTTCATGGGTCGGAACTGAGTCAGAGCAGCGGTCAGCAGCAGCGTTTGTATCAGACGGTCGAACCTGGGAGGAAGAAGCATCGGGAATACCGCGGGCCATGGCTTTATGAGCCTCCTCAACTTGCTTAGGCGTCAGCTGCATTTTGGGCAGACCTAAAAAAGTGACCGCAGTATTAGTACCGGTCCGAAATCCTCTAATCGAGGGCGTAAGCTGAACCATTTCGGGACTATTACCTCCTTCCGTGTATTGCAGTAACTCGTCTTCCCCCATAGTCAGAAAGGTAGATTTACGAGCACGTCGGGGAATAGGCAAGTTTGTGGAAGACTGGGTCGGATTTTCCGGACGAACCGATGGACAATTGAGAGAACTGTCGCTCGAGGAAAGGACGATGGGCTCTGGAGATTGACTGGCTTCGGGAGTCGGAGAAATGGAGAGATCGGAAGCAAGGAAAACTGCTGCGGGAACCGGGGTAGCTAGAACGGGATCGTGAGGAGGTGGAGCGGGAACGAAAGGTTTGGAGTTGGAACCCCAGATCAGGCCAGCGCGTCGGTATTCCTCTGCTCTATCGCCAATACTAGACCACTGTTCGAAGCTCCACTCAGATCCTTTTTTCTTGGTGGGTTTCTTCTGCGACCGTCCGGGTTTCATACAACAAGAGCCAAAACAAGGAAGGGTCGGGCGAAGTCACTCTCTCTCTCTAGAAATGCTCTGGCAGCGTTTTCTCTCTCTAAAAAGCTTCTGAGAGACACAGAAGGCTTTGGGGTATTTATAGGGAAGCATGGAAGAGCGGGGGATATCAATCGACAGAAACACAGCGGGAAGGTGAAGAGTCTCCTAGGATCCTAGTCTGTCAGAGGGATGGGCTATTAACCCTTGACACGTGTCGAACCGGGTCTGATGAGCCTTGACATAAACACCCGTCACAAGTGCCGTGTGGGAGTGGGCCGTCGCTACCAGGTCCGGTAATAAGGTTTGGCCCATTAGGAAAGGCTTAAAGATTAAAGCCCACAAAACTAGAGGATGAAACGCGTGAAGAAGTCCGAAGCAGTTACCCCACGCGTCGGGGAGTTGAAAACGATGAGATCGGGATCCCATAATGAGGGCAGGTGGCCGGCAAAAATACTTCTGGAAAGTCTCCGCTCCTGATAGTTCCCGGAGACTGGGGGGCTACTGATGAGGGCGGAATTCGCCGATTCAAGGAATAGGGGTAACAATGTAATAGACAATAGTTAATATAGTTATTTGAGTAGACAAAGTTCTTTAGGGACTAATATGCAAAAACAAAAGTAGCAAAAGAGGGCCCATCGACATGTGATGATGGCCCATAGAACTTAAGCGGGTCCTCCGAATTTTACTATAAAAGGAGGACCCTTTTTGCCTAAAATGGTATGGAATATTTTCTTTACAAGAAAGACTACTTTATCTCTCTACACTTTCTCTCTCTAGTCATATCAGGTCCTAGATCCGAAATATCATCTCTTAACAGCGATTCACTCATCAATAGTCAATGAACATCTAGCGTCATAGTCAAGGAACATCTAGCGTCGTAGTACAAGTATCGTCTTCAACCACCGGACATGTAAGAACAAAACACCATTACAGACCGGGTTTCTCTACTCCACTCACACCCGTTCTGATTCCGAAAATACCGACCAAAGAACAAGAATCCTAGGCCATTTTCTATCTTCTAAACTTCGAACTCTGTTTTTCGAGTAGAGAGTAACCAAAGAAGCTAGAACCGAGGTGAGAATTAGAACTATTGATCCAAAATTGATGGCTTTCGAATCCCTATACTCTAAAACACTAAAACCCAAGTGAAGAAAAGTGATGATTAGAGTACACGGAGAATTAATTCTCTCTGCTAAACTAAATTCACCATGATCATGATCATGAGCAGTATCGCTGACGAAATCATAGTCTCGGCTTCATTTGATTGGTTCATTGTTAGTTCATTGAGCTAAACAAAACTTGGTTCGAAAATAGACTGACACATTTGAGGGTATTTCAGGAAGGGAAATATTAGCTGGATATTAAAAAGAAATTAGTTCGGTGAGATGGGTCTTTAGTAGGCATATAAAATAGTTGGGATAATAGATGATAATAAGTTTGGTGAGAAGGTATTTAGTGTGACATTTCCCACTTGTTATTATACTTTATATTTGTTTTTTATATTTTATTTCATGAGAACTTTTTGTACGGTGTCTCCTCTAAAGTATATATAAATAGAACTTGTTATTTGTACAAAACAAATGTTTCGATGTAATTCTAAACAACTTTTCTAATATACATTTTTACACCAAATATTTTTACACGTTTTGTAAAGTAATGTTATTAATTTTTTGTTTTAAAAGTAAATTTAGATAAATTTGGAAAATAAATTGTATATCATTTTATAATTTAACAACTACATGACATATTACGTATATATTGTTTGTGGTAAGCTTATGACATATAAATGGATTTTAAAATAATAATATAATAATATTATAGCTATATTAACACAGATATCATTTGTTAATTGGATTTAAATATAATAATATTATAAAATGATATGATATAAGATATGGGGTAGGTGAAATTAGAGAGGGTGTGCGGCAGGTCAAGTCATGTTTGTTATAGTTTGATATCATTATAATTAATTATTGGATCAAAGATCAAAATAATGTCGTCGCAAACTATACTCTTGTCTAATCCTCAAATTATTATTTATATTTATTTATTATTCATTTCAGGTAAATAAATTATATTTAATATTTATATTTTTAATAATCAAAATACCATCTACCAATTATATACGTTTAATGTTTTGCTAGAAATTATTTTTTCTTCTATTTAATTTTTTAGACATTTGAATTTTTTTATACTATCTTTTTTTTTTCATACCAGATTTTACCTTACTAAAATAACACGATTTAGAGAATTCAGGTGATCGACCTAGGTTAATCGGAAACTGGACATATCGTAGGTTGTATATCAACGATCAACAAATAGTGTTTCTCAGTCGATCGACGGAGAAATCGAGCTTGAACCACTTCTCAACACCATCACAAGTTATTAATTTTAGGTTGTTTCATTTGAACATACAAACAGAACCAAAATCGAGCATGAACCGTTTCACATCAGATGTTGGTTTATCAGTCATGTGAGCTGTGTCTTACGAGCTTTTGCTATTTCGGTTCTATTTCGTTCTTTTTTTAGAAACAAAATGCATAATATAATATGGTTTTTATTAGTTTCTCTTATGTAATAACTTAGAAACTTGTTGTATTATGTATTTTATTTAGTTATTATATCTATTTGGGGTGTGAAAGAATATATATAATCGAAATTAAAGTTTTCAAACATGTGTGGTTGACGATGAGAGTTCATTTGAACGAGATGCGAGTTTTGTGTATTTATCATGATATATCATTTGTACATGAACATGAGAGTTTAGTGGAAGATAGTTATAGTGACCATGTGATTCCTTTTACGATTTACGATGAGATTCCTTTGTTAATAGATAATGTGACTTGTGTTCAATAATAGACATGCACGTTGTATACTAAACCAATGCGAGTCCTTCTTTATTTGACCATTCGATTTTAGGTTTGTTAAACATGTGACTTGTCGATGCTTCTAACTGTCTCTTAATTATTTAATGCAAGGTTATATATATCTAAACCACGAGTTTGTATTTTTTAACATGGTAACCAAACTCCAATTGTTTTCTTTTACTAATTTCAAAACTTTCAAATTATTCAAGAGTACGTTAAATGTAGATGGGACGAGTAGGTCAGAGGTAATTATATTATTACTTACTCATGCGGTGATCACATGTATTGTTTGCTTAATAATGATATGTATTTTGTCAATTTAGATGTATATCTTTATGTGGAGCGTTTAGAAAGGTGTTAGTTTTGTTATAGAACAACAACATGTTGACAACGTTTCTATGAGAAAGTGTAAATAACCTAGCATAAGTGTGGGAGAACCCTCGAATAATCAACTAACTTATGGGGACAATAGTAATGGTTTAAGGTTATCGCATCATAAAACAAACTTGCTACTACTGATTGGACTGATACTATCACATGTTTTGGTAATGTTTTTTATAAAGGTGTTGCAACTCTAAAGTTATCTTTATATCGATATTCTTGAGAGCATGGTTTTTATTTCAAATACATGCACAATAAAATAAGTAAGATCACTCCTTATTGTGAAAATAAAGTTTCAACAAGATGTAAATTGATACTCTATGCCATAGTTGATTTCAGCACCGACTTTATGATGATTAAGAGGTTTGTTGAACAACATACTTGCATCCCCGTTTTATCCAAACAACAATGGAGGCATTTGATATTTTATTTGATTGCGGAGGAATATCATTATTCTATTATGACATATCATTCGGTGACAACTAAAAGTATACAATCGTATGTTACACAAAGTTCCGGTTTAGACATCTCTTACTGTATCTTGTGGAATACTTTAGAGAAGGTAATGAGGGGATTTTTCGAAGATAGTTCTATTTTTTTTAGTTACTAAATGGATACTTCAAATGACTAAAGATTTGTAATATTACTACCGACTGATACTTGGAATTAGTTCTTGGAAACAACCTCAAGCGATGTTTTATAACATTCGGTTCTTGTCTTCGAGCTCTTTATTCATTCATCTAATGTTGTTTATTGATGAAAATTATTTAACCGGAAATAATAGGGGTGTATTTCTATTTTCCGTACCAAATGATGCTAACAAAAGTTTGTTTCATGCTTTTCTTATATTTCGATGAGCTGCGAGTTTAGTTAAAATTAAAAACGTTCATGCAATTCTATTATTAAAGAAAATTAAAGTTATGTTGCATCGGATACCATGCGAGTTCTTGTATATTTGAACCATGATACTTGTTATATAACTAACCACTTGAGTTCTTTGTATATTTTGACAATGATAGACGTGTAAAAGTTGTGTTTGACAAAAATGTGAGTTATGTTGTAAAATGAGTCACGCGAGTTCTTGTATATAGTAAACATGTGACTTATCTGTATATTTGATCATGCTACACATGTAAAAGCACTTTACTTATTTTGTTTTGCAAGTATATTCCATGATATATTTGGTATTATTGGTAGTGAAGATGTTGACAATTGGTTATGGTTTTTGTAGAGTTTGAAACCTCATTTATTGAAGCGTGAAATCACATTTATTTCGCACTTTCAGTTAGGTATCGTTAATATTATTTATATATTCTATCCAAACTGCTATCAAGCCTACTTTATTCTTCTTATTTTTCAGAATTTGAGGCATATTTTGGATCATACTAACAAAGAGTTTAAAGGTAGGATGATATGTTTGTATAATCGATGTGCTTATGCTCCGACAATATATATTTTTAATAAATATCTTTCAAAATTTCTATGTGAAGGTGGTCTGATAATTAATTTTTTTTTTGAAACATTACCTCGGGAGAAGTATGTTCGGGCATTTGTTAAAGGGAAATGATATGGTGTTATGGTATCTACTTCGGCTGGATCATTTAACGCACAAATAATAAAACTGTGTAATCTACCCATTATTAAATTGGTTGACAAGATTAAATTCTTACTTATGACTCAAATTTCATGACGTTATCCGGAGGGACTAAGTTAGAGTACTAATTTATATCGTAAGTATGAAAAGAAGTTAAAATTTTTTTTTGAAAACTGTCGTACATAGCTAGTTCGTAAGTCTTCTTTAGCCATATTTGAAATTAATATGTTGGATTTCAAGTATTCTTGTGGTTCCTGGAAAAAAGATTATTCTCCACGTTCTCACGCTTTAACAATAATATAATCAACTCAACAAGATTTTATAACGTTGATAGAGACATTCTTTACGGTTAGCAATTATAGGTTAACTTACTCTTTTACAACCAATTATAACCAATTTTAGAGAAGGATCATGCTCTAATGAGTGGTCGGAGCCTTAAAGTTTCCCTCCAAACATGAAATAGAGAATTGGAAGGCCTAAAAAGAAGTGTATTCCGTCTAAAGTAGAAATAACAACCAAACAATTGAGATGTGGCCGTTATTCAAAACAAGGTCATAACAAGAGGGCATGTGAGGTCTTACTTTAACATGTGATTCCTTCCTTACATAGACGTGCGATTTCCGTACATTTATAAACATGCTACTTCTTCTATATAACCCAACCATGAGAGTTCTTGTATATTGAACAATTCGATTTTTAGTCTATCAGCATGCTAGATCCTTGTGTTTACGACCATGCTAGATATATGTATTTCTAACCGTGTAAGTGTATTGAATATTATACATGATACTTATTTATTATAATCAAACCGTGAGAGTTTTTTATATATTGAACAATTCAATTTTAAGTCTATAAGTTGTGCTAGATCTACAACCATGCGCGATTTGTACATTTCTAACCGTGCGAGTTTTTGAATATTATACATGTTACTTCTTTATTATAATCCAATCGCACGAATTCTTTGTATATTGAACAATTCAATTTTTATTATATCAACTGTGCTAGATCCTTTGTGTTTACAACCATACGACATCTGTACATTTCTAACCGTGCGAGTTTATTGAATATTAAATATTTTAATTCTTTATTATAATCCAACCGCACACTTTCTTTTTATATTAAACAATTCGATTTTAAGTCTATTAGCTTTGCTAGATCATTTGTGTTTACAACCATGCGAAATCTATAAATTTCTAACTGTGTGAGTTTATTGAATATTATACTTGCTACTTCTTCACTATTATCCAACCGCACGCTTTTTTTATATATTGAACAATTCGATTTTAAGTCTACCAACTGTGTTATATCCTTTGTTTTTTTTTCGGAGGGAACCCGCAGCCGCTATTTAGAGTGCGCACAGGGTAAACCCTCAGTCTGACGCGATAGCCTGCAAACCAACGCCAGAAGGTAAACCACACAAGGTGACAGGCTCAGCCGAGAAAGCGTATGTAGAGGGACTCGAACTCATGACCTTTGGTCACAAGAATACCATACTCAACCAACTCGGCTACCCCCTTGGAGGCTTGTTATATCCTTTGTGTTTACAACTATGTGAGATATGTACATTTTTAACCGTGCGAATTTATTAAATATTATACATACTACTTCTTCATTATAGTCCCACCGTGCAGGTTCTTCGTATGTGTATACATCCGATTCACTTAAAAGAATCATAAACTTGTTATATTAATTAAAACGAGATTACAAGTTTCCTTGAATGAACGGAAAAAGGCCCTAACAATCTTCATACACTAAACCCTAACAAAAAATACTAACATAGTTTAAGGTTTGCTAGTTTACAGCGAAACAAAAAACTAAAACAATCAACCATCAAAATAAGAGTCTTTTTCTTTGGATTCATCTTATTTATCTCCTCATCATCTTCCTCATCTTCAGTCTCCAAATCCATCTTATCATATGCCTCACCCTCTTCTTCTTCCATATTTGTGATCGAAACTTCTTGGAACTCTTCTTCATCTGAATCATCTCTTTTTTTTTATTGTGGAAGCTCGTTAAGGTCAAAATCATCTCTTGATAGTGATTCAGAATCCGTAGAGTAATATACATCATAAAACGAGAATATAGACCCATATCATCAAAAGTACGATGAGTACTCGGTGGTAGTCGTGTGTTTGTACTAGGATAAGTGCTTGAATGAATTATAAAAGCTATCATCCGAAGAGGATGAGTAGGCGTAAGAGTTTGATAATAAAGGGAAATGGGTCATTATTTGAAGTTTGAAGAGTTAATGAGTCTTTTGCATTTAAGAGTTCATATATACTACTCTATCGATATTCTTATTTATAGGCAGAACTCTAACTCAACTCTAACTCAATTTCGATATTTGTTTTGTAACTATTGCTTTAATCATGATCAAATATCTACATTTATCCAATCAAGCAATAAATTAGCCAATACAAATAACTATAATCTTTGACTTGATTCGATAGCTACTAGTTGACGTTTCCTTTATTAATTACCATGTGTGCTCAGTGTAAAGACTAGTTACCAAGGCATTTTAAAATTTGATAAACACGTGAGTTCTTTTTAATTTAACCATGCGAGATTCTTGGAAATATTAATATAATAGACAACACAAATGACATAACTTTACGAGTTGTTTTATATAACAAATGTGTAATTTTATGTATTTTGCAACCGTGTTATTCATTCATTGTTACTAATCAATGGAGATTAGTTTTAATAAACACTGGGATTTCTGAGCTTACTCACTCTTCTGTCAAATTACTTACAAAATATGTCATATTTCTACTAGTTGGACACATATCTTTGGTGTAAGTTTTTGTTTTGAAGCCTTTTTCGATAATGTCTTTGGCGTATTCATAAACAAAAACATTATAGTTGAACCTTCCTGGTTATTGTTATGAGATATCTCTTAGTATTCATAAACAAAAACATTGTAGTTGGACACATATCTTTGGTGTAAGTTTTTGTTTTGAAGCCTTTTTCGATAATGTCTTTGGCGTATTCATAAACAAAAACATTATAGTTGAACCTTCCTTGTTTTTGTTATGAGATATCTCTTAGTATTCATAAACAAAAACATTGTAGTTGGGCGTTCCTGGTTTTTGTTATAAGATATCTCTTACAATTTTCACTCTATATCCCTTCTTTACACCGTGTTCGTATCCTTTTTTCATACAATATACAAATTCTTAAGAAGAGTTTAGAGAATCTAGTAACTCAAATATGACAATGCGTGTTCTTACAAATACTAAAAAGATAACTTATTTAACAAACTACAATTGCGATGTATTTGAAAACAAAGCTGTGTAACGTATTTGAAGATCTAACAATGTGATGTCTTTGAAAACATAAGCGTGCGAGTTTTTTGAAAATCTAACAATGCGATGTCTTTGAAAAATAACCATACGTTTGTTTTGAAAAATACTTATCAAAGACTCATCAGTTTTTCTTGTGTAGTTTGGTGTGTATTTACTGATTGGCTTGAATTGGTTATAGTTTGTTGTCTTTTTGTTCTCATTATCAATAACCACAAAGGTCTGGTGGTTCATTGAACCCTTTCTTATGTTGCACATTAGAATAAATGCAAGATATGTGTCGTTCCTTATAGTTTTGAATACTTTGTCAACAAGTTTTGACAGATCTCCCTTATGGGTCAATATTTTCTGTATTAAGAAAAAAGAATACAAATAGTTTTGTTATAATAATATATAACTAATTTGGTGGCAGAGAAAATTTTAAAAAGGTGCCTGAGATCGTAAAGTGCGATAGAGGATATGGTTTTTAGAATTAGGTTTAGTATTGGGATTGGGTTGGATTGTCAGCTTAATGGGCTACAAAAAAAGTGAGATGTAATAGATAAAATTATATTATTTAAAATAAAGAGTATGTGTTTATGGGCGGGGTTGAGGCGGGTACCCATGGTATAACATTTAAAACCGAAACCTGACCAGAACCCGAACGAGTAATAAAAATAAAAATCATAACCCGCCCCGTTTTGTTATTTTAATTCGGGTAATTCACTCCGCCGGATCTTTTCGGTTCGAATACCTATGGTTTTAGATAAATTTGTCATCTTTAATGATACTAGACTATTCCAACTTAATTAACATGCGATTCTATCTTTATATCTATCGTTACAATGAAACACTTTTATATTTTAACTTGAATTCCAGGTCCCGTTTGTTAGGTAGCGCCATCACTCACTCACACTCACGTTAAATCTATAGGAGAACTGTGATAATGGTAAATACCATACCTTTGGATCTTCTTGCTCTTCTTCCATTTGTATTTTAAGAACTTTGTGGTATTCATTGACCTCGATAATCTACGTTATTTTTGTACTATTTCTAATCACGGAAATTAAATCATGCATTTTGCGTCTAACATATTAAATCCCAATAAGGATACGTATGGTCCTCTTCTACTGATTCTTTCGTTGTCTGAAACATAGAAAGTTGGTTGGTATATTATAACAAAGTGACTATATATATTCGATGTTTAATAATCTAAAGATCTACTTACAAGATCCTCGGACTACCAATGATGTTGTCTCTTTTATAGCCTTGTCAGCAACAACATATCCTAAATATTGATCAAGCGTATCATCCGGGATATAATCCAAACTCTTGTACATGATAACATTTGCCTCAACCTTATCAACTTTGTCAAAAAATTATTGTGTATATTATATGAATAAATCATCTAATAATGATAGTTCTAAACATATTATTTTCTTCGCCGTATCAGGTGATAGTGATGCTTATCCTTCCCTTTTTTTTCTCCCTCTCGTACTGCTGCTACCACTTCTCCTTGGGTGGGTTGTTATGACTTTTTGAAGCCTGGTTATTGGTTTTCAGCTTCCTCTTCAGCTGGTTGTTGGACTTCTATTGATGCTTCTAGTTTGGTTAGTAGTTCTGTCTCCCTGCAAGATTGTGTTTCTTGTTGGGGTTGGGATTCCTTTCGAGCTTGTTGCGGGAGTGCTGGTTGTTGTCCAACTTGACGGTGTTAGTGTTTTTGGGATTTGATGTTGTTATTTGGCATCATGTTCTTTTTGGGCTTCTTCTTTTTCTTGGGGTTGACCGTGGTCGTCATGCTATACCTTGCACGATGAAAATTAAATTTTTTATGTAATGATTGTGCGACCTCATTACATTTTAACCATGCGAGTTTTTATATACTAAAGTATAAAATGCATCTATGTAATTACTTTGATAGTTAAAGATGTAATTGCTTTGATATTATAAGCATGCGATTTCTTTTGATATCTAACACACAATTTGTTGAGTATTTAACATGTGAGTTATTTAAGTTGTAGACTACGAGAGTTATTTGCAATATAAACCATGCAAGTTATTTGATATACAAACCATGCGACTTTTTTAAAATCTCAACCATACGACTTCTCTGAAATATTAACCATGAGACTTTTTTGAAACATCAACGATAAATGAAATATCAAATTATAAAAAAACAACATATCTAAACCCTCAACAATATAACTTTAGAAAAAGAGAGTATATCATAATATATATTCAAAAAATTGAATTTTAATGTACTAAAGATCAATTTACCTCTTCACGAAGTTTTACCTCCTTTCAGAGTAGATTTTGTTGTTACCACTTCATGTTTCAGTGGTTCCACTTCTATTGTTTCTGCCTCCTATAAATCATACCACTGGTCTAATATTTGTCTCCTTTAGAATAAACTAATTTGTACCCACTACCTCTTCAAGTGATTCCACTAATGTAGTGTATTCCTTTTTTTCACGTGGTACCATTGTTGTAGGAGACTGATTTGTACCACTGCCTCTTCAGGTCAGTCCACTACTGTGGCATCTCTCTCCTATTCAGATGGTACAATGGGTGTATTCTTTATCTCTGGTGTAGTTGGCACCAGCTTTGTACCATCTTTAGGTAAAATATATATAATAAATTTAGTTGGTACCGGTTCAGTTTGTATCAGTGGTACATCTTCATCAACCTGTTAAGTTGTTTGGATTGCTGCTTCAGAGCTTTCCACATAACAAAAAGGCAGAGGAAGTATTTTTTTCAAGTTCTTTTTTTCAGCGGTAACTTTTTTTCTTGTTGTTCAAATCTCGTATGTAAATCATCTAACTCTTTATTTAGGTTTTGAATTTTTCAAAACAATACTAGACATATTACAATTTGTTTGTGAGGATGAAAAAATAAAACATATATAACAAACTAAAATATATACAACAACAATAGACATCAGAGACATGTATTTACTTGTTTCTCCATTTTGGCAAGCAAACGTTGCATATGTTTCTTATCAACAAAGCTCATGTAGGCATTTATCTTTGTATTTTGTTCCTCTCTGTGACATAAAACATAACAAGTATGGCTTTTGAAAGTGGTCGTATTCTTTGTTTCAATTTTGGTCTGAGCTTTGGATAAATAATACGAGCAATGACATAATATACCGCTGTCCAACCCAGTATATATCCTGAAACTGAGAAGAACAGGGTAGATCAAAGGAACAAGATCAATAGTCGAGCAACGTCCTTCGCAACATGCTTTCCTCTTTACCTGATGTATTTTATTATACATTCATGTAAAACACCATACACCATGCTAGATTAATGCTACTGAAGATCCTACTAATAACACACCTTTATCATAGCATTTAATATCCATTTGCTATTTGTCGGGTGGGTTTTTCTTCAATTTCAAGTAAGGAATTATGTTTGCATTGGAATCCATTTTCTCACCTTCTTAGAATGGAGTTAAGAATCATCTTTCTTTGGTTAAAATAATTTCCTTGGTCCCGACAAGTAGCCTTTACATCATTGGTCTTTAGCTTGACTAGTTTTGAATTTATTCGGAAAACATCCTCCTCGATCGATAACCTCTTTATAATTTCCTCAATGAGGTGATAATATTTTTACATCAAGAATATCTGGGTATGTTTTTTACAGCTTCGATGTGTTATTATTTAATACTATGTATTTTCATTAGAGTTAGGGTGCTCACTAATCCTGATATGTAGAAGCATCCTTTTAGAGACATATTTCGTGCAACAAAATGAATCGGCACATATTGATTAAAGAGGAAATAAACATGTTACTTATTTGACACGTCAACCATGCTACTTGTTTGAAATTTATGAATACAATTTTTTTTGAAAAATCAACCATCCAACTTCTTTGGAAAATCGACATGCCACTTTGGTACGAAAAATCAGAAGTGTATGATTTCCGTTATAGTTTTGAAGTATTTAAGACTTAGAATATCAAACCCTAAGGAGGAATCTTTTTTTTTGCTAGATTTAAAATAAAATAAAAATAAATAAATAACTTGCTTAATTTAAAATATTGAGTAAATAAAAACTAATAAGCCATAATTAAATAAAATCAAAACTAAATTGAGATTCGAAGAACAATAGTTGGTGTTGCAAAATAAAATAAACAATTAATTAAATTTAAGGAGATATATATTTAAAAAATTCGAGGGTTTTAAAACATGTATATATACTCTATTAAGAAGTTTAAATAATTAATTAAATTTAATCTAAATATAATTCGTTAAAAATCAGGTTCTCTTTCAGAGTGTTGTGACCATCTCTCAATCTCACATAACTAACCATTTTGTATGGCTCGTTATATCTCTAGTCCCCTACCTCCTAAAATTGGGTCATGCAACCTAAAAACCTAGTTCAGACTTCACTAGGTCATGGCCGTAGCGCACTACTCATTCAACCTAGTGGTATTATTATATTTCGGAAATAAATTTTACCTCTTGGTCTCAGCCTAGATCTAACATCAAATGATCAAATGATATTATCCTATGGTATAAACTAAGACCAAGTTTCTTAATATCAAAACAAGCTAATGAATCAAGTGAAAAATTCCTAACCACATTCTATAGATAGAAATTTGAAGAAATCTAAAGAATCTTCAACATGCCTCGAAAAAAAAACTTTTATTATATACTATTTACTCGATTTTGTTTTGAACATTTCATTAATAAACAAAAATAATATCAATTTTATTTTTAACAGTTGTCAATTGTATATTTAAAAAAAATTCGTTTTTCTATGTGACAGTCAATAAATCCCAAACCAGTTGGTTTAAGTCATTAGGCGATAAAGCACCCATAGGACATATAAACTTAGAAAGGAAATTATATAAATATTTTTTTAATATATATTTACATGTGACTTGTGCAATGTCTAGTTAAATTTTCTAATCAGTCTATGTAACGAGTTTTAGATCAATGACATCCCTCCGAGTTGGTTAGGAGCATTAGGTGATGAAGCACCCCAAAGAATTTACTGGCTCATACTAATTAAATTACAAAACTAGATAAATCACATTTGAGAATTAACATAAATCTCTCCCCTTTGTACTCGAATTTCGACCAAATTAGAAAGAGACCGCGTCACTCAGTAAAGAATTATTCAACCTCATTATTTAGTAAATAATATAATTTTACAATAATAACTGTTTTTTTCAGAAATATTTATTATATTAGTAAATTGATTTCCATGTAAGTAAAAACACTCAAAGTAAATTTGCAATATAATTCATTTTAATAAGTTTGAGATACCAAGAAAATCTAAATGTCTAATTAAATAAGAATCTAAACATGTAATTATTAGTTCTTTGAACCTAAAAGTCACTTCACAAGTTTGAATTAATCTACGAGGTTCGAAAATATAAACATTATTAAATGATCAATTTTTTTATATATTTTTTCCATAATTTCCGTCTACCGCACAATTAAAATCTTATATTTTCCCCAATATTAAGAACATAAAAAATAGATTAAGAAACAATGATACCTGATAAACGTATTTTGGGTTAAAATTTGTGAGATTGGAGTTTGAATTGTAGAAGTTAGTCGGTTCCGCCAAAAGACAAGTAAAACAAAAGAAAAGAAAGAAATAGAAACACCAAAACAAAATCTAAAAACAAATGGTCAACACTCCTAAACATAGAATAAAAAAATACTTTTTTTATGAAAAGTGTTTTTTTCGAAAAATATTATTCATCAATTTTTTTATTATTATTATTATTATTATTTCAAAAATAAAAATACGAGAATGAAAGAAACAATTGAAAGAAAAACTTAAATTGGGTTGCCTCCCAATGAGCGCTTCGTTTTAAGTCAATAGCTCAACCTATCGAGTTTCTCAATGTGGAACATGAAGAGTAGTTGACAACCGATCATCATTAACTACTTCTTGATAATAACAATAGTTCAGTTGGTCACATTCGTTGGACAAACCCCCTTCTCTAGAATACGATGTCCTAAAACATTTTCATCATCTTCCCTGAAATGACATCGTTCCAATTCTAGAGCACGGTTAATGTCTACCACTCGCTCTTTTTTCTTGGTTGGATTTAGCCACTTATGATAACTCTTGAGTGAGTTGTAGACTTCATCCATTAAAAGTTTAATTTGGTGATTTGGAGGGTTGATCTCATGTTTCTCGGCTAAAGTCAAACCTATAGCTTCCTTGAGTTGTCTCAGCACCTTCAACAATTCCTCTTGATCTGCATAACTTGAAGAAAAGTTAGAAATATGAGGACAATTGTTAGGTTCGTTCAAATAGACACTCAGTGAACGTGAGGGTGGAGGTTTTGATTTTAACTTAGACACTTCAACTTTTGATGAAATTATCTTTTAACTTCAAAGTTTGAACATCGAGTGAATCAAATGAGATATTTTTCTTATTACAATTCATAAGTGTTTTTTATTAATCCCTGTTTCATCTAGTACATCTTCCACTAATGAATTGTCTAAACTAAGACTATAAAATGTTTTATGTATGTATTCATCATTGTGTGTCTTTACCACATTAACCAGACAAACATTATCATCCTTAGGAAGTTTCAAAGCATCTAATATGCTAAAATCTACGTGATCATCCCCTACTCGTAAAATTATTTGCCCAACCTCAACATCAATGACAGTCTGGCAGTAGCTAAGAAAGGTCTCCCTGGAATGAGGGGTACAAATCTATCTTCCTGCATATCTAAAATTATAAAATCAGCAGGAAAGACAAATTTATCAACCTTAATCAAAACATCTTCTAATCATAACATCTTCCAATAATTCATATGCTTCTTCTGGCGTCTTGTTCACTAGAGACCCTCCGCTTGCAGCATCAGTCATCAATTTATTATTCGCAAATAGTCCATTGTAAAACATTTGGACTATCATCCATGTAGGAATCCCATGGTAAGGATATTTGCACAAAAATTCTGTATATCGTTCCCATGAGTCATACAATGACTCATTATTATTTTTAGCGTAATTGCTGATATTGTTTCAGAATTTCACCGACTTCAATGGCAAAGAGTACTTTGATAGGAATAGTTGAGCTAGTTTCTCCCAAGTCGTGAGGAAGCTGGATGGTAGTGATTGAAGCCAAGCCTTTGATTTTCTCTTAAGAGAAAACGGGAAAAGTCTGAAACGAATTGCATCACCTGGAACATTGGTATACTTACATGTATCGCACAGCTCCAGAAAACTGGCTATATGTATGTTTGGGCACTATTCTGATCCTCCGGCAAAGATATTATTCTAAATCATATTGATCAATGTCGGTTTGATCTCGAAACATGTTGCCTTCACTATTGGTCGCTTGGAGTGAATCAGTAAGTGATGGATTAACATAGTCACTCGTTTTTCTCATATCAGGAGCTTGTTGTACTGCTAAATTGTTTCCATTCTCTCATGTATTAGTCATTGTTTTTTTATTTTTGCAACTCTCTTCTTTTGCCAATGAAAAATTCTATCTATTTCAGGATCCAAAGGAGAAGGCTTTTTTGTCACCTATTATATCACCAAAAAAAAATCAAATAATTAAACTAAAAAGCTAAAAAAATAGATTGCTTCCTCGGCAACGGTGCCAAAAACTTGGTACGAAAAATCGCAAGTGTACGATTTTTGTTGTAGTTTTGAAGTATTTAAGACTCTGAATATCGAACCCTAAAGAGCAATCTTTTTTTTGCTAGATCTAAAATAAAATAAAAATAAATAAAGAATTTTTTTAATTTAAAATATTGAGTAAATAAAAACTAATAAGCAAGAATTAAATAAAATCAAAACTAAATTGAGTTTCGAAAAACAATAGTTGGTGTTGCAAAATATAATAAAAGAAAATAAATAATTAATTAAAGTTGATGAGATATATATTAAAACAATTCTAGGATTCCAAAACATGTATATATACATTATTAAGAACTTTAAATAATTAAGTAAATTTAATCTAAATATAATTCTTTAAAAGTCAAGTTCTCTTTCAGAGCGTTGTGATCATCTCTCGATCTCACACAACTAACCCTTTTGTATGGCTCGTTATATCTTTAGTCTTCTAACTCATACAATTGGGTCATGCAACCTAAAAATATAATTCAAACTTCACTAGGTCGTGACCGTAGCGCACTACTTTTTTTTTTTTTTAGGAGGGAACCCGCAGCCGCTACTCAGAGTGCAATGAGTGCGCACAGGGTAAACCCTCAGTCTGACGCGATAGCCTGCAAACCAACGCCAGAAGGTAAACCACACAAGGTGACAAGCTCAGCCGAGAAAGCGTATGTAGAGGGACTCGAACTCATGACCTTTTGGTCATAAGAATGCCATACTCAACCAACTCGGCTACCCCCTTGGGGGCTGTGACCGTAGCGCACTACTCATTACACCTAGTGATATTATCATATTTTGGAAATAGATTTTACCTCTCGGTCTCAACCTATATCTAACATCAATCAATTGAACCCGTAAGTAATTGAAGGCATTACAATCAATAATAATACTAAAAATAATTATATAAAGAAGAAACTTAAATTAAAAATTAATATTTAACATATATATATATATACAGAGGTTTAACCCTAGAACAAAAAAAATAGTTCATGCTAATCATGCTCATCGTAGGATTTTGTGTTGACGTCTAATCTTCTAAAAATAAACCACATAAAGAGTATAATTATAATATTATATAACATAAAAGAATTAATTCATTCTTTTAAATTATATTATATTTTGCTAAAACTAAAATCATAATCTTTATCAAATAAAGAAAAGAATTATATTATATTTTTAAAATAAATAATAAATATATTATAATTTATTCTTTAGCAAACTAAAACATTAAGATGGTGATATCTTTATCTTTTTTAATTTCTTTCTTTTATTCTTTCTCTAATTATCTTTAAGTCTTTGACTTTTATCTTCTTCTTTAATTATAGCTTCTATGTCCAATCTGAACTCATTTTTTCTCTTTTTGCTCTAATTTCACCAATAAATTAAAAATAACCAAATGAGAGTATTTTTTGTTCATAATTAATTAAAACTAAAAAGTAAATTAGTATGAAAGTAATATAAAATTAAGGATAAATATCCTTTTATCACACTTGTTTAAACAAATAACAATACGATCTATTTGGAGAATTAACCAAGTTACTTCTTTGAAAAATTAACCATGTTATTTATTTAGAAAATAAAAAATACGACGTTAGAGGTAACTATAATGCAAAAACACAACCGTGCGTTTTCTTTAAACTAAAACAGAATACCTTTCCCCAATACAACCATCCAAGTTCTTTGTACAACAGTTACACAAGATACAATATTAGTGTATTTTCATAGAAACAAGATGCGAGTTTGATATTATTTTCCCATGCACGTCAAAAAAAAATTAACTCACAATGACTAAACCCATGAACAAGATAATACAGTACGACCTAGAACAACACAATAGATAAAAATGTAACACAGTATATGCACCTAAGAACCCTAGAAAGTACCTCAAAACATAATATCTACCAAAATCAGAAAGTACCAGTGATCGATAGAATACGTAACATCAATACGAGTTTAACTAAGAACGTAATTTTAATGAACTATCGAAATACACTATAAATACAGTAAAGATCCACAAATGCAAAAGCTATGTGATGGTGATGCAATGATATACAATGAAATTTCTTTACAATTAAGATTAGTACCTTTAGATTTTTTTTGGAGGTCTTTACAACGACTGAATTGTTAAATAAGTATTCGCGGGTGATAAATAACGGTCGGTGATGTGTAGATTGCTTCATCAGAACCGTAGTTGGAGGTTTCGCCAGATGTAGCTGGTTTTTTAGTTCGTGGGTTTAGTTTGTGGGTTTTCTCGATTTAGTGCTTTTGCTAGGTTTAGTGAATTTGATAGGGAATTAGTACTGAAAGGTCTTGGTTCAAAAGGGAAAAACATGTTTCAACCGAAAACATTATATTTATACGAATAAGGGTATTTTTGTCCTTTTTTTATCCAGGTACCTATTAGTAGTATGCTACTTTGGGATATTATGTGGTAATGAGATAGTTGGATGACTATTTATTGGCACTTTTCTTAATTTTTTATCGTTACAAAATCTTTGTAGTTAACCATTTATCATGTTTTTTAAAATGTTTATTAAAAATTCATTATTATGTTTACTTTAGTCTAATACTTGTAGTATTTAAGATATAAAACAATAACCATATTTGTACAAGTAAATAATATCAAGATATACAAATACTTGTAGTATTTAAAATCAAACAATAATAATCATCAAAGTCTAATAACAATATTATTATCACCTTATAGTACTTTAAAATTATAATATATAATTTATATAACAATTTGTTTATCAAATAATGTTGTTTATTATAAGTATAATATGAAATTGACTGGTGTGACCCCCTTAACGTTAATTTTATCGTGTTTTGTTATTTTCGTGACAGTCGTGTCCGTGACGCTACTAGGATCTACTATGATATCGTTATAGCTATATTATAATCCCGTAAATTTCTTTAGTGTCGCATCTCGTTGGCCACCTCTACATGAACCTCTGGAGAAAAGAAACTTTTAAGTAATAATAACTTTAATAGGGTAATATAACAATCACAACCCAATATCAAACTTATTTACAAATAATCACATAAATTCTGATAAATATGGATAATTATTCGGTGATAAATGAATATTTACAGATAACCATCTTGTAGGTATAAATATTGTTTAACCGATTTTTTATCTTATGTATATTGTTTTTTCAAAATGTTATATATTTCAACTATAGATCTAAAATATCTAAAATAACGAATAAGTTTGTTTTTTAAGACAAACAAAACTAGATTTATGAAAGATATAATTTTTATTTTTTTATATAAAATATTAGTGGCATAATAACTTGTAATTGGGTTCCAAAATAAGTTTAAAAAAAGAAACTACGTTCCAATGTTAGAATTACATGTAATTTAGTTGTTAAAAAGTAATTGTGTTTCAGTTGTGAGATTCCGTGCAAATATGCTGTGAAAAAAGTAATGGTTTTGTTAAAATAATTGTTAATTGAATGTGATACAACTAACGTTTTTGTAGTTGTGAAAATATGTGCATTTTTGTTGTTTAAAATGTTTTTAAAAAATTAGAATATATTTTAGTTACGAAAATACGTGCAATTTGGTTGTTAGAAAGCAATTATGTTTCAGTTGTGGAATTACGTGTAAAATTGTTGTGAAAATAAGAAGAAAATAGTTACAGAAATAGGACTTTGGTTGCTAAATAAGTCTGGTTGTGTGAAAAAATACAATCTTGTTTTGTGAAAATCACTGTTAATTGAGCATGAAACAACTAATTGCTTTTTGCAATTGCGAAACTATGTGCATGTTTGTGTTTACTTTTTTTTTTAAAATAGATTATGTTTTAGTTGTGGAATTTAGTTGCAAAATTAGTGCGGAAAAATAATTGTATTTCAGTTGTGGAATTACGTATCATTGGGTTGCTCAAAAGCAATTATGTTGCACTTGCGGAATCACGTATAATTTGGTTACAAAAATAAAATAAAATAAATCGAAATGTATAACGCATAGATTTTGTTTTATTCGTTTAACAAAAAATAAGTGTTTAAAAAAAATTGAGTTTGAATTTAAAAGATATAAAATTTTAAATGTTAAAAATAACTAATTGTCAAATATTTATGCGCTTGTGTGTTTTAGAAGAATTGTTGGAAAAATTTATATGATTTTTTCTAAATTTCTAAAGTCAAATAGTTATCCATAAATTTAATTTTTTAATTTCTGATTTTTACGAGAGGTACTTTATTAGGAAAAAACTCACCTCTAGTTGCAAAAACAAGATCATTACTAGATGGTCTATTGTTTTGCAAATAAAATGACTCAAAACATGTTGATATTGATTCCCTAATATTGTTTGACATTCTTAGTTATGAGAAAACGCCCTGGTATTTGGTGTTAATTATAAAATGCTGCAAAAATTTGATATCATATAGTATGTTTATAAAATATGTTTATAGGGAGCGGAACTCTGTTGTCGATTAGATAGCTAAACACAATAAAATAGAAATCAAACTGCCAATTTACAGCTAACCAGAGTCATGCTTCTTTTAGTGCAATACTTCTACTAGAAAGCATTGACATTGGATACTTAAAGACTCTAAAAAAATGATTAATACCAACAACTTGGCAATGTTCTACTTGATCATATATTTATAGTTAATTTTTTTGCATGATTAGTAAAACAAAGTGCAGTAGAGAGAGTCAAAAGAAAATATGACAAGTCAAGATCAAAGGAATAAGAAAACAAAAAGCAACAAAATACTTCATCGAAAAATATAGTAGGAATAATGAAACAAAAGGAAGGAAGAATTCTCAGAGACAAAGAAGATACTGAATTAGCTGATAATCTCATAGTAATATACGAAAGGAAATAACAAGGTTGTGAAGTCAAAATAATCCAAGTAGTATATCATATTCCTTAACAATATGTGTAAAATCCTGGATACATCCAAATGATGAAGAGGATATTATTTTTCAGACATATAGAGGTTTGTACTATTATAAGGTATCATGTAATAATATATTAGTGTGTATATTCCATCATCATAAAACATAATAAAAGACACGTATTGCATTGTGAAAACAAGACAAGCATGATATGAGATAATGTTAATTGTTGGTTATAATAACTCATGTTTAAGTTTCTTTCATCATCAATCAAATATTAAATTTTTTAAGCACAATATCATATTTGAATTATTTCTTTTCTTTTTAGACTTTTAAATACAAAATAGTAATTATGAAATATCAATTTAAAATCAATATAAAACAAAATAGAAAATTTGAAGAGAAAAATATAAATATAATAATATAGACTAATGGACCTAATACTTGAACAAAAACTATGGTTTATTTTCAGAAAAAAATAATTGCCTTTGTTCAAACTTAATGCAGAATATTTACTGTAAAACTACTCACCCTTTAAAGACTACTTACAATAATGGGTCTTTAGTTTGGAAAACGTTTGTTAATATCAGGGATCAAGTAGATGGCAACATTCACTGGACTTTAGGCAAGGGGGAAGTGGACTTTTGGATGGAATCTTGGCACAATATGCCTCCTATACCTAGTGTCAGCAACACAAGTTGGTTCATTTAATGCTAAAGTACAGATATTTTGGAAGAATGATGGTTGGGACTTCAATGCTATGCAAGACAGTCTGTCGAATGAAAGACTGAATGATATCAACGAACTCAGAGTTAATCAAGACAAGTATGATGTTATTAACTCGAAGCTCTCGAATGACAATAATTTCAATATGAAGAGCACTTGTAATAATCTTAGGACAAATCATGCTCAATTATCTATCTTCAAGAATATCTGGAGCTCTTGCATACCTAGGAAGTTATCTTTCTTAACCTGTAAACTTCTAACTAACTACATTTCAATCGATTCTATTACAATGAATAGACATTTGAGCATTGTTTCAAAGTGTTAGTTCTGCAATAATCGTGAGGACAAAAATCACCTTTTTGTCAACTACACTTTTGCTTGGCACCTATGGAACTAATTCGGCTGCTTATTTAATGTCAAAATCTATCGTTTTATGCCTGCTTCTCATGTTCTAAGATGCTGCTTCTGGTTCTCCAGCAAAAAATTTCACATAACACACATTATACCTCAGATTATATGCTGGGTAGTCTGGAACGCCATAAATAATTTTAAATTCAGAAGAAACAGCCTAATATCAAGTCTTCTATAGATTTGATTATCAATATTATTAAAGGTATTGATGTTTCGAGTAAGCTTGACTATAAGCATTAGATCAAATAAAAAAACACGTTTCTTATTGGGCTGCAAATCAGTAGAGAATACCAAAAAGCTTTTATACCTGAAATAGAACTCTCCAGCAAGAGGTAGACTGAAAATTAATGTAGATGGTGCCTGTGCTCGGAATTGAGAGTCTTCTGGTGGAATTTTGATCATAGACAGCGATGGAAACATTGTTCATGCCATTGTTCTGCTGTTTGGTAAGCTCTCTCCAATTCTTGCTGAATATACAGCCCTGTTAGAAGACCTTCTAATCTACTATAAGAACAATTGGAATGATTTCGACATTGAGTCTGATTCTCTTATCTTAATAAACCAGCTAGCTAATAGAACCGATTTTTGGCCCAATGATACTTTTCAGAATATTTTTCGAAAGCTAATAAGATCTATAATGACGATTAGACACATCTCGAGAGTCCAAAACCAGGTAGTGGATTGGCTGGCGAAATGGACTCTCAAGTGTAAGCAGAAGATTACCTTCTCTCACTATGATGCTCCCTCTAATCGTCTGGCCATTGTCGTGCTTGAAGCTCTTGGCCTATGATATATTACCTTGACTAATCTGTTCTAGAGAACCTACCATTTTCTTTCATTTCTTTGTAGGTGCGATGCTCTGTTTCAAAACAGAGGTAGATTGAAGTTTGATGCTATTCTTAAGGACTTGTAAATAAAGGAGAAGTTCAGCTTAGAGAAAGCTTTAAGGAGATGTACATGAAGGCGACAGAGAAGCTATACTTAGCTGTTTTGCGGCTTTGATTTTTTTGAAAATTTCAGAAACTTCTCTGGAGGGAAGAGGAAAGATTGAAGCGCCAAAATTTTAGACGTATTGTATCTTAGTTAAATTTATTGCCATCCCCTCAAAATTTGTAATTGTTGTCAATTGATAATAAAGTTTTCTTTTGATTAAAAAAACTAATAAACCTAATATTTCTCTCTCAAATTCAGTAATAAACATTAAGTTTTTCACCCATTAAAAAAACCAACTACGAATACTAATTTGGTGAAGCTATTTTCTCCATCATATTTTTTATGTCCTCCATATTTCAAAAAAAACTTATCACTTGCTTTTGCTATCTTGCCCTCATTTTATTTTCTCATTTATAACTTGATGCCATTAACCATTATGAAATCCTTATATCAACAAACACATGATTCAACCAAATTAGATTCAACATATATGATTTAGCTTCTAAAATTAAACTCTAAAAATAAGAAAAAAAATCAAATTTCTTAATGATTACTCAAGGAAGAGGAAGACACCCAAACCAAAGAGTTAACAGAGGAGAACATCACCCAATCAACCAACAAGTTAATTTAATCTTGTTTTCTTAGTTTTACATTCATGTAATTTAAAAATCCGTGTTAAAAAAAGATATTTTCTAAAATCCCGATGGATGTAGGTTTTAGCAGAAACAACTAATTCCGAGACAGCGAATAGGAATCAGTTGTTTTTTTTCTAGAAAAAAATACTTGATTCTAAGACACCAGATACGAATCAAATAGGTTGTTTTTATTAAAAAACACCCGATTCCGAGACAACATCTCGGAATCAGGTGTTTAATATATATAAAAAATGCACTTAATTCCGAGATGTCGTCTCATAATTAGGTGCATTTTGTATTTTTAAGTGTTGTTTTTTTAAAATAACGAATGATTTCTACTTTAGATGAATTCGAGAAAATCTGTCGTTGTTTTTCAAGATTAAAAGATAAATCGAATAGGTGGCTAGGATTTGTTATTTTTCAAGATTTAAAAAGAGGATGTCGTTTTTATAGTGGCTAGGCTAGAGTTAGAGTTTATGGGTGATTGATGGTGAGAAGCTAATAAGGCTGTTTGGATGTGCAGAAGTTAATAGCATGGGAGATAGTTGAGATAGGGTGGGAGATAGTTGAGAGATAGGTGGGAGATAGTTGAGATGGTGGTCGAAGTCGATGAAATTGCTAGATAATGAATGAGTTTTGGAATAAAATAGAAAAAGATAAATATGTTATTTTCTTTATAGAAGAAATAACAAAATTGAGTTTTTATTTATTTATGAGAGAAATAAAAAATTTGATGTAGGAAATAACTTCCCCATATTAATTTAAACAAAAGAAAACAAAGTTTAAATACCAAATCATATATTGATCTTAACGTATCAAATATTACCTTAAGATATTAAACAAATATCCAAATTTAATCTAATAAACCAAAGATATTATTAGCTCTACTAATTAAATTTCAGATATAAATTCAAGTAGAATGAAATCTAAAATAATAATATCCCAATCAAAATGAAAATATCTACGTCATTTCCAAATTGCAGCAATTATTAGACTAATTCAAACCGAAACAACGTAACCCACGCGACACAATGGAAGCACGAAAACATAAATCAGTCTGATACCATGTAAAAACAAAATCGACTAGGTTTTATTGTTACTTAAAAAAAATAAAAACTCCATAAATAAAATTTAAACCCACTATTTGCATAGTAAATAGTATGGCTAATGGGTCTGTATGCCTAAGAGACTTAACCACTTTAACAACATTAAGAGGAAATACAATATTTTTGTAGTTTGGATGATTCCAAATATTTTAACCCTCTCCCTCTTTTTTTGTAAATGGAATTTTGACTATTTAATTTTTTTTAAATCATGATTTAAAAAACCATAACGTAGTAAATTAAACAAAATCATATGTGCAACGAAATGTAGTTTATGACTATATACTACCTAAAAAATGATTAGTGCGATTTCCGATTAGAAATAGATTTAAAAATAAAAAATTTACCCTATAAAATCGAAACCAAAACGAACTGGATAATAAAAGGGAAATGACACACTAAGTACCTTTTAACCAAACCTATTACAACCTAGTACCCAAAAATGGGTTAATGCTCACTAAATATCCATCTCATTAAACTTATCCACTTCTAATATCTTTTCTTTTTTTAATACCAAGATTACCCTCAACCTAGTATATAAGGTTGATTTGTGAAAAAAAAGACCCCTTTTTAGCTTCAGCACCTTCTTAATTACTTTTGAATTTTGAATTTTGAATTTATTAGCCCCCTTTCTCTCTCCTCTCTCCTAACCTTACAAACAACCCATTTTTCAAGAACGTCTCTTCATTTCAAAAAACCACGGCTGATCACACCACCTCCGGCGACACTGTGGAACCACCGTTTACCTTACGTAAACACCGGCGATCCATATAACCACCATTTCAGATTGTTCCGATCACCGGCGAGTTTCAGAATTCCGGTATGACGTCGTCAGTTTCATCCACAGCCTCCTAGCTCCGATTTTGCACCGTCTTAGCGTCCTAGCTCCGATCTTGCACCCTATCTCAGCCTCCTAGACCACCGTATCTCAGCCTCCTAACAACTGATTTAAGTTTCGAAGTCGTAGCAAAAAACGGTACATATTTCAGGTCAGTAACAGAGGTGAGTTTTTTGTTTCAAAATCGTTTTCCATTTTCGAAATCGATTCTAGACTCTCATATAATGTACGTTAATTGCAGGAAACTTATTACCATCTGCTTCTGCTCAATTCAAATCATCCAAACCAGCTCCGTTCACATTCCGGTGAGTAATTTCTTTTTTCCACCTCTGTGATGAACCCTGATATTTATATGGACACACTTTGCGATTTGTCGCCTGCAATTGTATGCTTGATGTTGCTAGATCACTGCACAGACCCTGATAGGTTAGATGTGTTTGTAGATTAAACCTGACAGCATACACCCTGATATCTTAGTTATGGCATGTTGCTATATGTGTTGATAAATAGACCATTAATCCATATACCCTTATAGTTTAGGTACGTGATATTGCTATATGTTTCAAAGCATTTCCCCTTGCTGCATACACATTATATGTTAGCTATAATAGGTTGATATATGTGTTTGAAACCAGACCAATAGTCCATATACCCTGATTGTTTAAGTATGTCAGTTTGCTATTTGTGTTGAAAATATACCATGATGCATATACGCTGATATGTTAGTTACATGATATTGCTATATATGTTATAATATCAGTAACACATTCAGTTGTTCTACACCAACGTTAAACAAACTAACCAAAACTCCTATAATTCAGGGTACATAATGTCTAAACCAAGAGTGTGCATTTTCAAATTTGGTACGGAAACAGGTATTGTTCCGCTCTCCGAATTTGAAAACTTCGAGTCATTCCAAGTGTACGTTGAGCAAACATGGCAAGGGCTGGTTAGAGGAAACTACAGCATTACGTACTCTTGCGGTGCTCAGAATAATTGTGTTTTTAATAAGGAGACCGATTTCATTGGGTTGGAATGTTACCTCGATGTTGAGCGTTTGAAGAGCGTGTCATTTCTTATCGAAGAACATGTTGCTGATAAAGGCTCCTCCATTAAACGTAAACAACCCGTTCAACTGTTCGAAGAATCCTCTCACATGCAACGAACCAGCGGTGAAAGTAGTACCTATTTGGCCATTACAACCCCCAAAAAAAGACATCTAGCTACAGCGGCATGGGCAGAATCTATCATCGGTGTTGGACAGTCATTTCAAGACGGTGCTCAAGGTCTTAGGTTATCCTTATCCCGTTATGCATTAGAGAACGGTTTTGCGTTCAGGTACATGCACAATATATTTAACAAGATCACCGTTTACTGCGTAAACAAAGATTCGAATGGCTGCAAATGGAGGCTTTACGCTTCTGTGGATTCTAAGACCGGTTTGATGACAATTAAAAGATTTTTCAGTACCCACACGTGCAGTCCCGTATTCACAAAGAAGAAAAGCAGGCATCTGTCGTCCGATTTGATTGCTGATGAAATTCACGATTCTCTACTGAACAGCCATTCTTTAACAGCTAAGACTATACAGTCCACCATCAAGCAAGACTACGGTTTAGACGTTTCATATCGTCTATCTTGGAATGCGTTGGAGAAGGCCCGTCGCCTTGTATTTGGAGATAGCAATACCTCTTTCGCATTGCTAAAACCATACTTCAAGAGGCTAAAGAGTCGTGACATCACTACGGACTGTCATCTGGATTTGGCTCCCGGCAATGTTTTCCGTCGCTGTTTTATAGCGTTTGGGGCGTGTCTTCAGGGTTTCCATTCGTGCCGCCCTCTACTGTACGTTGACGGAACGCACCTAAATGGGAAGCATGGTGGCGTGTTGCTTTCAGCAGTGGCAAAGGATGGAAATAACGGTCAGTAGATGTTTCAATATATATTTATTCTGATTAATAAGACTGTTTGATAGTTAGGATTACATATTCTGGTAGTTTAGTTATTACTGATTGCTAGATTGATAGACTCTGTCTGATAGATTAGGATGCGAATTGTCTGATAGTTTGGATTACATACTCTGGTATTTTAGTTACATGGAGTGTTCTTTGTTTACTATTACACAGTCGACCTCAACATCGTTCTGTTACTGTGGTTCTGATTTTAAGATACATTTTTCCCACCGCAGGTCTTTTCCCCGTAGCTTTTGGTATATTTGGTAGTGAAGACTCGGACAACTGGTTTTAGTTTTTGGAAAAATTAAAACCTCATCTGTTAGGGCGCCAAATAACTTTCATTTCAGACCGCCATGCTGGTATTATTAGCGCTGTCGCAACTCTTTATCCGACTGACTACCACGCTTATTGCATCTTCCATCTTATCCAGAACTTGAATAAAACTCTTGAACACACTAACAGAGTCTACAAACAAGATATGCTAGTGATGTTTAAGATTTGTGCTTATGCCCCTACGGTGGATCTTTTTAATGAACGTTATGCTCAGTTTTTGCGCCAAGGCGGTAAGCGTATTGAAAACTTCGTAAGGAATCTGGCCCCTGAAAAATGGGCTCAGGCATATGTGAAAGGCAAACGGTATGGGGCGATGGCATCAACTGCTGTTGAGTCGTTCAATGGCCAGATTAAAAAGTTGTGCCATCTGCCTATAGTCGAATTAATCGTCAGGGATAGATACCAGAGTATGTAACAGACATGTATGTCCGATAAAACCATCAGAGCTCTCTTGATGACTCAAATGTCTCGACGTTTAGGAGAAGGCCAAAGATGGAACACAAATTTGTGCCCCGAGTTTGACAAGATGTTCAAAGAGAATGTACAATCCAGTCGGACATGGTTAGTTCGCAAGTCTTCTGCCGCATATTTTGAGGTTTTAGCGGACCCAGTCATGGTTGTCAACATACTGGATTTCAAATGCACATGCGGTTCGTGGCAGCAAGAATGTTTCCCGTGCGCTCATGCGCTGGCTGCAATTGCATCTATAAACGAGGATCCTATGACGTTGGTCGAGCCGTTCTTCACTACCCAAAATTACCTGTCCAGCTATTCATTTAACATACCGGCTATAACTGAGTTTGGTGAATCCAGTAGCGCAGATTGTGATGGAGAGCCCTTGGTGCTGCCCCCTAACGTTAAAAGACGACCCGGGCGTCCGAGGAAGAAGCGTATTCCATCAAGAGGCGAAGTTTCCAGCAGCCAGTCCCGTTGTGGTCGATGTTTAAAATCGGGGCATAATAGGAGGTCATGTGATGCTCCGTTCTAAACATTATTTACCTACTTTTTTGTAACATTTTACATTTCAAAGATAAGCACTCCTTATCTTTCCACTTATGTTTCGTACACTTTTAACATTTACATGTTCCATGTCAGTTTCTTTCTGTCTACGATATCTATTCGAGTATACATCGCTATCTTTGAGGATATATTCTGGTAGATACTCTATTCAACATTGATAGCTTCGGGCTATTGTATCTAACAAATACAATCAAAGTATGTTTTTTGTTTCTGTACACATTCATCTGATGCTTTACTTACATTTGTTATACATGTACTTCAAAGCTTCCATGCAATATTCATCTCAGAGATAATCACTTCTTGTATCTCCACTTATGTTTTGTACCCTTATATAGTTGGCACGAACCATATCTGTTCGAAACATACTCTGATATCTTTCCCTGTATACATTGCTAGCTATGCTGCTACCATCTGATATCCACTATATTCAACGTTGATAGTTTCTGGGTTTTGCATCTAACAGATACATCAAGACGTGTTTTCTGTTTTGGTTTACATCCATCTGATATTTTACTTACATTTGGTATAGATGTACTCAAAATCATTCATGCCTGATTCATCTCAAAGATAAGCAATTCTTGTATCTCAACAAATGCTTTGTCCCCTATAAGAATTGACACGGTCCATATCTGTTTTGTTACATATTCTGATATCTATCCATGTATACATTGCTATTTATGCTTCAACCCTCTGATATCAAATATATTAACCATTGATAGTTTCTGGATTTTGCATCTGACAGATACATCAAGATATGTTTTCTGTTTTGGTTTAGATCCATCTGATATTTCACTTACATTTGTTATAGGTGTACTTAAAATCATTCATGCCTGATTCATCTAAAAGATAAGCACTTCTTGTATCTCGAGTTATGTTTTGTACCCTTATAGAAATGACAAGTTCCATATATGTCTGTTACATACTCTGGTATCTATCCCTGTATACATTGCTATCTATGATGCTACCCTCTGATATCTACTATATTCAACATTGATAGTTTCTGGATTTTGCATCTGACAGATACATCAAAATGTGTTTTCTGTTTTGGTTTTAACATCTTTAAATACATTTAACATCTTTGCTACCTATGCTGTTATACTCTGATGTCCACTCGATTCAACCTTGCTATCTATGTTTACATTGTTTGTTCTTTTAAATGTTACCATAACTCCGATATCTTAGTGTTCATAGATTGCGATTATGTGAAATAACTGCAACTTAAACTGCTACCTTCAACTGCACCTTGTAATACCATACCTTACCAGTTTGACTAGATAACGAAGGTAAAATACAACGAAACTTGTACATTAAAATCATGCAACAGTCCAAACAACCCTAAATCATCCAACCCTGTCCAAAAATAACACTACTGCACAGGGTTGGGGCAAGTTACAGTCCACAAAAAAGCATAAACATACGTTAAAAACAACAAAATAAAAACCAACAGGGCCATGAAACTACATCTCCATGTTCTAACCTAATCGGAGTCGTCTCCATCAGATACCTCGTCCTCTTCTTCTTCTTCTTCTTCTTCTTCTCCTTCATCTTCATCATCTTCTTCGTCGTCAGAGGCCTCGTCGTCTGCCTCTTCATCTTCATCGTCGTCTTCTTCTTCCCAAAATGGGTTAATGCTCTTACACCTTTTCCTTTTTGGCAGCTTCTCATCGTCAGAAAGATAACAGTCGTCCATGGACCAAGAATCCCATGATCCATAAGGGTCTTCTTGGTCCTCAGACCAGACCGACCAATCATCTTCTTCGTCAGAGGAGTACTCCGACGTTGTCGTGCGCTTGTAGGCCTTCTCACATGAGTAGTAGTCAGAGGACCAGGCGTCGTCGCTGGACTGGTGTGGGGAGAAGGGTGATGAAGGAGCCATGGTTGGAGGAGCAGAGGTAAGAACTTAGGGTAGAGGTTCTGGGTTTTTTTTTCCTCTGCTGGTAAGTTTGTGAGTAATAGGTTGACATATGACCCTCTATTTATAGCAAAACCCAGCACCCAATGCTGAGTCCCCTTAAGCAACCATATTTTCTGAAATCAACTTTAATGGCACACATACATTAAATGAAGGTAATTATTCTACCTCATCTACCCATTGTCTTTTCAAGTTCAATCTAACCAATGGTTTTAACACATTAATGTAGTAATGAGTAATGTGTGTGGTTACCAGTCCTTTTAACAAATTAATTGCATTTATCTACCAATAACCATGTTGTGCAGTCCATATATTTTTTTTTATGCATCACTAACCTGTTATATGATATTTGCGAGTAATTTTGAATGGTAGATAAATTATATTAAAAATTTAAAACCTATCTGGTCTATCTATTTTTTCTGAACGATATCTAAAACTATACTTTATGGTTCGTAGCCAAATTTTTTTTAAATTACGATATGTTTCGCACTACGATATTTGCCTGCTTAACCCCAGATAGATCCTTCCTTAACCCCAGATAGACAATTTGGTGAACATTGATAGTTCTTCTTATATATGCATTATTGGTACTTTTTTAATACATCTCTTATATGTACCAAAAGTAGATATATAACTACCACTAACAATGCAAATGGTAACAACATATCAAAATTTGTAGGATACAACACTGAATCCTGTAACAGTTATGTGAACTAGTTCGTTTACATGTAATTTTTCGAACAGCGGAAAACGGAAAGGTGGATTTTCTGAAAAGATGGTGGCGTGTTGCTTTTAACAGTGGCTAGAGATGGAAACAACGGTCATTAAAATTACGTTTCAAAATACATTTGGTCTGACAAATATGTTTACATAGTTTGCGATTTAATAAGCCTGTCTGATAGTTTGTTTTACATAATCTGGTATTTAAAGTATTACTGATTGCTAGCTTTAGGGGCTCTATCAGATAGATTAGGTTACACAGAATGTTCTTTGATAACTTTTTCCCAGTCAACCGCAACAAGTAAAAAGTGAGCTTACATGTAAATTTTCCTCTACAAACATAAATCATAGATGTTTTGCACACTACCAATGGATACCAATCATACATGCTAATCAATGGATACCAAAATATAAATTACATACTACCAACGTTTGTTTGTGTTACGATCATTCAAGAAATGTTTGAATATTTTAGCTCTTGTTTCTGCCGGCATTTCATCACCATATTGTCGTCCAACAAAACCTTGTGTAATTATGTCTTCTACGTATTTGCAAACGAAAACACCGCAGTCGTAGCTGTCCCTCTTTTGTTGTGGGATGTTTAACATGGTCTTAATTTTGTACCCACCTTTAACATGCGGTATATATTTCTTCTTCATGCAATAGGCCAGCTGCATTGATAGATACAGTAGCAGTCATTGATATGCATTACTATACTGTTTGCTAGATATAATGTTCGAAATAGCTAGATATGCAATCAAAATAGTTTACTTGGAATTTAGATTCCTTACCAGAGCATCGGCTGAGTTTCTTGTCTTATCTGGAATGAATTTGCTCCACGGCAGCATTGGGTTGTAGCTTCTGGCAGCCCCATTCTCCATGTCTATGACCAGGAGCGTCCAGTGGTTCACGCCGTCCGTGTTTACAGTACATAGGGGGACGAATGCAACATATGTGTCGCGGGGCATTGTCTCAAAAACATTGTCCACAATGGCAGACATATCTCCCTTTTTAGCCAGTGTCCCCTGTAAATTTAAGACATTAATTAGGGGAAGTAGATGTACCTAATATAAAACCAATAATCCCCTGGAAACTTATAGTTACAATCCCAGTTATTTGGATGGCTGGGACATGAAATGAATACTTATTATCAAACCCTTTCACAGGTACTTTGAAATCTGAATCCTTTAACAGCTTATATATCCAAGCATCTATCACCTATCAGAACACAATTACAATCCCAATTCAGTTGAGTAACCAACAGTTTATTGGTAGACGTATATAGACACGTTGCTAGACTTACAAGGAACATACGATAGATACATCATAATAGATTTTTACCTTGAAGTCCACTTGAGTTTCGTTAGGCAGTTCCATTATCTCTGTCACACTTACGGAAAGCCTGTACGAGAACTCTGTTGTTGGCAAGTACCACACTTCTGGATCTTCTTGTTGTTCTACCTGTTTCAGTCTCAGCACTTTCTCGTACTCACTTACATCGGCCAGTTCCGTTGTCTTTGTCGGGAACGGCCAAGCTACAACTTCAGGTTGCTGTTGTTGAACCTGCGTCGGAGTAAGTAAGTTGAACCCAGGCATGTCATCAAAGGGTACCTAAAAACAAGCAGCATAAGAAACTGTTAACAATACTTTTTAAATGTTTATCGAGAATTCCAAATATCTACTTACCTCAACGTCCGTTTGTTCTTCCTCGATGGATTCGAGTGTACGTCTCTTCTCGTTTGAAGTTTCAACAGCCTTGTCAACTTCAGCATAAAATGATTGAGTGCAGTCTACGAAGCTATCGTCAGCAAATGGTGTAACCGACTTGACAATAAGACCCTTCGATGCTGCTTTCTGTTGTTCTGGTGTTGCGTACGAAGAGGGCTCAACCTCTGACACTTTTTCAATTTTCTCTGCCGATTGATCTCCTCTGTTGGAAATTTCTATCAACTTTAATGGAGACACAGCTTGCGATAGCTGTTCGCACTTTGCTGCTGTTCCGGTGCCAGTGAATAGAACTAAGCTAGATTGTCGTGTGTCTTCAGGCTCCGCTGTTTCGACTTCCTAAAAACATACGATTGGAAACCATTAATTGTGAGATTAACCATCAATCATGTATGATATTCAAATAAAACTTTAACATCCACTTACATTGTGAGAGACAGGTTCTGGAACATGTGGTTCTGTCGCTGCTATCTCCAATAAAGTAGTCGCTACTACTATGTCATCTTCTCCTTTGTCCTCACCTATCTCTGCCTTCTTTCCTTCATCGACGGTTTTTGGCGACTCCTCCAACTGTCGTTCCATTGTATTCGTTCCTTCATTGGTAACTTCGTCCAACAAATCATTTCTGTCCACCGCCAGCTGCTGTTGTTCAACCTCGTTGTTTCGAACACAAGGTCCCTGTGCAGGTACCAAAACTACATTCTGCGCACCGGCAGCATGAGTTAGGGGTGGTAATTCTTCTGCCACATCCCGTTTCCCATTACCAGCGTCGCAACCACTTGTTGTAGTCCCTTTCGGCTTCCATGACACATCAACAGCAACAGCATCCCGTGTAGTACTTTCTTCCATTGGTTCACCACGTGTTTCGGATTGATCACCACCTCCGTCAACTTCTTCTTTGTCCTCCTCCGATTCGTCCCTTTCTTTTTGCTTAGCTTTGTCAAGCTCCTGCCGTTCAACAGTTTTATCCTCCCCATCAAAGCCCTCTTCTTCCCTTGATTTTCCTGTTTCAGCTACTACAGGCCTCCGAGATCTTTTGTAAACCAGTGTTTCCTTAACCACCTTCTCACCAACGCGTGCATCTACGGTTTCAGTAACATCCTCATCAACGCGGCAAAATGGCGTGGACAAGGTCAACATCAGTTGTTGATCCTCACCATCCATTATTTCACCTGCCAGCTCCAGCTTTTCTTTAAGGTCCTCCAAATCTTTCTTCAATTTTTCAACCTGATTCAAACGAGCATACGAAATTGTTACATTATTTACAACAATGATAGTTACAGAATACTTTATTGATAGACAACTTCATTTTAACAAACATACAGATGTTAGTAGTACTTAGAAAACATGCTAGCACTAACCTCTTCGTTTCTTTCATCAAGGCATGTTTTAAGCCTCTTGTTCTCAACTTTCAACCACCGCAACCGGCTCCTTTTTTTCAGTTTTTTGCTGTCGCGCAGTACCGACTGCGACAGCACTCCAAAACTAGGAATCATACTAGACCTACGTTTTTTCCGGTTCTTCAACCTCTCCCCTTTGTTTTTACCAACTCTTGCCTTCCTCTCCACAATGAACTCCCCCAACGTAACATCATCTTCAACCTCAATCATTGAACGTCTTATCTTCTTACTACAAGCTCCGTCATCTTCCTTCCTTATTGAACTTCTGTTCGCAACAGATTTCTTTCTTTTCCTACTCCTCTCTTCGCTTGGTTCCCCAGCCCCTTCCCACCTTATCCGCGAATCATTTACTCCATAAACAAAACATTCTGATGCTGTAAACACCAACTCCCCGCCGACAACCTAGGAGATACAGTATAATGTTCATTTAGCAGCAAAATATTATAATCATCACTGATATATGTATTATACTACTACGATATATCTACTATACCACAACATACCTCGTCGTCCCTGAGCTCACCGACCATCTGGATCATTTCGAATGTCGACTCCTTGCTCTCTAGCCCCCACCACTTGTAACATCTAGGTATTATGTAAGGCCTTGGTATGTCGACATTTATAGAAATATGTTCCATAAGAAACGGCTGCACAGAACATAACTAACTATTAAAAAAAACATTTTCCTAACAGACAGGCTGATCATAACTAGCTATACTTACAAAAAGCAGAGCAACGCATCCGATAACTCTTGAAGGATGCCCGGCCTTAATACATTTGTCCAGCGATTTGTGAAGCTTATCCAAGATGGCTCCAGACCAGTCATAGTCGTTTATCTTGTCAAGATTCTCCACGTAGAAGATTGCTGTCCACCCGATTACATCGCCCGACACTGAAAAGAACAGTGTCGAGCATATGAAAAGTATTAGTAGCCTAGCCACATCCCTGCTTCATCCTCCCCTCCTTCTCTAACTGCTTTCTCGATTGCTTCCTACAAAAACATCCAAAATCATAACAACAATACAGAAAGAACAATTAAAGGCATCCACAACTAATAAGACATTATATATATGATTGCATACATACCATAGTTGTTTGTAAACATACTCTGATATCTATACACGTTTACATTGCTATCTTAGCTGCTACCCTCTGATATCCAATCTATTCAAGGCCGATACTTTAAAGACCTGCATCAGGCTTTGTTTTCTGTTTCGTATATAACATTACTTACATTTGTTACATACTCTGATATCTATCCCTGGCTACATTGCTATCTATGCTGGTACCGTCTGATATTTAGTCCATTCCATCTTGCTATCTATGTGTACATCTTGTAAATTAGGTCTACATGTTCTGTTCTTTTAATGTTATACTATCTCTGATATCTTAGTGTTCATAGATTGCTATTTATAGCAATCTAATTTTAGTGATGTTAAAATGTCCCTGGATTTCATCAACCAGCACAGCCTGCAGTACGAACTACAAAACAACTACATTCAAACATACTCTCTTTACCTTTATTAACGCGTTTGAAACTGATTTGTCGTTCGTTGGCCCGCTTCTCCTCGTCCTTGGACTCAAAAAATATTTCTTCATCAAAGTCGAATCTAACTCTGCTCCATCGGCGTGCCGAGCGATAAATCCACCTGATTTGCTCATCGGCATCTCTTCGTTACCGTGTCTCAGGCCAAAGATCGCCTGAACGTCTTTCTTGGCCAGCCTTACACGCTTTTGTCCAATCTTGAAAGCCTTCCATCTGACGTCGTATAAACCACAGATCGCCTCGATCAAGTGGTGGAACTTTTTAAGCTTCAGAGTTTCGTTCCTCCGCGAGCAGCCTCGATGTGTTCAGCTTTAATTATATCCCGTCTCAAGACATTGATTATGCCAAACAATCCCGAGCGGTAGAATACTCATATCATTTTAACCTGTCAACGTTCACATAATAAGCTAGTTAGTAATTTACATGGTAACAAGGTGCAATAATACTAAGGAGCCACTGCATTATGAAGACCCTGAAACTTATACTTAGCCCCTAGACGTGCTGTCTTACATGTAAACTACTATCAGGCCCTGATAGTAGTTACAACATACATTGCTAGATGTATGACGATACCTACATACGCTCACAACCTTTGGAACAGCATCCCTATAGCTGTTACACACGATCAAACACGTTAACGATTAAACCATGCCAGGTCCAAATCGATTGCTCGGGCAGGTAAACTATATACTGATAGATAAACCATCCCATATTGCTAGATATGGGCCAACCCTACGCAAAATCGCAATGCTTAAAACATCAGCCTCACAATGCTATCAACAACACCATCCTCACTACCAATACAACTACCACGTAACGTCGTCCGGTCGAGCAACAGTAACAAATAACCTTACTGACTACCGGAGTATTAGACGTCTTACAGCAATCGACCGACAATGTAAAAAAACCTACACGTCAAAGCATATGAATCGAACAGATACCTGGTTTGGTTCGAACGCTACTGTTCCGTTCGACGGAAACTTCGTTGCACTTGGAGGCTCGCCGGTGGTGGTTCCAAATATCGAACCAGAGACAGAGACAGTTGTTGCTTCAAAGGTTAGTTTTCGTCGTCGGTTCACCGGTGGGTTTCAGTACTGTCGGAGGAGGTTTCTTCCTGATCGCCGGTGGTTCGCCGGTGGTTGTAAGGAATATCGGAACAGAGGGGCGACTGGCTGTCGCCGGTTACGTGAGTTTCAAAAATGTCTTTTGGTTTTGCTCTCGTAAAACGTATTTCTCTCTCCACAAATTTAGAAATGTGAAAGTGGGGGGAATTAGAACCCAAAAGTCTGATTAGAAGGTGAAAAAAGAGGGTTTCACCAAAAACAACCCCTTTTATACCCTAGAGGGTATAATTGTCCAAAATGTGACTTTAGGTAGTTTATGAAACTAGTCCAAAAACGGGTACCATCTTGGTATTTGATACTTGAGAAGGTATTTAGGGATACTTTTCTCTTTATTTAATAAGTATGAAAATAAAATTAACCCTCCAAGCATGAACAACCTTATTTTAGATTTTTTGGTCAATTAATTAAAACACATACATTGAAATGTACGACTCTTCCTCCCCCACACGAATCCCATCGCTTCGCGTAACTTTATTAATTAACTGTATTATTAATATATTTATATAATAATTGAATACTTAATTATTAATAAATATAAAATAATTTAATTTCAATTGAATTGAAAATATTTAATATTAAGCAATTCTTTTCCCGCAGCATTGTAAAGAGTAAGGGTTAAATTATTATCATCTAATTTTTCATATTCCTATCTAATTATAAATCTAATTATACGTTCAATAATCGATTTATTTTTGGACCAAATACCCTTTTATTAAAGTTTTTTCATGGATTATATTCCTCTATTATTTTATTCGAAAAACAAAAAAATATATTTTCATTTTTCCTTATGTCTAATTTCTCTTTCAACTCCGCCAAGCTGAATTTTCAACGAATTTTTATTTCACCACATCTTTCTCTTTTCCTACATCATGGTGAGAAAATGTGGCGCTCCTTCTCTTCCACAAATGTATTTTTTTTTATCTTTTTAAATTTTAGTTAGGTTGATTTTTTAGCTAGATTTTAAGTTATTTATTGTTGGTTTAGACTCCTTAATGTGTAAATTTGATGGGTTAGATTTAAGGATTCAAATTTAGGGTTTAGGCTAGGGTTTTGATCTGGTTGTTATTGAAAGTTTGTCAGATCCCTTGTCGGAATCGGGGGAAAAATGGCCAACACCGATGGGTGGAAGTGTTGCGCACCTATATATAAAGGCCAAGGTTGAACTGAGTAAAGTATTCTGATTTTTGAGATCAAACTACTTTCACTTCTTGATATTTTTCTCTAGAAACTACTTCTCTCTAATTTTCTCTACTTTTCTCTACTTTTCTCTACTTCTCTCTACAAACCATATTAAATCCACATTAGTGGAGATCTTAACTCCACACGAGGAGTGTAGTTTAACCTCAAATGGCACCGCAGGACATTTATTGAGGGCCAATTCATTCCCCTGACTGACAACGAGATTATCCGTCAAGTATCATGAGTGTCCCTTATATTTTTATTTAGGTGCACTATATTTGCGGATACTAGTAAACAAATCTTGAAATCTGACTATCTTTATGGTTCATAGAACATGGAAATTGGGTTGTGAGATATAATAAGGGGGGCTAGTGCGTTGGCTTTCCTTTTCCATGCTTTGGGGGATTCTTCAAAATCTTTAAACCACAACCTATATGAGTTTGTAGCCATGTTATAATCTTGGATATACAATCACTTTCCAGCTCTGTAAGATCCATAAAATCCAAATTATATACCGAGAAGCCCAAAGATTGTTAGCTGGTTAGTGAGGAAAGTTTTTGGAGGAAATGTGTGCCTCAAATCCACAATACGTGTACTTCTCACAAATCGTAAGGGGAAAGATGTACGAAATATATTGTATACTTAATATAGGCTTTACTTAACTTATTTTTTATAATTAAATATTTTACTTTATTGTTATATAGGTCATTTTCGAGCCGTACAAGCACATAAGAGCTCAGTGCCCTGTCTAAGATATTCGTCAACTTTATTATCTAATCCGAATGATGAGCACGATAGAGGTATGTATGGCTGATAGATTCATGCGCTAGTTCAGAAGGATTCAGGATACACCAAAACCTCATTTTTTTATCGAAACTAACCTATAAGAAGGGAGACCACTCTCATTACACTTGGCGTGAGAGTGCTTTGTTAGATTGGTTTCAACACTTACTTCTCAAGGATCGCTTGACTATTACCATTGCAACATATGGAAGATCGATGAAGACTAGGTATCATGATTACATTGCTTACTATGGCTGGTACGTCATCACCCTACCGACATGGTCCAACGATGATAGACTATTTGAGACAGTTTGATCGCTCAACACCATCCATACTAGAGATGATTTGAAAAGTTTGTGGCTTTCCAAGCGACAGGTACTACAGTTTGTTTCTCCTTGGCTCGGTATTTTACTTATCAGAGTTTTTTTGGTTATGCTAGGTTGACTTATGTATATGTTTATGTTTTGTATCATACCTCACGACAAATGGTTTTAATATGTACTATCTTATTATTCTTAGTTATATTTATTTGGACCCTTATTTTATTTTATTATTTATTATGCAGTGTTAAAACTTACATTAAAAATTTGATTAAAATTTAGAGAGTACAATGGTAATAATTGAGAAATTCGATGTGGATCAGATTAACTGGATCTATATTCAAAACGAGGTTGAATCAATATGGTGGCAGAGAATACTGGAAAGGTTTCCGAATTTTGTTGTTTTGTTGAATCATTAACTATTTTAAAATGAGATACAATGGCGACACCTTCGAGTTGCGTCAGAAAAATACATGTGGTTAATTTGACCAAACCATTGAAAGGAAATATTTCCTCATATCTATATTAAAACCTCGCCCCATTCATAGTGTTTGATAAATACGACTTAAGAAACATTGCAACCCCACATGAGGAGGCTTTGGTGATAGGGCCATCTATTAAGGGTACATAAATTTGAAGAATTTTAATCAACATAGGTAGCTCGACCAATATCCTATTTTTATCTACTTATAAACAAATAAAGAATCCATCAGTTATTCACTCATCAAACATGACCATAGTGGGGCTTATAGGCAACACTACTGATGTTATTGGAGAATTCGAAGGAGAGGAACTATCGGGAAAATGACTATTTAAGAATATTGTGAGAATTCTGTTTGTGGTGGTGGATTTCGTGACCCCTTATAATGAAATACTTGATAGATCTTGGTTGTCCATGATGCATACAGTTGCATCAATGGTTCATCAATATTTAAAATACTCGGTTGGAGGACAGGTATGGATCGTTCGAAATAACGAAAAAGTAGCCAGGGAATGTTACATCACAACTCTTGCCCCCAAAGTCCCTAGAAAATATGACAACCGAAAAATAATAGCAATTACTGGAGTCCTCTTTAGATCCGAGAATTATAGATGATCCATGGGAGACTTTTAATTTTTTTATCCCATTATAAGAAGTTGAAGTACGTAGTTTAGCTGATGGAAAAAATGTCAAAATCTGAGCTAGATTACCATTAAAGTTGAAGGAAACATTTATATTTCTCATCCAAAAATTTGCATATACTTTCCTTGTGCAATAAAGATATGACCGGTGTACCAGCTAATGTAACTTGCCATAAATTATCTGTATGATGTAATGTAGGCGATATACTCCAAAGAAGAAGAGATTTTTCGAAAGAAAAATATGACGCCATTTTTCACGAAGTGGATCGATTGGCAAAGGTGGGACACATTCGAGAATCCTAGTACCCACTTTGGATAGAATATCTGGTGCTCGTAAAAAAGAAGAATGAAAAATGGATAGTGTGTATCGATTTCATAGATCTCAATAGTGCATGTCCCAAAGATGTTTTCCCAATTCCTCGAATAGATCAGTTGGCAGACTCCACTTGGGAAATAAATTGCTATCTTTTATGGAAGCTTTTGTTGGATATAATCATATACAATTGGATCTGAAGGACCAGGACCATAATATATTCATTAATTATAGGGGTTGCATTGTTATAAGGTAATTCCTTTCAGATTAAAAAATGATGAGATTGCTTACCAGCGCCTGGTCAATAAATAATTTGCAAGTCAGATTGGGACGAAGTTTATATTGATGACCTGATCTCCAAGAAATTTTCTCTAATTTAGACTCTATTAATTTAAAGTTTAATAAAAAAACATTTACTTTTGGAGAACAGTCAGGGATATTTTTGGGCTATATCAATGAGAAAGAGATTCAAGCCGACCCATCACAATTAGAGGCATTATTGCCTATGGACCATCCTCAGACCACCAAAGAAGTTCAAGTATTGACTGGAAGATTGCCAACCTTAAATAGGTTTATATCAAGATCATCCGATAAATCCACACAACTCTTCCAAGTCTTGAGAAATGCCAAACAGTCTAATGGTCCCTAATTGTTTTCTACAACATTCATAGAAATCAAAAAAATATTTGTCTTTATCTAAAACTTCATTCAAGTCGGTCATCGAAGAAAGATTCTATGTGTATCCAAAGATATCAGATTATGTTGGCAGTGTTGTATTAGTTCGGGAGGTTGACAATTATCCTTCCCCCGTTTACTACATCAGCAAGAGTTTGCTAGATGCTGAATAAATATACCTCAAATTGGAAAAATTAGATTTAACCTTGGTAATAGCAACAAAAAAAATGAGGCATTATTTTCAAGTGCATTCTATCAAGGTTCGAACTTCTTTTCTACTTACAAATGTATTACAAAAACTGGATATATCAGGCCAGATGACTAAATGTGTTGTGAAATTTGGGGATTACTATATTGACTTTGCTTCTTCAAAGACAATCAAAGCTCAAGTTGTAGCAGATTTCTTAGTTGAGTTCCATTCGGAAAGACCCATAAAGAATCTTCGATTCACGAGCCTAAAGAAGTGTGGGTAGTTTGAACATATGATTGATATTTCATAATGAATGGTGGGGGGGGGGGGATTGCCTACTTTCCCATTTTGGAGATTCTATATATCGTGACATACGTTTAGGTTCAAAGCATGAAACAATGAAGTAGAATACGAAACTACTATAACAGGGTTAAGGTTAGCTCCAATATGTGGCACCAAAAAGATCTGATTATTAAGTAATTCTTAGTTCCTTATACACCAAATATAAGGACAATCGGAAACTAGAAAAGAACAACTGACAAAGTATTTCCAAGTGTTAAAAGAGATTTCGGCTTGCTTTAAATATGTCAAATATGAACATGTACCATAGTCCGAAAATTCAATCGGTGAATCTTTAGCCATTGTTGCATATTCAGAAGCATATCCTTGGATTTTGGTACAAGAATACTCTTCTATAACGACAAATCTTGAATGGAAATTGAAACTGAGATCAATTTCCAAGTATCAACCATGGTCAGTCAAGATTGGAGATATGGTATCCTAAAGTTTCTTACTAAGGTAATCCTACCTGAAGATAAAAAACTTAGCTAAGAAGTTTAAATTCAAAATGTACACGTTTTTTTGGTTTTGAAAGGGATATTCTATAAAAGATCTTTCAGTAAGCCATTTTTACGATTCCTCGGATCTAATGAGACCCACACAATTATTTTCCAAATTACATGATGTGGAAGGGTATTATTGGCCATCTATTATGGAAGACTCGAAAGAGTTAGTCAGAAGATGTGATCCCTGTCAGAGATTTGGAAATGAAATCAATGCACGAATAACTTCCATGAAGTCAATATCTGAAGCAACACTTTTTGATAGATGGGGCTTGGTTTAGTTGGACCCCTTTTGATGACTTATAAGAAGGGTGTCAAACTATCATCTTGACGATTGATTATTTTTCAAAATGGGTAGTAGCAACAACCCTCTCCGGAACGAATTCCAAAGAGGTAATTAAATTTATAATTTGCAACATTGTTGTAGATTCGGCATTCCAAAACGTATTACTACAGATAATGGCCCTTAGTTTGACAATAGAGATATTGATTTTTTTTGTGAACCAAAAGGAATCCACCATTACTTTTCATCACCTTTTCATCTGGAAGCCAATAGAAAAATAAAAGTGCCAAATAAAACCATTTTAACACGCCTAAAAAAGAACTTAGAGGGATCATCAGGTAAATGACCTAATTACCTACAATAAGTGTTGTGGGTTTACCAAACTACTCCATATACCACAACGTAAGAATTTTATTTTTCCTTGGTCTATGAAATGGATGCAATCGCCACAATTGAGGCTACTCTTCCTTCTTTCATGATTCAAAATTATTCTGAAGAGGAAAACAAAGTTGATATAAGGACTCAGTTAGTTTTGATCGAATAAAAAAGATGAAAGCTCATTTAAGAACAATACATTACCAAGGTTTAACGAGCAGTAGATATGTGTCTAAAATACGAAGAAAGGACTTCAAGGTGGGCGATAAATTTTTGATAAAGGTATTTCTCCACACTAAAGATAGAAAAGTTTGGAAGTTGGCTCCGAATTGGGAAAGATCATACACTATCTGTGAGAAGATCAAGCAAGGAACACATCGATTAGTTGACAAAGAAGGAAACCCTCTGAGGCCTCCATGCAACATCAAACACCTAAGGTTATATCTTGAGTAAACTTATATTGTAAATATTTACTTTGTTTCTGTTCAATGTAAATATTTGTGGGTATACTCTTTCCTACCCTGGTGGCACAGGGAGGTTTTAATGAGGTGTGTGAATCATCCAAATCATTATTAATATACCACTCTTGGTTTCTAAACATGTATGTTAACATTTTATTGCCTTCACGGATTTCCTTCAAAGGGCTTGGGTATGTTAAGCTTTTATTTCCTTCGAATGAATTACCTTCGAATTACTTGTGTATGTTAAGTTTTTATTTACTTAGAATGGATTACCTTCAAATGGCTTGTGTATGATAAGTTCTTATTACCTTTTGATGGATTACATTCGAATGGCTTGTGTATGTTAAGTTTTTATTTCCTTCGAATGGATTACCTTCGAATGGCTTGTGTATGTTAAGTTTGTATTGCCTTCGAATGGATTACTTTTGAATGTCTTGTGTATGTTAAATTTTTATTTCCTTCGAACATATTATATTCGAGTGACTTGTGTATGTTAAATTTTTATTATTTTCGAATGGATTACCTTCAAATGACTTGTGTATGTTAAGTTTGTATTACCTTCGAATGGCTTGTGTATGTTAAGTTTTTATTGACTTCAAATGGATTACCTTCGAATGGTTTGGGTATGTTAAGTTTTTATTGCCTTCGAATGGCTTGGTTATGTTAAGTTTTTATTGTCATCGAATGGATTACCTTCAAATGGATTTTGTATGTTAAGTTTTTACTCCCCTCGAATAGATACTTTCGAATGGTTGAGTATGTTACGTTTTATTATATTCGAATGGCTTGTGTATGTCAAGTTTTTACCGCATTCGAATGGTTCAAATTTTAAAATTAGTTACCTTTGCATAAACTAAACTCGGAAATAAAGATAAAGATATATATAAGAAAATAGGTGAAGTGGGTAAGTTGTTAAATAATATAAAATGCCATGGATAGCCCAAGGACTTGGAAAACTCCGGGGATAAAATAACAAAATACCAAAGCTATGCTATGGGCTTACACAAATACATCTGATTCAGATAAACAAAATGCCTTACGCATGGTAAGGGCTTGCACAAATGCACAAAAACTTGCTGCCCTTACGGCTCGTTCGCGCCAGCTTTTTGTTCTTCATTTTCTTCTGAACTCCCATGTTCATATTCCTCTTCATCATTATCACCATGTGAATATGCAGAAAGTCCCGCTTGTTTAGATAGGGGTATATAATGGGGAAATAAATATTCTTGAACATGTCCCACAAAATCCCAGGCCAAGTGTGTGAAACCTTTTATGAAACTCCAACATCATATCCGATTTGATTTACTCGTCTTTTTTTGAAGAAGTTTATTGCCTCTTTAGTGGATTTGGTTTGGAGAAATGCAATTTCATCCTCTTTTTCTTGATAAAAGCCTCTTGGTTTTTCTTTTGATTTAAAAAGCGCTCAGTGGTAATTTTGCCATCAGTTTGTTATTTTTTTAATAAGATAATCTCCTAAAACATTAATGATTGGATTCTTTTGTAATCACCTTGTAACTTATCATGATCGGGTTTTATATGAGGTTTCTCACCTCAAATATATTTCATCGCTCTGGTTATATATTCAACCTTACTATTTCCCTTCTTAATTGAATTGTTCAAATTTTGATTTTCATTTTGAAGAGAAGTGATGTATTCAATTTGGTACCATAATTGTCTCTCCAATTCAACTATTGGCCTGACATAGCCCAATGTTAAATACCCTACCACATCGTTCTCTTTTGATAATTGAAAGGGAACCGCATCGAATACCAAGTCAGTCTCAAAAGCTTCAAATTCGAAAGCCCCCATGCCTCCAATCGGGCCAACATCACCAAAGATCTGCGTCTGTGAAGAAGGAAGTAACAGGGGAGGAGGTTCAGTACCATGGCTACTAGAGGATCAATAACAAGAATAGTTGGAGGAATTTCTGAATGGGGGACTAACTTTGAATGAATCGAAGTTTTCTTCTTCTTCTTCTTGCCTATTTTATCGTTACTTTGTTTACTCTTTTTTAGAATTTTATTTTTCTCTGGAACAAAAGATGCGGAAGGCACCTCAATTCCCCCAAGTGAAGCAGCAGAAACATCCAATAAGGCTGAGTCAATTACATTTGGTTGTCCCCCATTTCGAGGCTCACCGGCAAACAAGATCCTTCTTTGTTATTTTTATCCTTGTTTTGATGGCCGGTGGCTTTATTCTTGGTGAGAAGGTATAACTTACCGTCAGCGGCCTTGACATACTTAAGGGTGATAACAAGTCGAGGAGGGGCGCAAAACTACTCCCATATGAACTCCCGTATGTGATGAATCCTCCAAAAATGGGTCTGAATGCAGTTGGATGGCGTGAAGCAGTTGTGAAAAGCATTGGACCACTTAACTAATGATAAACATTTTTTTAGAAAATAATAGAAAATAAAAAAAACCTGAAGAAATTACGGAAATTCTTCCAATGTCTGGTGAGTTGGCTAGGACTCCTTTTAGAGGTGATGTTTTTTTCCATTTTCCCATTAAGCATTGATGAAGATGAATTAGTTTTTCCAAATTTTGTGTGCTTCTAGCCAGATCGTCCAACATTTTATAGTAATTCCCCATATTGAATTAGTATAAAAGGATGTAAGCATTACGGGACAGCCCTGATATCACAACCATCTGTCCCATTGGCATCAGAATCTTAGACATTCTTGAAGAAATGGTACATGCCAACAATAATAACCAAGCTTCTGGGCCACCTGAATTGGGTACAACCTACCAAGCTAAACTACCTTACAATATCATGATTTAAGGGAAACGGAAGACCCCAGATGAGTATATCGGTATAAAATACAAGTTCTCTAGCATCGTAACTCATCAGAGTCTCTCTGGGTTGGGGCAATATAACTCTAACAGTTTCAGGAAATTCTCATTTGGTTCGAATGACCTCCAATTCAGATGCATGGAAATAAACATAAAATATTTTATCAAGGGCTAAAAGATACTTGACACTAACCTTAGTAAAGTTGGGTCCATCACGTCCGACGAGAGATGAAAGAAGAGGTTCAGATTCTATTCAAGGGGCTTTTTATCTTCCCTTGTCATCACTTACTTGTTGGGCTTTTAGATTTACTCTCCTTGTTTGCCTCGGAGTTTCCCAAGTCTGACCAGTTATCTTGAGAGGGGAGTCTATGATATCATCTTTCATATTTTTATCCATATGTTTATGATTAGATCCTGAAGTCTTGGTATGCTGAGCTCCAATGTTTTCTTCCTCAGGAGAAGATGATTCAGTTACATGCTTAGTAAGATTTTCTTCTGTATTCTGAGCTGCAGGGAGCTCATTGGAAGGGTTACAAGATCTTCTACACTGGTCGGAATTCATCGAATGGGATTACTAACAGTTTCTTCGGTAGGAGGTTTTTCTTTTAGTTTTAGAAAATCTAGTAATTCTACGCAGCATATTTTCTTCTTTATCTTACCCCATAATTCTAAAAGAAGAAGTATTTCGACGACTGGTGACCTATTGGGATTGGGATGATTTGAAAGGATTAGGAGAATGGCTTGGAGATGTAAATGATTGGGCAGTTTAGGATGGTTTAGAGGAAATGTTTAGCCTGTTGTAGGGATGAACTCCTCTGTAATTGATAGATTGAGTTACCAAGATTGTACCCGAGGAAATAGGTAGCCCAACAACACCTCTTGCTTTCTTCTTCTCTTCTTCTAGTTCAGACAAGCTTAAACAACCGCCTTTAGTTAATATATTTTTAATGGTGAATATATAATCACTCAAATGATTCCGAGAAAAATAATTTACGGTGGTTTGTGAGGTAGAAGAGGAAAATAATCGTTGGTAAGGGTTTAAGAATCAACACTTAAGAGCTTCTCTGTCTAGAATACAAAGTTTTCCTCTCTTTAGAAATATCAACTGTTGAAAATTAAGAAATAATTTCTACACATTAAATACAAGTACGCCAAGTATATCTCTACCCTTCACCCTGAATTTAATAACTCACCTAAACACTTACCAAAAATACCCTTTGGTCATATTTTATCATCATTATCTTTATTCTCAAAGAGACAACCACATTCTTTTGTTTTCATCAAATTTATTTTAAGATCTTTTTTGGGCACTACGAGATTATACTTTCCTGAACTCTCGTATTCAAAGTATATTCAAGGAATTTTCTGCTATTTATCTTATCGTGATTTTTTATGTTGAATAAAAAATGTTTTCGACTCCAATATTCTAGATCCACTCAACCAATCCGTCTTGCGTATAATACTCCGTCATTAAAAAACTAAACTGTAGTCAGCACGAATATCTTCAGCCAATCCGTCCGTAGCATCCGTACCTTGCAATACCAAAATTCAAAACACAAGTCAAAGTTAGTAAATAAACATAAATTTCTAAAACCTGTAGAAATAGAGGTTTGAACCAATGAGATAGACTTAGAAGACCAGTTTCTATGGCCCTCCACCCCCTGCACCACCAGGGGTAAGGTCACTGAATCAGTGGTGTTAAGGCCACAAAACCGATGGTGTTAAGGCCACCAAACCGATGGTGTTGAGGCCTCCAGATCGGTGGTGGTGGTTGCTAGAACCAGTGTTGTTGCACCTACGCACCACCGGTTCTAGCCCATAGAAATAACTGGTGGTGCATAGATGCACTACCACCGAAATTTATTTAAAAATAAAATAAGAAACCCTTACCTTTTATTGAGACATACGTCATAATAAAATCTTTATTGAACCAAATATACTTCATAAAAGGATTATCCAGCAACAGTAAATTACAATCTTAATACAAAAGAGTGAAATTTATACAAAAAAATGGTTAGCATTTTCAAATATAGCAGAGCGTTCAAACTATCCTTAAGTCCTTCCTCTTCCAATTTTAAACTAAGCAGCAACTTAACCTTATACTGGCTTGAAGCCAATTAAGAACCAATATTCAACAACCTTCCAATTAGGAAACATATGTTTAGAGATTATTTATAACTCAATCATTTGGGTTAATGTAACATAGGCCTAGACTTTATAAAAAGACAATTGCTTTTAGAGGGTTTATGGTCTTAATGTAGTCATGATCAAGCTTCATTTTACATTTAAGAGTCCAACGGGCAAGCCAATTGGCTCCCTGATTTTGGACTCTTGAAATCTGCTTAATTGTTATAGAGGAGTATATAAGAGATTGTAATAGTTCACTATTTTTTGAAGAAATCAGGGAGCAACTTCTGAATATGACATGCCAATCATTAATTTAGAATCAGATTCCACATCCACGCATTTGTGTTCTAATCGATTACAAATAATTAAACAATCTAATAGGGAAAGAAATTCAGCAATCAAGGGAGTGACTTTACCATATAATCTACCATAAGAGAGAAGCATTAAGCAATTTATATCCCTAATTAAGCCAAAAACACTTGACTCACTATTCCTCAAACTAGATCCATCACAATGAAGCTTTAATCTATTAACATTAGGAGCCAACCAATTAAGGGTGTGAATTATATGAATCCTATTAAATTCAATGAAAAGTCCAAGCTTACAAGCAATGTGAGACTCATTAGTCCAAAGTTTCTTAGAGTTAGTGAAAAGAATAAAAATATGATTAATTTTGTTAATGTTGTAATCATGAGAAGTATTAATATCATCATGCTTATTCTTGTTTCTACTATTCCATATGATCTAGACAATAACAATGGGGATGATGGTTCTAATATGAATGCTTTTAGAGACAATCTAATATCAAAATCTAACAATATGGTTTAAAGTCATATATATATATATACTGATATGAATTCCAAATAACGCATAATAATAACATCATAAGTCTGAGGAATTTGAACAACTAACAAACAGATGATTCACATATTCAATATTGTTACAGAAGATACATTTTTGAAGCCAATGAGAAAATTTTATTTTGAAGGTTGGTATCATTCGCAATCCAACTTGCTAAAGTTTTCCATATATGAAATGATAGCTTAATATGGATATAGGAATGCCAAAGCTAAAAGAAAAAATGGATTTAGTTGATTTACATCTAAAGTGATTCCAAGTAGTTTTAGTTTCAAATCTACCAGAATTCTATAAGGCCCATCATTTCTATTGTTATCAATGCTAAGAGCTATGAATTTATTGATACCAGATGGGGTATTCCACGAATAAATCTTATTCATATTGCAAGAAGAATTATCCCAATTATTATAATTATAATCAGGAGTATACCAAATATTATTTTCAGACTTATTTAATAAGATTAAATAAAAATTTTAAACCATTTGTCAAACCAGAAATCTATCCTACGTTTACCAACAATCCAAAAAATATTAGGGTCAGCCAAACATTTTATTTTAGCAATTCTACTCTAGGTGTGAGAACCTTTGGTAGTTATATTAAGCAGAGATGGGTGTCTGGTTTTATAATATATAGAATTCATATAGTTAGCTCAAAAGTAGATGTTTTCTAGAAAGCAAACCAGAGTTTACAGGAATATGTGTACAGTAAATCTCTTATTTTCCTAATGTTGAGGTCATGTTCATAATAAGGGAGAGAATTAAAGTACCAATTGGACCAATGAATGGTTTTAATTTTCTCTTTAGAGCCCAAAAAAAATCTATTCATGAGATTGTTTATTTTTATTGATAACATTATTGGAAAGGTTACAACATTGAATTTAATGATTTGGAAGGGTCATTAGTACTGATTGTATCAGTACTAATCTGTCCCCAAAATATAAAGTGATTGAGTCTCATTCATTTATTGTAGTTCTGATTTTCTAAACTAAATCATCAATATTTATGAATTTTGTTGTGGTTATCTATATATATGCCAAAGTATTTCATGGGGACAACTTTATATTGAAAACCAAATACATCTGCAGTGAATTTGATTCTTTGAGGGGTGAGCTTAGGTGAGGTAATGAGGCATGGTTTTTATTTATTAATTTTTTGAAGAGATAAGTTTTGCTAAATATAAAGGAAATGATTGATTCTTATGTTTATATCAATACTAATGTTATTTTTGCTTAATTAATGAAGATGACAAAGCCATCTGCATATGATAAACAATTGATTATCATGTTTCTTCCAGTTTTGTAAATCAATTGGAAGTTAATGTTAATAATGTTACCGATACCTATTATAAGAAATTTATCAACAATAATGAAGAGGCCGTAAGAAATTGGATCCTCTGCGTGATGCCAGTTAAGCCTTAAAAAACTATGTAGTTCCCATTTATCATAATGGAAAAGTAAACATTATTTATGTTATTATTTTATTAAATTAATAAACTTATGGTGAAATCCATAATCTTTCATAATATTTATAATAAAGTTGTGAGATAGGTTATTAACATCTTTAGTCATGTTTATTTTTAGAACAATATTAGAGCTGTAGCTTTTTTGTTGATGTTATGTATAAATTCATTAGCAAGAAAAATATGATCATGAATATTCATTTCATTAACAAATCCACCTTGTTCAGGGGAGATAATTTAAGAGATAATTAAGCTAACCCTAGCATTTATAACATGGGAAATAATTCTATTAAAAACAGGGCAAAGACTTATTGGTCTTAAGTCTTTCGATTGTTTAAAAAATGAATTTTAGGTATCAGACAGAGAATGGTGAGAAATATTTCTTTGGGATAAATGTTTCCCTTAAATAAGAGATAGCTAAGGTAAGATCATCCGTTATTATATTCCATAAAGTTTGATCAGCCACAACATTAGTTTTGAAAGATTTAACAACCTTATAAATTTTATCAATGGTATGGTTAATTAATTAATTATTGTTTTCAGAATCAGTTATAATGTTGTGAATGTTATCAAGAGTATTATCTTGTTGACTTGATGAATTATTATTGGTAAGTAATTACTTATAATAGTCAACAATAAGCTTACTCATTTGGTTTTGATCATCAATACAAATATTATTATGATTAATACCATTAGTTTTCTTATTTCCATATATTTTCTTAACATAATTATGAAATAATGTAGTGTTTTTATCACATTTTTAAAACCAATTAATATAGTTGTTTTGCTCATAATAGGCTTATTCTCCTGCCAAGAGAAAAAGGTGATTGACATAGTTTATTTAAGTTAATTTTGTCATCTATGTTTTGAGTATGCTGAAATTTGTTTTCATAATGTTAGACTTCTTCCTCAGCTTTGGAAACAACTGAAAAAATGTTACCAAACACATTATGATTCCAAATTTTAAAGGTTTGTTTGATATTTTTTAACTTATTCCAGAAAACATGTAAAGGGGGCCATATATTTGAGAATTTATCAATGGTTTCATAAAGGTCTGGATGGTGATTCCACATATTAAGAAATCTTAAGAATCATTTGGGTTTGATAATGGGGTATTCCCCGGATTGAAGAAAGGAAGAATCGAGCAGATGAATATGTTCAGAGAGTGAAATGACGAACAAGAGAAATACAATAATCAATGCACTCAACAAAGAAGTAGCCGAGCTCGATAAAGAGAAAAGATGAAAATATAGGCTAAACTAATGAATTCACCCATGGTCAAAATGGACGAGCACGTTAATGACCCGAGCGACAAAAGTAAGAATGACTCAAGGACCGAGAAAATGGCAAAACCACATAGGGTGTGCTTGGACCAGCAAATTCCTAAACTAGAGCAAGGAGGCTAAGCGAAGATACTACTAAACTAGGCTCTAACAAATAAACGGTTGAAGCAGACTAAGCGCACTCCAAAAGAGAAACGGTTCCAACCGTGATTTAATGCCCTTTATAATGGACTTAGTCAAACCACTAAGCAACTTAGTCATAAATGTAGCCTCTATGATGGAAATGGATTTATGAATGTAATTAGTGGGGATAATGGTCATTGTAACCGAACGACAAAATATATAAATAAGGGAGAAACCCAAAACAAATATAACTTCTCTTTTTTGATAATAAAAGATTTATACTTGGAAAATTCTTTATTATTTCCCTTAACAAATTTGGCTCCATCTGTGGGAAAGAGTTATAAGTCACTTTAACCATGGTAGTTACTAAGTCAGGAATCGAGAGAGAAATCACGGAATCAAGTGATGCGGTGAGGAATTGGAGATTAGTGGCGAACCCATCACTCAGGAAAGGTAATGTACAGCCCACCGCTGTTGCTACCCACAAGATCGTGATGGCGGCATCTGGTGGGTCGGTGGCGCCAACAGCTCAAGTGTTACCATCAAAAGACATTAATGGAACTGATGTTGCTTCCCATAGGCCGATGGATGCTCCCGTGGTTCATAATGCACCAGAAGCCAACGTTGCAACTAATCTAATCTTCCAATAGTTGGAGCAGAAAATCCAACATTTTCAGCTAGAGTGGCACGCAAGCCAGATGACAAAGAACAAGCCATGCACGCTACCATAGTAGGAATGAACGACACACTCTACACTTTCACCGCTAAGGTTAGGGGAACGAGTCGAGAAAATCCCCAGTCAGGCCTAGAAGCTAGCCGAGCGAACCGTGCGGAACTATTTTCCAAGCGCGATAACAAGCAGAAAGGAGAAAGAGAGAGAACAGAGGTAAAAATTGATCTAAAGAAGTAAAGCCTAGGAAGGAGGTCAGTCTCCTTACCTCCAAAAGAGTGTGAGATGATGAGGACGTCCGTTACAATCAGGTATGTCACAGGATGTCAACCTACATCCTTAAATAGTTACCCTTCTCGGAAACGATTCTTGAGGCCCAATTGCCGATAAAATTTGATCGAATAGAGTCTTATGATGGAACAGTCGATCTAGAGAGGTACCTAGAACAATTCTATAACATGATGATGGTGTTCAACCTAGACGATGCGATGTTATGCCGAGCCCTATCTATGAATTTAAAAAACAATGCGACGGACTGGTTCAACAGCTTTCCAAAAAGATCCATCCAGGATTTTGCTGGTCTTTGGAAAGCGTTCACGGAAAGATTTGTTAGTAATAAATATATTAAGCATGAGCGGGACTCAATCATGGATCTCAACCAAAGACGAAGTGAGTCACATAAAAATTATACTAGATGTTTTGTTCATCCTATGAATGCACTCCTAGATTTAGCTGAAAATATGGTGGTGGCTTCACTCAAACGGGGTCTCGACCAAAGGGGGGACTTTTAAGATGACATCATCAAGTTTCCAACAGAGAAAATGAGGGACCTTCTCGCCCGCGCGGACACTTTCCTTAGGGTTGATGATTCCCGAAAAGGGGACTCGCCAGATAAACATGGGTCAGATTTCAAGGAAGTAATACCAGAGCGAAAGAGAATTGAAGAACAACCCCAGAGAGAAACCAGCCGACGCCCTCAACACTTTGAAAATCCTTCAAAAAGATTTACTTGGCTGACTGAGGCTATTTCTATTGTGTATGATCGAACGAAGGGTTGCACTAAGTATCAAACACCACGTGTGATGAATGCGCATGGTTTCAAGCGATCTAATTGGTATTTTTGTGCTTTCCACAACGACCACGGGCATCCTACTGACGAGTGTTGGCAGCTCATGGAAGAAATTGAGGGACTCATTAATAGTGGCAAACTGGTAAAATTCATTAAGAAGCAGGAGCATTGCTCGCACCTTGATCGCCGAGAAGATACTCTCCCGACTATCGAGGATAAGCCAAGGAATGACAGAGAGGTAGATACAAGTAAACAATAATGGCTCCTTATAATTGCAGGGGGAGACTCAGCGATTACAGATTGAGTGGGTTCACCGTTACCCAACAATGCTAAGGGCGAGGAGTTAAAGATCGCCAGCAACATTATCTCCGAACCAAGCAACACCCCATCTCTTTTCACCATAATTGGCGGAAAATCCTGCGACACCGCAATGAACCACCTCTAACAAGCGATCAAGGATCGACTTTGATGTGTACGAAATTGACGTCGCTTGCTTCAGAAGTTACAGAGAACCGATGGATGAATTTATACTTAACGACGATGACCTTAGAGTAGTCTGTGCGCTTCATGAAGATACACTGACTAACATATAGATATTGGATACGTCATGGTAACTCTTGGTTTGGTAGATGGGGGCAGCTCGGCCAATATTATATTCAAAGACAAGTTTGACCGGATACTTAACGTGCCGCCTTACAAGCCCACTCAATGAACCTTGGTTGGTTATGAGAGTAATACTTCTCAATGTGTGGGGGAAGTAGAGTTGATGGTTGAAGTTGGGCACAAAATAACTAAGAAGGAGCTCAAAATCCTATTCATAATTTCCAACGTACCGAGCCCACATCATGCAATTATCGGACGATCGTGGATGCATTGAATGAAGGTGGCTCTTTGTACATTCAGGCAGTGCGTCAAGTACCTGGTTGGAAATCCGGTTGGGAGGCGAGTGAAGTTTCAGGTGTGAATCCTCCTATCATATGCCATGAATTGGCAATTCATCCATTCACAAAACCAGTACGCTAAAAGAGATGATCTTTTTCCTTACAAAAGCAGGAAGCCACATTAGAAGAGGTGGAAATTTTGTCTCGCCTAAGACACATCAGGAAAGCAAGATATCCAATTTGGGTTACCAGCCTAGTTCTGGATAAAAAAAAAGGGCCAGTGACGGATGTGCGTAGATTCTACCGATCTCAATCAAGCCTGCCCTCACGATGGCTTTTCGTTTCTTCGCATCGATTAACTAGTAGGTTCAATATCTGGCTGCAAATATCTGTTGTTTATGGACACATATTCGGGGTACAACTAAATTCGGCTTAATCCATATAATCAAGAGCACACCGCTTTTCAAACCGAGCGAGGGTTATATTGTTACACAGACATGTCTTTCTCTTTGAAGAATGTTGGGTCCAAATACCAACCCTTAATAAATCACATATTCCAAGATCACTTAGGAAAGAGTTTAGAGGCATATATTGATGACATGATCGTCAAGACACACACAGAAGAGTAACACTTAGAAGTTCTACAAACCGTGTTTGACTTTCTCCGCCAGTTCAATCACAAACTTAATCCGATTAAATATTCTTTTGGGGTCGCTAGCGGTAAAATCCTTGGCTATGTGGTAAGTCAATGGGGTGTAGAAGCTGACCCCATCCAGTTGAATCAAATTTTACAAATGGAACCCCCTAAGACTATCATGGAAGTGCAATGCCTCACGGGGTGCCTCGTCGTGTTATCATGATTCATTTCTCGGGCCTCAGACAAAAGTCATCCCTTTTTTGAGGTATTGAGAGAAGCAAAGAAATTCAGTTTGACAAAACATTGTGACAACGCATTTACCGACTTAAAGCTATATCTCACTTCGCCTGAAATCTTGTTTTCACCCGTCGTTGTGGAGCAGTTGTTTCTATATTTATTGGTATCTTCATTCTCCGTTAGTTAAGTTCTGATGAGCGAGCCAAACCTAATATAAAGATTAGTGTACTACACCAGCAAAACACTAATTGACGTTGAAACGAGGTATCTCAACCTTGAAAAACTAGCATTGGAACTAGTCACTTCCACTTAGAAAATCTGACCATACTTCCGAGGCCATGTAATATGCGTGCGAAAAACCTTTCCCCTTCGAGTTATGGTACGGAAGCCTGACATATCAGGGTGCTTAACTAAGCGAAGTATCGAGCTCCGAGAATATGACATGCGCTTCGAACCCCGCATTGCCATTAAAGGCCAGGTTGTAGCTAAATTTTTGGCTGAGCTCTTTTCGTCGAGACAGATAGCAACCATAGAAGAATAACCTGTAGAAGTTGAATATATCCCAATGGGTGGTTGAAGTAGATGGGCATGTAATATGTGGTTCGAACAACCTTTCCCCTTTGAGCTGTGTTATAGAAGCCTCACGCACCAGGATGCTTAAGTAAGTGGAGTGTCGAGCTCAGAGAATGTGACATACGGTTCGAACCCCGAACCGCCATTAAAGTCCACGTTGTAGCTGATCTTTTAGCTAAGTTGTCTTCGTCTAGAGAGATACCCACCATAGAAAAACAACCTATAGAAGCTGAACATATTGAATGGGTGGTTGAAGAAGATGGAGCATCAAGTAGATCGGGTGGTGGAGCTGGGGTGGTGCTCCGCTTGCCCACTGGAGATGAAATCAAGCAAGGAATCATATTTAATTTTCCCTTTACAAACAACGTTGCAGAGTACGATGCAGTCTTGTGTGGTATGAAGTTGGCTTTAAAATGCGGGGCACGCGTTCTTCAGATTTGATCAGCTGAGCTGCTAGTTAATAGGAGTGGCGCTAGAGCCCTACATCACAAGGCAGCAAATACTGTGTGCTAGACAATGTTGTGTATAGAAAGAGTGCCACCCGACCACTACTCCGCTACCTCGACTGAGCTGAGGCGAGCTCAGTTCTACATGAGCTAAATTCTAGAGAGGCTGGTGCTCACTGTGGATCATGAAATTTTATTCGAAGGTTTCTATTGGTTGGATACTATTGACCAGAATTGGCAGCGGACGGAGAGACTTTGGTGCAATAGTATCATCAATGCCAACAATTTTATAATATGAGGCATATACCAAGAAAACTTATGCAATTCGTCTCCGTCCCATGCCCTTTTGACAAATGGAGCATCGACCTCGTTGAGCCTCTACCAATGAAAACTGGAAAGAGGAAGTTCTTGATTGTTGTAGTAGACTACTTCTCCAAATGGGTCGAGGCTAAAGCATTATTTTGGACTCGCACGCAGGAGGTATGTGATTTTATCCATAATCAAATTTTGGCTCGGTATGGCATACCACGTGTTTTGATGACAGACAACGGCCCACAGTTCCAGAACTCGGTGTTCACCACCATTTGTAAAATATATAAGATTGAGCAGAATTTCTACACACCATATTATCCCCATGCCAATTGACAAGTGGAAGTGACGAACATAACTATTTTAGAAGGTATGAAGACGAAACTTGAGGGAGCTAAAGGAAAATGGCCAAACAAATTGGCTGAGGCATTATGGGCATACAGAAGTACCCCTTGGACTACAACGGGAGACACACTTTTCGCCAGACAGTGAAGCCATAGGACTAGCAGACTTTATCGCGTCGAGCCAACGCGTCGAGAACTACGCGGATGAAACAAACTTAGTAACTAGAGCAGAAAATATCGACCTCTTAGAATAACAACGCGACCAAGCACGTGTTAGAGCAGAACACTACCCAAGTTTGATGCGTGAGTGATTTAATTCCCGATTAAAGCCACACAGTTTCAAGGTTGTAGACTTGGTAATGGAGAAGACGTTGCAAGGGTCAGGAGATCGATCAGTCGGTAAATTAGGTCCTAACTGGGAGGGGCCCGTAAAAAGTCATTTCTGGTGGACATAGTTGAGCCCATCGACTAGCAGTAGGTACCACTGAATAGGTCGCGGTAGGGACCACGATGGCCGGTTCGACTTCAACACCCTTTGAATTGATCGGGTCGATGGAAACGGGAGCCAATACAGTCGGGTGAGCTTCAGCATGCTTCACCTCTTCCACTCGAGCAGACTTGAATTTAGAACAAGCGGGAAACTCTATCAAACGACCCAACGCTCCAAGCTTTATCCCAGGATTCAGTGCGAGAAGCTGTACGGTAGCTTGTTTCTTCTCCCTCATTATCATGTCCATAGCAACTCCAATCACTTGGGCTTTCAATTTTTATATGATGAGGGCAGTTCAACAATCATTTTCATCCCAGTCAGCTGGGTATAGAAGAGAAGGGATTTTGCGAGCTTAGTTGCATCGATGGCTAACAACATATCGACAAGACAAATTTTAATACATAGCATACTTGAACTCACCACTATAGTAAGAAGCATTCTTCACTAATTAGTAGCCAATTGGGTGGGAGAGATACCTATTATGCTAAACAAAAGTCGCAAATAAGAACAAGAAGGGGAATGCGGAGCCCCCAATAAAAAACAGTTGTAAACAGGAAAGTTTCGGTTTCTCGGGCCTGATATGGATGCTCACTGACCAAGGGAAACTATACTATAATATCCTCAGGTATCCCATACCTCGCTCTAAAACTAAGGAACCCGGTATTATCCAAATACCCATATTTGTGAGATATTCGGGAAACGTATTTTTCTAGTGTAGTTGGGTATTCAAATTCAGATACTGGAGTTTTCCCCACTTTTTTATTTAGTGCTTTTTTGGGTTCCATTATTCCTACTTGGATTGCAATGAGTCAATACCGCAAATAAGAAAAAATGTAGCCTAAGTGAGGGATTGGTTTCACACCCAGTGTTTATGAATTTGTATTGGGTTTCACTGTAAGTAGAACATAACTTATCTAGCACCTAGGGTTCCCCAAAATACTAAATGCCACACATATAAAAAAAGGAGGATATTCACGTACGTGTTTCATAGTTTGAAGATGCGCACAACTTTCTTTGAGACTACAACCACAAATGTTAGCAATTGTTAAAAGTAATAGAAAACAGAGAAGCGATTAAGGGAAAGTTTTGTTAGTGGTTTACGCAAAATAGTAATTTAGGTAAGCAAATCGTTAGCAATTGCAAACACGCTTCTTCAAAGCCCAAGCGCCAAGCGCCATTTCCTAAAAACGGTTGTGTCAAGACCGTCACTCGCCCCTGTAATTCCAGTTCACCCACGTGTCGTTCAAATGGAAACAACAATAATTGAAAGATAACTAGCCTTGGGTTCCTTTTAAAGTTGAGTTTTATTTTCACACGACAACGATTCGTCTGCTACTAACTATGATTTTATATTATCGATTTCCCATTTTAATAGATGTCAAACCCATAAGTTAGAGGGGTGCCTTGATAAGGGGGTATTCTCCGGATATAAAAAAATGAAGAACCGAGCAGATGAATATGTTGAGAGAGTGAAAGGACGAACAAGATAAAGAAAATAATCTGAGTCCTCAGCAAAAAAACAACCAATCTCGATAAAGAGAAGAGATGAAAAGCGAGGTTAAACTAATGAAATCACCCATGGTCAAAATGGACGAGCACGTTAATGACCCGAGCGACAGAAGCAAGAACGACTCAATAACCAAGCGAACGGAAAAAATACACATGCTACACTTGGACGAGCACGTTCCTAAACCCGAGCAAAGACGCCAAGTGAAGAGATTACTGAACTCGGCTCGGACAAGTAAGCGGTCGAAGCAGACCGAGCGCACTCTAAAAGAGAAACTATTCCAACCGTGATTTAATGCCCTCTATAATGGACTTAGTCATACTACTAACCAACTAGTCATAAATGTAGGCTCCATGATGTACATGGATCTATGAATGTAATTAGCGGGGATAATAGTCATTGTAACCGCCCGTGAATGAGAAAGAAATATATAAATAAGGGAGAAACTCTAAACAAATGTAACTTCTCTTTTCTGACAATGATAGTTTTTATAGTTGGAAAATTCTTTGCTATTTCCCTTAACAGGGTTTTGCTAAAGTTATTGTGAAGAGTGATCATGAGAAGGGAATGGTCTGAGTAGGTTTTGGAAATGTGCTTACTGTGAATGTTATTGTAACATGTTCTCATTTTTTATTGATGAGAACTTTGTCCAACCTTCTCCAGTTCTTGTTGTTGGTCCAGGTGAAAGGAGATCCTGCAAATCCAAGATCTTCAAGGGCATATTCAAATATGGTGTTACTAAAGTCATCAAGATTTTGTAAATAAAGAGTAAAGCATGATAACTGCTCTGCCACATTGGTGATGCAGTTAAAATCACCCATGATAATCCAGTATAGTGGGTTGGTGGATGATAAAGTTTTTAATCTGTCCCAAAGAGACAATCTAAAAAGTCTAGAGCATTAAGCATAAATGATGGAAACATCTAATTCTTTGTTTTGATTTGTTAAGGAAACTTTAAGGTGAATTATCTACTCTTTATCACATATAGTGTTCACCGTAAAATAATTTTTCCACAAAACCCAGATTTTATTGCTAGAATTAGCAATACAATGACGAAAATTAAGCTCTTTCATGGTTTGATTAAGGTTTTTATCAGAGATCATGGGTTCGTGGATATCCAGGAACTTAATGTTATCTGAATTGACAAGATGCTTTAATCTTCTAATTGATTTCTTATTACCTAACCCTCTTATATTCAAATTTAAAGTTTTAATTATCACTAATATTATAGGATGAAAGATTTGACTCCTTACAATCAATTGAAGTATTAAACAATTATTTGGGTTTTAGATTTTTAGCTTTATGTTTAATGATGTTAAGCTATTTATCCATTTTCTTTTGTTTATTAGGTAAGTTTCGGAGACCACCAGTGAGGGTGAAGTGTGCGAAATTTGGGGTTTCTTCTTAATCAGATGAATCAATAAGACATTGGAATCTATTTTCTATGTCTACAGACTGAAGTGCATCTAGAATCTATGTATTGTTCTCTATGAGAACATAGGTATTGGTATCTTGGGGTTGGTTGATGATATGGGGAACATGATTCTCGTTCTCTTGAGGGGTGTTATTTTGGACAGGTCTCTTTAGGGATTGACTAGGTATGTAGACTCACTTGAATAGTCTTTGACAATAACAAATTTTACCTTGGGATGCTTAATGTCATTTGTTAATTTTAATTTTTTATTAACATTATGGTCAACTGGATTGTAAAAATTAAAATCATTAGAGACTTTATGTTTTTTTGTTAAGGTTTTTGAATTTGGACCAGTATGTCCAACATGATTACATTTAACACAATAAATAGGGGCATTCTTATAAATGATATCAATTCACTGACCATTGTTGCATCAAATTGAATCCAGAGTTTCTTGTTGACATGTTTTGATTCATCAAACTCTATCCAAGCTTGAGAATAGTTGTGTTTGGCTTTGTTTTGTTAGGATAAACAGATGTGAAGTGGGTTTCCTAAGGCTTTGCTATATGGTTGATGATGTCTTTGTTATAAACATAGGTAGGCCATTTTGGGAATATTACCCACACAAGGGTAACATGACATTGTTTTTTGTTATTAAAATTAGGCTTCAATTTTATTAACATCATGGGATATTGGTAAAAATACCAAATATCCCTCTTCCAAAGGGTTTTTAAATCTTCAATTAATGCAATTATAATATTAATATAGATTAACAATACCTTTGAGTTTAAGTTTATGAAGAAACCTTTTTTTTTTGCATCTAAAGAGGTCTACATACATCAAATTTTACAATTAATGTGTATACAAAGGAATTGAAAATGAGGGATTTATCATTTTCTGTAAAACTTACAGACATGAAGCACTCCTTAATTCTATATGTTACTTCCTCATGAATGACTTCTTGATGGTAGTTTTTGGTTGAACTGCATCCTAGTATGACATCTTAGGAACGTGAAATTGACAATAAATAAAATTTACACTGCGAAGTCTTGTTGTTGAGCGGAGGGAAATGTAAGGCAAATTATGGGTTTGTATTTTCCTTATTTACCTTTTGATCTTGAGTCCCGGTATGGTCTTGTGAGATTTGTTGATTTTTATTTGTCATGGAGTTCTATTGTTTCTCTGGGTTGACCATTCTTAGGAAATTAATCTGCTTGAACGTCAAGAGGGTTGACGAAAGGGGAACACCCTAAACTAAACCCTTTATTCCTTCAAGATAAGAGTAAAGATTGAAATGTCGATCTCCATTTTTTATCAGAAAACCATAAATGTAGAACAATAAACCATCTTCTTCAGTCATAATGCGATATTTGAACCTTAAAAATTAGATGATGTGATAGATTCGGCTTTAAGACTCTCGGAGAAGAAGATGAACGGGGATATAACAAATTATTGCCGGAAACACTCACATAAAAGAAAAGAAAGACTTCATATTACCCTTATTTATATCGATATTTGATTATTTTTTTAAAAGTAACAATTTTATGATTATGTTAATTAAATTTATTTTTTATTTTAATTTTAAATATTATTTGTAATATTATTTTTGATTTTTTTAATATCTTTTAGAAACTGTATACCTCCTCGAAATTTGGCTAAAGTATCAATGTTAATTTTTAGGTATCATATGGAAAGTAATAGAGGGTAGTAGAAAGTTTTATCTTTTTCTATGACACACCATACACCTAATAAACCACACAAGTCTCCATCAATAGATATCCGTTAATTTTGCAAATTAGTGTTAGGAAATCGGTACTTTGATAAACTCTTTAGCTTCTACTTAAAATCTCATTAACAATTCTTCTAACCTTTTCCCATAAACTCTACTCCATATAATTTAGCATCTGACTTAAACTAAAACCAGAGATAGAGAGAGAAATTTATATGTTCAAATCTGCCCTTAACAATTAATATTCAACATCTTCTTCATAAGAAACCTCCATCGTATTTTATGTTTGTGCTCATATCCGATCCATGTTTTCTCTCAATTTAGTCAATTTGTATGTTTGGTGTAAAAAATGTTTGGGATTGGCTTACTATCGCAAAAAGAGTTGTTCAGAGAAGCTGCAAGGATAGTTTCTCATAAGCCTCTACAAGTTGTCTAGAATTTTTCTTATGGTCCCTCGCCACATACGAAGAAACAATCACAATCTATTGACCTCAAATCTTCTTCTAACAACCATTGTTCTTTAACCCTCACAATGTACTCTAAACAATATCCTCGAAAATATTAATTCCTTGTCATGGGTGAATCCGAAGAGCTCAACAACCTTGAATCGAGAGCAACTAACATAAATTTAAATAGTCGATGATACTCGAACACCCAAATCCCAGGACAAAAACTCAAAAAATAGATCCAAGGCAAAGATGAAGAAAATAAAAGAATTGTTACATTCGATAAGGAAGAATAAAAGACAAGGAGAAAAGTGTGAAGAAGAAACATGACAGGAGAAAATAGCAAAGGAAAAGTGTGATAGGAGGAAAATACATAGAGAAAACCGTGTGAGGACTAAATTGTACAAACTATATAAAAAGATAGCCAGAATAGGAAGAAAGTAAAATGTAAGGACTAAAAGATGTAATTAACCAAAGTTAAAGCGTGCGGGGTCCGCAATTGTACTATAAAAGTACCACACACGCTTCACAAATCCCGAGATGAATAATATGAGACTTTCTCTCTCTACTTAACCTAATAACCCTTACTTTCTCTCTCTAAAATTGACACTAAGAGATTTCTGTATCGCCGAATAGTCACTAAGTAATCCTCGTATCGCATAATCACCCCTGGACCATCTTAAAACTTTTCAGTGGCGCCGTCTGTGGGAAACGAAAATCGCTCTGACGACAATCGCTTCCTGGAAATAATTCCTATTCCGAGGAGAACCATGGAGTGCCAAGGGGACGACTTGGTTAACCATTGCGAGCAGAACCTGGTGGGAGATGACTACCGGAACGATATGGAGTACGAGGGACTAGGGGGCCAGCGAGTCGGAAATACTATTGACGACTCAGATCTGTTGGCTCAGAGAAATGAGTTGCTGCTAGAAATCGAAAGGTTGAAAGCAGAAAAGAACCTCGTACAAGAGAATCTTCGATCCGAGATAAGGAGGGAGCCGGTTAGCGAAAAGGAAGATCACAAAACTGAACTTCGTCCCAAGAAAAGGGACGACCAATACCGGGGAGGCGAGCGGCAATCGCCGAGGAGAAGAGAGAGGCGACATGTGGATTCAGCTTACCTGACTGACTACTCTCGATATAGCTCCTCGGATTTATCCCCGCGAAAATACCACAGAAAGAAAAAGTATGATCGCAGACACACCGATTTCCGAAGAGGGAGAAGTTCTGAGAGGAAATCTCCGAGGGAGAAGGGTCACTACGCTCGAGATGGCGAACGATATTATGAACAGGCGAAGTATGCTGAAAGGAAAGAGGATATGGGACCTCAAACTTCGGAATGGCAGAACCAGTATACTGTGCCATCCGAGGAGGGTTTGTACTTTCCAAATAATGACAACCTAAGATTCGGAGTTTATCGTGCGGGTCACAATTGGAGAGCTTCCCCCCTGTCCCCGGACATTTTGGTGGGAAATTTTCCGAAGCACTTTGATATTTCGAAGCTAGAGAAATTCGATGGGACACAGGATCCGGATAATCACATTGAGCAATTTAAGAATTTTATGATCAATTTTTACGACGATGATAAGCTGCTATGCAGAGCATTTTCTCAGACTTTCAAGGGAGTAGCATCTAAGTGGTACAACAGGCTACCTCAGGGCTCGATAAAGAATTTTGATATGTTTTGGAACATCTTCAGACAACACTTCATGAGGAGCAAGAAGTTCAGAGCTAACAGAGACACGATCATCTATTGCCGACAAAAGGTGGGGGAGAGCCTCAAAAATTACACTAATCATTTTGTTAAAACGAAAACAGATATGCAATATTGCAAGGATTCAGTGGCGCTTGCAGCTTTCAGGATGGGCCTGCTCCCCGGGTTGTTGAAGGATACGGTGGCGGAAAGTCAGGCGATGACTTTTGGAGCATTGCTAGATCAGGTTGAGAAGAGGATCCTGGTGGAAGAGACCCAGGCCTCGGAGAAAGGGTCGGGGGATCAGTTGGACCATAATCAATTTCAAAGGACTAAGTCGAGCAACCACGGCCCTCGTTCGAATGTTCAGACTAAAAGTAAGGGTCAATATCCTCCGAGGTAGAAGTCGAACCCGCAGTACTATGGCAACCAGCAAAACTACAATCAAGGAGCGAGACTCATGTCAAACAAATGGGTTCGACCCGACTATTTCACGGAGTTGACAGAAAATGTTGCTGCAATATTCGATAAGGCAAAATCTACGGTCCCGTTCCGGAAGCCTTTTCCCATACAGACTCCGAGGGAAAGCAGAAGCGTCAATAAATATTGTAAATATCATGAGGATATTGGGCACGACACCAAGGATTGTATAGCTTTGAAAAAAGAGGTGCAAGCCCTGATTGAGAATGGAATGTTGTTGGAGTTCGTCAAAAAACACTGCCAGAAAAATGTCGTGGTGAAAGCTGTCGCAAAGAACACTGACACAGCCATGGTGATTTCCGAAGAGGTCGACGATTTTGACATCGAGCAAGAGTATTTAGATCCCAAGGTGGGGAGGAACAATGTAAACTTGGTGGAAGAAGAAATTCCGAAGGGGAGAGTTGACAGCCTTTGTGCGTTCTTCGATTCTTTGGCGATTTTTGGGGGAGACACTATTGCGGGAAATTCCAACAGCTCCCGAAAAAGGCACATGGTCAACCTGACCACCCAGATTGAAGCGGGAGTGTCAGCACAAATGCACCGATCGCCTTCCCCCATTATTTGTTTCGACGATGATGATATGCGAAATGTTGCAGACCCTCATGAGGATGCGGTAGTGATTGCGGCAGGCATCGCTGGTTATCAAATTCAGAAGATACTCATCGACACAGGGAGCTCCGCGAATATATTGTTTATGAGTACTTACCGACGAATCTCTGACCCGCCTGTTATCCGAAGATCCGACAAAACTATAGTGGGCTTTACTGGCGCTATAGCAGTGGTGGTTGGAGAGTTTCAGTATGTGGTCGAGTTGGGCCGTGGACCATTCAAGAAAGAGGTGGAGGTACTTTTTATTGTTGTTGACGCATCGACATCGTATAATGCCATCCTGGGTCGCTCTTGTTTATCCCGGATGCATGGCGTAATCTCCACAGTACATCAATGCTTAAAATACGTGGTTGGAAACAATATTGGGATAATCCGAAGTAGCCAGAAGATGGCACGTAAATGTTACCGGATAGCCCTGTCCTCCAAGGGGATTCAGGGGGAAACTTCAGACCAAGCATAGCAATTAAAGGGGCCACCCCCCGAAATCATCCCCGTGATGATCCGAGGGAGGCCCCCGGATTTCAGGTCCCAGAAGAAGATTCTGCGACACACGAATTTGCGAGTGGCAAAGTTCTGAAGATTAGAGTCCACCTCTCTCCAGAATTTAAGGAAAAAATAATTTCTTTTTTATCTGATAAACTTGATATGTTTGCTTGGTGTGCACAGGATGTCACTGGAGTGCCGTCGAAAATCATGTGTCATAAACTCGCGATACGACTAGATGTCTGACCCATAGTCCAGAAAAGAAGACCTGTCTTCCTGGAAAAGGCCTCGGCAATTTTGTTGGAGGTCGAGGAGGCTGCTAAGCATAAGCCATATTCGCGAGTCGCATTATCCCATATGGGCGTCGAATCTAGTGTTAGTACGAAAGAAAAATGGCAAGTGGAGAATGTGTGTTGACTTCACGGATTTAAACAGAGCTTGTTCTAAGGATCCGTTTCCTGTGCCTCGCATCGATCAATTAGTGGATTCGACCTCCGGAAATCGACTGTTGTCATTTATGGACGCTTACTCAGGATACAACCAAATCCGACTGGCCGCTAACGATGAGGAAAGCACTTCTTTTATCACCAGGCGAGGTTTATACTGCTATAGGGTCATGTCATTCGGATTAAAAAATGCGGGGGAAACCTATCAGCGCCTGGTCAATAAAACCTTTGAGGGGAAGATTGGGCGGAACATGGAAGCCTATAACGACGATATGCTGGTCAAAAGTGCGCGGGACAAAGACCATTTCGCCGACCTAGCAGAGACATTTCGAAATTTAAGCAGAGTCAATTTAAAACTCAATCCGGAGAAGTGCATTTTTGGGGTGAGGTCAGGAAAATTTCTTGGTTACATGATCGGCAAAAAAGGCATCGAGGCAGACCCCGAACAGCTAAAAGCTCTGATCACGATGACCCCCCCCCCCCCCCCCAAAATATTAAGGAAGTACAAGTTCTGACAGGGAGATTGACCGCTCTGAATAGATTCATTTCTAGGTCTTCCGATAAATGTGCTCCATTTTTCAAAGTGTCGCGGAATACGAAACAGTTTTGTTGGACCAAGGAATGTTCGACCGCTTTTCGTCAAATCCAAGAGTATTTGACGTCTCCGGAAGTCGTATCTAAACCATTGGTAGGAGAGACATTAATTATCTATGTAGCAGTATCAGGATGTGCGGTCAGTGTCGTTCTCCTCCGCGAAGATGACTCTCTCCTGAAGCCTATCTATTATGTCAGTAAGAGTTTGCTGGATGCGGAGAATCGATATCTCACGTTGGAGAAGGTAGCTTTAGCTTTGGTAACGGCAACTTGAAAGATGAGACCTTACTTCCAGGCCCACCCAATCATTGTTCGGACGACTTGTCCTCTGAAGAGTTTATTACAAAGGCCTGACATCTCTGGCAGGATGACTAAATGGTCAGTAGAGCTGGGAGACTTCGACATAACATTTGAGCCTCGAACGGCGATAAAAGCACAAGATTTAGCCGATTTCCTAGTCGAGTTCCATTCGGGTAGAGAGGAACAAGAAGTGCACGACTTGGTTGACGAAGAGGAATGGGTGATACGGACGGATGGGGGGTCGAACACTTCAGGAAGTGGGGCAGGTGTCCAATTTATTTCCCCGAAAGGGGTATCTATGTTCCAAGCCATTCGTTTCGGTTTTAAGACTACTAATAATGAAGCTAAGTATGACGCTGTTCTAGCAGGCTTGCGTTTGGCTCAGATATGTGAGGCTCGAAAGATTAAACTGATCAGTGACTCACAGTTGGTGATAAATCAAGCTTCGGGAGAGTCCGAGGCCAGGAAAGATACGCTGATACAGTAATTGAAGATATTGAAAGATTTGGCATCTGAATTTGATGAAGTCAAGTACGAGCATGTTCGAAGAGAGTTAAATGTTGTCCCAGATTCTCTTGCCTCCGCTTCACGGACGGAAGGTTACCCGTGGGTTTTGGTTCAGGAGTGCCCTTCGATCTCGATTGACGAGGAGCATACAATGAACATCTCGGAGGAAAGCAACGTGATTACGCACGATTGGAGGACGGTCATCATCGATTTTCTGGCCCATGACACTTTACCTGTCGAAAAGTATGAAGCCAGGAAAGTTAGATTCAAGTCTCATGGCTATATTCTGTTGGGAGGAGTGCTGTATAAAATATCTCTGAGTCGACCATTATTGAGGTGTCTCAGTGGGCCCGAGTCGCAAATTATCCTGTCTGAATTGCACGATGGTGAAGAATCTGCCCAGTGTGGGTACAAGGCATTAATTCGAAGAGTATTTCTGGCTGACTATTACTAGCCTACTATCGCGGCCGACGCAAAAGATTTAGTCAAACGATGTGACACATGTCAACGCTACGCTAATGTGATTCACAAACCTGGGGTGTTACTGGAAAGCATTTCAGAGGCAGTCCCGTTTGACAGATGGGGCATTGATCTAGTCGGGCCCCTACCAATGGCGTATGGGGGCAGACAGACTATAATCGTGGCAGTTGATTATTTTTCTAAGTGGGTAGAGGCTGAGCCGCTCGCAGGGATAAAGGCCAAAGATGTGATCAAGTTTGTCATATCTAACATTTGTTGTCGTTTTGGTGTACCATTGCAGATCACCACGGACAATGGACCTCAGTTTGATAACAAGGAGTTCCAGAGCTTCTGTGTATCGAGGGGCATACGACAATGTTTTTCAGCACCACTTCACCCTCAGGCTAATGGCCAAGTGGAAGTGACTAATCGCACGATTCTCGACGGTTTGAAGAAGAACTTGGAAGGAAAAGCGGGGAAATGGCCCGACTATTTACAGGAAGTGTTGTGGGCGTACCGAACGACTCCACGAACGGCCACTGCTGTGTCCCCATTTGCCTTAGTCTATGGAATGGATGCCGTTGTCCCTTCAGAGATTCTTTTTCCCTCACATCGTGTAGCAACATATGTCTCCGACACAAATGACCAGAGTAGAGCACTGGCTTTAGACTTGGTTGAAGAAAAGAGACAACAAGCACAGTTGACATCCCTCCATTATCAAACTCTCATGAGGAGTCGATACGCGTCTAAGTTAAATCACAAAGATTTTAAGGTGGGAGACAAGGGCTTACGTAAAGTTTTCTTGCACACTAAAGACAAGAGTTTGGGGAAGTTGGGACCGAATTGGGAAGGCCCCTATGAGGTCACAGAAAAGATAAAACGAGGCACATATCATTTAAAAGATAAGGAAGGGTGATACCTCCGTCTCCCTTGGAATATTGAGCACTTAAAATTGTATCTTGATTAAAAGAGCTAGCTGAAATTGTATTTCTTTTCCTCTTCTTTGTATCCCCAGAACAAAATTTGGCGAGGGCACACTCTTTCCTACCCTGTTAGGCACAGGAAGGTTTTAATGAGGTGTTTCGATGAGCTACTTAAATACAAAGAGTTCTTTGCCTTAACTATTTTTTGGGTCACAGTAACATGTGCCTCGAATTGTTGTCCCTTCAAACTATTTTTTAGGTCACAGTAACATGTGCCTCGAATTGTTGTCCCTTAGAACTATTTTTTGGGTCACAGTAACATGTGCCTCGAATTTTGAGACCATCGAACTATTTTTTGGGTCACAATAACATGTGCCTCGAAATCGTTGTCCCTTCGAGTGTGAGAGGGGGGGGGGGGGAAATATACTCCAAGAGTTGCAGAAGAATACCGTAAACGGAAGTCTACAGGAACAAAAAAGATTGACTGCCCATTTCAGCTTCTCGGGTTAATGGTTGAACCAGAGCAATGGAAGTTAGAAGTGAAATGTTGTATTCATAACCATGAGACTTCATTACATCTAGATGGTCATTCTTTTGCTGGCCGTTTGAATGATGAAGAGATGGAATATGTTGAACGAGCGACCTACATTGGTACTAACCCCAGAGATATACTGAATGGTGTTAAGAAGTTGAACGAAGATAATGTTTCTACCATGCGGACGATCTACAATGCACGACAGAAGAGCAGGGTTTTAAAAAAGGCAGGTAGGTCACAACTCCAGTTCTTGTTGGGGGAGCTTAAGTCGCATAATTATTATGAATGGCATAAATCTGGTGAAGACGATGGACAAATCATTACAGATTTGTTTTTTGCCCATCTAGTAAGTGTTGACCTTTTGCGGACATTTCCAACAGTTTTGATTATGGATAGTATATATAAAGTCATACGATATGGTATGCCATTGTTCGAGATAGTGGGTGTGACGTGTACCGGATTGACTTTCTGTGCGGTATCTGCCTTCATGTCCGGTGAGAAGTTAAACAACTTCAAATGGGTGTTAGAGTGTTTGAAGTCTTTGATTTCCGTTCACGGAATTGAAGAACCTCAGGTCATCCTAACCGACAGAGATTTAGCGTTGATGAACGCAATAGAAGTTGTATTCCCAGAGACAACGCATATGTTATGTCGATGGCACAAAGCACAGAATGTTCAGGGGCAAACAAGAAAATACTTCCTCGAGAAAAGTGATCATACGAAATTTGTTTCTGCTTGGAAGAAGATTGTGTATGCAGTATCAGAGATTGAATTCGATCACACCCGACGGGACATGTTATTGAAGTACAAAGATTACCCTCTTGCAATTGAATACACTGAAAAATCGTGGCTCGATAAATACATGGACAAATTCGTTGTTTGGAAGACAAACAATAACTTGCATTTGGGACATTGTGTGACTAACCGCGTCGAGAGTGCTCATTTTAACCTAAAGCGTTACATACGTACAAGCAAATTAAAATTTGAGTTATTTTTGGGGAGGGTTCATTCGCTTGTTGATATCCAACATGTTTCCATTAGGTCCTCGTTCGAGAAGAGTCGTTACATAGCATTGCATAAGTTCGCGGATAAACTTTTTGATGAAATTCGAGGCAAGGTTTCCCATATGGCGTTAGAACTATTTTTTGAAGAAGTGGAGAAGGCCGAAGATAGCAATATGGTCGCTATTCAAGATGGGTCTAATGTTAAAGACAATGGCATCTGTATGTGCGCTATAAAATCTACCCATGGTATACCTTGCTATCACCAGGTCCGCAAGTGGCGTAAAGACGGAATTTCTGCCTCTCTAGATGCTTTTCACATCCACTGGACAAGGTTAGAAATAATGCATCGTTCATTCCGTACGACCATGGAAATTCTCAAAGATGATCTGCTAAAGCTAGTAACCGATGTTATGGAGACAAAAGATGAAAGCCGTATAAAACACATTTACAAGAAATGGTTTGAAGTTGTTTATCCTGAAACATCGTCATTACTAGAGCCATTGGAGAAGCAGAAACACTGAGGTCGCCCAAAAGTGAAAAGAAAGTTAGTCGTCGATATATCATCCACTAAATGGGACCAATGCTTCTGGGAACACAAGCTAGATGAGGATAAGGCTAGTCATGACTCATTCATGAACTCTTTAAAGCCACCAAAAGTTAAAAAGGGTAAAGCAGCTGCTAGTGCAAATACGATTCGGGCAGATGTGCCTAAAGTACCTCGTACCCGTAGTTCTTCCATTGCCTCGCGCGCTAGCAACATCGTACAACCATCCATTGATCGAGTCACAGAACTAATACATGACCCAAAAGGTTTTTTGCGTTATTTTCCGATTCACTTCAACCCTTTTATATCGGGTATAAATGATGTTAATGGAGATGGTCATTGTGGATATAGAGCAGTTTCATTTGGGTTGTATGGTCATGAAGAAGGTTGGCGAGGTGTTCGGAAGGAAATATATGATGAACTCATGGAAAACTACGACACATAGAGCAAGATTTATAACGGTAAAGAGGATTACCTGAAGGTTGTAGAAAGTATAAACTATTACGAGACACCAGCATCACCCAAATATTGGATGACAATGCCTGAAATAAGGATTGCGATTGCAACCAAGTTCGAATGCATTGTTCATTTTGTGTCACACGTGGGGTCTCACAACTGTAGTCATACTTTTTTACCTCTGCGCGGTAAACCTCCCATTATGGCCCAAAGACGTGAGATTGGGTTTGGATTCGTTGATACTAACCACTTTATCAATGTAAGTCATTCGATATATGGTTATGTTTTTTCTTACAACTATATTACTCAATTATTGGTTCTAATTTAAGTAGTATTAAAAAGCTATCAATCAACCCCCTTTGCCCTTGCGCACGCATACATCCTACGTGGAAGAAGTTGAAGAGTGAAGAGGCTACACATTGGGAGCTACCAATAGTTGGTCGCTGCAAGAAATACGTGGAAATCGAAGGGAGAAAGCCAGTTTGTTCATTCCCAGAAGTAACTAATCTTGATGAATTTGTTTAGTTGGTTTATGTATTTTGGTCGGATTTATGTTCATGTTTCGAACTCATTTATGTCTTTTGGTCGCTTTATGTCTTTTGGACAGATTTATGTTGTTTAGAACTTTGTTTATTTTACTACAACGTTTTGGTGCTTCATTTATTTTACCGTAATTCATGAAATTTACCAACTTATAACGATACGCAAATAATCATTTCATAACTTAATATCAAACGTCACAAACAAGCAATAACTATGTTTCTTCGTACATGAAATACATCATACACAAAACTTCATCAAAGAACTCATCGGTATTATCGTCCGGCCGTTTGAAATTCACAGCTTTAACAACCTTGAGCAGATGAGCATCATCAAACACACTCCAACCCATTAAGAAAGACTTCAACTATGTTTGAAGGAGAGTTTTGTGTGTTTGGTGTTGTAAGATAGACTTCCTTATATAGAAAAATGAAAGGTTACTTTGGCGGGAATTTAAGAGCACGAAAAAAATAACGCGGGAAAAAAAACCGGGAAAAAATTCCAACGTTCAATTGCGCACCATAGGTACTGTCTACTATGTACCTATGGTACACAGTGTACTGTACTGCCTCCTTCTGATCTGCAAGGAGAGTACGAACAACCGATTTGGGGCGGATATTTTGCCCAACAATCCGCTTCGGTAGCCACTTCACAATCCTAGGCTGCCTCGCTACGTGGTCCGCATTCTCTGAGGCTCTAAACGCGGGGAAGTGGTCATAAATCCAACAATCAAGCATAGCTACAAATCCATAAAGGTTATGCTTCGATGCTTTCGAAGCATCACCCAAACAATGGAAAAGGAATGACAATGCACTCGCACCCCATGCGATGTCCCACAACCCAGAATCCATATTCGCCAACCCGCAAAAATAGTGCAACCAAATAAGAACATAAGGTATGCTCGTGATACCTGACGAATAGTCTCAGCATCAGTCTCCTCAACGTAGCGACCCCTGGTAAAAGTCTCCCGCAACCACTTGATCTTGAAGCCAACGCCTCTGATAGACTTTATCTCTGCGCGGACCTCATCCACTGTCAGACCTAACATACTAGCATAGTAGCTGTATGCCTCATCACGTGGAGCCGTGACTACATCAAGGGTCCGACCAACTACAGGGAGACCTGTAATGCAGCTGACATCGTCGAGGGTAATCGTCATCTCCCCGGATGAGAAATGGAACGTGTTGGTCTCTTGATACCAACGCTCAACAAAAACCTCATCAAGCACGGAGTGTGTGAAGTGCTGAGGCAGGTGGGCTATAAGAGGACCAAAAGGAGTGCGCACCAAATGTCGCTGCACCTCTAGCTGTGCACTGAGGTCCCACATACGAAGCACATTATAATGTCCTTGTATGCCTAGTGTAGTGCGACCCTATAAATAAAAAACTAAGTCAGAACATAATAATAGTAAAACATTAGACTAGACGTTTAATAGTTTGTTACTTACCTGTCCTATGAAGACGTGGTACGCCTCATGCTCCTTGCAGTCAGGAAACAGAGGTATATTGTTACATTTGAGAAATGCAAACGTCTTCCGCTGCTCCTTAGTGTGGATCGCATCGATATGCTCCTCATCGATGGTGTCCTGGTCAGGGTCCCATTGGCATCCACCCTGTCACTAACAGGTGGTGGATGTGTACTAGTATGCGCAGGGGACAGACCTATGCGAGCAGGAGAGGGAGGTGGTGGATCACTAGCACTGGTAGGTGGTGATCGACGTGATGACGACGTCTCTCGTCGTGAGGAGCCTCCGCCTCTGGTACCATCTACCGCAATCTTTGTGGCTTTTTCCTTCCTCTTCCCATGGTTGATTCGACGCAAAGACCAATCACTCCTTATCCTTTCCTCCTCCTCCCTAAGACGAATAGTCTCGGGGTCCTCAAGTAAATCTCGCCCGCGCTTGGCATCGCGGACCCGCTCATCCTCAATGGCCCGTACAGTCTTAAGACTCTTCCCCGGGGGTGGCGCCCGTGACCCAGGGGGATACGCCTTAGATCGAGGAAGATGTCGCTCCTCAACCGCGTCTGACCTACAAAAATACAAAACAAATCACGAAATTAATAACAGTAACATATGATGTAACACCCACAAAATTAAAAACATCAACACTCTAATTCGCAACCGAGCTAACTTTAGAAAGTAATTTCTTATAAATTTCAAGTTTTTTTTTAAAAAAATGCAGAAGTAAAACCTTTGAAACACAAATTGGGCATTTTTTTTTAAAAACAGCGCACCATAGGTACGCAGCAAACCGTACCGAGTGGCACGGGCACCTAGTGCCGAGCGACACAGGTGCCTGTGCCGCTCGGCACACCTCCTCGCACCGATGGTGCTGCCCAAGGTGCACCACCGGTGCACTATGCCGACCATTTTCCAGCTGGCAACTTGGCTGGAAAACGTCCACTAAACCCTACAAAGTTTGCTAATTGGAGCCCTAATTCTAACCTAAATCCTAAATTCAACCCTAAATCTAACGTAAATCTAAAATTCATACCTAAAACTAACAAAATTAACAAACAAATTTAGGTTAGGGAACTTACGTAGGTGGTGGTGGGGGGTTTTTGTTCTTGACCATGATAAATGAGGAGGAGGGGGAGTGGTGGTGGTTGTGGCTCGTCGGAAAAATTGAGAGATAAGTGAGAGCGTTTGAGTTAGAGTGTTTAGAGAGAAGTGAAAGAAGTGAGTGAAGTGATAGAAAGTGTAGGGAAAAATGTTGTGGATGAAGTTAGTAAAAAAAATTGGCTTATATACCTAGAAAAGGGTATTTTTGGAAACAAATGAGTATACTTAGATCACCTTTGGGTATACTCAAAATTGGGTATACTTAAACCTAAATTTGGTATATATAGCTTGACCCTAAGTTAAATCTACAATTTTTTGTAGGTTTTTATGATGAGGTAAAATTGATTTCATATTTTTTTATTCAATTTTTTTTAATATTCAAAATAGAAGATGGATCTAATTCAAAGCAATTCGATTTATTTTTTGGATATAAAACCTTGTTTTTATCTCCATGTTCTTAGACTTTTTTATCATTCGATTCATGTTTCATCATAAAAAAATGTTGGCTGAAACTTTGTTTGCAATTTTGTAACATTTTTTATGTAAGATATTAATTTTGAAATTTTGTTTGCATAAATATATATTTTAGAAACCTATTTTGAATGAGTGAAACTTTTTTAGTGAGTTAATTATTCGATTTTATGCTTTAAAAATTATCTTGTGTCATTTTTCTGTTTTTATTTTTATATATTTCAAAAAAGATTTTGTTTTTTCGAAATGCTAAGAATAAATTTGTTCCATTGTTATAAACATTACTTTTCTTTTCTTAATAAGCATGTTAGAATCAATATTTCTATCAACATTTAGTTCATCTAAAAATATGTAACTCATGCTAAAATCTGAAAAGGAATGTCATGATTATTCATAGAAAAGTTTATTATAAATTTTAATATTATCAAATGGAATTGAAAGTTGGTTACAATAGCTTTTAAACTTAAAGAACTTTTCACAAACAAGGACAAACCCTCCTATTTTCTCATCCAAGCCAGCAACCAAGCTCATCTACGATAGTTAACAGAAACAAAAATCCAAAAAATTATCATTTAATTTTTCTTTTCTAAATCTTATATAGAAATAACATTTAGATTTAAGAATTTGAAATTTTGCCGAATATATACAAATAAATGTTTTAGATTTCAAACTTTAGGATTTTAAATTTTAAATTTTGAACTTTACTTATAAAGTTTGACTCTAAAATTTTAAGTGATTAATCAATATTATGTTTCTATTATTTCAAATGGTTAAAGTCAAATATTATTTTGACCATCAATATATTGAATTAATATTCAATCATGTCTTTTTATATTTTATATTTTAAAAGTATTTTTTTTTACTATTTTGGTGAATATTATATTTTTTTATAGATTTTTTTTGCGTTGTTTTTAGAACTCCATTTTCTTTTAAATTTTAATTGAAAGTAAATCGAAAATTTGTGGTAGGTTTTTCCGATTTTGGTGAAATTTCATATTTTTTTATTCAAAATTATGAGGTCTTTCTTTTAGATTTAAAATAGACAATAGATTCAATTCGATGTAATTTGATGTTGGTTGAACATCGATTATAAAGATATACCAAAATACTACAAGAGATGTTTCCATCTGGGTCATAATCAAGAAACATATAAGAAAGACAATGTCAAAACTCAACCTAATAAAGAATTGAACAAAGTTACGACTGAAGCAAGGTAGGACCTTTCTTTCAGAAGGTCAACGTGAAGTATCTGCTGGCCATGCAGAACATCAACTACGTTTATACTCACGCCGTTGAGTTGGGCTGAATCCGAACTAAGTGGGGGATCCCAAAATCAGTGAATGTGAGAATACCAGTCACACTGGAGACTCCGATGGACTGAAAAACTCAGTTCCTATTGATTAGTGGGACATGGGAGAATGGGAGAAAGATCAAGGCTAAGGTTAACCCTAGCATCCTTACTAGCAGGTGGAAGAGCACAAGTAAGTATTCAGTTTTGTTTTTCATTTTATCTTTCCTATTTTCACAAACATTTCACTCCTGAATCACCCAGTTTCCCTTGTCAGTATTGCCGAAGGAGTTCATCGGTTATCTGGAGGAGGGGCAGACCACATGTGCCAAACTGAATGCATGGGCTGCTGAACATTGGAGGAATGCCACTTATGGAATACCACGGGCCGGAGAGACGTCACCTGGGAGGAATTGACCACACTATGTCCCCCAACTGTCATTCTTAAGCGAATAGAGGAAAAAGATGGCAAACTGGCCTTGCCCTCCAGAGCCAAATCCCCTAGAAAAATGAAAGGAAAGGGCAAGAAAAAGAATGTTGTAGCAGAGGTAGTTCGGGTTGCTGCAGAAGAGACTTGTCTGGATGAGCAAGGAGGGGAGAACCAAGGAGGGATTGATGCATCCTTGCTCCACGTGGTTGAAGATGAAACCTTTAAGAAGGAAAGTGAATCGCAAAATCCAACAAGGCCTCCGAAGAAGGACTGAAAACAAGGAGCGAGTAGTGATGAAAGGGTTACCAAGAAGAAGAAGGTCACCTTAGGGGGAGAAATAAGTTTTCGCCCTTCGGAGCTTCCTCCTCCACCAGCTCATGTTGACCCTACTTTTCGAGAGAAAATTCCAACAAACTTGCAATTCGGAGAAGGCACCGGAGATGAGATTGATGAAGTAGATATCAGTGCCTTTCAAGACATTGGTCTTTGAGAAGGATTACTTCGCCGGCCCCTACCGTCCTTCAAGTTCTTCTAATATGGTGACTTAAAATGGCAAGTCTTATCATTCTCCGGGGAGAATGATGTGGTGGCGCATTCTCTTCTGGGCCATATTGAGCCAGTACTCAACTTGGAAAGGTAAGTAAAAAATCAGTTTGCCCTCATCAACACCCTCAACACAGACAATGAGACTTTGTCAACTAATCTCCTCAATGCCAACCAGAGCATTGAGGTAGTGAAGAAGGAGCTTGAGGAGTTGAAGAAGGATAAGGAAGATCTGTCAACCAAGCTGGTCCTATCTGCTGTCTCAGAATTAGTTGTTTTCTGCTAAAACCTACACAAATTGGGATTTTCGAAAATATGTTTTTTTTAACACGGATTTTTAAATTACATTAATGTAAAACTAAAAAAACAAGATTAAATTATTTTGTTGGTTGATTGGGTGATTCTCCGGTGTTAAATATTTGGTTTGGCTGTCTTCCTCTTCCATGAGTAATCTTTAAAAATTTTGATTTTTTTGTTTTTGTTTTTCGGGTTTAATTTTAGAAGCTAAATCCTATACGTTGGATTTAATTTGACTTAATCATGTGTTTGTTGATATAAGGAATTCGTAATGGTTAATGACATCAAGTTATAAATTAGAAGGTAAAATGAAGATAAAATAGTAAAAACAAATGATATTTTATTTTATTTTGAAATATAAAAAAAATAAAAAAATATGATGGAAAAATATCTTCACCTATCTCTACATTATCATAATTTCCGAGTTTAATGCTGACCAAAACTTTCTGATGTATGTTTTGATTGTAAAAACTCTTTTTAAATTTAAGAGTTAATTGAAATGAATATATTCACTTGGCCTATTATTCTGTATGCCTTTAATAATAATAATAAATATTATATGATTAAAAAGGGAAATAAAATATTTGTGATTTGATAATTATTTTGATGGTAATTGTAAAAATGAAAAAAAAAGTATAAAAAACATATAGCAAAGGAAATAGTATATTATTTATTTACAACTAAAGTTTATTGCCTGGGTTTCTGTTAAACATAGCCTAGCCTAGGTGCATGTTCTGGGTAAAGCGGACAGGGTATTTTCCAGATTTATCAGCATGAAAGAGACCAAAATGTTGTTCAGTTATTGCACCAGGCTTCTGGTCCTCGTCGAACATGGCAAATAAATAAGTCTCAATAAATCCAGGTTTTTTTGGAGTTCCCTTGGCCACATGATCTATCAACCTAGTGTTATATGTTCGCGCATTTTGTAGCGTCGCACCAACACCACCAAAGGATGGCCAGCCAGACTCGGACACGACAACTCCCACGGAGTCGGCTCCCACTTTTTGCAAAGCATAATATAAAGAATCTAACATGGCATCAAAAAGATTATGGTACTGATATGGAGGGTCCTGTACAACAGGTGCGGAAGATGAAAATAAGGCATAGTCAAGAGAGACGTGCGCTGGGTCACCGATGTAGGCAAAATAAGGATACACATTGGCCAAAAGGGGCGAGCCGGTTTCCGCTAGGAATTGAACTATTGGTTTTATCACTGGAGCAGCAGCATCACTGAAGCTTCCGTTTGATGGAGGATAAGATGCTCCTAACAACGCAAGCGAAATAGCTGTTGACACTTTGATTGTTGAACCCACAGCCACAAGAGCGTTATGAATGTTTTGCATTGCAGGTAGGATAAACTTTGCTGCTGGGTCGGAGGGATCAATTTCATTCCCCACAGCGATGTATTTGAAACTAACTTGATTGTTGTTTAGGATGTGTACTCTGACCCAATCACCTGCAGCATTGGGGTCAGCCAGGGTTTGGAGGTCCCCGTTGGGGACGCCTACCATTAGGCCTATGTTGGATCCTTTTAGAGCTTCCAGTGTTGCTTGGTCAGGATCATAAATTCGCATTGTATGGATATTGTGAGACTTGTAGAACGCTATAACGTCATTGGGAGACGGCAAATTGTCTGCAACCCTTCCATAACATACACCAACACTTACGTTTTGACCACCTGCCAAACAATATTCATTGTAAATATTATAATCCCATCATGCAAATAAAAATGACACCCTAGAACATTACACATTTGCCTGCTAACCATATTATATATAACAAACCTGCTACTCTTAATTCACACACTAGGGCTACCAAAAGAAGCAAGATTACAGCCTTAGAAGGCTTGATGATTATTGAAGAAAAATAAGCCATCTAAGTGATTTCTCTTCCAAGAGATGAATTCAACTCATCACTATCAGGGTGATTTATAGAAAATCAAAACCTTTAGTTATTATCATTCTCTTTCTGTTCCTAACTGAATCTCTCAAATTGGTAATTGGAATATATATTTATTTTGGTGACAGAGAAAACAAGGAGTTATAATATTATAATATTATCCTGTAAATTAATGAGGTTTCCTTAAAAAAAAGGTTAAATTTTATTAAAAGATTAATACGTTTATAATCCAAAACAATATTATAAATAAGTATATCTATAACAAAAAAGAACTATCATTTACCTTCTTCCTTTTAAAATCTTATATATAAAACTAAGTTTCAGATTTAAAAGTTTAAAATTTAAAATTTTAACTCGACGGCCCAGATCCTTTAACTCTCAAATCTAATATATACTTTTTATTTTAGAGTTTAGAATTTTAAATTTTAAATCTTGAACTTTACGTACGAAATCCTACCTTGCTTACTAAATCTCAACTTTAAAATTTGGAGGAGTCATTAATGGATATTCTATTTCTACTATTTTAAATGAGTAAGGTCAATAATTTTGACCAATAAAGTATTGAATTAATATCTAATGACCTGCTTTATTTTTTGATACCTTAAAATATATTTTTACTATTTTGGCGAATAATGTTTTTCTATTCAATACATTGTTTTTTTGCGGTTTTTTATAATTCTCTATAATTCTGTTTTTTTAATTTGAATATTCAAGTTAAAACTTTTATTTAAGTTAAATCTACCATTTATTGTTGTAGGTTTTTATGATGAGGTAAAATTGATTTCATATTTTTTTATTCAATTAGACTAGTTAATATTCAAAATAGAAGATGGATCTAATTGGAAGTAATTCGATTTATTTTTTAGATGTAAACCCTTGTTTTTATCTCCATGTTCTTAGAGTTTTTTATCATTCGATTCATGTTTCATCATAAAAATTGTTGGCTGAAACTTTGTTTGCAATTTTGTAAATTTTTTGATGTCTGATATCAATTTTGAAATTTTGTTTGTATAAATATATATATATATATATATATTTATTCAGAAATCTATTTTGAACGAGAAATAGATTTAAGAACTTGATGAAACTATTTTTAGCGAGTTAATTATTCGATTTCATGCTTTAAAAATTATCTTGTGTTATTTTTCTGTTTTTATTTTTATATATTTCAAGAAAGATTTTGTTTAATAAATTTGTTCCATTGTTATAAACATTACGTTTCTTTTCTTAATAAGCATGTTAGAATAAGCATGTTAGAATGAATATTTCTATCAACATTTAGTTCATTTAAAAATATCTAACTCATGCTAAAATCTGAAAAGAAATGTCATGATTATTAATAGAAATTTTTATTATATATTTTAATATTATTATCAAATGGAATTGAAAGTTGGCTACAAAAGCTTTTAAACTTAAAGAACTTTTCACAAACAAGGACAAACCCTCCTATTTTTTCATCCAAGCTCATCAACAATAGTCAACAGAAACAAAAAACCAAAAAATTATCATTTAATTTTTCTTTTCTAAATCTCATATACAAATAACATTTAGATATAAGAATTTGAAATTTTGCCGAATCTTTAACTTTAAAATTTAATATATACAAATAAACGTTTTAGATTTCAAACTTTAGAATTTTAAATTTTAAATTTTGAACTTTACTTACAAAGCTTGACTCCAAAATTTTAAGTGATTAATCAATTTTATGTTTCTATTATTTCAAATGGTTAAAGTAAAATACCATCAAAATATTGAATTAATATTCAATGATATATTTTTATATTTTATATTTTAAAAGTATTTTTTTACTATTTTGGTGAATAATGTATTTTTTTCATAAACCTTTTTTTGCGTTGTTTTTAGGACTCCATTTTCTTTTAAATTTTAATTGAAAGTAAATTAAAAATTTGTGGTAGGTTTTTCCGATTTTGGTGAAATTTCATATTTTTTTATTCAAAATTATGAGGTCTTTCTTTTAGATTTAAAATAGACAATAGATTCAATTCGAAGTAATTTGATGTTGGTTGAACATCAATTATAAAGATATACCAAAATACTATAAGAGATGTTTCCATCTGGGTCATAATCAAGAAACATGTAAGAATGACAATGTCAAAACTCAACCTAATAAAGAATTAAACAAAGTTACGACCGAAGCTACGAAGGGTGATTCCCAAAGCAACAATATCTCTAAAGTCACGTAAATAAATCAACCTAAAGTTTACAAGCCAAAAGTCAAATATATTATGATTTTTCCGGATCAAATGATGGATGCTAAAATGCTTAATCATCATCAAGAAGAGAATCTGTCTACAGAAAGGGATAAAACAATTGTTACAGTCAATGATTCTATCCTAAATACAAATATCACATTCAGTTAGGTACTCATATTCAAGAAACAAATTCCCTTGATGTTGAGAAAATTATAAAAGCTATTAAAACCTTGGATTATGGCTACAATCTATATACTTCTCAAGACTATAAAAACATATTATGTGGCAATATAACTCCTAACCAAAATAATCTATGCAGTCTTTCTTTCTCACCTACACTTAGAACAAAAGAAACTGATAAAGAATTCCAACAACTATTTCTAAAAAGTGGCTAATCATAAGAGATTCCATCATTGTTTCAACAACTAATGAGCATATATAGGTTTCTCCAACATTATGTCTCAACAACTCTGAAGATTTCAATGATGTTATTATGGATTTCCATTAGAAGATGAAGGTCATACTGGCTCCAAATTCACTTGGTCGAACACCTCCAAATGGAAGCGATTAGACAAATCTCTCTATAACTCTGCTTGGTCTGGCTTCTTTAATGAAACTAAGGTTCTTCACATGATCAGACCGTGTTATGACCATGCTCCTCTATGTGCGACTATTGCTAAAGATTGATTAAAGTTTAAAAATATCTTCAAATATTTAAACATGTGGATATTGGATAATGATTTTTTTTAAGATGTATCATCCTTCCAAGTTCCAACACTCAACAACAACAATTACGACAATTGGAGTATCAAGATGAAAGCTCTGCTTGGAGCACATGATATGTGGGATGCCGTTGAAAAAGGTTTTGGCGAACCCGAAGATGAAGCAAATCTTGCTGAAGAGGAGAAAACAACGTTGAAGGATTTAAGAAAGAGAGACAAAAAAGCTCTCTTCCTCATCTATCAAGCAATAGATGATGATGGCTTCGAAAATATTTCAAGCGCGTCTTCCGCCAAGCAAGCGTGGGAGAAATTACAAATCTCTTACAAAGGAGCCGAAAAGGTGAAAAAGGTACGTCTCCAAACATTAAGAGGTGAATTTGAATCCTTACATATGAAAGCGTCCGAATCTATATCGGAATATTTCTCAAGAGTAGAAACCGTTTCTAATCAATTAAAAAGAAATGGTGAGAAGTTAGAAGATGTGAGAGTAATCGAAAAAATACTCCGCTCGTTAGATCCTAAATTTGAGCACATCGTCATGACGATTGAAGAAACTAAAGACTTGGAGAAAATGATGATTGAAGAACTCCAAGGCTCATTACAAGCCTATGAAGAAAAGCACAAGAAGAAGCAAGAAATCACTGAGCAACTCCTCAAAGTCGAACTCAAGGACATGCATGCAAATCAAAAAGATGATAGAAACCAACGTGGCCGAGGCAGAGATAGAGGCTGCGGACGAGGTGGTTATCATGGTCGTGGACGTGGCTGGAATTACAACAACAATAATTCCAACTACATCTACGAGAAACGAGAAAGCTCAATACGAGGTCGTGCAAGAAGAAATCTGAACTCGAGGTATGATAAATCTCAAATCAAATGCTATAAATGTCAAAGGTTTGGACATTATGCTTCCGAATGCAGAGGCCCTAACAATAGAGTTGAGGAGAGGGCCAACTATGTGGAGGAGAAGAAGGAGGAAAACTATATGTTACTAATAACATACAAAAACATTAATGAAGGTCAAGAGAACACTTGGTATCTTGACAGTGGTGCAAGCAACCACATGTGTGGGTAAAGAAGCATGTTCGTAGAGATCAATGAAGAAGTGAGTGGAAATGTCTCTTTTGGAGATGATAGCAAAATATCGGTGAAATGAAAAGGTAACATTCTTATTCGTGTAAAAGATGGTAGTCACCAAATAATCTCAAATGTCTATTACGTACCTAACATAAAAAACAACATCTTAAGCTTGGGACAACTACTAGAAAAGATCTATGATATTCATATGAAAAATTAGTCTTTTTCTAAGAGACGACAAAGGAGACTTAATTGCTAAAGTCCAAATGTCAGAGAATAGAATGTTTCTTTTGAATATTCAAAATGATGTTGCAAAGTGTCTTAAGGCCCGTTACAAAGATTCGTCATGGCTATGACATGTTCGATTTGGGCATCTAAACTTTACAAGCTTAGAGTTATTGTCCAAGAAGGAAATGGTGAGAGGGTTACCATGCATCAATCATACTGGCCAATTATGCGAAGGATGTTAACTTGGAAAGAAATTTAGAAAAATCTTTCCAAAGGAGTCGGAATCAAGAGCCAAGAAACCTCTCGAACTTATTCATACCGATGTGTGTGGTCCAATCAAGCCAATCTCTCTAGGTAAAAGTAACTATTTTCTTCTCTTCATTGATGATTTTTAAAGCAAAACTTGGGTATATTTCTTCAAAACAGAAATCCGAAGTCTTTGGAATATTTAAGAAGTTCAAAGCAGTTGTGGAAAAAGAAAGCGGAAATAAGACCAAAGCCATGAGATCTGACCGATGAGGGGAGTTCACATCCAATGAATTTCTAGATTTTTGTGAAGCACATGGAATTTGTCGTCGCTTGAAAGTTCCTAGATCACCTCAACAAAATGGTGTGGCAGAAAGGAAGAACAGAACAATCCTTGATATGGCGCGAAGCATGCTCAAAAGTAAGAAACTGCCTAAGGATTTTTGGGCGGAAGCAGTGGCATGTGCGGTGTACTTGTCCAACCGATCTCCAACAAGAAATGTTTGGGGAAAGACACCACAAGAAGAATGGAGTGGAAGAAAGCCCGGAATTTCCCACCTGAGAGTATTTGGAAGCGTAGCTCATGTCCATGTACCAGACAAACAACGAACCAAACTCGATGATAAAAGTAAGAGTTTTATCTTCATCGGTTACGACTCAAGTTCCAAAGGCTACAAGTTGTACAGCCCAAACAACAAGAAGGTTGTGATAAGCCGAGACGTGATAGTTGATGAAGAAGGCGAATGTGATTTTGGGTCTCATACAAATGAGTTTACATTTTTTCCCCCAAATTGAAGAAGATGAGCAGACAACAAATGAGCAATCAGTAGGTGTTGCAACCCCACATGCTTCACCGATATCATCTACTCATGGAGACTCACGACATTCATCATCGTCAAATAGTAGTCAAAATGAGAGAGCAGTGGAACGTATAAGAAGCCTTAGTGATCTTTATGAGGTAACCGAACTAATGGATAACATTACACTATTTTGTCTCTTTGCTGATTGTGAGCCAGTGACATTTCAAGAAGCTACACAAGAGAAACAATGGAGAGACGCGATGGATGAAGAAATTAGAGCCATCGAGAAGAATGATACATGGGAACTCACCTCACTTCCCAAATGGTGCAAGACAATATGCGTCAGATGGTTGTACAAAACTAAGAGAAATGCTAAGGGGGAGATTGAAAAACACAAAGCAAGGCTTGTTGCAAAACGCTATAGTCAAAAGGCGGGAATTGACTATGACGAGGTATTCGCCTCCGTTGTCCGATTAGAAACTATTAGACTAATAATTTCTTTGGCAGCTCAAAACAAGTGGAAGATACAACAAATGGATGTAAAGTCAGCATTTCTCAATGGCGTCCTTGAAGAAGAAGTCTACATTCAACAACCATTAGGCTATGAGATCAAAGGCCACGAAGATAAGGTGTTGAAGCTAAAGAAGGCTCTTTAAGGGCTAAAACAAGCACCAAGAGCATGGAACAGTAGAATCGACAAGTATTTCCAAGAGAACGGCTTCAACAAATGTCCGTACGAGCACGCTCTATACACCAAGATGAAAGATGGAGATATTTTGATCGTGTGTCTCTACGTGGACGATTTGATCTTCACCGGAAGCAACCCAAGTATGTTCAATAAATTCAAGGAAGTAATGACGAAGGAATTCGAGATGACAGACTTGGGGCTCATGGCGTACTACCTTGGCATTGAAGTTAAGAAACAAAAAGATGGAATTTTCATCTCACAAGAAAGCTATGCTAAAGACATCCTGAAGAAGTTTAAGATGGAGAACTGTAGCCCGATAAGCACACCCATAGAGTTTGGAGTCAAAATGTCCAAGCATGAAGAAGGCGAAAGTGTAGATCCGACATTATTCAAAAGTTTGGTAGGAAGTCTACGCTATTTAACTTGCACGAGACCAGATATTCTTCATGCAGTTGGATTGGTTAGCCGCTACATGGAATCTCCAACAACAACTCATTTCAAAGCTGCAAAGAGAATCCTTCGCTATCTGAAAGGTACATGTGATTTTGGATTACTCTATTCCATTTCTAATAATTACAAACTTGTTGGGTATATCGATAGTGATTGGGGTGGAGACATAGACAATCGAACGAGTACAACTAGATTTGTATTTTTTATGGGAAATATTGCTTTCACGTGGATGTCAAAGAAACAACCGATTGTCACGTTGGCCACTTGTGAGGCGGAATACGTTGCTGCTACTACATGTGTTAGTCATGCGATTTGGCTTAGCCAAGAATCCGGTATTCCATGATCGAAGCAAGCATATCGATGTTCGCTACCACTACATAAGGGAGTGTATTTCAAGAAAGGATGTGCAAGTTGAATATATGTGAAGACACAGGATCAATGAGATTTCCTTAAAAAAAGTTTAAATTTTATTAAAAGATTAATACGTTTATAATTCAAAACAATATTATAAATAAGTATATCTATAACAAAAAAGAACTATCATTTACATTGTTCCTTTTTAAATCTTATATATAAAACTAAGATTCAAATTTAAAAGTTTAAAATTTAAAATTTTAATTTTTTCCGAATCTTTAACTCTCAAATCTAATATATACCAATAAACGTTTTTATTTTAGAGTTGTAGAATTTTAAATTTTGAACTTTACGTACGAAATCCTACTTTACTTACTAAATCTCAACTTTAAAATTCGGAGGAGTCAGTAGTGGATATTCTATTTCTACTATTTTAAATGAGTAAGGTCAATAATTTTGACCAATAAAATATTGAATTAATATCTAATGACCTTTTTTAATTTTTGATACCTTAAAATATATTTTTACTATTTTGGCGAACAACGTTTTTCTATTCAATAGATTGTTTTTTCGCGGTTTTCTATAATTCTGTTTTTTTAAACTTTTATTCTAGTTAAAAAAACAATTGAACTTTTATTTAAGTTAAATTTACAATATGTTTGTAGGTTTTTATGATGAGGTAAAATTGATTTCATATTTTTTATTCAATTTTTCTTTTTTAATATTCAAAATAGAAGATGGATTTAATTCGAAGTAATTCGATTTATTTTTTGGACGTAAAACCTTGTTTTTATCTTCATGCTCTTAGAGTTTTTTATCATTCGATTCATGTTTCATCATAAAAATTGTTGTCTCAAACTTTGTTTGCAATTTTGTAAAATTTGGATGTAAGATATCAATTTTGAGATTTTGTTGGCATAAATATCGATTTCAGAAATCTATTTTGAATGAGAAATAGATTTAGGAACTTCATGAAACTTTTTTTTAGTGAGTTAATTATTCGATTTCATGCTTTAAAAATTATCTTGTGTCATTTTTTGTTTTTATTTTTATATATTTCAAGAAAGATTTTGTTTTTTCGAAATGCGAGAATAAATTTGTTCCATTGTTATAAACATTTGTTAGAATGAATATTTCTATCAACATTTAGTTCATTTAAAAATATCTAACTCATGCTAAAATCTGAAAAGGAATGTCATGATTATTCATAAAAAAATTTATTATATATTTTAATATTATTATCAAATGGAATTGAAAGTTGGCTACAAAAGCTTTTAAACTTAAAGAACTTTTCACAAACAAGGACAAACCCTCCTATTTTTTCATCCAAGCCACCAACCAAGCTCATCTACAATAGTCAACAGAAACAAAAATCCAAAAAATTATCATTTAATTTTTCTTTTCTAAATCTTATATACAAATAACATTTAGATTTAAGAATTTGAATTTTTTCCGAATCTTTAACTTTAAAATCTAATATATACAAATAAACGTTTTAGATTTCAAACTTTAGAATTTTAAATTTTAAATTTTGAACTTTACTTACAAAGCTTGACTCTAAAATTGTAAGTGATTATCAATATTATGTTTCTATTATTTGAAATGGTTAAAGTCGAATACTATTTTGACCATCAAAATATTGAATTAATATTCAATGATGTCTTTTTATATTTCATATTATAAAAATACTTTTTACTATTTTGGTGAATATTGTATTTTTTTAATAGATTTTTTTTGCGTTGTTTTTAGAACTCTATTTTTTTAAATTTTAATTGAAAGTAAATCGAAAATTTGCGGTAGGTTTTTCCGATTTTGGTGAAATTTCATTTTTTTTATTGAAAATTATGAGGTCTTTCTTTTAGATTTAAAATAGACAATAGATTCAATTCGATGTAATTCGATGTTGGTTGAACATCAATTATAAAGATATACCAAAATACTACAAGAGATGTTTCCATTTGGGTCATAATCAAGAAACATGTAAGAAAGACAATGTCAAAACTCAACCTAATAAAGAATTGAACAAAGTTACGACTGAAGCAAGGTGGGACCTTGCTTTCAGAAGGTCAACGTGAAGTATCTACTGGCCATGAAGAACATCAACTACATTTATACTCACACTGCTGAGCTGGGCCAAATCCGAACTAAGTGGGGGATCCAAAAATCAGTGAAGGTGAGAATACCAGTCACATCGGAGACTCCGATGGACTGCAAGCTCAATGAAATTGTCATTTACACCGAGCTGTTCAACTGGGGGCTCAGATTCCCCTTAGACCCAGAAATCGTCAAGTATTTTCACCTGATCAAGTTTTGTCCAAGCGAGTTAATTCCAAACTCTTGGTATACCCTCCTTGCTTTTATAATGGCATTGAGACTGTCCGGCATCCCTCTTCCCATGGAGCAATTCGCCGCTGTGGCGAGCCCGTGCAAAAATCATCACATCTCATTCTACCACTATAACATTGGAGACAACTTCAAAGTGGTGGATGGATGGTTTGTTGGAATCAGAGAAGAACTGGAAAACTCAGTTCCTATTCATTAGTGGGACATGGGAGAATGGGAGAAAGATCAAGGCTAAGGTTAACCATAGCATGCTTACCAGCAGGTGGAAGAGCACAAGTAAGTATTCAGTTTTGTTTTTCATTTTATCTTTCTTATTTTCACAAACATTTCACTCCTGAATCACCCATTTTCCCTTGTCAGTATTTCTGAAGGAGTTCATCGGTTATCTGGAGGAGAGGCAGACCACATGTGCCAAACTGAATGCATGGGCTGCTGAACATTGGGGGAATGCCACTTATGGAATACCACGGGCCGGAGAGATGTCATCTGAGAGGAATTGACCATACCATCTCCCCCAACTGTCATTCTTAAGCGAACAGAGGAAAAAGATGACAAACTGGCCTTGCCCTCCTTATCCAAAGCCCCTAGCAAAATGAAAGGAAAGGGCAAGAAAAAGAAGGCTACAACATAGGTAGTTCAGGTTGCTGCAGAAGAGACTTGTCCGGATGAGCAAAGAGGGGAGATACAATGAGGGATTGATGCTTCCTTACTCCACGTGGTTGAATATGAAACCGTTAAGAAGGAAAGTGAATCGCAAAATCCAACAAGGTCTCCGAAGAAGGACTGAAAACAGGGAGCCAGTAGTGATGAAAGGGTTACCAAGAAGAAGAAGGTCACCTTATAGGGATAAATAACTCTTCGCCCTTTGGAGCTTCCTCCTCCACCAGCTCCTGTTGACCCTAATTTGGCAGAGAAAATTCCAACATACTTGCAATTCGGAGAAGGAACCGGAGATGAGATTGATGAAGTAGATATCAATGCTTTTCAGTACATTGGTGTTTATTTCAATGATTCTGAGAAGGATGACTTCGCCGGCCCCTACCGTCCTTCAAATTCTTCTAATATGGTGACTTACAATGGCAAGTCCTCCTATCTCTCTTCCGGGGAGAATGATATGGTGGCTCATTCGCTTGGAACATAGCTAACCCTTATGGAGAAATCAACTGGACACCCGCACCACTTCTAGAATTGTTCGACCCTCCATCCGTTCGTACCAACCATTATGTTTCATCAAAATGGTCCGCAACCTCCTTATCCTCTCTGTCCGAGTGGAATTCAACCAAAAAATCAGCCAACACTTGGGCTTTTATCACCGTTCGAGGCTCAAATGCTATGTCAAAATCTCCCAACTCTACTGATCATTTAGTCATCCTTCCAGAGATATCGGGCCTTTGTAAGAAACCTTTCAGAGGGAAAGTCGTCCGAACAACTATAGAATGTGCCTGGAAGTAAGGTCTCATCTTTCGGGCAGCTGTTACGAAAGCCAACACTACCTTCCCCAAATTAAGATATCGTTTCTCTGCATCCAACAAACTCTTACTGACATAATAGATAGGTTTCAAAAGAGATTCCTCTTCGCGAAGTAAAACGGCACTGACTGCACAATCTGACACTGCTACATAGATAATTAATCTTTCCCCCAGCAATGGTTTAGACAGTATATCAGGGGATGCCAAATATTCCTGAATTTTGCAAAAAGCTGCTGAACATGCATCAATCCAATTAAATTGTTTGGAATTTCGTAATACCTTAAAGAAAGGTGCACATTTGTCGGAGGATTGAGAAATAAACTTATTCAACGCTGCCAATTTCCTTGTCAATATTTAGACTTCCTTGATATTTCAGGGTGGAGTCATGATGATTAAAGCTTTTATTTGATCCGGGTCAGCCTCGATGCCTCTTTCACTGATCTTATATCCAAGGAACTTGGCCGATCGTACCCCAAAAACACATTTTTCCGGGTTCAGTTTCAAATTGACCTTACTCAAATTATTAAAAGTCTCATCCAGGTCAGCAAAATGATCTTCATCCTGCAAACTCTTGACTAACATATCATCGATATATGCTTCAACATTCCGACCAATCTTTCCCTCAAAGGTTTTGTTGACCAGACGCTGATAAGTTGCCCCCGCATTTTTTAAGCCGAATTGCATAACCTTGTAAAAATATAATCCTCTCCCGGTAATAAACGACATGCTTTCTTCATCATGAGTATCCAACCGGATTTGATTATACCCAGAATACGCATCCATGAAAGACAACAACCGATTGCCCGAGGTCGAATCTACTAACTGATCAATGCGGGGCACCGGAAACGGATCCTTGGGACAAGCTTTGTTCAAGTTTGTGAACTCAACGCATATTCTCCACTTACCATTATTTTTCCTGACCAAGACCGGATTCGAGGCCCATACGGGATAATGCGACTCACGAATGTGGCCTATGCTTAACAGCATTTCCACTTCCAAGAGAATAGTTGTAGCCTTCTCTGGAGAAACGGGTCTCCTCTTCTGGACAATAGGTCTAACATAAAGTCGTATCGCAAGTTTATGACATATGATATCCGATGGTACTCCCATGACATCCTGTGCACGCCAAGCAAACATATCGAGTTTGTTAGACAAAAACGCAATTAACCTTTCTCTGAACTCAAAAGAAAGTTTTACTCCAATCTTCAAAAATTTTCCATTCTCAAATTCATGTGCCTCAGAATCTTCTTCTAGGACCAAAAATTAGGGGGTCTCCCTCGGATCATCACATGGGATGATTTCCGGGGAAGGTCCTTTTAATTACTATGCTTTGTCTGACATTTCTCTCCGAACTCTCTTTGAGGATAAAGCTATCTGGTAACATTCGCGGGCTATTTTCGGGCTACTTCTGATTATCCCGATGTTGTTCCCTACCACATATTTTAGGCACCGATGCACCGTCGAGATTACACCATGCATTCGGGACAACCAAGAGCGACCCAAAATAGCGTTATACGAGGTTGGAGCGTCAACAACAATAAACAATACTGCCACCTCCTTCTTGAATGGCCCACGACCTAACTTGACCACACACTGAAATTCTCCAACCACCACTGCTGTGGCACCGGTAAGGCCCACTATGGTCCTGTCGGAACGCCGTATAAATGGTGGGTCAGAAATTCTTCTGTAAGTGCTCATAAACAAGATATTCGCTGAGCTTCCCGTATCAACAAGTATCTTCTGAACTTGATCTCCAACTATACCCGCAACAATCACCACCGCATCCTCATGCGGGCCCGTAACATTTCGCATATCATCGTCATCAAAACATATGATGGGGGAGGGCAATTGGTGCATTTGTGCTGACACCCCCGCTTCAATCTGGGTGGTCAGGTTGACCATGTTCTTCTTCCGCGAGCTATTGGAATTCTCTGCGATGGTATCCCCTCCAAAGATTGCCAACGATTCAAAGAAAGCATAGAGGTTGTTCACTCCCCCCCCCCAGAATAACCTCTTCCACCACATTCACATTGTGCCTCCCCTCCTTGGAATCCAAATAATCTTGTTCAACATCAAAATCATCGATCTCCTCGGAAATAACCATGGCTGTATCAGTGCTCTTTGGAACAGTCTTCACCACAACATTTTTCTGATAATACTTTTTGACAAACTCTAGTAGCATTCCATTTTCGATCAAAGCTTGCACTTCTTTCTTCAGGGCTATGCAGTCTTTGGTGTCGTGTCCAATATCTTCGTGATACTTACAATACTTGTTAACGCTTCTACTTTCCCTCGGAGTCTGTATGGGAAAAGGTTTCCTGAACGGTACTGTGGATCTCGCCTTATCAAATATAGCAGCAATATTTTCCGTTAACTCCGCGAAATAGTCTGGTCGAACCCACTTATTCGACATTGGTTTGGCCCCTTATTTGTAATTTTGCTGGTTGCCATAATACTGTGGGTTTGTTTTCTGTCTCGGCGGATATTGACCCGTACTTTTGGCTTGAACATTGGCTCGAGGCCCTTGGCTATTAGGCTCAGATCTCTGGAACTGGTTCTGGTCCAATAGATCACCGGATCCTTTCTCAGATGCTTGAGTCTCCTCCACCAGAATTCTCTTCTCAACTTGATCCAACAAAGCTCCGAAGGTCATGGCCTGACTCTCCGCCATCGTATCTTTTCACAATCTGGGGAGTAATCCCATCCTGAAAGCTGCAAGTACCAGTGAGTCTTTGCAATATTCCATGTCTGTTTTCGTTTTGACAAATCGATTGGTGTAATTCTTCAAGCTCTCCCCAACCTTTTGTCTGCAATAGATTATCGTGTCTCCGTTAGCTCTGAACTTTTTGCTCCCCACAAAGTTCTGTCTGAAGATATTCCAGAACATGTTGAAATTCTTTATTGAGCCTTGCGGAAGCCTATTATACCATTTGGAAGCTACCCCCTTGGAGGTCTGAGAAAACGCTCTACACAACAATTTATCATCGTCGTCGAAATTAATCATAAAGTTTTGAATTGCTTGATGTGATTATCAGGGTGTTGTGTCCCATTGAACTTTTCTAACTTCGAGATATCGAAATGCTTTGGGAGGTTTCCCTCCAAAATGTCTGGGGACAAAGGAGAAGCTCTCCAATTGTGACTCGTCCGATAAACATTGGATCTCAAATTTTCATTGCTCGGAAAATACAATCCTTCCTCAGATGGTAGAGTGTATTGATGCTGCCACTCCGAATTTCGCTGGCCTACGTCTTCTTTTCTAACAGGAAACCTCGCTTGGCCATAACCCCGCTCATTCACATGAGCACGGTAACTCTTCTCCCTCAGAGACGTCCTCTCCGAGCTTCTTCCCCTTCGGTAATCAGCGTGTCCTCGACCGTGCCTTTGTTTTCTGTGATTTTTCCTAGGAGATGACCCTGACGGACTGTATCGAGAATAATCGCTTGAATCAAATGAATCCAAATGTCGCTTTTCTCTCCTCCTCGACGATCGTCGTTCGTATCCCCTGTATCTATCGTCCCTGGTTTTAGGACGAAAATCGGTTTCACGCTCCTCTTTTTCACTAACTGACTCCTTTGTTATCTCAGAACAAAGATTTGCCTGAACGGTTTCCTTTTCTTCCTTCAAACTTTCGATCTCCAGCAGGAGTTCATTCCTTCGAGCCAACAGGTCTGAATCAACGAAAGTGTCCCCGACTCGCTGGCCCCCACGCGCCTCGTATTCCATGTCGTTTCGATAATCATCGCCCACCAGATTCTCCTCGCAATTGTTAACAAAATCTTCCCCTTGCTCTTCCATAGTTTTCCTCGGAATATGAACGATTTCCAGGAAGTGATTGTCGTCAGAACAATCTTCGCTTCCCACAGACGGTACCACTGAAGATTTTTAGAATGCCCGGCGGTGATTTTGTGATACGAAGATCTTTTAGTGTCAGAATAGTCTGTAGTACTTTGTTTATGAGTCTTTTTAGAGATAGAAAGTACGGATTAGGTTAAGTAGAGAGAGAAAGTAATATTTTGTTCATCTCGGGATCTGTGAAGCGTGTGTGGTCCTTTTATCGTACAATTGCGGGTCCCACACGCTTTAACTCCCGTTTATTACATTTTTAGTCCCTATATATTTTCATCTTCTCATAATGGATACTTCTTTATTAGTCTTTACAATTTTCCCGTAATACAATTTCTTATTTACAGTTCTCTCCTATTATACTTCTTCTTTAGAATTCTCTTCTATTATATTTCTTTCTTACAATTTTCTCCTTAACAAACCTTTTCTTTACAATTTCACAATGTCTTTTATTCTCCCTCATCAACGAGGAATATTGAATTTATTCTATACTAACCCGGCCTACCCCTCAATAGGGGAAGGCGTACGAATAATGTTATAGGTATCCTTGGTTGTGAAGTTGTTGCAGCCAGCCTTCGCAATCTAAAAATAAACATCATATGAGTAGAGTTTAGGAGGGGGTAGGGTGAGGATGAGGTTGTTGATCTTTAGAAGATTAGAACGACTTCTAGCTCTAGTCGATCTCATATTTTGAGGCCAATTTCAATGACCATCGAGAATAATATCTGATACCTTGAGGTTATTCCCGAGCCGAGAATCCTTGATAATATTTGTAAAATAGTGTGAAGCTAGAGAGGTAGGGAGGAATGATGGGTCATACCATAATGAAGTACTCAAACCATTTTCAATACCCACCCTGTACAAATTACTAGCTAAGGGGCGAAGATGAAGAATTTTCCTCTAAATCCAAGAAGAGGATGAACCAATAGAAAGATTCATAAATTATTATTTTTGATTTTTTCTATTTTAATCCAATCACACTAGATAGAGTGGTTGTTATGACTAATGATAGACCATAGTTGCTTAAAAAAAGCCGCATAAGTCCAATTTTTTAGATCCAGGATCCCAAGGCCGCCCTCTTTTGTGAGAGAGGTAATATTAGATTAAGACACTTCAGGATGATGGATTTTCATAGCAAATCCGACCAAAGGCAACGAGCAAGGTTCGGGGTCAGCTCTTCAATGATTTTAAAAGGAAGGATAGAGATAGAGGACTAGTAAACTTGACCAACAAATAAGACAGATTTGATAAGTTGGAGTCCACCCACACAAGACAGATGCTTGGAGGTCCAAGAATCAATCCTGGCGGTAATTGTTTGAAGATAGGACGACAGTCCGAGTGTGTTAGAATACCAATAAGAAGGGGGACTCCCGGGAATTTGAGTGGGAGAGAACCTTCCAAATAACCCATAATAGACATGAGCTCATAGCGAAGAGGATTATTGATACCCGACAGAAATATATAACTTTTAGAGGGGTTGAATTTTAGACCAGGGAGGGAGTATAAATCATTCATAGCCTTTTAAAAGAGAGTTGACATCAATATGTCATAAAATCATAAGATTACATGCAAAGCAGAGATTTATAATTTTGAGTTTGTGACACTTCCAGTTAAACTGGAAGTTTTTATCATTACTCTTCTCTTTGAGGGTACTAGAAAGGAATTGCATAACAAGGATAAAGAGAAAAGAGAAAATTGGGTCCCCTTGTCTGAGATTATTTCTACATTTGAAGTTATAAATATCTCCATTAATATTGATGGAGTAAGAGGGAGAGGAGATGCAGTTAATGATCCAAGCAATCATCTTATCTAGGAAGTTCATCGCCACAAGAATGTCAAGGATGAGATGCTAGCGAACATTATCAAAAGCTTTCATAAAACCAATTTTAAGAGCTACCCTTTTACCTCTACAATTAGTATGATAGCCTCTTAGAAGTTCTTGGGAAAGAAGGCTATTATCTGAGATGTTCATTCCTGAGACGAAAGCCAATTGAGAATTATCAATCACATATGGCAATGAATCCTTAATTATATTAGCTAAGCTTTTAGAGATGGTCTTATAAACAACATTACAAAGAATAATAGGTCTAAAATCTGCAACCACAGAAGATGAATCCTTTTTTGGAAGGACAGCAATGGAAGTAGAGGTCCAAGAGGTATCGAGAATTTTGGTTTGGAGAAACTCGAGGACACCATTACTCACATCTTGCCTAACAATATTCCATGCGTATTTGAAGAAAGTGGAATTAAAACCATTAGGACCATACGATTTATTACTATCAATACTGAAAAGGGAAGACTTAATCTCCTCCTTAATGATTTCAAAAATCATTGAGGCCTTGTTAGTATCATTGAATTTAGAGAAAATAAGAGATGAAACTTTCTCCAACTCCGGATAACCAGTAGGATACCTAGTACCAAGAGAGTCCTCGAAGTAACTCACAATAACCTTAAAAATAGTAGCATGAGTTGAAACAATGATACTTTTGTCATTATTCATAGACATAATTTTGTTACGGAAAAGACGGGTTTTTATACTATTGTGAAAACTTTGGTGTTTTTATCATCAAGCTTAATCCAATTTTCTCAAGATTGTTTGGTGAGGAAGGATTCTTCAGCACGACTAAGAAAGTTGAAATTCGTAGAAGCCTAAATTTCTTTGGTGACAAGGATAGGGTTGAGGGGGGGGGGGGGGGTCAATGGAGAGATTAGCTTAAGCTTGAAAGAGAATATTTTGAGCATTAGAAACCCTAGAACTAATGTATCTAAACTCGTTACGATTGAGGCAAGCAAGCTCTTGCTGGAGACGATTGAGTTTCTTAGTGACAATACTCATACGAGAGGAAGATATATGAAGATTCTAGATTTTCCAAACAATGTTTTCGAACTGAGGATGGCATTACCCATGTTAAAGAATTTGAAAGGTTTTTTTACGTCTTTGACGGGGGAACCCAAGATTTCGGGTGATAATGGTATGATCGGAGGAACGATAAGAAACAAAGTGAGCGAAAGTCATGGTTGACTAGAACACGGCTGATTTTGGAGAGGATGGGATAACTAGGCCGTTTATTAATATAAGAGAAGTGGAATGCAGCCGATCGAAGATCACTGAGCTCACTGAGGTAGCAGCAATTATTGAAGTCATAACTTGTTGAGGACCACTTTTCGGAGGAGCCTAATCGCTCATCTGGATGACGAATGGCATTGAAATCCCTCCGGGAGACCCAAGGGATGCCTTGATCTTTCTTGGAAATGGATATTAAATTATTTCAAAGATCAGTACGATCCTGAGCATCATTAAAAGTATATATGGCAGTGAATCTGAATGAGGTATTCAAATTATGGCACTTTGTCATGCAATAAATGTACTGAGAGGATTGAGATAACCTAGGAAATGGTGATAACACTAAGGTTCCAGATAATCCAAATTTTACCAAGAGGATGAGATGAGTGATTGGTAATAACATGCCAAAAGGGAACCATATAGATAATAATATAGTCGACTTTAAAAAGTTGCACTTTTGTTTTAAATAAAATTAACAATGAGATACTATTAGAAATTATGAAATTAGTAACATCTTTTTTCCTAAGAGGATTATTAAGACCCGCACATCCCAAAAAGCAATATTCATAAGGAAAAAAACTTACAGTGCATTAGAAGATGGTCTTGTTAGAGGACAAACCCATATTATCGAAATCGATGACTCTAGAAGAGCGAAGCCTCTTATGAGGCGAGTCCACCTTTTTATTGCTTCGAACCACTTTGATCCCATCTAATAAATAGCGAGAGGAAGAGACTTCTAATGATGGATGACGACGGTAGTTTTGGAATGCAAAGACTCATCACTTGGAGATGACACGTGAAAACAAGTAGAAAGGGTTTTAGGGAAACAGAGAGAGCTCCATGTAAAACACTCTAAGGACAATGTAATATGATAATCATGTCGGTAAAGCATCAAACAATGCTGGTATACAAAGTAAGAGGTCGGGAACAAAGAAAGTTAACTTGAGGAAGAAAATAAGGCCGTCTCCAACGACAGAAAGAAACCGAAGGCCACAGATCTAGATTTACCAACGATGTCATCTATAGCGGTAAACCAGTCACCGAAGGCAACGATACATTTATAAACCGTGACGAACCTGATAATAGAAAACCAGTGTCTTTTTATACGGCTGCATGATCTGTAGTTTTTGCCTCCAAGGGAGACACCACATGCAAACAAGGATAATTATCGACAAATAATACTTAGTTGATGTGGCTGAGGACGATGCGGACAAGGCCACACTTTCCATTCGTAGCGGGAGAAGTCTGAGATCAACGATGAAGGTAAGGGAGCAATGTGCATAGATCGACCATGACTCCCACGAATCAATCAAAGAGATGAAAGATCTCGATGACAGAGAACAGACCCGAGACGGAAAGAGATACGTGCCGAAGAATGATGAAAACACCGAGAGACACCCCCATGATCTAACGGAATAAGCAGAGAGCTACATTGAAAACCACTGGACGACGAAGACAGGGAGACACCTACTGACTCGATGAGAACATAGAGAAAAAACTTATAGAGGCAACAATCTCCATGAACCTTGGATATTTTAGTTACTGAGATCCATTGAAGTCACACAAACACCTACGAGAGATCCGATACATGCGTAATACAAAGAAAAAAAAGAAGTAATGAGAGGTGGAGAACGCAAGCATGCCGCAGAACAAGAATAACATTCTTCGAACGAGTTACTCGCTTGTACTGGCCGAGAAATCTGAGAGTCACGGTTGAAGTAAGACAACGACGAGGACAGATTAATTTCGGCTGTCTCGAGCGGCCAGCAGCACTAACAAGGATGCTAATCTGAAACAGAATACAAAAACCGGGAAGAAGAGACATAGAATGAGGATGGACACGCACCACCAGCAACAACACTCGTCGGTGGTGGTCATGATGTAGATGGAACCGGCTAGAAAGGATCATACGAGTGGTGGATGATATTCATGAAGTCGATGAAGAGAGGTGTTTGAATTTGGAGTGCTTTGTTCTAGTGAGAGAAAGAGTCGTTGGGTAAGTGGACAAAATAAATAACGTGCCTGATTAATAAAATGATATTTTGGTTGTTGTTCTTCTTGAAATGGTCATATAATACCATATAAGTTACTAGTTATTGTAAAATATTAGCTGATATTTCCAAGATTTTATTATTTCATATGTTATTGTTATTTCGTTAACCACCACTTGATCAATTACTTGTGGATGAAAATAAGAAAAGGAGTGTTATTTTATACCTCTGATTCAGCGAAAGCAAATGAGTAGTTCATTTCAGAATTGATTTCCATTATCTATTGTACCGACTCTTGGTATTTCATATACAGAACACATATTTGATTTGATGAACTTTATGACATATTTTCTTATGATGTTTTCAAGTGGTTGTGACTATCTATTTAGAGAAATAGTCAACCGCTACTTTGAAAAAGTTAGCCTTACAATAGCAGTGCCACCTCTATAAAAATAATAAACTCTAATTTAATTTCTAGCAAGGTATTAAAAACTTGTCTTGAGTGTGAGAAATATTGGCAAGTTATATAGTGTAGTACACTTTTTATGTGCACCCTTAATGATTGTAGGCTAATAGTATCTTTGGAAAAAAAATCGTATATGCAATGCTTTATCCTTTTCCAATATGGAGTTCCTATACAACGAAGGCTTTTTTATTGGGGTCAAGACATATGCGTAATAGTTTAGCCTCGATCCGTTTTTTAGGAAGTATTTATTCCACTAAATATCTTTTGATATGGTTCTTCAATCTTCTTTTTGTTCATTATCTCCTTCAATGACCATGACTTCCGAAGGTTAGATGGTTGATAAGAATGTCTTTAGTATATTGGTAGAGTGATGCACATTTGTTTCTTAAAGGATTACCCTTGGTGTTGACTAGACACGTGTTGAAGATGACAGATAATCAACAACTGCAGTTTCTTCTATTTCTACTTGTTTAGAAACAACTTGAATAAACAAAACTTCTTACACCGAAGGTTGTTTAGATATTGGATGTGATTATCTCTTTTATATTTGGCTTCGTGTAAATCTTGATATAATACTAACTAAAAGAATATAAAGATTTCAACTCTTTTGTACCCACAAATATTACTTAGACGCGCTGCCTCATTGTTAGAATTAAATAAACTAAATTTAGTGGACTAAGCAAATATTTCCATGTTAGAGACATTATTTGACCTTTCGCGTTGAAGTCTATATTGATGCTTCCTTCATCTATTCATACTTGTCAAGTTGATTAAGTTTTATCTTCGAATTTTGTAAGTACTTTTAATTGAGACTATCTTAGGAAATATATCAAGGGTTGAGCTTTAATTGTACTTCATGGATAAAATTTTATATCGTAATATTCTAACTCAATTAACCATCATGCCAACTGTCTAGGCACATCCACCTTTTAAACACATATATGAGGGGAAGTTATGTTCTCCCTCTGATTGTATGAGCCTGGAAATATGGCCTCATTTTCCTAGCGTAGCCACCAATGCCAAGATAAGATTTTCTAACTACATATATCTTTTTTCATCATCCACATTAGATGACTTTAGATTATTTTACTGTTTCCCTTATAAGTCGAACATTAAAGCTAAAGTCTGAGACTGCAAGTACGAAAAAAAAATATATTCTCATGATTTTGGCTTTGTGAAAACATTTGGAGAAGTTAGAAATCTATTTAAGTTGTTCAAATCTTCCTCAAAAGTTTAAGTGCATTTTACACCTCTCCATTCCTTTTAAAAACTAGCAGAACGGTTTGGCACTTATCTGAAATATTTAAATTAATATTCAACATAACCAACCTTATTATTAGTATATGCATTTTTATGTGTTTTGAGAGGGATTTTTATTGCCTCTAGGTTTAAGAGTTGAGTATGAACTACTTCGATGGGCTTTTCACTAACCATGTAGCTTGATAATTTTCTAGACCTTAAACTGAAGCTACATGATCCGTTGGATTTAGCTTTAGGTTTACTCTGAGATTGGGGAAGGTCTCAGCCAGTTCAGAAAGCGGATTTAATATTAATTTATAGTAACTAGCATGTCATCAATGTATATATGTAAGTTTTGGTCGATTTATGATGCATAAATATTATTTAGATGTCCATGATATATGGCTACGACGTTCTTTAGCATCAAATTTAGTATTTTGTAGTAGCGGAGCCCCCTTTTAGCCATAAAAGTAGTATTCTCATGGTCATCTATATGCATTGGGATTGCTTGTATCTATAGTAAACATAAAAAGATAAAATTATTTGTTTGAGGTTGCATCTACAGATTAACCAATTCGTGAACGAGAAAATAATCATTTAGGAATGTTTTTTAATTCATTTAAATCATATATTCCACTTTTCATTATAATTTTTACAAGCATTGGATTGGTAGTCCATATGAGATAATGGAATTCTTTGATATGACCCTACATCCTACGGAGTGTAAGAAAACATAACTAAGTTGCATTGTAAAAAGTCAATTAATTTAATCCTGAAATTGGTAGGTATGTCCCGACCGAGTCATAAGACTTTAGTTTGTTCCATTATTATGGTCTCACAACTTTCTTCTTGCACTCTATTAAAGAGGGGGGGGGGTCTAGGGTCATTCATATCATCTGAAACAACCATGATCCTCTATAGTTGTTATTTCATGAGTGTTAGAGAAGTTTTATAGAATTCCATAGAGTTTTTTATGTTTATTTTTATTAGTAGCATATTTGTGTTGATTATTAATCAAATGTATTGATGTAATATAGAAATAAGATCATCGATATGTTCGAGTCACGATCTTCCTTATAGAAAATTATATGAATAAAGTGCATCCATTATCATAGACAATAATTACTATATGATACTCTCAGCTCATCGGCCATATGAAAATATGGTTCTTACTTGGTGAGAAGAACATAATTTATTGAATGCATCGGTTGTATAGGGCTAGGTGTTTTCGGATAATCAATTGTATATTTTGAGGCATTACTAAGGTATAGATTTCTTCGGTTAATGTATTGGTTGCTTCGACCTAGAAGTCTTTGGTAAAGCCGAGCAACTTCTTATACCATAATGTTATTATTTATAATGTTATTATCCAAGAGATTGACTAATTCGACTAGTAATTCAACTAGAAGTCTTTGGTAAAGCCGAGCAACTTCTTTGAAAAAAATCTTTGGTTCGATTGGTTATGAAGATATTATTAAAGCCGAGTGATTTCATGAGGTTGGGACCTTTGGACGTGGTGAAGAATTCTTTGGTATGAATGACATCAGATGATATAAACCTTTCACTAGTCAAGTGGCTATCGACATGGACTTGAGCTGCTAAGTGTGACTGTTGGTGTAATGTGTCAGTTATAGTGGTTAGCTTTATCTTCTGCTAGAAACACAATAAGTTACTCTTTGTCACAACAGAATTAGTTATTTATATGAAAAAGTTTGTTACATTCTATTTTGGAGATACATTGGCACCAAACATTATAAATAATGTTATTAGACTTCGAAAAAGATAAATGTGACTTTGGTGAAGTATGAAACACATATTAAGAGAGAGAAACTACTTACTAGATTTCTTTTCGGGAAACGATAGAGAGTTATCTTGGAAGAGTATAACGTGAGGTTTGGGATTTGGATTCTCTATAAACACTGTATTCTCAGTTATCTTAACCAAAGGGAATGACAGATAGTTTGGCTCAAAATGGGCGTAGATAAATTGTCGAACCACTGTAAATCTTTGTTTTATACTTTCTTTTACTCTATTATTGCTTTGTTTAATTTCTTAGTAGAATCATTGTGTGTTTATGGATGTAGTTCTTGGAACAATCAGTTTGAGACCTGAACTGGTTGACTAGAACTTGTTCTTTGCATGACAGGCGACAGCCATCAATTGTCACATTTCTTGTTAGATGGTAATTTTAAATTATAACATGTCTTAGATCATTCACGTGGTTATCTTTTGCAAATATTGAAAGTTTTCCTCTGTCTATTATGTTGGAGTATCCTGGTTTCCAGTTTCCTGAAATTGAACACTTATTGGTAGGATTGAGCAAGTCAACAAGTTTCAATTCTGTTGGTGTTGGGGTAGGATACGCGTGGGGACATGCTCCTCTTTTATATTATATTATCATGAGATTGGGGTCCGGATCCTTCTTTTGTTACGGAAATGAAAATGGTGTCTCTCATTTATTATGGACAAGCCTTGATCATAATTATCCTTGTTGTCAGTGGTCTGAGTGCAGAAGTGGAGTTTTCCTCAGTTAGCGATTTTTGGTAACGATATTTTGTCATAGATTTTGTGGCGTCATCTTCTTCCTATTCAGTTTTATCCTATGGATGTTTGATATTAGATCAGAGATGCAAAGCATGAGTAGCAAACATGGCCTCCAAAATTTCTAAATGGTTGATATGTTCATCTATGAGTTCTTTCATTAGTCGGCTGAAGCAGTTGCAGCGACTGTAGCATCCAGAACAACAGGATTCAATGTTTTTTTATTAGATATTTCCACATCAACTGAATGCTCGGATTCCACATACGGATTTGCTATCGGTTTATTTTTATTTTTAGCTATCGATTTTTTAAACTTTTAGGTATATTCTCATAGATAACACCATTTTTGGTTAGGAAAACCTACACTCTCCAGGATCCAAACATAGAACTACAAACAAACAAAATACATAGATAACAAAAATAAAATAAGATCATTTAATCTTTTGTTTTTATATTTTTTTACAAATTTACAAATATCTTGGGTAAGGAATAAGATATCTTATTTATTAATAATTTATATTATCTTTCACTGATTTAAATTAATAACTTTGTACATGATCTTAAAAATTAATATTTTTGATCGAGTCTTTGTTATATTTAAGATAACAACCTAATGAACATTTCTAGACCAGACATGAGCAGATTTCTTCCCATATCAAATATATCAATTACTTTTGATCTATTTAGTTAATATCCAATATATTAAATTTTGTATCCTAAGATCGATTTTTAATTAATGCAAAAATAATTTTAAATGGATGAATAGTTTGAAATAAAAAGGTGTAATCCTTTTAAAGAGAGCCTAAGATTATCAGATGTATCATATTCAATATATATTCTCAATAACTAGTTAGCCTAATCACCTCAAGTGTTCTTAAAAGTTGGATTCTACGAAATTTTGCTAATAAAGAAGCTATTACAAGATGTATATGCTATCAATAATCTTCGGTCATACAATTAGATATTTAGGGTTCTAAACAATTAATTAAGAACCCACATATCCCATGAGGTATCTATATCGCAGGCTCAACCTATGATATTAGGCTATGATATAACCTAAACATTATCTTTCGAACTCTATCCAAACCATGCAGGATGAAATTAATAATCATATAACTAAATAATATAAAGAATAATAATAACATTTAAGATAAATAAAATAGGATTAAAATTAATATTAAATTATCTAAAAATATATATATTTAAATCCAAAAATATTTGTTAATGAATTCATAATTATTAATTAAAAATAAAATTTCTTTTGATTTTTAAACTGAAGTAATTTTTTTGTTGTGAATTTAGAAGTAAAAAATACAATGTTTTTTAATTAATTTTTTTTGTAGTAGAAGTTGATCAAGTGTGACGTTTTTGACACTACTCTTTATTTTTGTCCGAAGGGCAGTTCAGACCAAACTATTACCATGAGAAACCGAACAGGATGGAATGTGATTAAGCTAGGTGTTGGTCATTTCATGTCTTGGACTAATGGGTTCTTAAACTTAACCAAAACCCACAATCTGACCCAAAAGGTCCATGGGTCATTAATTAAGTATAAATATCCCAACCACTTTCATTAAAGAAGGTGATCAGAATTTAATACAAGCACCCACCTTACTTATCACTCTACATTCTATCCAAGCCTTAAATTCTCAAAACATTTTACAAAACTACCCTCAATCAGAAATAATCAACACTAAATTGGCAAACACAGTGGGAGCACAATGGTGCCTGAATTTTATATTTAAAACCAGCATACAAAGTAGTTCAGATGGATCCGAATGCGCAGAATGTTCCACCCCCTGAGGTGGAAGTTTCAAATGAAAAAAATGAATACACTATCGAGGAACGTGATCAGTTGAGGGCTGAGATAGAGGCATTGAGAGCGCTAAAAACAGGTAGAGAAAAGGGTTAAAGAAAAATCTGGTGCGTTGCTGTTTCACCATACTGACAATCTTGGTGAAAACGGCAGTGCCTAAAGATTCATATCAGCTCCAAGAAAACGCATCCATCTAAACATGTGGAGAGTTCTAAATTGAAATCTTCTAGTAGCTCATCCAATGAGGCAGAACTTGAAGAATTAGTTTCCTCAAGAAGTGATAAAGGACGGTCGAAAAAGAAAAAAAGGCTGACCCAAAAGCATTTAAGAAAAGAGGATAGGCATGTGAGGCTTAAAAAACAACATGGGAAGGTAAAGGGTTCGACTGATTAGCATATTGACCACTTATTGATTGATCCCTTGGTTTTCCAGTCCAAACCATGTATTTTTGCTACTCCAAATGAAGATACTCTTTTTAGCCGTAACAAGAATTAGAGGAAATCTCTTTTATCTGCGAAAATACTCTCCGGACACTTTTATAGGAAGTGCCCTCAAATGGTATAATAGTCTTCCTCAGGAGTTTATAAATATTTTGATATATTTTAGGTTGCCTTCCGGAGGCAGTTCGTTGGAAATAAGGAACTTAAAGGTAATGGGGATACCATCATCCCGTGTGCTCAGGAGCCGAATGAGTCTCTGAAGGAGTACATCAACCGGTTTGTGAATATGAAGAATGGCCTAACATATTATTTTGAACAAGTTGCAATTTCTTTACTCAAGTAGGGTTTGAATTTGGGAAATTGACTGATTTAGTAACCTGGAAGAAGGCCATGACTTTTGGGGGTTCGTTCAATCAGGTAGGGAGACAAATCAATGTTTAGGAAACTAAAAAGACTAGGGTACCTCGCCATATAAGGTCCACCACTACAACATCAACACCTTAGATTGCTAATCAGACTGGTTACAAGTCAAAGGAGACGGGACAATAATCTAACCGATCAAGGCAGAATCAGTCTAACCAAAATCAGAACCAACATGTCAGAAACAAGAGAGAACCATGGGTTCAACCTGAGTGGTTTGCTGAATTGGGGGAAAGTGTGGCTATAATATATGACAAGACTAAAAATAAAGTGCACTTTAGAAAGCCAACAACATTACAGTCCCCCAGAGAAAACTGGAGTACCCATTTCTGTAAATACCATATAGACATAGGCATGATACCCATGATTTTATATATTTGAAATAAGAGGTCTAAAACCTCATTGCGAGAGGAAAGTTGGGGGCCTATGTCAAAAAAATAAGGAGGGAGCAGACTGGATAATATACAATCAAATTCCAACGCTCCCCGAACTACTCCTTCAAGCAATACTTGAACGTCTACATAAGAAGATGCTATGGTGATTACTTAAAGGTTTTATATAGACTTTGAGTACCTTGATCCGAATCCAAGTGGGAATCGGGTAGGGGTAATAATAGACAAGACTAAAACTGTCTCCGGTTTGATTAAAGTTTTTGAATCTTTAACCATCTTTGGAGAGGACACTGTGACTGCACCTTCTAGTTCATCAAGGAAGATGCATGTCCACAGTTTGACCACCTTTAGTTAGATGGAATAATTTCCACACACCTGTGTCAAACCCCATGCCATTTTATAGTTTTATATGAGGATGACCTAAGAGATATTGGATGGCCTCGTGAAGACGCTATGGTAATAGGGGCATCGATAGGGGAAAATGATATACGTCAGATGCTGATTGACACAGGCAGTTCGACAAAACATCTTGTTTTTAAGCTTTTACAAGCAGATGAGAAACCCTTTGGTTATACAATTTTCGAATAGAACTATCATCGGCTTCATAGGGAGTGTTGCAGATGTGATTAGGAAATTTGAAGAAGAAGTATTGCTAGGCAAAAGACCTTTTAAGAAAATGGTGAGAGTATTGTTTGTTGTGGTGGATTACCCAACATCCTATAATGCAATCTTTAGGAGGTCTTGGCTCTCCAAAATGTATAATGTGGCCTCTACGGTCTATCAATGTTTGAAATACGTTGTTCAGGGGTAAGTAGGTATTGTCCGGAGCAGTCATAACGTAGCCTGGAAATATTATGCAATGACCTTTGCCTCTAAGTCTGTAGACGCGGTTAAGATTAACAGAGATTAGCAGCTATTGGAGCCTTCCACCAATGAGAATGAAATTGATGATCTCAGGGAGGCTCCCAGTGTTATAATACCCATAGAGGAGGTTGAAATCCACCCCTTCGCTGAGGGAAAAAATATTAAAATTGGTACCAAGTTAGCACCAAGTTTGAAATACAGGATGTTACCTTTTTTATGAGTAGTCAAGATGTCTTTGCATGGTGCAATGATGATGTTACCGGAGTGTCAGCTGACATCATTTGTCACGAATTATCCATACAAACTGATGTTGCGCTGGTTTTACAAAGAATGAGGTGCAAGAGCTTGGAGGAAGATGCTCATATATCTGACCTTCAAGAAACATTTTCTAACTTAGAGGTTGTAAACTTGAAGCTATATAATAAATGAAAAAATTCAACCTGGTCCAGATAAACTCAATGCCCTATTAGCCATGGACCCTCCTCAGAGCACCAAATAAGTTCAAAGGCTGACCAGACGATTGGCTGCTTTAAACAGGTTTATTTCAAGATCATTAGACAATTGTGCTCTAATTTTCCAGGTGTTAAGGGATGCCAAATAATTTAATTGGTCTCCACAGTGTGATCAAACATTTATTGAAATCTAGAAGCATTTGTTTTCACCTAAGACTCTCTTCAAAACTGAAAACCTCTACATATACTTAGCTGTATTATAGTATGCAATAGCAGCAGAAAACGAAAATCTAAATGTGTGGACCAGAGGCTTGGCCACATGAGTGAGAAAGGTATGAAAATTATGTACTCAAAGGGAAATATTCCAGGTGTTTAGTAAATAAATATATACATGTGCGAAGATTGCATATTTGGACAACAGAAAAGGGTAAGTTTTCAGAAAAGTGGAAGAATCCCAAATAAAGAAAGGATAAAGCTTGTTCACTCTGATGTTTTGAGGCCAACTGTTTCATCTATAGGATGGAATCACTACTTCATGACTTTTATCGATGATCATTCTTGAAAGTTATGGGTTTATTTTCTAAAGCATAAATCTGAAGTATTTGATGTTTTTAGGAGATGGAAATCTATAGTTGAGAATGAGGCAGGTATGAAGATTAAAAAGCTAAAAAACGATAATGGCAGTGAATATGAGGACACCAAATTCAATAAATGTTTCTATGAGTACGATATCAGGATGAAAAGAACTCTGCCAGGTATTCCTTAACACAATGGTATTGTCGAACGTATGAACAAAACGTTGACTAGAAATAGTCAAAAGCATTTGTATAGAGTTTGTCTATCGACGCAATTCTGAGCAAAATAAATTATTACATCGGTATACATTGTTAACCAAGGCGCATCGGTTCCCTTACATCATAGAATACCCGAGGATGTAGGAGTGGTAAGAAGATAAAATTATCAAATCTTAGAGTTTTTGGTTGTGCGACATATGTTCATATTAGTGATCATGGCAGGACCAAGCTTGATCCCAAATCGAAGAAGTGTTTCTTGATCCGCTATGGTGAATATGAGTTTGATTATAGTGTTCGGGATGAGGAAAAAATAAAGATCATCTTCAATGAAATAGTTATGTACAAAGACATGCATAAAATTGACGTAAATGACTCAATAACCGTACGAGTCAGTATTTGCAGATGTCGATGAGGTCCCTAATAATCAAGAAACACAGATTAAACCATCAACAAGGAAAGTCGGTTAGACATATCGATCGGCAGCAATCCGACACCATAGATTCGACCGAGGAAGTTCTTGTTTTGAGAAGATCTTACTGACCTTCTGTGCCCAACAGGAGATACTTCAACTATTTGTTACTGACTGATGAAGGGGCGCTTGAATGTTATGACAAAACTTGTCATACCAGTTATGCTAGCAAGTGGTAGTTTTCCATGAAAGACGAGATGAAGTATTTAATATGAAATTAGGCATGGGAACTAGCTGAGTTACCCATGGGTAAGAAGGCACTTAATAACAAATGAGTGTACCGGGTGAAAGATGAGCATGACGGCTCTAAGAGATACAAAGTCGACTTGTTGTCAAAGGATTCTAGGAAAAGGAAGGATTTGATTACATCAATATTTTTACTCTAGTTGTGAAGTTCCATACGATTAAGATCAGTGTTGAGTATTGTTGCCATTAAAGACCATTATCTTTAACAGTTAGACGTGAAGACTGCATTTCTTCACGATGACTTGGCTGAGGATATATATATCTGTATCAACCATAAGGTTTCCTAAGAGAACGGAAAGAAAACATGGTATGTCAACTCAAGAAACGTTTGTATGGTCTAAAACAAGCCCCATGACAGTAGTACAAGAAATTTGACGGTTTTATACACAAAGAGAGCTTTTAGAAGTGTAATACAGACCATTATTGCTATTTTAAAATATGTAAGTCTAGTTATATCATTTTGCTACTTTAATTTGATGATATGTTATTTACAGGTTTAGATATTGATGATATTAGAAGATTGAAACAATAATTGTCAAAAGAATTGGACAGGAAGGACTTGGGTCCGAAAAAGAAGATTCTTGGAATGCAAATCACAAGAGACAAGCATAGAAAATTTTTGCGGTTATCTCATTAGAGTACATCGATCGTGTTTTCAAGAGATTTAACATGGGTGATGCCAAGCTAGTTAGTACACCATTGGCAGTTCACTTTCGTTTATCCAAGGATCAATTCTCTCAAACTAAGAAAGAAAAAGAATTCATGGCTAAGGTTCCTTACGTCCCAACTATTAGGAGTTTGATGTATGCAATGGTCAGTATGAGACCAGACATTGGTCATGCAGTGAGAGTTGTGAGTAGGTTTATGTCAAACCGCAGTGAAAATATATTGGAAAACTGTCAAACGGATTTTGAGATACCTACTAGGCACCACATAAAAGTGTTTGTACTTTGGTATGGATGAGTTAAAGGTACAAGGCTACGCAGATGCATATTTTGGAGGTGAAGTCGGTCACCAGGAAAATCACCACCGGTTATATATTTACTGTTGGAACTATACCTGTTAGTTGGATGTCAAAGTTACATGAAATTTATCAACTACAGAGGCTGAGTATGTAGCAGTGATTGAAGCCTGGAAAGAGAGGATATTACTTCAAGGTTTGTTAACTGAGATTGGATTCAAACAGAAGAAGAACGTTCTGCATAGTGATAGTGAGAGTACAATTCAGCTGGTGAAGAATTCAACATTTCATTCGAGATCCAAACATATCGGTCTTCATTATCATTTCATTCAACAGATATGTTGGCAATGACAGTAGCTATTGAAAAACTGAAGTTTTGTTCAACTTCAGTTGGTCTCCAAGAGTAACAAAACCAGAAACATCGGTTGCATAGATCGAGGTGTGAAGACACATTGAAAGCAGTTTTGAACTGGGAGATTATTAGACTCAATAAAAGAATGTTGACAAAACTTTTAATTTCAGAATACCAGTGAAGAAATTTAGTGCTTCACAAATGACTCATTACGGAGAGTTAATTTATATAAAGAGAGATGAAGACGTTTTGAATTTGAAAAGACCATTGAAGTAATTTGATGAGTCATAAATAGCTCATTGAGGAGAGTTAATTACCGTAATCGTTTCTTCTTCTCCTTTGTATTAAACTCTATATAAAGCAAATAGATAGGTTTGTGAATGTATCGAAAAAGAAAAAAATGAATAACAAAGTTCTTTCTAATAAAATTGATCTGCAGCTGGTCTGGAGACGTAGGCACAGTTTGCTGAACTCCGTTAACAATTCGTGTGTTTGATCTTACTGCTAGTTTATATTTTGTTTGATGTTACGGTTGGTTTATTGTGTCAGAGACATAGGCACAATGTTTGATCTTACTGCTAGTTTATATTGTGTTTGATCTTACTGTTGGTTTATTGTGCCGGAGACATAGACACAGTGTTTGATTTTACTGCTAGTTTATATTGTGTTTGATCTTACTGTTGGTTTATTGTGCCAAATGCATTGGCATAATGTGTGATCTTAGTGTTGGTTTATTGTGTCGGAGACATATACACAGTGTTTTATCTTACTTCTAGTTTATATTGTGTTTGATCTTACTGTTGGTTTATTGTGCCAAAGGCATTGGTATAGTGTTTGATCTTAATGTTAAGTTTATTGTGTTTTCCAACACATATTGTTATTATTTGTTTTTCACTAAGTCGAGGATCTTTTATGTAAGATCTCTTACAATTATAATATATAATGTGAAAATACAAAAATAAATCCATTCAAATCAGAACATAATCTGTTATTTTCTTGGGTGGAAGATCTTAAGTTATTAGCTTTTAATTTATTTTTTAATTTATCGTTTTATAGTGTCAATTTTTCAATTTTGTCCCAACACATTAAATAAAACATAAAAAAATGGAGAGCATACATTTACTCATTAATAAAAGTAAACAAAGAATTTATGTAAATGAATATACAAATTTAATAAAGCTAGATTTCACCTGTTTATCTGGAGCATTGTTTAGTGGAAACATCTTTCAAAAAATCACATTCGAAAACAACACTTTTAAGCAAAAACAACTTTGGTTCAAGTTTCATTCGTATTGGGAGAAGACGGGTAAAAAACACCACAGGTCCTCCATGTTTGTCACTTGTAACACATTAGTCCCTATTCATTGTCTCTGTAATAAACTGGTCCCCTATGTTTTAGAAATGTAACAAACATATCCTTTTTTGTAATAAATATGTCCTTCATGTCTGTAATAAACAAGTCCTTCAAATTTTCAGAAAAGGATCTGTTTGTTACGTTTTTAAAACATAGGGGACCGGTTTATTACTGAGACAAAGAATAGGGACTGATATGTTACAAGTGACAAACATGCAGGACCTGTGGTGTTCTTAACCCGGAGAAGACAAACAAGCAGTCATGAATTATATTCCCGGAAATTATAGTTTAACAACTATAGAGATAAAATTAATCAACTAAGTAATTGTAGTCATTATGACATTTGGATTTTATAAGTTTAAGGATCTATGAGACAATTAAATGTATACTTAATAAATGTAATATAAGTTATATATTTGTTATTGAAAAAATCTGCAGCCGCTACTCAACAATTGAAGATAAATTTTCAGTCTCACGTCATAACCGCAAACCAACGCACACAAGGCCACCATAATTGGTCAACCAATAGTAGAAGACAAACCACACAAAATAACATACTCAACGAAAAAAGCGTTTGTAGAAAGGGCCAAACGCATGACCTATCGGTCAAGAACTCATCTACTCCACCAACTTGTCATATAATTTACATATTTTCCAATATAAAAAGGATAAAAATAGTAATAAATGTGCTTATATTCTTAACATATTTTACCTTACCAAATTAGTGACTTTACTTAGAACAATTGTTTTGCGAAAAAGCAAAAATTAAAATCAACCACACAGTAGAAGAGACACGTGATGGTCGATTCAGACAACCTAAGGCCACGTCCGAAGACATCAACCATAGGTACCAGCGCGACATCAACCATAGGTACCAGCGCAACATGGCTATAGATCCATTGGCTACATGCCATATAGTCTTAGTCGCAAAATTCCAAAATTTGACAAGGGAGATTAAGCAGAGCCAACGGCATGCTAAAGAATTCCTTTCAGATGGTGCAGATGCCCTCTTGACTCGAAGTTAAAGCCTTATATCCATAAACCTAGCATAAGAACGATGAGAAAAGAGACAATGCTCATAGAGAGCATGTACCGTTAATGGAATACTACCAACATACACACCCTCCCTTTTGGCAGTGAAACAGAGAGGAATATGTCATATCAAGCTTTATCCGGAAGGAGTGGCAAGCGTCGATGCCGAAACCGAAAAAGGAGTCGAACCATCCAAAGAAAAGTAGGAAGTGGCAGGAGGATCATCCGTCAAAGGATCAACCACTCAGGAGAATGGGAAAAAATAAAAAGTATTATGGCCGCCTACTGCATATCTTCTCCAGCAGCCACACACAAACTACAACAATACCACCATGATTGCTCATCCTTTGGCTTATCCGATACCACATGGATATCCACTAGCTTTGGCTAGATTCAAGGACAACAATTCTTCACTAGCATATATGTGAAAACAAACTCCACAAGCATGGAATCCCAACATGCCACAAGCTACAAGATATTATCCGCTCCGAAAATTATGCCGCCACCCTATGCAGCAATAACGCTTTGGCAAACATAGGAATGGGATATGGCCATCAACATCTTGGCAAATCAGTGTTAAATATCAACAAAATTAGTATATTTTTATGATTATTATCATGAATATGTGCATGGCAAGTACCCATTAGCGTCCTAGATAGACCAGTGATTACTGCTAGAAAATACCGGCTAAGAAGCTTTTGAAGGAGAGAGTTTTTGTATTTTAATTCTTTCTCTTTTTAATTTCAACCACTCATAGCACTACCATATATAGGTACAAGAGACAAGTTGTAACATTTTGAATTTTGTACATGTGTGACTAGTTCAAAGGACCAGCGCAATGTTTTAACGTGTGATAAGTCTGGTGTAAGTCACATATTTTGGGTCTTGGGCCTTGCCCAACGCTGGATCCGAAATTCCTTAGGGTGAAGTCCATACTACCTCCACATTTGTCATTTCAAGATGAAGTAGATTAAGTCAGCTGGGTCTACTTCCAAACCCTAGCTGACTCCTCTCTTTCTCTGGTTTCACTTGACTGTCGGTGAGGGCCACTCTCGTCGCCGGTAAAGCCCTTAAGACCACACTTAGTAGTACTCTTGACATCCCCCACAAATGAAGGGGCAAATTTGTGAGGTCGAGTTTGTCACGAAGGAAGAGGAAGCGTACATGGGTGAGGGGTCTTGTCAGACAATCGACGAGATGATCGTGCGACGAGACATACCAAATTTGGAGGCTACCCTAAAGAACTTGATCGCGAATGAAATGCACATCAAGTTCAACGTGTTTCATTCGTGCATGGAAGACATGATTAGAATCTAACGAGCTAGTACCGAGATTATCACACCAGATGATCGACGGTGGTGCAGCAGGAAGCTTGATTTTTGAAAGAACCGATCGCAACCAGATTCACTCCGAAGACAGATTAGCAAGCGCACGATATGAGTGAGCCACCACATTCGGTTTCTTAGAAGACAAGGAGATTAAGGACCCACCAAGGTAGACGCAGTAAGCACCAAAACTACGCCTACCATCTGGGGATGAAGCCCTCGGCATCGGAGAAGCTATAGAGCTGAAGATGAGCACAGGGTCTAATATGAAGTCCTAGACACCCGGAGCCAGATAAGTACCATAAAAATCGCTTTAGACATTGTTAGTAAGTAGTGTGAGGTCCTTGCTGATATTGACTTAATTTGTTAACCGCAAAACCAATATTATGCCTTGTGTGTGTGAGATATTGGAGTGCTCATAAAAAGCTCCTGTATTGTGTAGGATCAGCAAGAGGTATTCCAGAGGTGTTGGAGAGGTGGACACAAGCACCCATGGGTGCAGGGCATGACTTTGACATGAATAACCCTTGAGCACAAGTAAGTTGACAATGTATTGGTGTTGAGTTAAGTAGATACGAGTGGAGTCACGATGAGCCTCAATTCCAAGAAAGAGGTGGAGTGGCCCATGTCTTTTAGAGATAACAATGCATTTAATCCGTAGATGAACTGAGTCAGACATTCTGATTGCGTCCTTGTAACCAGAATATCATCTGCATAGACCAATATGAGAACAATAGTAGTTTGAGACACATAGTAAAACAATAAACAGTCAGCTCTAGACTTGTGAAAGCCCCAACCAATTAGAGTGTCCCTAAGCCTAGAGTACCAGACCCTTGGTGCATGCTTAAGTCCATACAGGGCTTTGTGTAACTTGCACACATGGGTGGGGTGCAAAGGGTCCTGAAAACCCTTAGGTTGAGTCATGTAGACATCTTTACTGGGATAGCCATTGAGAGAGACATTATTTATATCTAATTGGCGCGCCTCGCGCTCCTTAGATACAGCAAGAACCAACGAAAGCTTAATAGTAGAAGGTTTTATAGCGGGACTAAAAGTCTCTGAAAATCGATAATAGAGGATTAATGAAACCCCTTGGCCACAAACCTGGCTTTATGCCTTTGAACTGACCTATCCATGTTATACTTTAGCTTAAAACCCCATTTGCATCCCACTACATTTAGTTCACGAGACTATGCGACCAGTGTCCATGTGTTATTTGCCATGAGAGCCTTATATTAACTATCCATTGCAGCAACCCATTTAGGATTAGACACAACATCTCAATACCTTATGGGTTCAAGAGTAAGCAAAGTGGTAGTATCCAAGGACCCAACATAGGGATTCTGAGGTTTAAAAGTGCCATCATGTGACCTAGTTTGCATAATATGAGTTTTGAGTGTAGTGGGTAAGGATTGTAAGGATTCAGGAGGAGGGAATGGTAGATGGACTGACATGGTAGGATTTAGTTATTGAAAGGCATTTGTGGACTGATAGTTGATAAGATTGACAGTGGTACATGTTCTAGTGACTTGCTGATCAGAACTAGAGGTTAGTGTATGGGGAATAGTTGAGGATAGGATGTGTTGTGAGGAACTAGTTGAGTGAAAGGTATGAGTTGAGTGTTTCAGACAAGTCTGAGATGTGTGAGTAGGTGAGATAGAATGTTACCTTGAGAAGATCCAAGGTGCAATGGAGCTATCTAATCAGAAGAGACATTAAATTAAGTTGATGTAGGCAAATATCACCATTAGTCACAAGCTCGTTAGAGCAGATTAGGAAGCCAAGAGTTAAGAGAGTAAGTAGGAGTATAACTAGCTTGTTGATCATTAGAGAAGCCTTGTGAGAAGGGAAACTCATTTTCATTAAACACTACACTTCTAGAGATATAAGTTCTACCATTTGAACCCAAACAGATGTACCCTTGTGAGATTGACTGTATCCAAGGAAAACACACTTAGTAAAGTGAAATTGAAACTTGTGGGGACTGATATGGACTTAGACAGGGATAGCAAGCACCTCCAATGGTTTTTAGGGTAAGGTAATTATGTGTTTTGTGAAAGATAACTTCATAGGGAGACTTGTTGGATAGGACAGAGGTAGGGAGTCTGTTAATGAGGTAAACAACAGTGTCAAAAGAGTGAACCCAATACTTGTAGGGTAAACAAGACTTAGCCAAGAGTGTTAGTCCAGTTTCAACTAGATGCATATTCTTTCTCTCAGCCCTTCCATTTTTGGCTGAGGTGTATAGGCAAGATCTTCTTAGTATGAACCCTTTCTCTTTAGAAAAAGCGAGTAATGGTCTAAATTCCCCACCCTAGACACTTTGAAAAACCTTCATGGACCTTTCAAACTTTTTCTCAACAAGATTTTTGAAGTTTTTGAAGTTATTAAAGACTTGACTTTTGTCTTTGATAGGGTAAAACCAGATGTACCTTGAATGATCATCAAGAAATATGACATAAAACCTATACCCCTTTGTAGATAGAACACGAGAAGGACCCCATACATCAGTGTGTATGAGGTCAATAATTTTATTTGCATAAGAACTAGACACATGAAAAGGTAAACTATGAGACTTGCCCAACTGGCAACCCTCACAAAAGTTTATTGCATTCTTCTCAATTAAGTTCAGATTACAAGACTTTAACATAGAATTCAGAGTGTTTAGAGATGGATGGCCAAGCTTCCTATGCCATCCATCCTTTAAGGAATTAGAAACAACTGACTGAACATTAGAAATATTAGCTTGAGGTGAATTAGGAGATGCCTTTCTTGCTTGTGACTTAAGGTAGCTCTCCAATCTATACATCTTATTCTCTGATGTCCCTCTGATAAGAATAGTCCTTGTTCCCTTGTTCTTCACAAAGCAAAAACCATCATGAAATTCAACAAACACATTATTATTGTTAGTAAGTTGAAAAACAGAATCTAGATTCTTGTTTATTGAGGGAACATGTAGAAGATTTGTGCGTGAAATATGTTTTCTAGTTTTATAATATACGTTAGCACTGCCAATATGTTTAATAGGTAACCTTTGACCACTATCAACCAACACACCCTTATTACCTGAGTACTCAGATTTCTGAGTCAACAAACCTGAATTGCCTGTGACATGGTGGCTAGCACCACTGTCAGCAAACCAGGCACTATCTCTTGTGATATCTTGAGTAGCAACATAGGCATCTTGTTCTCCTTCACTTTTACCTTAATCTGTTGGTGTATTTCCCATGACAGAGGGATCATATTTGTAGTAGAAGACAGGAAAAGAATGACCATACCTGCTACAAATCTGGCAGGTTGGTTTTTTTAGAGAAAACCTTCCACCTCTTCCTCTATAGTAGTTACCCCTACCTCTGTTATTGTTTGAGTAGTTATATCTTCCTTTATAGTTCCTACTCTGTCCTCTTGTACCACCATAGAAATCTTTTGAGCTACTTTTATTTTGTTGTTGCTTGAGATCTATCTTTTGAGTGAAATTGACAAAGGCCAAGCTCATGTTAAAGATATTGCTTTGTAGATTTAGAAATTGTTCAAGTCTGCTATCAAATATGAGCAGACTTGTTTGTAGATCTAACCAACTCAAGTCCTCCTTACATGTCAGACTCAACATAATAGGGGGGGTATTCTGAGTCCAACCCAGCCAGAAATTGGGTGACTAAGTCATCCATAGAAATAACACAACCAGCAAGAAATTGGGTGACTAAGTCCTTGTTCAAGTATTCAAACATTATGGTGTTCCCTTTACGAGTTATTTGGAACTCAGACTTGAAATATGTAATTCTGCCTCTTGTTTGTGAGCCAAAAAGTTTTCTTACAGCTTCCGAGATACCCTTTGAAGTCTCCTCCTCTATTAACTGAGCAGCTACCTATGGGCTCATGGTTGAGTAAAGCCAGCCCAGAAGAAGCTGATCATTAGCAATCCAGTACAGGGTCTATCCCCAGTAATAATTCCTAATCATGTTTAGGGTTTTCTGTAATAATTCCTTTAGAGTCAGTGATAAACCTCACAGGATAGGGTCTATCCCCAGTAATGAAGCCACCAAGTTCATTTCCCTTGACCATAGGTATAACCATGGTCTTCCACAATAGTTAGTTATTTCTATCAAATCTGATATTGTAGTTGTTGTTGATGTTCATTGTGTGCAGGTGTAGATTCATCTTGCTACTGGTTAAGCTGTGTGGATCCTTTTCCAACGCTTGACCCGAAATTCCTTAGGGAGAAGTCCATAAGACTTCCACATTTGTCGTTTCAAGATGAAGTAGAGTAAGTCAGCTGGGTGTACTTCGGAACCCTATCTTACTCCTCATCTCCGGTGAAGCCTTTAATATCAGTCTGAGTAGTACTCTTGACAATACCATATTTTAACATCCACAAGAGTAAGGGCGATCCAGACATTATACAGATAATATTTTGTGCGAAATGCTCAAGTATCTCAGAATTCCCGACAATATAAAATGCAACCCCTTTCTTCTAATGTGGATGGGTCTAACTATCGCATGGTTCAATATATTGCCAACAAAAGGTATAGTTCCATCTTATGATAGTGGAGGTATCATCATCGTATAATATTATATAAGGCGAAGCAAAGAAAGACAACATTATCAATACCTCAAAGAGTTTCGGCAAATAATGACCTTTTATGTGCAGGTAGATTTTGAGTAGGTACCTCAGATATAAAACGCCGAAGTAGACGCCTTAGCATCATCGGTGTGAAAAAACACAAGGTAATTATACATTTTCCATGGCAAGTCCATCATCACACTCGCAAAAAAGTTTATTACAACTGTATATGAAATCTCGTGATTTATAACATCAGATAATAACGCGTAGGTCTAGAACAATATTTTAAACCTTTTTGACAAAAGAAGGGTAGCAACAATCTATTATTGGGTAACAACCACTGTAATTTTTAATGTTTATTGCTTATTTGAATAACCGTGATGCTTGTGAAGACAAAAAATTGATCAAGTAATGTCGAGTCCATTATTAGAATATGACCCATTTTTGGAGTTATGTTATGTACCTTTCCTCCCACCGTCTAGATATGATGTTGGTTATTTGGAACTCAAACTTCTTTTAAATTTCTATCTCTTACTCCTCATCGTAACTAATTCAATATAAAGATTCTACTCTAAACTCTCATTCTTTTTTTTCATATCGTCCATCTATGCTTTCAATTATGGTCCTAAGCGACGTTCATCCTCTTTGGGTGTATCTAGACGCTTTAACAGTAATGTGTCGTGATTTTCACTGGGTAACTCTAGGGGATTCAATTCTATTCTTTCTCGTGAGGAATGAAATAGCTCATTTGATTAGATTATCATCAAATTCAATCAATGTTGCTATCAATGTAAGATGAGTGTTCTTCGTTCATATAGTTTCCAATTTACATGGATCAACAAAAACCCTCTTAAGGTAAATGCTTATAAAATTTACAGTGTTTTAGTTAACAATCATTGAGATGATTATTTCCCATGCATATTGTCCATTTTGGTATACCCTGCCTATTGGAACATACCAATTTTACTTAAAATTTAGGAATCCCAAAGCCACATAAAAAAAATCAATTCTTTAACATGTGGTCGTCTCACCCGTCTTTCAACGAACTCGTGTCTTATTGTTTGAAACTTCTAATCTCAACTCATGTTATGTGTGTGGTTTCCTATCAGTTCACTCGTGTTCAATATTCCCTTCAAATCTAGTGGGTGTGATAATAGAGAAAAAAGTGAAAGTATCTGTTTGTTGTTACTTCTAATCTTTGACTATTTTTGGGGGATATATTGTAACAACACCATAAAGTTGTTAAAGGAAAAGACATGTAAACAGTTTGAAAACTCAGTTAGAGGGTAAAATATCTAGACACCTCTATTAGAGCCCTGTCCGTTTAATTTTTATTTGTGAGAATAACCTAAGGGAAATTGATGGCCTTCATAAAGATGTTATAGTGATGGGAGTATCTATTGAAGGTAATGAAATACGAAGGATCTTGGTCGACATAAGCAGTTAGGTAAATATTTTATTTTTATCAACCTATAAATAAATGAAAAACATTTTGGCTATTCAATGTTCAAATAGAATCATACTGGGGTTTACTGACGATTGTATAGATGGAATTGGGGAATTTGAAAGTGATTACTTGCTAGGAAAATGGGCCATTGAAGAAAATGGTAAGAGTTTTATTTGTGGTAGTTGATTTTCCGGCTTCTTACAATACGATATTAGCAAGGTCTTGGCTAATAAGGATGCATGCAGTAGCACTGTTTATCAATATTTGAAGTATGTTGTTGGGGGTCAAGTAGGGGTGGTACGAAGTAGCCAAAAGGTAGAAAGGGAATGTTTTGTCATTTCTCTCGCTCCAAAATCATTAGGAGCTAGTAGAAACTAGAAAACAATCGAAATCAATAGAGTCTTTCGTGATATCAACCGAGATAGATGATCCAAATGAGGCTCCTAGTGTTGTTATACCAATCGAAGAAGTTAAAATTCATCGTCTAGATGAATGGAAAAAATATAAGGTTCGGATCCAAATTACCCTTATAATTGAAGGAAATGTTATTATTTTTTTATCTAAGAATTTACATGTGTTTGCTAGGTGCAATGAGGAGAGTGTTATCCGTCACAAACTATCAGTCAAATCTAATACGGGTCCGGTAGTGGAAAGAAATAAAGTATTTTCTAAAGAAAAATCATAAGTTATTGTCCGAGAAGTGGATTGATTAACCAAAATGGGGCATACTAAATAATCACAATATCCTCTTTCGACTGAAAATCTTGTCCTTGTCAAGAATAAAAATAGAAAAATGACGTATGTGTACTAATTTTCCAGATCTCAAGAGAGTTTGCCCCAGATCGATCAGTTGATGGATTCCACATCAGGGAATAAGTTATTGTCGTTAATGGATTCTTTTTTCTGGTATAATCATATACAAATGGACATAAGCGATCATGATCACACTACTTACATCACTAATACATTCATTGCTACAAAGTAATGCCTTTCGGGTTGAAAAATGCTGGAGATACTTATCAACGATTGGTTAATAAAACATTTGTCAACCATATTGGAAGCAATGTAGAAGTTTATATTGATAACATTATGGTTAAGATCCCCAAAAAGGAGGACCACGTTTCGACCTCCAAGAAACTTTTCTTAACCTAGAAGCCATCAACCTGAAATTAAATCTTGAAAATGTACCGATCTGGTAAATATTTGGGTTACATTATAATTGATAAATGGATCGAGGCTGACCCAAATCAATTAAATTCCCTATTGGCCATGGATCCACCTTAGACTACCAAATAAGTTCAGATATTGATTAGGATATTAGTAGCATTAAACAGATTAATTTCATGGTCATCTCATAAGTGTGCCCAATTTTCCAAGTTTTGAGAAGAGCAAAAGACTTGAATTGGTCCCCAAATTGTGATAGAGTATTATTTGAAATTAAGCGATGCCTATTTTCACTCAAAATTTTATTCAAGCATGTTGATGGAATAAAACTTTACATGTACCTAGTAGTATCAGATTATGATGTGAGTGCAGTATTGGTACGAGAAGTTGATAATTATCTCGGCGCTCTTTATTATATAAGTAATAGCTTGCTGGAAGGTGAGAAAGGATACTTCAAATTGAACTAACCTTGGCATTGGTCATAACAGCCGGAAAAGAGAGGCATATTTTCAAGTAGACTCTATCACGGTTCAAAGCTCTTTTCCTCTGAAATTTTTGTTACAAAAAGTAGATATATTAAGACGAATGACCAAGTGGTCAGTTGAGCTTGGATATTATGATATTGACTTTGAACCCCGAACTGCAACAAAATATCAAGTTGTGGCTGATTTTCTAGCTGAATTTCATCTCAAAGGCCCCATGAAGAAACTATGATTAATAAGACTGAAAAGGAATAGGTGGTTTGAATTGATGGCGGATCTAGTACGATGGGATGTTTTGTCGAGATTTTTTTAATTTCACCTTTTGGGGATTCTATTCAATAATCAATACGTTATTGGTTTTAGAGCATCCAACAATGAATCAGAGTATGAGGCAGCAATACTAGGGTTAAGATTGGCTCAGATATGTGGTGCCAAAAGAGTCTGGTTATTTAGTGACTCACAGTTAGCCATTCATTAAGCACATGGACAAACTGAAACTATAAAGAATCGATTGGTAAAGTATTTAAATATGTTAAAAGAAATATTGACCAATTTTAAATATATTATATATGAACATATGCCAAGGTTAAAAATTTCAATGGGTGATTCTCTAGCCACTATAGCCTATTCTGAATCATACCCTTGGACCCTAGTGCAATAATTTCCTTCCATAGTCTCATATTCTACGATGAAGGATGATATAGAAGAAAACTTTCAGGTGTCTCCAAGATTGTATAACTAACATAGTTTTACCTAAAGATACAACTTCTATCAAAAAGTTGAAATACAAAGCTCATGGATTTTTGGTTTTAAAATGAGATCCTTATAAAAGATCGTTTATGAGGCCCCTACTATGTTTCTCTGGAATTAACGAATTTTAAACTGTCCTATCAGAACTGCATGATGGGAAGAATCGACACATTATGGTCACAAGGCTTTAACTATATGGGTCTTATTGGTAGTATACTATTGGCCTTCTAGTATGGCAGATTCTAAAGACTTGGTAAAACAATGTGACCCTTGTCAAAGGTATGAAAATGTAATCCATGTACTAACAGTCCATATGGATTCTATGTCTGAAGCAATGATAAAGTTTATTCTTTCTAACATATGTTGTAGGTTTGGTATTCCTATGTGTATCACTAGAGACAATGTTCCTCAAATTGAAAACAAAGACATAGAAGTATTTTATGCATCAAGAGGAATTCGTCATTGTTTCTCTTCTCCTTTTCATCCTCAAGCAAATGGACAAGTTGAGGTAGCAAATCGAACAATTTTAATGGGCCTGAAAAAGAACTTGAAGAGAGTAGCCTGGAAATGGCCAAATTATCTACAAGAAGTACTATAGGTCTACCAAACTACTCCACATACGGTTAATCAAGAGTCTATATTTGCTTTAGTTTATGGAATGAATGCAATTACTCTTCTTTCGTTCAAAGGAGAATAAAAGCTAATTTGAGAACTATCATTACCAACGCATGATGACAAGCAGGTATGTATCCAAATTTAGAATAAGAAACTTTCAAGTGGGAGATAAAGTTCTACGAAAAGTATTTTTACATACCATGGAAAAGAAGTTTGGACAGTTGGCTCCAAAGTGGGAAGGACCATACATTGTGTATGAAATGATCAAGCAAGGAACATACAAACTCTTGGATAAAGAAGGAAACGTTTTGAAGCACCCTTGGAATGTTAAGCATCTAAGGTTACTTTTAGAATAAGCTCATATTTTAAATATTTACTTTGTTTTAGGTCAATGTAAATATTAAGGGGCATACTATTTCTTACCATATTAGCGCGCGGAGGTTTTAATGAGGTGTCTGAATCATAATCAATCTATCATCTTTTGCCTTTAAAAAAGTATCTTTACTATGGTTAGTTTGATTAAATGTTATTTCCTTCGAAAGGATTACCTTCGAATAGCTTGGTCGGATTAAATTTTATTGCCTTTGAATGAATTAACTTTAAATGGTTGATTGGATTAAATTTTGTTACCGTTGAATGGCTTGGTTGGATTAAATTTTATTTTCTTCGAATGGATTACCTTCGAATATATTAGTTAGATTCAATTGTATTTCCTTATAATATATTACCTTCGAATGACTTAACTGGATTAAATTTTATTATCTTCGAATGGATTACCTTTGAATGACTTGGTTGGATTAAATTTTATTATCCTCGAATGGATTACCTTCAAATGGTTTGGTTGGATTAAATTTTATTGCCTTCGTTTCTTCAAAATTTAGTTCATCTTTCAATAAAACATAATTAATTAGGGACGGATATGAATGGAAGTGAAAATTTATTAGAATATAGAGCTGATATTAACATAAACTACCTTGCCTGATCCAAGGGAAAAACTAAAACAAAACCAAAATTGGGTTACAAAATACCTTTGGCCTAGTCAAGAAATTGCACAAATTAATCTGATCTAAATGAAACAAAATGCCTTGTATGTATTAATAACTTCAATTCAAACACACATACACATAAAAACACGTCAACTTTGGGGCTCCCTCCCATCGGTTTTCTTTCCTTTTTCCCATGTAGATTCTCACCATCAGAACCTTATCTATCCTCTTCGTCGGGGTCATCTTCTTCTGAATCATCAAAAATATCAAAATTATCACCTAATGCCAGGATGTGGTAAGGGATATGTGCGTTGGCATGTACCTGCATAGATCCATAAGAGATAGTTTATGGAATGCCTTATAGAACAGCATCATCATATCTAATTTAATTTATTCATCCCTTTCTTGAGAAGGCTCCTATACTTTGTCAGCATATGCATCCTCAGTATCGGCTACCTCTTGAGCTGTCTTTTCTTTAAGAGAAGTAATTCCTCTTCTTTTTTCTTAAGAAGATCTTCTAGATTTTTCATCTCTTTGGGTAAATATTAAATGGTCTATTTATCCTTAGTCTGTTGATCTTTTAAGAAAGTTATTTCCTTGGAATTGGATGACAAATAATTAGTGGATTCAAACTGCAGCTTATCACGGTGGGATTTGGTTTGAACCAACTATTCATTAAGGTTCCTCATTTCCTTCCCCAAATATGCAATTTTCTTTTTATCTTTCACAATAGAGTTCTTCAAACCTTGATTTTCATGTTGGAGAGAGATAATATCCTTGTCTTGAGATCTTACCTACCTCTCGAAGTCAATAATTGGCCTTACATAGCCTAAAATCGCATACACCAATTAATCATGTTTCTTAGACACTTCGAAATATTCCCCATCATATGTCACGGGCATTCACATGGCTGGGATATTAAGGGAAAGGTTGTTCGGAGTCTTCAAAGTTAAAGTTTCCTACGTTATCTAGTTGGTCATCACCTCTGAAAGATGGTCTATCATTTGTGTAAATTCGCGAGGAAGGAGGATTGATAGATGCCTCTGCTTGAGGAGGATCGTCTATGAGAATGATTGAATAAAGGATTTTGGGTTGGAGAATGATCTCCCAACCAACCGAATTTTATTCTGCATCACTTCTCTCTTGCCACTGCCCACTTTATTCGTCTTTTGGCCTTCTGTCTTTTTAACAGACTCAGAGTTTGATGGCTCCTCGGTCTCTCCAACAGTGGCTGCGATGACTTCTAGCAGAGCTGTATCGATTTCGCCAAGGGGCTCCATACTCTATAGTTCGAGAATAATTTGAGATGAACCATGTTTTTTTTCTTCTTTTTCGTCTTGTCATGTTTACTTGGAGCCTTATTTCTATATATAAGGTAAAAGTTTCCATCTCTCGCCTCAATCCTTGTGAAAATTTTGAGAGGATCGGGGAGGAGTGGTAAGTTGTTTCCATAAAAGTTCACAGATCAAATTTGTCCTCCATAGGTGGGCTCTCACCATCTTTCTTGTAGTAAAGTAGTTGTGAAACTAGGTTGACCACTTCTACGTTCCCCATTGATTCAGCTTTTTAATTGTTGTTTTCCCATCTTCAAAATGTTGTGTAAAGAGCTTTGAGAACACTACAAAATAAATCCAAAGTTTAAAATAATAACATCAAAATATGGAAATAAAATAAGTATTTGAAACACTTATATGATCTTTTCTAGTATCTTGTGAGCATACTCGGATTTCCTTTAGACGTGAGTTTTTTCCATTTTCCAAAGCACCGCTGTAAAAAAGAAACTAAGTCCTCCAAGGTATGTCAGCTTCTAGCATCTCATGTACCACTTTATAGTTATTCCCATATATTAATATAATAAAGGAGGATATGACCATTATGACACAAACTAGCCACAACAGCTAGTTGCTCCATTGGCATTAGAATTTTGGATAGCCTCGAAGTTATGATTCTAGCTAACAACGTAAACCATGCGTTAGGGCTTAGTTGGATTGGCCATCATTTTACCAAGTGGAGGTACCTCACTATTTCCGGGTGCAAAAACAATTACCAACTCTCTAGTCTTGCTTTCCATTGGAGTATCTCTAGGCTGAGGTAGCCTCACTTTGACCGATTCCTGGAATCCCCATTTTTTATCAATCTCTTCGAGTTTAGAATCTTAAAAATAAATGTATGATATTATTTGCAAAGCCAATGGATACTTGACACTAACTTTAGTGAAATTGGGTCCGACTCTCCAAACGAGGGACTTTGGAAGTGGTTCAGATTCAGGATAGACAATCTTTTTCTTTTTTCATGAGTCACAGTCTGAGTGTCCATAGTTTTGACCAGACGTTTCTAAAGAGGCATCTTCCCCTCTATCATCCATATTTTCTTCCATCACATGTGATTTTTGTTCCAAGGGTTCAATGGGTTGAATAATAGGATTATCTTTCTCGATTGAAAAGGGTAGTGTTGATGAAACTGTGGGATTTGGTTCTGAAATAAGTTGTGAAAGAAGCTCTGTTGTGGTATCTTCTCCTAGGGTCAAAATTTTCCTTGAGGGATTGCTAGCATCAGTAGAAGTTTCAGCTGATTTTTCTATTGCTTTATCCAATCAGAGAGGCTTTTATTTCTCTATAGAAATCCTAGTAACTTTGCGAGGAGTACTTTGGCCCTTATCCGATCCCATGCCGATGAAGGTTGGAGGAGGTTTACGACTGCTAACTCATTTTTCTTGAGATTGGTTTAGTTCAGCAAACAAATTGGTCAGGAGATGTAGAACACTGGGCAAGTGGGCTAGGTTTAGAAAGGATTTGTTTTTTGGTAAAAGAGGAAACTCTAGTGTGTTCTAGAGTTTGGGTCACAACTACTTCACCTGGTGAAGAAGGTAATCCAGCATCAATTCTAGCTTACCTCTTCTCTTCTTCCAACTCAGATAGATTGAACCAACCTCCTTTAATTAATGTGTTATTAGCTGTAAGCATACAAACTCTATAGAATAGTAAAAAAAAGCAGAAGAAGAAGTTGAAATCTAATTGTTGATTCTTTCTGTGTCTAAATAAATAACATAAACTCTTTCTCACTTTACAAATTGAAACAATGAAAAATATTTCTCTTATAAAGATAGGGAAGAGACACTTAAGTGTTTTACTAGGGAAAAAGAACCGTCAATTATAAAAGGGGGTTATTATTACATGTAGCCATTTTTCTCTTTTGTGTAAACACGATTACCGAGAAAAAAACCGGTCAGTAGGTCTAATAACTACTTCACACATGTTTTAAAAAGAAAACTGGACTAAAGTTGAGACCTATGAGAAATAAGTTTTGTAGGCATATCATTTGGATGGGGTTCCGAAATCATTTAGCATACTAACTCTCTTGAAGTACTTATGAGAGAGCTAAGGGGGCTAGATGATAGGGTCAGATTTTATTAGAGGTTAAAATAATAAAAGGATCAGATTTTTCTTAGAAGGGAAATTTAGACGCAAAGACTAAAACATGATAAGTAAGTAGTATGGCTTGTGACTCAAGTAAGTTCCTAGTGCACTTACTAGACGGGTGACCCGATCCGAGTGACCCATGGATCCAAAAGGACTATAAAAAATTCAACAAACAATATTAAATGGGTTGGATTTTTTTCTCTCTCTAGATATTAGATACAAGCGCCTCTATTTTATCTCCACTCTCCACCATGAATTTTATATTACACAACCTAAATAACTTCCAAAACTAACCTTCGATCAGTTTTTACCAACACCAGTTGTAATATTATAAAAACATCATTCTCACTCAACAGCTTCTCAGGGTTAATCAAACAACGTGTAATGAGTAGAGGTTCGCTCTAAATATAGGCATGATAAAAGCTTTTAACGATGTTCAACGATCCCTTATTCTTGACACCTTGGTGGCCATGACTTTCTCGGTCCAGATTATTTATTAGATTAGTCAATGTATCTCTTATAATATTAATATTAACAATGACTCTTAAGGTAAGCTTAAAGGTAGAAATGGTCTTAGACAAGGTTATTGGTTACCCTTTTTTATTCGTCTTGGTCATTCAAGTTTGTTTTAGTATCCTGAAGGAGAACATTGATGATGTGAACTTCAAATTCCACTTGAAGTGTCAAAAATCTAAGATTGTCAATATATGCTCCTCACATGACATGATAATGTTAAGTCTTATGAACAATAACTCCCTCAATCTCATTAGTGATGGTTTTAAGGATTTCTTTTATCTCATATGTTTTAAAGTTAGTCCTCGAAGAGACACATTTTCTTATTTAGGGGTTTACCCCACTCTAGGAACTAAGTTTATCCATATTTTGGGGTTCAATGTAGGTTTATTCTCGATTAAATACCTTGGAGTCCATCTACTCATGGGGCACCTTTCCCACAATGATTTTCACCTTATTCTAGAGAAAATTACTATGTATGTTGCCTCTTGGACTTCCAAATACCTCTTCTATGTGGGTAGGCTCTCAGTTAATTAAATTTGTGTAATTTGCGGATGCACACATATTGATCTATCCTCAGTATCCTTGATAATTATCTTAAAAACTCTTTGAGTCTGTCCGTCGTTTCCTTTGGTCAAGAAATAAGATAAAGATTTCGAGTACAAAAGTGGTTTGGTCTACTTTTACGTTACCATTGTCTAAGGGCGACCTTAAGATTCTTGACCTAAAAACTTGTGAGGGTGTCCTCTAATATTTGTCGTCCATAGTTAGTAAAAATATTAACTAAATTTGATGTAACTAATTAACTATGAGAATATTATAGATAAAAAATTATTGTCTTTAAAGATTGAGTCTTCTTCTTCACGGACTTAAATCGTAGGCCTCTAGCTAGAAAATTTTATATTATGGTTATAGATAATTGAGAGAATACCTCATTTTGACACAATCCATGGATTCTCTTTACGTCTTTGGGAAAGGACTATTGGAAAAGTATAATTTGTGATTCAGTATTAGAAAATAATCTCAAGCTTCCTAGAATCATTCTGGAGGGTCTTTGGAACTAACCGACACAATTAAGGTCTGTCAGTTCTAGAAACCATCAAATATTTTAGAATATCAACTTTCTCATTCTCTCTCTCCCACCTCCTAGCATCAAATCTTTTGGAATATCAACTTTCTCATTCTCTCTATCCCACCTCCTAGCATCAACTATGTTGATGTACGTCTTTTTTATGTTAATATTAAGAATGTAAAATTTATAATTAAAGGAACTTACAATGCAATATATATGTCCAAATTCGATGTTGTGTGGTCAAGATTAGTATGACATAGTTATAATATCCCCATCATTTTTATCATTTATGTCTCATTCTGGGTAAGTTAGAAACTCAGATTCTAAATGTGTGTTGTGAAATACATGTGATGAATACATCAAACATATATTTTGTGAGTGTGTTTACATGTATGGTATATTAATTGTTTCCAGCTGCAAGCTCACATTCATAATTAACGTCGTGGATTAGACACCCTCTTATAAACAGGCTTCGAAATGGCCTCTCTCTAGCTACCGTCATTTTTAGTGTGCCTCCTCTAGTTATATTATTTATCATGTTTGGTGGGAACATAACTCAATAATGTTTTTCTCTCCTTCCGTCCTGACCTTCATGGTGTCGTCTGTGTGCTTACTGACCGTTAGTTTAGATTTTATTTATCCAAAATTGTATGACCGATATAATTTGTGTGTCTGTATTTCTTCACTTTCTTTGTTGGTTGCATGTTTCTTTTCTTTGGTGGTTGCTTATAATGGAATTTTCTTGTGTTGATTCTCCCTCGTAGGTTTCAGTTGGGTCTCACATTTTTAGACACCTTCCCGCCTTCACCTTTGTAGTTTTCTCTTTTCTTCTCTTTCATTTGTGGTAGCTACTACTACCGTTTAGTTTGCTGTTTCAAGCTAACAAGACATAGATCTCTCCGTCTATCTTACCTTTCTCAACTTGTCCTTGGCATGAATTCATACATTTGACGAAAATTTTACTCTTCTCTATTATTCGGATCTAACAGTACGTTTCGTTTATTTTTCTTTGACAAAATGTCACGGGGCATATAAACAATATTTTTATTTAATTTAATATTTTAGGTAAAAAAAAAATACATTGGTAGTTCACTTTTGAAAACAATATAAAAACTTTTTATGCATTTTGCTTATCCATTTATAATTCCACAAAATTAGAACTTAAAGAAAGTTCATCGAAAATACAACATAAATGACTTATTAAAATAAATTATAGATATCCTCGTAATTTCAAAATTCATCTCTCTAAATTGTTTTTTTATATAATTACTTTATTTGAGCTGTATAAATATGTGAGAACTACGTAAAGAAGTAATAACAAATTCAAAAAAAGTAATAAACAATAAAAATAAAAGCAAATGAACAAGCATATACTCTAATTATTTTTATAATAAAAATATGGATTAATTATATAATTTTATCTATAAAGATCGAAACAAAAGCAAAATTTAGGATATAAAAATACAACCAATATTGCATATACAAGAAAAGCGGGAAATTTGTATTTAGGCCCAAAATTTCAAGATACATGGCCGACGCAGCCTCCAAAGAGGCTAAGACGATTTTGGCGGCAATGACTCTGATCCCTGATCGGTGCAATTGACAAACAAATTTATCTATCAGAGACATCCAACATATTTAGAGAAATACAAATTTGGTTTCGATACTAAAATAAAATGTTGTTTGGATTTTATAAAAAAAATACGAGAATAAAAATCAAGTTTTGTAAGTTATAAAATATAAATATAACTTCACGAACTTAATTATAATCTAAAAAGATTTTTAAATAGATAATGGAAACCTAATATTAACTTCCCTAATTTCTATATTGACGTGTGAAATATTTTTTTTTGACAATCTCCCTTTTAAGTTTTACTTTGTTCGAGATCTTTTACTCTGAGTGATTCTCGCATCTCTGCGAATTAAAATCTTGCTAGAGCTTTCGTGAGAATATCAGCACGTTACTCTCCGGTGCAGCCGAATTCCACGACTATATGGTGCTTGCCTCATACGCAGATGACGTCAGAGCGAGTGTCTATGTGTTTGCTTCGTTCGTGAAATATTACATTTTTCAATAATACAATCGCATATTTATTGTCAACATACAATGTTACTACTTTGGTTTCATTTTAATGAGCTCACTCAACAGGTTTCTTAGCCATAATGCTACGCTGCGGTTGCTACCATAAATTCAGCCTCATAAGAAGACGATACCATAGTTCATTGCTTCTGAGGTTCCCAAGTGATCAAATTACCCTTGAGACATAATGTCATTCCTCCGGTGCTTTTTCCAATCATCGGTGTCTCTGGCTAAATCACTATGAGTAAAAAAGTAGATTTTGAGATCTTTTCCCTTTTTCATATTTCAATCCATATGTTATGTAGCCTTTTACGTAGCGAAGAATGTGTTTGACTGCTTGATGATGAGTCGTAGTAGGTTTCTCCATGTACTTACTTAAGAGTCCGACAACATATGATAAATGTATGAATTAAGTACCTTAGACATCCGATTATGTGCCTATACAGACTGGGATCTACCAACTTTCTTTTCATATATTTCCCAATATGTACTTTTTCTTCTATGGGATACTTGGTAGCATTACAATCATCTATCTTGAATTAACGTAACAATTTGTCCACCTCAATCCTAGGATAGTAAGAATGTAACCCAAGATCTCTCATCTAAAACTCTTGGAAATTTTTTGAAAACTTCTTAGATAAGAACTCAGCACCACGATCAATATGCAAGGTTATTATCTTGTAATCATATCCAATTTCAGCAAGTATTTTGAATTTTCCAAACACATCAAATGCCTCCATTTTTTATTTTATCATATACACTCACATCAACCGCCTATAGTCATCAACAAGTAAAAGTAAATATTTATTACCAACAATTGATGTTGGACTAATCAGGACAGATAAATCTACATGTCCGAGTTGCAATAGTCTTTTCACATGAAAATTTGCTTGATTTGGAAATGGTAACATCGCTTGCTTAGATACTAGGTAATCTTCACATAACTGGTTTGAGTGTATAATTTTGGGTAGTCCAAAGCCCATATTTTTTCCCTATCATGTTGAATGGATGAAAGTTCACGTGTCCAAGTCTTGCATGCCATAACCAAGCCGAGTCTTCTAGTTTTATCAATAGAGCCGTGATTGACTACTTTCCAAAACTATTTTGTATAGGCGATTTTGTGATCTTTCAACCTTCATTAACAGATCTCAGTTTCCATCGAATATCTTGAGAAGCGATCCGACTAAATCAACTCTACTTTTTCTTATGTCATTTGACCAAGACTAATAATATTATCTTTCAAACTTGGAATGTAATATACATTGGTTAGTAGGCGAGTATCTCCATTCTTGCACCAAAACAAAATCGATCATTTGGCTTGGATCTCTGCCGATGAGCTATCTCCAAATTTCATGCTTCATAGAAATGTTTCATCAAATTCTTGAAAACAATTCTATCTCTAATCATGTGGTTACTTGCTCTATTAAGTACTAAGTGTTACTCTACATTTAGTTCTCTCCATCCGAGAGAATGTTGGTCACAACTTTATTTTCATTCAAAGTATTTTTGGTTATCATAAATACATGCTATTCATAACTAGTGCATGTCAAATGTGATTCATCATCATGTGTTTTTTAATGTAGCACTCAGATGCATAATGGCCTAATTTTCCATAAGAGTATCACTTAATTTTGTTCTTAACCTTCCGATACTTGACAACATCATGTGTTTGTGAATTATAATCACGGAATTTATGCCACCACATCTTTGGCTATGACCTTCGTTGTAGCCATTACCTTTATTGTGACCATTACGTTCTCTGTTATAATAATTATATTTTTCAGAAGGAAAATTCTTCTCACAAGTGTTCCTTTTCGACCTTGTTAACCACTGTTCATGAGTAAGAAATATATGTTTTCTTCATATCTATCGTCATAACCACGAAGTCTCTCTTCATGGGCTTTCAGACGACCAACAATATCTTCAATACACAAATTTTTTAGATCACCAAATTGCTGGACTGAAGTAACCATTTGCATGAAGTACGACAACTACTAACAATGATAGTCAATTTTATGGCAAATTCATCCATGTACTCTTCTTCTTTCATGATTGCGACCTCTAAATCACTTCTTAATGTGTGTAATTTTGCCTCTCGTACTCGTTCCGCACCCATGTTCATTATTTGCAATGCATCCCATTTTTTTTTGCCGAATATTTCTCTCCCAGCATTAGAAGAATATCTTCGAGGATTGTTTGATAAATGGCAGCCAAAACCATTCTATATTATCTAAATTTTCTGAAAATTCTATCTCATCACACACACAATACGACTGTAAATTTACGTGCATTTATAATACTCATGTTACATAATTACTCTCGGTGATTAATGAATAATGAAGTGTCACATTCCCTTGTTTTTTCATTTTTGAATTTTGTTTTGACATTTCCTAGGTTGTGATACCAAATGTTGGTTTCGATACTAAAATAAAATGTATTGCAATTTTTCCAAAAAGAAACAAAACAAAATGAGAGAATAAAAACTAATTTTCGGTAAATTTTAAAATAAAATTATCACTTCTCGTACTTAATTACAATCCAAAAGTTTCTTAAATAGACAACGAAAAATAACAACCTCATAATATTAACTTCTATAACTTCAATAATGATATAACTTCAATAATGACGTGTCACACTTAAAAAATATTCTAACATAGAAGACTTGGCGCATCAGTGGGCGTTATTAGTTCGGGGATAGAACTAGAATCTAGCTTTACTCTTTGGTGTAATTAGAGGTGTCTAATGGTTCTGGAACCACGGTTCAAAGCTGACAACCTGCTTAAGAACTGGCGGTTTACCTGCGAAACTGGCCCATTAGGACCGCAACCCGCCAGGACCGCAACCCGGCAGGACCGCAACCCGCCAGGACCGCAACCCGGCAGGACCGCAACCCGCCAGGACCGCATAAGGAGCAACCCGCCAGGACCGCAACCCGGCAGGACTGCGAAACCACGGTTTATTTGTAAAAAACCGGCGGTTTATTGGTAAATATTATGTTGATTTTATTTATTTTATAACCAAAATGTTATATTTAAAAAATATTGAGATTAAAATATTTTAAGTGTTGGTTATTAATATTTTAAGTGTTGTAATTATTATATAGTCCAAAATTTTAAATATTACTTATGTTATTATCACATTTTCAATATTATTATTATGTTTTTAGATTTAATATTAGTAGTGTTGATTTTAATATTACAAACCAAAACTATATCTTATCATGTTAAAATATTACAAAATTTATGGTTATAATTTTAATATTACATTTTGAATTTTATTACTATGATTTGTTTTTAAATATTACAAGTGTTATTTATTATTTTTAAGTTATATGGTTGTAATTATAATATTACATTTTGAATTTTATTATTATGATTTGGTTTTAAATATTACAAGTGTTATTTATTATTTTTAAGTTATATTGTTATAATTTTAATATTACATTTTGAATTTTATTATTGTGATTTGGTTTTAAATATTACAAGTGTTATTTATTATTTTTAAGTTATATTGTTGTAATTTTAATATTACATTTTGAATTTTATTATTGTGATTTGGTTTTAAATATAACTAGTGTTATTTATTATTTTTAAGTTGTATTGTTGTAATTTTAATATTACATTTTGAATTTTATTATTGTGATTTGGTTTTAAATATAACAAGTGTCATTTATTATTTTTAAGTTATATTGTTATAATTTTAATATTACATTTTGAATTTTATTATTGTGATTTGGTTTTAAATATAACAAGTGTTATTTATTATTTTTTAAACCAAAATCATATTTTATCATGCTAAAATATTACAAGTTATATTAAAATATTTAACATTACAAATGCTAAAATATTACAAGTTATATTAAAATATTTAATAATACAAATGCTAAAATATTACAAGTTATATTAAAATATTTAATATTACAATTGCTAAAATACATTTTTTAGTCTCTTGTCGCTAACCACTTTTTTAAGTCACAAAACTTTCTCAACAGTAGCTGCAATTTGTAATGGATCTCCCAAAACTTGTCCTCGAGTCTCACGATTAACCTTACTTAACGCAGCAACAATCAAATCGACCATCTTCGTCTTCGTACTAAGACTTTGTTTAGGAACAACGGTCTTACTCTTAGTCTTGGTTATAATTGGTTGTTTGACACTTCGTATCACCTTGTCGACCATTTTAGAACTAAAATTTGGTTTGGCGGTCTTACTAACAGTCGTACGTGTAGTACTAACAAGTTTGAAGTTTCGCCTCTCCTTATTAGAAAATTTCAAACTAAAATTTTGTTTGAGAGTCTTACTCATATTCGTAGGTTCAGTGGCACATTTGATGCGTCGTGTGATCGGATCCCTCTCGCGGGGAGGAGACATCATAAAAGAAGAAAATTCCGAAAAATCAGTTTTCGGAGTTGCTTGTCCTAACCTGTTGTTGAAGCCACAAGAAGGCATTGGAAATAGGAAATAAGCACAAATAATAACTACTACAAACTAATAACAATTTTTTTTCGAAAAAAAAAACTAACTATTTCGAAAACAGAAGTACGATATGTAAAATACAAAAGTTAAGCTTAATAACAAAATCTAGAACAAGTTGAGAGATTTAGAGAGTTTATAGTAGATTTAGAGAGTGTGTGAGGTTGGAGTTGGGGTCTCCTCTATTTATAGGGGAGACCCCAATTTTTTTTTTTTTGAAAAATCCGATTTTTTTTTCGTCCGGACCATCCGGACGCAGGTCCGGATGCCCGAACCTGTAATTCGGACCATCCGGACATGCGTCCGGATGCCCCGGACTCAAAAGGTAACGGCTAGTTTCTACTAGCCGTTACCTTTTGAATCGTGCGGACCATCCGCACGGTGACGTCACGGATGACGTCACTTGCTTACGTCATCCGTGACTGATTTTTTTTAAAAAAAATATTTTTTATATAAAAAAAATAATTTTTTTAAAATGTAAGCACTTTAAACTATTAAAAATAATCAAAACTCTATATATAGGATTTTGCGCACTAATATTTTAAAAAAAAATTAAAAAACATTATATAAATAGGAAATTCGAACTATTATTAAAAAAAAATAAAAATCTATAAATAGATTTTTCGAACTATTAGTTTTTTAATAATTTTAGTACTTTTATGAAAAAAATATATATTAAATTCTCTAGATTAATGAAAGAAATTTTATATTATAAACCCTTCCTTTTTTTCTAGTTTATTGAAAGAAATTTTATATTATTAACAAGTTAATTTGGAACATAATAAATAGTTTATATTGTTGATGATGTTAATCTCCTAAATAAATATATTTAATTAATTATATTTAATTATGCCATCATAATATAATTTCTTTTTAGGAACCAAATTACATATAGTTAATTGAAACACATTTGGTATTTTTGAATTTATTTCACAACCAAATTACATGTGTTTATGCAATTGGAACATAATCCAAAATTTATACAATTTTTAAAACTTTAAATTTATACTTCAAAAATTTGAATACTTCAAATATTAAATTTATACTTCAAATGTTGTAAATTTGTAATCGAAATACATGTACTTATTTTATTTAATATCTACATAATATTAAAGAAAATATCTTAAATACATAAATATAAATAGAAAAGAAAACGTATCAAAATCAAATTACAATTATTTTTTTAGAATGTAATTGATGATTATAAAATTTCGATTAAAATGATAACATATTTAAATTAAAATACATGAAATAGAATAATTAACTCAATTATTGAAATTAGATTCAATTAACACTTACAAATTAATTTTAAATAACATTATAAAATATTCTGATAAATGGTTCTTAAATGGTTAAATGGTTTGGCCGATGGTTTGAACCGGTAAACGGCTCTTAAATGGTTCGTCTGGTGGTAAACGGCTCTTAAATGGTTTGGCCAGACTGTCAGAACCGTATAAGAACAATCCGCCAGGACCGCAACCCGGCAGGACCGCAACCCACCAGGACTTCTGATTTAAACGGTGCAGGTTGGTGCTGGTTCAACCGTTTGACACCTCTAGGTGTAATACAATCAAATTTAATCGGGGTAGTTATGACCGGATAGGGTAATACATAGGTGACCCCTCTAAGCAAACAGAATGAAGCGTTTGTTGATGTTGGACTCAAGAAAGAATTATATAAATTTCAAGTCATTGCTTCGCCACATGCATTGAAACCAGGAAAGAGAAAAAACTGCTAGCTCAATTTCGCTTATTACAGCCTCTTGCATGGCTTCGAAATTCAATTTTCTAATGTCAAATGATTTATTGTATGGATAAAAGATCTAGACATCTTAGTTATTAATTTCTTAAATATTTGATTACATATATCAATACCATTAGCTATTTTGTGAAAGGTATTACTATCTAGAAAGTAACCAAACTTCCTAGATAATAATTTGGCTAGTGCTAGGGTAGGTTAATAGTGAGTGAGGCAGTGTAGCCAAACTTTAAAGGATGAAGATGGGCAAGTGAATTTTAGCGGCAGAGATTTCAAACCTCTAAACATGAGTAATCAAACATTAACGGAAGATATACACATCTGCTACAGTTTAAAAGTGACTTTAGTCAAGAAGAAACATTATGTTACTTGTGAACCGTAGGTGCATAGTCCGGACCTGCTGGACAAAAGATGCAGATACATGTTACTATAGATTCCAAGATATTTTTCTTAGTTTTCTGAAAAAATCTTGATCACTTGTGTGAGAAGATGCTGAATCGGATGAAAATGTTTATCGTTTATTAAGAGACTTATTCTGGAGCTTGAATTGAAAGGGAGCAATATAGTACATGTTACAGGCGTCATTAATGGTGCAACTAATTGACAGACCATACTAGTGTCACAGTGGCTGCTACAATTTCCTTAATACTTTACGTAAAAAACTATCATCCTTATTACTAATGTGAGCCATTATACTGAACCACATTGACCTATTGAACTCATTGCGTGAAAACGGATGAAACAAACTTCCTAGAGAGAGAATTATCTTGATCGTTAGTTTAAGAGAACGACAAAGTAGAAGATAAACACTGACATAAACTACGAGATTCCTAGTTCCTTTTGTAAGCCGGATGTAATTTGTAACAAAAAAAAGTTGAGTTGGTTGTGTTTAAGATATTACAATTGTAACCTACTTTTATATAAAATATGTATTATTTTCTATAGATATAGGATTTCTTCACAATACAAACCATGTTAAATATGTTTTATGTGATTTGATTTGCATGTTGTCTTTTATTGCACACTGTTTTGTATAAAATATTAAAGATTCGGCACTCTTATACTCCCAATTTTTTGTAATATGATTCATTTGTGCTATAAAAGGTACAACTGCCAATATGATGGTCTAGATTTGGTCATTGTTGGCTCTTACATATTTTAATTTTTTTAACTAATGGTTTTAATCTAAATTATTTCCTTAACAAGCAGTATACTAAGCGTATATGGTTTATAACAATTCTTTGTTGTAGGTAATATACATAAAGAAAATCCAAATATCATTCCACATCTTTGGGTTATAGAATTGTGTATCGCTAGTGAACCAAGATAAGTTCCATGAATTTTGATTTTTAAAAAATCTCAACAAAATGAAATTTTATCCTCTAAATAATGAATAATTGGGCTTTCCTAGTACATAAAGGGTTGTGTGGTGTCAGTGATGAGAATGTTAACGAAGCGTTTGAAGCCGAAGTGTTGTCTAAGGCCTATAATGGTCTAATCTCAATCTTGGGATGAAGTGTTTCGGGAGGTGTTTGAAGAACCAAAGACTTTGGGGGGATAGAATCGGTTATAAACTATTTACATAAAGAATTCCTTAATAAATAAATAATATCTTAAAAGTAGGTTTCTACATTGACAATCGATAGTAGCTATGAGTTGTGAAGATGGAAAATGAGGATCAAACAATAATATTTTCAGTTATTTTTCAAAGAGAAATGAGCATTTCGTTTACATCATCCTCTATACGAAAGATCCCATACGATGGATAAAGTAAAGAGTGCTTTGAAATCAAAGGATCTTCAAAGGGGCGTGGCTAGACTGGGAGATTTGCTCAATAAGAGAGGAACCTTTATGACCAAAACAAAAATATTTATGAGTGGTTTTAAGATGAAATTTTGTTTGTACAAGAAGGAATGTCTATTAGTAAACACTTTTCGAATAGAATAATTTAAAATATGAAGTTGAAGATGCGGTAATGGTCTCGGATGATTGTGAATATATTGATACTTTTATGGTTTCTACTTGCAAGTACATTGAGAAGTGGTTATTGGATTCGAGATCTTCATTCCACGTGACATCCAATAAACATTGGTTTGAAAACCTGAGATTGTTTGATGGTGATAAGGTCATACTCAGGAATGATAAACCGTGTGTTGTAAAAAAATATAGGAATGTCATGCTCAAGTTTTCTACAAAACTCGAGAGAGTGATATCAAATGTCAGGTATGTACTTGATGTTGAACACAATATTTTTTCTATTGCATGTTAGATTATAAAGAGTTTTCATATAAGAATGGAGATGGCAGACTTAGGGTTCTTCAAGATTCACTAGTTATTATGAAAATCTATAGGACTAATGGTATGTTAGTTCTTGAAGGGTCTGTAGTGTCCATTGGTGTGTCTAGTGTACATAGATATTCAAAAAAGCCGTGGCTTCATAGGTTATGACATATCAGTGAGAAATTATGTATTGAACTTAACAAACAAGGGTTATTAGATGGTAATGCATTTATGAAATTGAGATTTTATGAAAGTTGTATACTTGGAAAAACAAAAGGGTTAAGTTCTTTCATATAAACCATACAACTATTGATGTACTTGAATAGGTTTTTTCAAATATGTGGGGTCCGACAAGGCAACCCATGATTGGTGGTGCAAGTACCTTGTGTATTTAAATTTTTACTACTTCAAAATAATATGGGATATACTTTTTAAAATCAAAGATGAAGCATTAGATTCTTTTAGGAATTGGAAAAAGACTGGTGGAGAATCAGACTTGAAAGATATTAAATAGGTTGAGAACTAACAATGTCCTAGAATATTTGAATGACATGATACTAGCTATTATTCTAAATTTGGAATTGTTGGACACAAAACTGTGAAATAAACTCCACAACAAAATAAAATTGTTGCAAGTTCGAACAAAACTTTGTAGGAATGGGTTAGGTGTACGCTTCTATAAGATGAAATGAGCCAAATCTAATGGGGAGAAGTTGTGACGAAAATTGTGTATATTATCAACATAATTCCATCTACAACAGTGAAGTATACATGTTCAAAAAAGGATTGATCAATAAAGAAACATGTGTTGAAGCATTTGAGAGGGTCTGAATATGTTGCTTACGCACATGTGAGAAAGATAAAATTCAATGCAGGGCACTAAAGTTTTTATTGTTCATCATCCTGAAGGAGTAAAAAAAGATATAGGTTGTGGTTCTTGGAACTTGGAATCTATAAGGCTTTGATCATATAAGACGTGGTATTCAAAGTGAAGATGATGTCATTCGTTAAGACGATGGAGACCGAACCTATTATTGTTGAGAAGAAATTTGAAATTGATGATGAATCTGATAAAGAAAGTAACATTAAGGATATTATTGTCGAAAAATATTTCATAGTTCGTACCTAGTGCATGAAATTAAAGATGACCAAGAGTTTGATATTCTAAAATATTTAGATGTTCGTATTAAATAACAATATGATGATCTTAATAATTATCAGTTGGTAAATGATAAAGCAAGAAAAAGTAGATTCCTACATATGGATAGACTTTGGTACGGAAACTTCCTTGGCTACCTCGTATATGAGAAGGGATAGAAGTTGATCTATCACATTTAGAAGCCTTAGCTTTCATGTTTCCCTCTAGACCCGTCAAATGAGTCCAAGTTTTGATTAGAAGATTGGAAGTCCTAAACATATTTATTTCTCGAACTTTAGAAAAGTATTTTCCCTTTCTTCCAAGTATTAAAAAAGGTCAATCGATTTCATTGGATTGAGGAGAGTGATCATGCATTTGATAAGAGAAAAAACGATTGTCTTATCCAAAGGTTTTGTTCAAGCTTATCCTGAGTTAGAAACTTTATATTTACCTGACATTGTCTGATTATATTGTAATGGTTGTTTTGATAAGGGAAGTGGACATATTTTTAAAGTGCATTTATTGTGTGAGTAAGAGCTTATTTGATGCATAAACTAGATACCTTCAGCTATAAAATCTAGTACTTGCCTTAATCGTTGTTGAAGGGAAGATTATACCCTATTTCGAATTTATTTAATTATTGTATAACTTTCCTTTCTTCTCTGAAGCATACTTCGGAAGCTTGACGTATCATGGCGTTTAACGTGCTATATTTTGGTTATATAATGACCTTTTGCTAAATTTTCTTTGAATATCTCATATAGAGTTTATTGTTATGTAAGATTGTGGCGAGTCGTAATAAATTGGTCAAATGATCATTTGCTTTTATAAATAACATTGTTGTCACTTTCGGATCTGAGCATTACTTAATCTCATATCGCTAAATTTTTGTTAGACTAACGCCAAACCTTCTAAATCCCATTTTTTAGTCAGAATTCAATATGTTTAACCATGTCTACCTATTTGCATCAACCTTTTTTATTATTATTATTTATGGGTAGAGAGAGTATAATTTGGCATGCAAATCGACTAAAAAAATATTTCAAATTTGTATAACCAAAATAACCACAAGTCATCGGGCTCTTTCATCAAATCGATCAATAACAAAAACATAGAGTCAACTGACCCATCTAATGTTGAGTTGGATTAATATAATTGGTTGGATGTACAACCAATAGAGAATTATCTTTTATGTATATCAAAGTTCGATTTTCTCCCTCTTATATGATATTTTTCATAACAATTGCTAATTCCATATGAAGATATAATCATTTTCATTTGGACCCCGATATTCACTCTATAGATGATAGCGAATAATATATCTTCAGTTTTAGCTTTAATAGTAGTTCAATCAAACCACAAGATCTTTGGAGTGTGAATGGTCACTTGGTTGCATCACTGTCGATTGTTTGATAAATATCATATAGTAGACGGCGGCTCGTTACATCAATTTGGCCATTAGTATGGGGAATAAAATATACTAAAAAGTATTACTATATTCCCCGTATTTTTTAGAAGGTTTTGATCAGGATGTTTAAAAAACATGATTTTATTTTTAGTCGTGAGTGCTCGTGACGTCCCATGCCTACATCAAATATTAAATTTATAAATTTGATTGTGTATCATGTCATATATAGGTGGAGGCTAATCTTTAACCATTTCAAGAATAATCGAGACTTGTCAAGAATGTATTATCTACCTCGTGAATCCTTAAAGGAATGTCAAACAAAATAAAGAAAATGTGAATCAAACAAAATTTAAGAAAAAAAATAAGTGAAACTTGTTAGAAAACGTGTAACGTCACTGAAGCATTTATATTTATTACAATGTCAAAATAGTGAAAGTGTAGGTATCACGTTTTGGCATCAAGTAAACTGTTTGTGGTATATTAGACCGCATGTGAAGTTTGATAATCTTTCTCAATGAGTATATTATTAGCGGCGTAATTTGGTTAGACTAAATGATCTATAGGGTTAGTTTGTATAGCATATCCGTCAAGATTACGAATTTCTTTTAATATTATAATTAACTAATTTAAGTAATTTGAAGAAATAAAACCACTTTCATGAATTAGTTCTTATGAACGTATGAAGAATTTGGTAATAATTTAGAATTTTTATTATTCTAAAGATTTAAGATCAATACTAGCATATGATAATTCATATTAAACAAGTTGTGTTTACAGTCTCCCACTAACTAAGAATAATATGAAAGTGCAAACTGCTTCAGTTTGACACCCATATGTTTTAATATAACGATTGATATATCACCATCGTTGGGATTTATTATTTGCAGCTCTCATGGAAAGAAAGAAGAAGATTTTCATCAATATATAAATCCACCGAAAAGATATAAAGTTCGAACCTGAAAAACTATCTCGATTAATTATGGAAGGGCGCTTACTATTCTTTTTCATCCACACTTTCCATTATCACAGTTATTCTTAATATGTCATGGATGTTTCTAATAAATTAATATATTGTTTGAAATTGTTATTTGCTTTGTTTTAGCTTGAAAATCAGTGTGCAAATGTACCAAACTTCTCAAATGTGTTCTTATCATTCTAAAACACATTTATCAGGTTGGAATTCTTAACATTTTTTCTAAATCCTTCATCATCGCATACAAACTTTGAAATGCGTTGATGACATTCTATTTCTCATATATGAAGCCATAAAAGATGTCAAATATATTGAATTAATATAAAAGAGGTCAATCTTAAGAGTTTGAAAAGTTTTGTTCAAATTGAAGTTATTTTTATGATATGCTCTTAGACCTTGCATATACCTTTATTTAAAATTATGGAAATACAGTTGATCAACGGTTCAATCTCAATCACATCAGGTTTTATTTGTTGAACTTTAACCACTTGTCAAAGATAATGTTTTTCATTAAAATAAATTATAACATGTTTGTCATTTTTATCTCACATATCAATGTTATAACTCCTATTGAAAGCACCATATTATGTTTACATTCAAATTCATTGCATTCGTAACTATCATGACTCATAGTTCTTTTAGAACTTAGTATCTAATATTTAACAAAAAAAATAATATAAACAAATTGCATACAGTTATTTAATTATTTATTAACATTTTCTCGATATAGTTGTTATTGTGAGACATTTTTTAGGCCAATAAGTTATACATAAATTTTACATACAGTTTTGTTAAGAGATCCAATGGTGCTTAACAATCACATCTATAAACAAAAAAACACTCTTTTTCGATTGATCATGAAACTGAATGAAACTATTCAATATTGAATTATCAGTTATACATGAATTTGTAATGATTAATCCTGCAATTATATCATGTGTTGGTGTTCACGTGTAATAAATATAAGCATAATATATTGTAAGATATCTTATATAAAATATTCACAACATCAATATGTTATTCTTTTAATGAATAACTTATGAATAGGAATCACTTTGGTGATATATCTAGTTTGTTGAGACATATATAAAGTTTGGACTTTCGAATGATTCAGTTATTTATCCATATATATAATAGTATGTTAATGAGTGATTATTGTTTGCATCTCATCACTCAGAAAATATCTGAATGCATCCTAAAGATTAATACTCTAACATTGATCGACTTAGCTGACATGTTAATCGATTTTATATTTCATTCAGGTCATGTATCTAACACGATATGAACAATCTAAAAAATAATAATTTTAAACTTTAATATATAGGTACTTAAACATGCAACACATAGTTTTATGCATTCTAAAATGTTTAAAACACATACAAAGAATGTCAAAATTATGTAATAACTATAAAAAAATATTATAAACAAAATATAAAATATTCATGAGTTTATGGAATTGAAAATCTCACTGTAACAAATATTAAATTGTTTTAACACGATATGATTTATCGCAACAAACCTTCTTGACTATTTAGGATGAGGTCAACATATACGACTGCGGTTTGCGATACACTTTGTCGCACTATGGTGAAATTTGTTATGTTCAACTATAAACATAACACTAAATAATTATGTAAAAAAATTATTAGATTTTCCGGAAGTTAAATACAAGTTAATAGTCCAACATAAATAATATTTATTAAATATTTTAAAACTTTTTTTAAAGAACATATAAATCGATTCATGGGGCTAAATTAGTTTTTTTTTTAAACATTAGGACAAAGTGTTTGTTAGATTCACATCGAAATGTTAAAATATTTAGATTTTTCACTAAATATTTCTAAACTCTTCATTACCTTGTGCAGTTGTCCATAAAAGTTAAGAGATCCAATGTTTGTATGTTGAAATTTCACCTTAAAATACGAATGAGTACCTACAAAATAAAAAAGAAAATGATTTTGATATATGATCAGAATTTCTCTTGGCATGAGCAAGTTAGTCACATTTATATAAAACATGATAAAACGATAACCATCATTATATAGAGTCATTTTAATAGACTTATGTGTCCTAAGTTTAGACATTCTAGTAGTATAATTGTTGTAAGTTGTGTTGGAGTTTGACTTAGTGGACAACTAATTTTGGTCTTATTTACCCATTTGGTTTCCCAGTGAATAGCCCAATTTTGTTCACGATAAATATGTTTTAATATCATTTGAATTCTACTAGGAGGACTTGCTTATACTTAGGATTTATATTATCCGTGTTGAATCTGTATCTATATCAACTTGTGTTTGATAAGGATATGAAATTTTGAGGGTCTAAATGTAATACAATTAAAGTTGTATTATAGTTAAAAGAGAGTATTTAAACTACTTGTAAATATAAAAGGTTGAAGTACAATTTACCCATTTGTATAATTGATTCAGTTAAACTACGTCAGGTGCACCTATAAATAAAGATTGAAGCAATGAATAAAACATGACATTTTCTCATTAGACAAACTTGACTTTTTCTCTCTTACTTTTTATCTCTATAAGTAAACTCTTTCTTTACTTTCACTCTCAATAAACAAGATTCTTACTTAACAAATTGGCGACCACAGTTGGACTTCTATTCAATTGGTACCCTAATTTCACGTCAAAAACCAGAAATTGTAGAATTCTTGCTCGGTTATATCACTCTAGATCAATATGGAACCAGGACATGACATTGATTCAACAGTTCGAAAAGTAATTGAAACATTAAGATATGATCTGCGTAAGGAAGAAAGTAGAGAAAACTATTCAATTCCATTGCAACAAGGTCATTCTGATATCGAGGTTTGAATGAATCAATTGTTGGAAAAAATAAAAACATTGAACGAAAATTATGTTCAATAAGAACATCATATTCAGTGAGGTAGACAAAAATCTGAAGTACGAAAAGTTGAAGAGAAATACGAGTTGGACAATCAATCTGATTGATCGTATACACCTCATCAGATTCGAATTCATCGAAGGAAATCACATTTTGAATATGACAAAGAACATCAAACTTATCAAAAAGAAAGAGAAGCATAGGTATATCCAATCTAATGATAATGAATCCGACAACTCAGAATCTGAGGAAGGCTTATTCAAGTAGAAAAAATAAAACAGGGATCTTCGAACATAAAAATAAGTCGGCATCGAAAGTTGCGGAAGGAGTATAAAAAAAAGATACAATGAACCCCGTTATATGAGAGATACAAAATAGTGTGAAGGAAACACCTCGAACAAGTACATAGGTGTAGTTGATCATAATTTGTATGCTGTTATGGGAACAAGAGAAATTCTCCATTAACAACTGAGATTAGGTCCATTACTCTTCTGAGGCAATTTGATATTTCTAAGTTCAAAATATTTGATGGTAATGCAGGATCCTAATGATCACATCGAACAATTTAAGAACTATGTGATGAATTTCAAAGATGATGGTAGCCTGGTACATAGAGCATTTTCTCAGACATTTAAGGGCACTGCATTGAAATAGTGTAATAGGATTTTGAGAGGATCTATTACAAATTTCAGGAATTTCTATACATTTCTTGGATGAAATTTTGTGAGAAGCAAGAGTTGCGAATAAATGGCAACACTATAATATAGTGTAAGCATGATGTGGGTGAAAACTTGAAAGATTATATGAAGCATTTCGTTCTAACAAAAGCAGGACTATATGATTGTGAAGGGTTAGTTTTTATGGCAGCTTTCTAGACAAGGTTTATTGCGAGGTGATTTAGTAAATAAAACAAAAAAAAGAAAAGTATTAACTTTTCGATCACTTATGGCTCAAGTCGAGGACCAAATTCAAGTGGAAAAGTCAACTAGGGTTAAATAAGGGGTTGGATCTAGTCAAAAGAATTCAGGGCATGTGTCACATAATCAAGAATACTCTATGAATTATCAGCCACCTCGTCTAAGAAATAACAACAATTTTCCTCCTCGAATTGAAGGGTTTCGAACTCAAGCTACAGGTTATCAGTTTCAAAGACCAATGCCAAACCAGTAGATAAGGCTAAAGTATTATACTGATTTAACTGAGAATCTTTCTGCTATTTACAAAAATTCCAAAGGTCATGTAAGCTTTAAAAAAACATGCTCCAATAAACAGACTAAGAGAAGAGTGCAATTGGGTACGATACTCTAGATGATATAGCTTTAAAGAATGATATATAATTTTAATAGAAAATAGCAAGTTAGTTGATTTTGTTAAAGGGCAAAGCAGTGGATCGAAAACTCTGAGCACATCGACACCACAAACTGAAAAATCTGAACTCGAAGAAAGAATGTGCACTGATGATTCTAGATTTTAAATGCGATGAGTTTGACGCAACCTAGGAATATTTGGACACAGGTCTAGATTGATTAATCTTGATGCTTGTGGATGAACCGCTACAGAAAGGACGAGTTCGAAGCTTATGTGAGTACTTTGAATCCTTAGCAATCTTGGGGGGAGATTTTATGATTGATAATACTAATAGTTCCAGGAAAATTCACGTTTTCACCTTAGCAAATCAGATAGGAGGAAAAATATCTACTCATTTATATGGCAAGAATGATACTCCTTTTATTTTGTTCGATGAGGATTATTTGAAGGGAATAGTTGGCTCTCATTAGGATGCAGTAGTTATAGGGGTAGAAATATCTGGAGTTGAAATTCGACTTATTCTGATAGGTACACGGAGTTCTACGAATGTGTTATTTAAATCTACGTATGATAGGATGCGTAATCCGCCTAGAATTTTTCGGTTTGATCGTACGATAACTAGGTTTACAGGGGTAATAGCTCGGGTTATTAGGGAATTCGAACGTGAAACGTGTTTGGGAAAAGTCTCGTTTAAAAAGAAAGTTCAAGTCTTATTCATGGTGGTTAAATGTCCAACAAGCTACAATGTTATTTTTGGAAGATCTTGGCTTTCAAGAATGTGTGTTGTAGTGTCCATTGTTCATAAATATTTGACGTATGTCACTGAAGATCGTGTTGGTGTGGTTCAAAGTGACCAAATTATGGCCATAGAATGTTATGCAACAACACTTCAGGTTCGAGGTTCTAATGCTGAGGATCAAATGGCTGATTAGCAACCAAGGGGGTTGATCTCGGATAGAGAGAGAATAGACGATCAGAGGGAAACCCCGGGTTCTTTAACATTTAGTGAGGATATTGAAGAGTATATTTTATTTCTAATGGGAAGACTTTACGAATTGAAACATTGATGTGATAGGAGTTCCATCTGAAATGATATGTCAAAACCTAGATATAGATTTTAAGACAAAGCCTGCTATTCGTAAGAGACAAGATTTTTTTATGGAAAAGTCAGAGACCATTGCTCAAGAGGTGGATTGTCTCTCTAGGGTCGGACATATTAGAGAGGTATAATATCCTTTATGAACTACAAATCCGGTGCTAGCAAAAAAGAAGAACGAAAATTGGAAAATCTGTGTTGACTACATATATTTAAATCAAGCAGATCCTAAAGATCCATTATATATCTCTCGAATCGATCAGCAGGTTGATTCTACTTCAGGGAATAAAATTCTATCTTTTGTGGATGCATTTGCAGGTTATAATCAGATCCAAATGGATCCAAAAAATCAAGATAGTACTAAACTCATTACTGATTGAGGACTATATTGTTATAGAGTCATGTCATTTGGGTTGAAGAATGCTAGACTGACATATAAAAGGTTGGTGAATAAATTTTGTTCTCCTTGGATTGGAAGGAATATAGAGGTATACATTGATGATGTACTCGTAAAAATCTCCACAGATGGTGAACACATCTAAGATTTACTTTCTATATTTGAAGGCCATATGAAGCTGAATCCTGAAAAATGTACTTTTGGTATCCGATCAGGGAAATGTTTAGGTTAAATCATTAATAAAAAGGGAATAGAAGCAGATCCAGAATAGTTGAAGGCTTTAGTTTCGATGGCATCGCCTCAAACTATAAAGGAGATGCAAGTCTTGATAGGAAGGTTAACTCCCCTTAATCGATTTATTTTAACGTTTTCTAACAAATGTTTCTTTTTTTTCCAAGTATTACGAAGACCCAAAGATTTTGAATGGACTCCAGATTGTGAAGCATCTTTTTTAAAGATTAAAGAACTTTTTTTATCACCAGAGATTTTTCTCTAACGACTCGAATTGGAGAGCAACTCTTTATATATATATATATATATTAGTGTCTTATTTTGTTGTACACGTTGTTTTAATATGCAAAGACAAGGGAGTTTCAAAGCTAGTCTATTATATTAGTAAAAGTTTGTTGGTATCACATAAAACTTATTTCAAACTTCAAAAAATTGGCTTTATCTTTAGTGGTGGCTGGTGGCAAAATACGCCCTTATTTTCAAACTCATACCATTGTGGTTCAAACTTCTTTCCCACTAAAGAATATGTTACAACGACCATGCATTTCTGGTAGAATGACCAAATAGTCAATAGTATTGGGATATTTTGATATCATTTTGGCTCCTCAAACAACTATAAAAGCTCAATCTTTAGCTCATTTTCTGGTTCAAACATATGGTGGGTCTAGCATATTGGGTGTAGCGCAGGGGTTTAATTAGTTGCTCGTTCTATGGAAGTAATTTTTTAGGATATTCGATTTGGTTTTCACGTATCAAATAATGAGGCTAAGTATGAGGCTGCATTAGTTAGGTTAATGCTTGCAAATATCCGTGGAGCAACAATAGTTTGTTTGGAAACAGATTTGCAGGTAGTGGCAAATCATTTGGCAAGTGCATTTGAGGCCAAGAAAGATCAATTAATTGTATATTAACGCAAGCTTCAAAATTTGACTCTTTTGTTCGACAGTTTGATTATATAGCATTGTAACCAATGAGATAACACGGTTTTTTATTCATTAGCAATAATTTCTTATACATAATAATATCGATGGATACTGTTACATAATAGTCCTTCGATTTTAACACGATCAGAACAATGTCAAAATGTTGAAGAAGTATTTGTCACTCCAAATATAATTCAAAGTGACTGGAGGTCTGATATCCTTGATATTTTACAAAGAGGTACGTTACCTCAGGATGCACAACTGGCTAAAAAGTTAAGGTATAAAGCGCATGGTTATCTTGTATTAGATGGTTGTTATACAAAAAATCTTTAAGTAGACCACTGTTGAGTTGTTTGGGTAAGCAAGAATCTCAAGAGATTTTATCTGAGCTGCATGATGGTGAAAGTTAAGCTCATTCTGGTTTCAAGTCTTTGACGCGTAGGGTTTTGTTGTCAGGTTATTACTAGCCTTCGACTATGAATGATATAAAGGTCTTAATTCAAGGTTGTGATACTTGTCAACGATTTACTAATTCTATTCACAAACCAGCAGTACCTCTTACTTCCATATCCTAAGTTATCTTTTTTATAGACGGGGAATAGATTTGGTAAGGTCATTTCCAATGGCCTTTAGAGGATGTCAGATGATTATAGTAGCGGTAGATTACTTTTCGAAGTGAGTTGAAGCTTAACTATTATCTGGTACAAAGGCCAAAGATATTATTAAGTTCATTGTGAATAATATTTGTTGTCATTTTGGAGTGCCTCAGAAAATTACCACATATAATGGTCCTCAATTTAACAACAAACAAATGACTTTTTTAGGCTTTGAGGGGAATAACCGATTGTTTTCTACATTTTTTCATCCCCAAGCAAATGGTCAAGTCGAAGTGACTAATAGATTTATTTAGGAGGGTTTGAAGAAAACTTGAACACATGCAACATAGAATTTTCTAACTATTTACAAGAGGGGTTGCGGGCTTATCATACAACTCGTACAAAGGCTACTCAAGAAACACATTTTTCATTGGTGTATGGTATGGATGTTATTATCCCTGAAGATTCTAATTTACTTTCTTATAGACTAATCCATTATTCCCAAGAGGTAATGAAAAGACAAAAAGAATGGACCTGGACTTGATCAAAGAGAAAACAGTTAGAGCTCATCTGAATATGACTCATTATAAGACTTTTATGAGGAATCAATATAATTTAAAGGTGAGAGTGATGAATTTTAAAGTATGTGACAAAGTATTAAGGAAAAATATTCCTCTATATAAAGGACAAACGACTTGGACAGATGGTACCAAACTGGAAGGGTCTTTATATGGTGATGGAGAAAATAAATCCAGGCACATATTGCATTTGTGATGAATAAGGAAGATTACTTTAACATTCTTGGAATATATAGCATTTAAAGCTATATCGGGGATGATTTGTTATTTTTAAGACTTTTTTGAATAATTGACACACTCTTTCCTACTTTGTTGGCCCAAAGAGGTTTTAATGAGGTGTCATGTATATATTTGAGGTTATTAATAAAAAACATTTCGGCCAATGTTGTTTTAAATACAAGTATTTAAATTATCTTGGTAAGTAGTCAAAGACTAATCATCTTTGAAGTTGTTGACCAAGAGAAATTGTTTTAATTCGAAGTGTTATACACATTGTTCGAAGAGACAACCATATTCGATGGACTATGTTCTCTAAATACACTGATTACATTGAGGTGCTACGCTCTGTAAATGCACTAATTATATTCGAGGTGCTACGTTCTTTAAACATACTAATTATATACGAGGTTCTACGTTCTCTAAATGAACTAATTATATTCGAAGTGCTACACTCTCTAAATGAACTAATTATATTCGAGGTGATACACTCTCTTAACGCCCTAATTATATTTAAAGTGTTACGTTCTCTAAAGAACTAAGTATATTGGAGGTACTAACATTTTGTAAATGCATTATTTTTATTAGGCAAGTTACAAATATACATATGTGACGTTTATTGGAATTCGAGATCATGATGACTTGTTCGTGAAATTAAAAGTATTTATGATAAGATAAAAATTGGCAAATAAATGTGGAAATAAGAAGAGCGGTTTTTCATTAAAGTCTGAATCCGATCTTACAGAAAGATGTTTTTGAATGCCAAGAAGTTAAGCATTCATAAAAATAATTCATCAACAACAAAGATGACTTTAAAACATAGATAAAAAGAAATAACAATTAACCATTCTCTTCGGAGTTCTCTTTGAATGAGTCTCATTCTTGTCCACTGCATTTTCATTTTCTTCTAGCTCTGTCTTTTTGGAAGGATTAGTTGGAACAGAGTCGAAGGCTTCACTAGGAAGGTTATCTATGTGGATCAATTCCCAAAAGCTTGAAAGATTTTCTTTTGGGAACGCTGCGTGAAACTCACGTAGCAAAGTGATTGGTCGTTGCTCTTCGGCATTTTCTATTGCAACTAAGGTGTCCAGTCCACATTGAGTTTTGGAAGTTTTCACAACTGCTTGTTATTCTTCTTCGAATATCAAATGCAGCCATATCATCAGTCAGCTTATTCTTTTCTCATTTACTCTTGTTGAGAGATTCTTGAAGAGAGAAGTATTTTTTATGCTTCTCGGATATCTCTCTGCATGTTTAGCTTTAAGTTCATCCATCTTAGCCTGATGGGAAGTATTGAGCTCTTTTGTTTGTTCTTTATGCATAGAGGGTAGATGATGTTTGAGGTGGATAACTCCTTTAACATATTCCGACCTGTTGGTGTGGAACACATGAATTGTTCCTCGATTTGTTTGCCAAATATTTCTCTCATCCTTTTCTCTGCACCAGTACTTTTTTAATATTGGACTATATCTTTAGCCATGGTTTCCAAATGGCTTCGAGCATAATTTACTTATGTGGATAATGTTGTTGTTGTTGTTTTAAGATTGGAAAAAGATTTCAGTGCAAGTACAACTTCTTCAGATAGCTCTTGAAAATGGATGAACCTTTTATTATTTGAAGGCATGAGCATATATGAGGAGCCATGAGAATATATGAATTCAGAATTTCAGGTAAAAGGGGAGCAGTAATCTGATGGCTAATTTGTTCAAGTTGTTCTTGGATCTGTTGGACCCTCAAATCCCTATATTTGTACAGATCTTGAAGCTCCTCTGTACTAATGGGCTCATCAGGAATAAAATGGTCATCTCCTCGGTGATCTTCCACTCTAGAATCTCTTTGGTGATCTTCCACTCCAGTTTCTTCAGCTTCGGCAGGAGGCACTTCTGAGATAGCTTCTTTATAATTATTTTATTCTCTCTTAGATGGTGAAGTTTTTGAAGTACTTGTTTTTTGGGCAGTAGGTTTTTTTAAAAAAGGTTCAGCCTTGATTTGTTTTTTCAATTGTTGGAAGACTAGCTTGAGTTGCCTTTTTTTTGTCTTTTCTCCTTCTTTTGTGGCTTCAGATTAGTTGAAGGGCTAGCACCATATATACTAGTTTTTTTCTTCCTTTTCTTTTTCTTTTTCGAGGGCAGATGACTTTCAAATATGTTTCGCACATGCATAGTAACTTTACCATAAGGTGCTACCAATCTCTTCACAACAGGTTCTAAGTTTGGTGGCTCCATTAAATTTTCAGAGAGGTTGGCACCCAGTGAGATCCTCCATAGAAGACTAGTGATGAAGTTTATGGGAAGAAAAAATAAGTGGAACCCATTGCCCCATTTATTTTCCGCCCAAGTGGGCAACTTGGAAAAAAATATCTTTCGCATCTTTCTTGCGACTATTGTACCTCTTTGAAATTCTTAAGTACAATAGCAATGCATGTGAAATTTTTATTTAATTTGTAAAAAATAAAAATTAAAGATGAGAAAACTCACTCTTTCTTCTCTAGACAATGTTAAGTTTGAAAGGGTTCTTCTCGGGTATTGTTTTCATATTTTCCTAAGCTCCAGACATGAAGATAAACCTTTGCTTCCATAATTTTCAGCTTCGAGCATATCGTTGATTATTTTGAAGTCATCCAGCAGTGTCAGATAGTTAGAAAAGCAGTTTCGTCCCTTCGAAAGACCAGTCATGATGATGCAGTTTTTTATGGAAGAGGTTCAGGAGTTCGAAGTACTCCACTATCATCGGATCCAGTAGGAACCAAAGACCCCAACTGATGATCTCAGAATATACCACAAATTCATCTGCTCCACAATCAAGTGGAGTCTCCTCATTTTTTTGGTACTCGAAGTGTTATGTTGTGTGGCATTCCCCATTACTTTTTTAGACGACCAACTTGAGATTTACTATAATAAATATATGGCATGTTTTCCAGCGCCATGATGTATTCGGGGAGGAGCGGTTTTAAATTTACACTTACTAAGGCAGCAATATCCTCAGGAAGTTCAACTCCAGCCTTCTTTCTTTCTTTTTTTCTCAACTGCCTCTTTCTTTAAACATCATCTTCAGTATCAGATGCATCACCACTTCTTTTAACCTCAACATCTGACATAGTTGCCTCTGAATCAACTTGTTTTTTCAGAAGCTTCGTCTATTAGTTGAGGATGATTTGGGTTCGACGCTAGATTTTCTTCTCCTATATTCCAGGGAGTTTGTTGTGAGTCCACGCTGGTCTCAACAATATCCCTTAGGGGAGGAGATAGTGGTGTAGAGTTATTTGTGATGTTTGGAGCAATGTTTTGTGATGTGTTGTCAGCCTCGAGATTTGTCATAGCTATGAATGCTTTCTTTTTTACAAAAATACTTTGAGAGAGATGAAATTTTTCTTGAAACTAAGGAGTCTATTTGCGTAATATTAGAGGTGTATCTGAATTGATGGGTGATGAATTGTTTTTTGATCTTCTGTGAGTAGATGTATTTTATGTTACTTTGCGGTTGTTCTGAAGAGAAGCAGATGGGGAGCTAGAAACTACTGGAGAAGAATTTTGAGGCACTGATTGTGAGGAATTTGCTGGTAAAGGCTGTTGAAGTTGAGGTGGTAAAGACGGTTGACAAGGAGATTTCGGTGAATGGTTTCTTTCTGTATTGTATGAACTTTGAATCTTATAGGAACTGAAGAAGAATTTTGAGGCACTGATTGTGAGGAATTTGCTGGTAAATGATGTTGAAGATGTGGTGGTGAAGAAGGTTGACGAGGAGATTTTGGTGAATGGTTTCTTTATGTATTGGATGAACTTTGAATCTTATGGGAACTTTGATTGGGATTGAAATTACTGTAAACATTAGTTCTAGTTGAAATTTGAGGAGAATTGTCTATTACCCCTCTGGTTTTATGTTAAGCAACCATCTAGCTGATGCACAAGTAACCGTAGATGCCAAAAACTAATTTTTTAGTTGTTGGAGATTTTTTCATACACAAAAATGAAGAAAAATCTTGAAGATTAGTTTATAAATTTTGAAGGTTGGTTGGGACGGATGAGTTTCCGACGAAGGTAGCGAAGAAATTGGGTTTTTAGATGAGGATAACCAGGAAATTAAGTCTCAGGTGAAGGTAGTTGGGGATTTTCTCTCACTCAAAGGTATTTTTGCTTCACAAATAATGGGTGAGGGAAGTATTTATAAAGAAGAGGAGAAATAGGAAATGGTCAGAGAAGTGGAAGAGGTGGTGATGATTATAAGATAGAAAGATGAATATCAGATGGTTGCTTGTAAAGAGATAATGTGACACTTGTTAACTATGAGACCTATTGGCAGGCCTAGTGGGTCATCGCATGTGTACTTGATCATTCAAAATCTTTCTAGTCGTTATGAAAAGGCCAGCTACTGATTCTATGTATAAATATTTGAAGCACAAACAAAAGGTTAAGCCAGCTTCGAGGTAAACATAAGTATGAGTTTATATTCGAGGCAAAATATGAATGTGTTTTATTCGAGGACAACAACTGTTGAGGAAAATCTTTTCGACAATGAGATGAGAAGATCTAATCCGAAGCAAATTAGATTTTCGCAAGAAACAATTATCACCTACTATGATTTCCGATCATTACTAGTTCTTATTCATTGACCGTCATAAGAACTAAGGGGCTACTGATAAAGATATGAAATGTTGAGGGCCTAAATGTAATACAATTAACGTTGTACGTGATAAATTGTATAGTTGAAAGAAAGTATCTAAACTACTTGTAAATATAAGTAGTTGAAGTGTAATTTACCAATTTGCATAGCTAAATTAAATCTAATGTAAAGGCCGAGACAATGAATAAAAGATATCACTTTTTCATCAGACAAAACTACACATTTTCATCAGACAAAACTGATTTTTTCTTTTTTTTACTTCTTCATTAAAAAAAACATACTTAACAGTGTTAAATTGTTTGTATTGCTTTTTTAAAACTTAGTAATATATATAAATTGATAAAAATCACAAAAAAATCAACTATCATACAAAATAACATTAGTTTTCGAATAAAATTCACTTTTACTACCAAACTACAACCGATAATTGTCACCGCTTTGATTTACATGTAATTTTTGACGTTTAATGCAAAAGGACTGATGTATTTTAGTTGGAAACCATACTAAACAATTGTTGAAGAAAAGAAAAGTTAAATATAATACAACTTTTCCTTGAATTATAACAAAAAGCACATACGTTGAGGGAGCAAAGTTGCTTTATATGTTGCCTAAAAGAATTGACAACATTTAGAGAGAAAAAAAAAACCATCCCCGCTCATCTAGAATCTCTCAAAATTTAAAAATATATTGAATCTATCATAAGAAAAAGAAATCTATATTAACTGAGTTAATTAAGTAAAAAGCATTTTTTATACATTTTATATAAATAAAAACAAATATAATCTCTTTTATTTGGTATTTTTTAACAAATAAAATATAAAAAATTCTACCTATTTTATGTCCTAACCATTTTTCTTTTGCAATAAATTATTTATTACAAAACTCGCCAGAGAAACAATTATAAACACAATAATAAATAAATATATAAAATGTTCTTCTGGAAGAATCATATAAGCTTAAATACCAAACTGTGGAGTAAATAAATGTTTATAAGTTAAATAATAAAATGAACTAATTAAATAGATACTTCACATAAAATCATTTTATAAGACATCATTAATATAATAATATTACTTTTTTTAATTATATTATATTTTAAGATTTTCTAAATGTTCACAATAATTAAAGAAAAAACTAGATAATGATGTAGTCTAGTACTTTTTAATGTAAATAAATAATTTAAGTCCTTTAATTGGGTAAAGACTACAACTAGTCAAACTCTTCACACCCAAATAGTAAATGCAGAATGTGAAAACAAAATAGATTTTTCATAATTTTTCGCGTCAAAAAGCTGAATTAAGAATAGAAAAACAAAATAGTTTGGTTATAAATAGAGATGTAATGCAGAGAGTTAGACTCGTCATTTGCAAAGAAAATCAACATCTTACAAATGATGGCTTATTTTTCTTCAAAAACTACCAAGCCTTTCCTGGCAGTAACATTGCTGGTTTTTACAATTGTCATGTTTCAACTACAAATTGCAGGTCTTTCTCAGTCTCTATTATAAGTGTATTTTTACTTAATTTGATATATGAATTCAGCTTATTATTATTCTATGATAGCCTATGTAATACAATATTTCTTTTTGGAGTATAATAATTATTTTATTTTGCATGAATATTCAGCTGCTCAAACTGGTGTTTGTTACGGAAGAATTGCCAATAACTTACCGTCTCAGCCGGACGTTATAGCTTTCTATAAGTCCAACAACATCAAGAGAATGCGAATTTACGATCCCGACAAAGCAACTCTTGATGCTCTAAAAGGATCCAACATAGGCCTTATCATAGGCGTCCCCAATGGAGATCTACAAAGGCTCGCTAATCCGGTCGCAGCAGGTAATTGGATCACAGTCAACATATTAAACAATCCCCAAGTGAGTTTCCAATACATAGCCGTGGGAAACGAAGTTGATCCTAGGGAGCCAGCAGCAAAATTCGTCCTACCCGTGATGCAATACATGCGAAACGCCCTAGTGGCTGCTCATTCACAGATAAAAGTTTCGACTTCAATTTCACAAGGGTTGTTAGGATCATCTTTTCCTCCATCAGCCGGAAAATTTAGTGATGCCGCTATTCCATTTATAACACCAATAGTTCAATTCCTAGCACAAACTGGCTCACCACTTTTGGCAAATGTATATCCTTATTTTCCTTATATCGCTGATCCAGCTCATGTCTCCCTCCAGTACGCCTTGTTTTCATCCCCAGGACCAGTTGTACAGGATCCCCCGTACCAGTATCAAAATCTATTTGATGCGATATTAGATGCTTTATATTGTGCTTTGGGTAAAGCGGGAGCTGGGTCGGTCAGGATTGTGGTGTCCGAGTCCGGGTGGCCATCGGCAGGTGGTAATGGTGCCACGATTCAGAATGCAGGAGCATACTACAATGGATTGATGAATCATGTGGGTAAAGGAACACCAAGGAAACCTGGAGCCATCGAGACTTATTTGTTTGCTATGTTTGACGAAAACCAGAAGCCTGGTGCCGAAACAGAAAAACATTTTGGCCTTTTCCATCCAGATAAATCTGCAAAATATCCTATCCATTTTAAATTTTCGTAAAGTTTGTAGATGGGGCTCCTTCTATTATGCTTTTACAAGAGATCGTTAGGATAATAATAATAATGAAAAATAAAATCTATATTGTTCTTATCTCATGAGTAAACCAAAATAACTGCACAGGTAAAGCAGGTTGCCAATGTTTTATTTTCCTTTCTTTTAAGTTTCCAAATGTAACTATACACAGCTTAGTGTATATAAGCTTGTGTATGTATCGCAACTCAAAATTTTGGGTAAGTTTCCTAAATTTATTTTATTAAAGGTTTTGCATGGTATAAGTTGCAAAACGTAATAATCCTGTGCCGTGGCAAAATATAATAAACTAAAATTGCATAATGTAACATACTAGGTTAAAATTTATGAAATCTTGATGTTTTTGCAAAAACTGAATAAAATAATTGAATACTAACAATCAATACACAATTTCGTTTCAAATTTACTCTATGTTTTCCATACATTATTTTACCTAAGATTTGGCAAATAATTTTTTCAAGTCATTATGGCTAGCGAATTTTATACACTGTTTTATCAAAGCTCGTGTAAAATCTAGCTGGTCCATTATACTAATTATTTATTTGTTGATTTTCGATCGATCGGTTGTTGTTTGTACCATTCGAATCATTTTTGTGATTTACGATTATCATATTCTAAATACGATGTTCAAATGTGGAAGAAAGATAGGTAAAGAGCTTCGTTTGGTGAATATAGTTAGAACATATAAGAGAGACTTTATAGATAGAACCCTTAAGTCAGGTCAATATAATAAAGTGTTTAATAAAAATGATAAAAAATGAAAAACAAGAGTTTCCTTATAAATTAGTAAATCATCGGATTGAAAAGTGAAAATATTTGACCGTTAAACGTGCTTTTCGGCACATACAACCACACATCGATGTAATATTTTTAAGAACATGTGGGCATGGTGAAGTTCGAAATGAATTATATCGATAGAAACTCTAACCAACGGGGGAGTACACCCCTCTGACATATTCAATAGCCTAAATAAAGTTGTCTTAGAGAATGTCATCAATATCTACGGCGTATACAATTAACGTAAAAAAAATAGATAAAATAAAAAAGGTACTTTGTCCAAATGAAATGTTTGTTGTCTAAATTACAAACATATAGTTACATATAATGGCACAAGAACGCGAACGAATTTGATGTAATAACAATCTTCTTTTTTGTAAACCATGTGAGAATGAGTGTATTACAAGTATTTTCATAAGTACTTATTATGAATACTACGTATAAGACGATTCGACACGAATGTAATTATTCAAAATAATAGTGATTATCTCCACCAACATGACATTTTGTGTTGGATTTTCATTCATGTCAAAAGAGAAGCAAGAGAACTACTAATGTGCGTTGTGATGTTTACGCTTGACTATATAAGAGAACAATTGTGAGTTGCTTTTTGTTATACAAACTTGAATATATAAGAGAACAATTGTGAGTTGCTTTTTGTTATACAAACTGATCGTGAGCTTACTTTAATGTATAGTATATGGAGAAAAAATTACAACTGCCATCATATGTTATGCGAATGGTATATCAGCAGGAACGTACGTCAATACGAATACATTATTCACATATAATTAGGAGTTTCAAGAGTTTATGGCAGCTAATTATGACGTGGTTTACTCTATCAATATTTTATGCATGTACGAAAACTTAATGAAAATGCAGGGATCATTTAAACAAGTGAAAATACGGGTACATTACGTGCTACACTCGTGGTTCAAACCTTATAGAATAATTTTATTTCATGCACAAACAAACAAGTTCACGCATTTTGACAACACAATGATCACGTTAAGTTAATTAATTGAATAAATAATTCAAGACCGTGCGTTAATTAAAAATTATTATCGAGATGGTATATAATAATTGCAGCGCATGATATATCGAATTTGTAAAACATGGTATATAAAGTTGGATAATAAACTATTAATGTTTTGGAAAATGCAAAATTGTGAAACAAAGCTTACTAAAGTTGTGATACATGGTGTAGTAAGGTTACGAAACATAGTATAATCTTATTTACAAGATATATATTTGCGGGATATATTATATTAAAAGTGCTCATGATATATTCATGTTGTGAAATATAGTATAATAGTTTAGGTGAAATTTACATTCACGAAACATGGTATATAAAGTTAACATACATAACACTACTATTTGTGAAATATCAAATCACAAAACAAAGTTTATCAAAGTTATAAAATATTATATACGATGATGTAAAAATTGGTCAAAATACACAGAATCCAAAGGGGTTCTAAGGGACTCCATGATCTAGAGAACTCACGTTACAAAAACTTTGGATATATGAAATCCAAAACCTAACAAAGAAACTAAATAACTTCGTCGAAAACTCCACAAACGAGGATGAATAACTTGTTGATCACTTTGATTTGACGCACCAAATATTTTGGTCTCTCGGATTACATACCAAAGAGATCGAAAGTTCACAAAATAAAATGAAGATCACTCTCACTTTAGAGAAAAATATATTTGATTAAAAAAGTTGAATATTTTCTTCACTTAAAATTACACTAATTAAAAGAATATCTAAATAAATAAATAAAATCAAGTAGTAAGTATCCTAAAAATATAATAATAATAATAAATATATATTTGATATAAGTTGACTACCAATTATTGGTATTCTAACGTTTCGATAAGATCAGTTGCTTTTTCTTGAAATAATATATGAAATCTTTTCATAATATCTAAGTAGTTATAGGTGTAATAAATTTGACCAAATTTTATTAAACCATGCAAAGAATAAGTACAATAGGCTTGAGTTGGAAGAACAAACTTAACATGATCTACCAGGATAATTTTAAATCATTTAGCTTCGTTAGATGTAGATGATATTTTAATATTTTGCACAAGTAGAACAATCTTGATACATTCGAGAAAATCCTCAACATATTTAGTCAAATCAGTGTGAATAGATTGTATAAAACCATTCTCATCCAAAAATTACATTTACAAAGTGGCTTTTGAGCCAGAGTATCCACGTGAAAAGTAGCTTATGAGCCTGAACATATATGTACAAAGAGGTTTACAAGTTGAGCACATAAAATCTACGTTTAAAACTGCTCACTTTTAAAGAGGTTCAAAACAAATTTTTATTAAGTGAAAATATGTAAAAATAATATAAGCAACGAATTAATTAATTTGCACACCAAACTTACACTATTTGTAAATCATTCATAAGATAATTGAGCTAAAGACTTGTTTCTTTCTGTTAGGGTGGCGATCAAAGTCCCACATCCAACATCGGTTAAACATGAGAAGAATAAGTGATATATAACTATGAACATATCTCAACTAACATGAGGCCTTTTGGAAGTGGACTAAAAGCAAAGCCGTGCAGGCCTTCGGGCGCCAAAGCGGACAATATTATATTATTTGAGATTGGATTATTCATACTTAGATCCGGGGAGAGAATATGCCGTACCTATATTCTCGAAAAATGGTATTAGAGCTTCAGGCCCACAAAAAATCCAATGTTGGTGCAATTCTTGGAGGTTGAACATGATGAACCATCAATCATGCTCAAGGTGAATAATATGCTCAAGGTGAATAATATGCTCTAGATTTCCTAGTTTGGAGTGCCCGTGGTTAATCAAGTAGTGTGACTTGATTGGAGAGTGTATCAAAATGATGTTACTTGATTGAAGTGGTGCTAAATAACAAGACAGTATGGTCTAGTAGGAGGTGCGCGGTAACATTCGTAGTGCATCTATGGTTCAGGTAGACCCCAACTTGATTAGAGTTAGCGGATGTAAGTCAATGGAGAGGAGGCTGAAATGGTACTTTGTTCGAGAAGAGGATTGTTAGGATGGCGTCAAAAGTCCCACATCCCACATCAGTTAAACATGGGAAGGATCAGTTGTATATAAGTACGAAATATCTCAACTATCATGAAGCCTTTTGAAAGTTGACTAAAAGCAAAGTTGGGCGGGCCTTCGAGTGCCAAATCGGACAATATCATATCAGTGTTGATATGGATTGTTCTTAGTTATATACGGGGACGAAATATGCGGTACCCATATTCTCAACAAATGGCATCAGAGCTTCAGGCCCATATAGAAGGTGATGTTGGTGAAAATCTCAGAGGTTCAACATGATGAACCAGCAGTCATGGTCAAGGTGAATGATCTGCTCTAGAGATCCTAGTTTGGAGTGTCTGTTCTTCATCAATTAGTGTAACTTGATTGGAGAGTGTATCAAAAAGATGTTACTTGATTGAAGTGGTGCTACGGAACAAGACAGTGTGGTCTAATAGGAGGTGAGCGGTAACATCCGTAGTGCCTATATGGTTTAGGTAGACGCCAACTTGATTAGAGTTGGTGGATGGAAGTCAATGCAGAAGATACTAAAATGGTACTTTATTCGAGAAGAGGATTTTTAAGGTGGCGACCAAAGTCCCACATTCCACATCAGCTAAACATGGGAATGATAAGTGGTATATAAGTAAGAACATATCTCAACTAGCATGAAGCCGTTTGGAAGTGGACTAAAAGAAAAGTAGTGCGGGCCTTCGAGTGCCAAAGCGGACAATATCATATTATTGTTGAGATCGGATTGTTGATACTTAGATACGGGGACGAAATATGCGGTACTCATATTCTCGACAAATGGTATATGAGCTTCAGGCCTAGACAGAATGTGATGTTGGTGATTTTGTTGGAGACTGAACATGATGAACCAACAATCATGCTCAAAGTGAATAATCTGCTCTAGAGATCGTAGTTTGGAGTGCCTATGGTTCATTAAGCAGTGTGACTTGATTGGAGAGTGTCTCAAAACAATGTTACATGATTGAAGTGAAGCTATGGAACAAGACAATGTGGTCTAATAGGATATGAGTGGTAATATCTGTAGTGACTCTATGGTTTAGGTAGACGCCAACTTGATTAGAGTGAGCGGATGAGAGTCAATTGAGAGGAGACTAAAATGGTACTTTGTTCAAGAAGAGGATTGTTAGGGTGGCACCCAAAGTCCCACATTTCACATCAGTTAAACATGGGAAGAATAAGTGGTATATAAGTAAGCATGAAGCCTTTTGGAAGTGGACTAAAAGCAAAGTTGTGCGGGCCTTCGAGTGCCAAAGCGGATAATATCATATTAGTGTTGTGATCAGATTGTTTGTACTTAGATACAGGGACAGAATATGCGGTACCTATATTCTCGACATATGGTATCAAAGCTTCAGGCCCAGAGAGAACACTATGTTGGTGAAATTATCAGACGTTAAACATGATGAACAAGTAGTCATGCTCAAGGTGAATGATAGTTTCTACAGATCCTAGTTCGGAGTGCTCGTGGCTCATCAAACGGGGTAACTTGATTGGAATATATCAAGACGGTCTTACGTGATTGAAGTGACGCTAAGGAATAAGATATTATGGTCTAATATGAGGTAAGTAGTAACATCTGTAGTGCCTCTATGGTTCAGGTAGAGCCCAACTTGATTAGATTGAGCGAATGAAAGTCAATGGAGAGGAGTCTGAAATGGCACTTTGTTAGGATGGCACCCAAAGTCCCACATATCAAAACGGTTAAACATGGGAAGGATTAGTTGTATATAATTAAAAAATATCTCAACTAGCATGAAGCCTTTTGGAAGTGGACTAAAAGTAAAGTTGTGCGGGCCTTCGACCGCCACAACGGACAATATCATATTAGTTTTGAGATTGAATTGTTCTTACTTATATACGGGGACGAAATATGCGGTATCCATATTATCAACATAAGAACCAGTAGTTATGTTGGTGAAATTCTTGGAGGTTCAACATAAGAACCAGTAGTTATGCTAAAGTTGAAAAATCTGCTCTAGAGATCCTTGTTTGGAGTGCTCGTGGCTTATCAAGCGGTATGACATGATTCGATTGTATCAAGACGGTGTACTTGATTGAAGTAGCGCTTTGAACATGATAGTGTGGTCTAATAGGAGGTGAGCGATAAGATTCGTAGTCACTTTATGGTTCAGGTAGACCCCAACTTGATTATAGTGGTTGGATACAAGTCAATGAGGAGGAGGATAAAATGGTAAGGATTAGTTGTATATAAATAAGAACATATCTCAACTAGCATAAAGAATTTTGGAAGTGAACGGAAAGATGTTCGGTCCTTCAGGCGCCAAAGCGGACAAATATCATATTATTGTTGAGATAGGATGGTTTATACTTAGATACGGGGATGGAATATGCGGTACCCATATTCTCGACACATGGTATTAGAGCTTTAAGACCAGACAAAATGCAATGTTGGTGAAATTCTTGGAGGTTGAACATGGTGAATCAACTGTCATGCTCAAACTGAATAATCTACTCTAGATATCCTAGTTCGGAGTACCCGTGGTTCATCAACTAGTGTAACTGTATTGGAGAGTGTATCAAAATGATGTTACTTGATTGAATTGGCGTTAAGGAACAAGACAGTTTGGTCTAATAGGAGGTGAGCGGTAATATCTGTAGTGCCTCTATGGTTCAGGTAGACCCCAACTTGATTAGAGTGAGCGGATGGAAGTCAATGTAGAGGAGGCTGAAATGGTACTTTGTTCGAGAAGAGGATTGTTAGGATGACATCCAAAGTCCCACATCCCACATCGGTTAAACATGGGAATTATATGTTGTATATAAGTAATAAATATCTCAACTAGCAAGAAGGCTTTTGGAAGTGGACTAAAATCAAAGTTGTGCGGGCCTTCAAGCACCAAAGTGGACAATATCATATTACTGTTGAGATTAGATGGTATCAGAGCTTGAGGCCCAGACATAAAGTGATGTTGGTGAAATTCTTAGAGGTTCAACATGATGAACCAGCAGTCATGCTCAAGTTGAAAAATCTGATCTAGAGATCCTAGTTTGGAGTGCTCGTGGCTCATCAAGTGGTGTGACTTGATTCGAGTGTATCAAGACGGTGTTACGTGATCTAAGTGGCGCTAAGGAACAAGAAAGTGTTGTCTAATAGGAAGTGAGCAGTAACATCCATAGTACCTCTATGGTTTAGGTAGACACCAACTTGATTAGAGTGGCTGGATGAAATTCAATTGAGAGGAGACTAAAATGGTACTTTATTCGAGAAAAGGATTGTTAGGGTGGCGACCAAAGTACCACATCCCACATCGGTTAAAAATGGAAAGGATCAGTTTTATATAAGTAAGAACATATCTCAACTAGCATGAAGTCGTTTTGAAGTGGACTAAAAGCGAAGCTTTGCATGCCTTCGAGCGCCAAAGCGAACAATATCATATTAGTATTGTGATCGGATTGTCTATACTTGAATACGGTGGTGGAATATGCGGTACCCATATTCTCGACATATGGTATCAAAGCTTCAGCCCTACACAGAAAGTTATGTTGTTGAAATTCTCGGACATTGAACATTATGAACCGACGGTCATGCTAAAGGTGAATGATCTACTTTAGATATCCTACTTGAGAGTGCTCGTGGCTCATCAACCGATTTGACTTTATTGGATTTTATAAGACGGTGTTACGTGATTGAAGTGGAGCTAAGGAACAAGACAGTATGGTCTAATAGGAGGTGAGCGTTAACATCCGTGATGCTTCTATGGTTCAGGTAGACCTCAACTTGATTAGAGTGAGCGGATGGAAGTGAAAGTTGTGCGGGCCTTCGAGCGCCAAAGCTGACAATATCATATTAGTGTTGAGATTGGATTGTTCTTACTTATATACGGGGATGAAATATGCGGTATCCATATTCTCAACAAATGGTATAAAAGCTTCAAGCCTAGACAGAACGCGATGTTGGTCAAATTCTCGGAGGTTGAATATAATGAACCAGTAGTCATGCGCATGGTGCATAATCTGCTCTACAGATCCTAGTTCGTAGTGCTCGTGTCTCATCAAGGGGTGTGAGTTGACTGGATTGTATCAAGACGGTGTTACGTGATTGAAGTGGAGCTAAGGACCAAGACAGTGTGGTCTAATAGGAGGTGAGCGGTAAGATCCGTAGTGCCTCTGTTGTTCAGGTAGAAGCCAACTTATTTAGAGTGGGCGGATGTAATTTAATTGAGAGAAGAATAAAATGGTACTTTATTCGAGAAGAGGATTGTTAGGGTGGAGACCAAAGTCCCACATTCCACATTTGTTCAACATGGGAAGGATAATTGGTATATAAGTATGAACATATCTCAATTAGCATGACACATTTTGGAAGTGGACTAAAAGCAAAGATGTGCGGGCCTTCGAGCGCCAAAGCGGACAATATTATATTAGTGGTGAGATCGGATTGTTCATACTTACATACAAGGACGGAATATGCGGTACCCATATTCTCAACAATTGCCTTATGGATCCACTTTATTTTTAATTCTTGCACCATATGATGCAACATATTTTTCGTAATAAAGCTATAAAATCTTAAGCCGAAAACATCTTATGTTTTGCATTTAATAGATACTCAGAACTGTTTTCAAATAATCTAACATGGCGTCGACTTCTTTACACCTGCGTGTTGCATGAAATGCATTCAACATATAACTTCGTCAATAAAACCAGAAGTTTTTTCTGACGTCGTGTGTTTCATCCATCAACGGTTTCCAGCAAAGCCAAATCTGTGTGCATATTTGAGTTTGCATCATCAATTTTGCGGAAGTATGTGTTTGCGATGAAATGTGAATAAATCCTCGCAACGTGTAAATTCCATCCACAGTGTGTTGGCTTACACCGCAGTTGCAAATTAGGTAAATTGACTATTTATTATTTCAAAATTATGGCATCCAACTGGGAGTGTAGAATGTTTACGCTACCAATCACCGGCGGATTTACTATGGGGCTAGGGGGGGCGCGAGCCCCCCCAAGCCTCAAGGAAGATTAGTATTGGGGAAATTTTTATTTTCGGAATTTTTAAAGAAGTTATGTTTAAAATGTTTGATCAATGGTCAAACGGTGTCGGTTTTGGCTGAAATTTGGACAACATGTTTGGGACATATAAAGCTTCAATATGTCCGGTTGGATTGTTAGTTGATGCTACGGTTCGGGAGAAATCATTTTTGGATTAGTGGAGTAGGTTTTTGTAATATTATTCATTTGTTTTCTTTTTTTGTTAGTTTATTATGTTTAAAATTGTTGGTGGGTTGTAGATATTTATTATATTGAATTAGATATACTTTTACCTTCAACTTATCATAATAGTAGAAGTGTTTTTGGTGGAATCTTCATAAGTCTCGTGGTCTTTTACTCTTCATAACGAAGTGGTCTTTTCATATAAATATTCTCGTTGTTGATTTATTTTACCGTTGATTTATTTTGTTAATGAATCGGTTGTTTTATTATTTGGTTGGTTGTTTTGAAGTTAATCTCGCTTGTGGTTGATATACTATTATTTGGGTCTAATAGTTGGTATTAGAGCTCCATACCCAGACGAAAACGTGATATGGATGAAATTCTTTGATGTCGAAGATGATCAACCATCAGTCATGCTCATCAAACGGAGTGACTTTATTAGAGTGTATAAAGATAGTGTCACTTGATTAATTGAAGTGACGCTAAGGAACTTCTAAGATGCTCTAATAAGAGTGAACAAATATATCCATTGTAAAACTTTATGACTTAGATATGAATCATGAAACAACCTAATTAGAGGAAGCTTTAGGTGAGTCAACTAAGGGGAGGTAAAAGTGGTAGAATTTGCTATGTGCGACCAAATTTCCACGTCGGATAGGTATGAGAAGGATCAATGACAAATAAGTAAGAACATATCTCAACTGGTATGAAGCCTTTTGATTTTATACATAAATGCTATCACCGGTACTAACTCATATATAAACATAAGAGTATTTAGACATATGCCCCATAAATCAATTGTATAATTTTTTTTATATATTTAATTTCAATAAATATTCATGATTTTCTTAATCAATAAAAATGTCAGGATTAATTTTTTTTAATATTTCCAGACAAATTATTAAAAAATAAATTAAAAATACGAGGTGAATGAATTTTTTTTTAAAACATGTCTAATTTATGTAATACTTCAGCCCCTCCTAACCTGGATTCCTGGTTCCGCCACTGCTACCAATATGAAATTCCGTATCTAGGAACGTTCCAAATTAAATGACGACCTGAGTGGCTCCCACCCGTATTGGTTGTCGGGTAAAAAAATTAGTTTCATTTTTTAAAATCATTCACCGAAATTTGGATTTATACACTATCAGTGCAATATTATAACACAAGTTTAGAATTTTCTAATCAAGAACGTATAAATTCCACCGGTGGTGTGGCTTCCACCTCTGGTACCGTAAGTAAAATAAGGAAAACTGATTATATTAGTATTATTTTCTAAAATAACATAGTAGCTAACTAATAAATAGAAATAAAGTAATATCCAATAAGGTACATGAATAAAATGATAAATTCGATTTAACATCCTTTTACAAAAATACATACAATGGCGTCAAGAATGTTAGCCAACACATAACAAAATCCATTTATCCAACATAACAAATATAAGATTGTTGGTGCCTAAAAAAACAAACATAAGATCATGATACCCAAAATGATAAAGAGATATGGACTCATGATTTGTAGGACTCGCTTTATAAAATTGATACTCTCTTTTGGACTGTCGTCAAAAGGTCGAATGCAGTTTATTATATGAAGTACCTTTATCGCTGCACGGTCGTCAAGAATATGAGTGATGTTAAACCAGCGGTAGTTTGGTTGGGTCCAAGAAAAAATGTTAGATCATATTACAACTAGAACGGTTCTTAATAAATGAGAGCACACTCGCTATCGTGTTAACATCGAACACTAGTATTTTTGGTGAGCGCATTTGTTTGTTGTTGATAAGTTCACACGACCTTTAACTGAAACTGTAAGATGACGACACGTCAGTACCAAGCCAAGAAGAAGAAGATTTCTTTTGGTCTTAATGGAATATTTGAGTTAAAGATCATATCCTCTTGATGGATCCAATATCATCTATCATAGAGCCTATGCTTTTGTGTTTTCTGTTGAAAATAAAATGAGCTTGAACAATCAAAGTCAAGAATTCTGTAATGATAGTTCAGCCATGATGGTAAAATTATATCAAGCTGAATGTAAAAGACACTTGGATAAAGGAAAGAATGACTATTTGAAATATAGTTATTTTCTTCTGAACGGACATACCAAAGATAATTGCTTCAAAATAACAAAATACCTTAATTGGTGGGACAAAATAAACCAAAATAAAAGACTGCCATAAACAAAACAATTGCATACTATGCCCGAAAGTCCATTGGATAATGGACAAGATTTAGAAAGAATGCTTACACATGGAAGGAAATGAGAAGGTGGTAAAGGAAGTGAAAACATGAACATTTATACATTTAAAATACTTTTCAGGTATGTCTCCATCAAATGATATTAAGAATGCAAGAAAGAAGGGTAGCTTCTTAGATAATGCAAAAGATGCGTGGGAAGAGATAGCTTAGAGATACAGCTCCTACAATGGACCTATTGTTTATGAATTAAAAGAGAAAATCATCCTTTAATCTCAAGGAATCTTGAGTGTGGTTGTGTACTTCTCAAACTTCAAACACTTATGGGATAAATTAAATGCACTTAGTTCATTTCCAGTTTGCAAATACCAATATAAATTGATTGTATATGTACTTGGAATTAACGAAGAGAGAAGAAGAAGACAAATTGATGTAATTTCTTTTTGGTCTTAATGGAAGCTTCGAGGCAGCCAAAGTTTAGATCCTCTTGATGGATCCCATTCAATCTATCAATAAATCATATCCTCTTGTTCTTTTCGTTAAAAATAAAATGAGCTTGAACAATCAAAGTGTAGAATCCTTTAATGATTGTTCTGCTATGATGCTAAAATGATATCAAGATGAAGGCAAAAGACATTTTGACAAAGGAAAGAATTACTACTTGAAATATAATTATATTCTTTAGAAGGGACATATGAAAGATAATTTATTCAAAATAAAGGGATACCTTGATTGGTGGGACAAATTATATGTAGCAGAAAATAGTGGTATAAACAAAAGAACTATTATACCGAAAGTACTTTAGATAATGGTTAAGAATAAACAAATGACATACAGGGCTTGATGCATACTGTCATGAAGGTGCAACAAGATTTAGAAATATTTCATGCACATGGACAGAAACTAGAAGGTGGTGAAGGAAGTGTAAATGTGAACTTTCGACATTTTAAAGACTTTTCAAGTATGTCTTCATCCAATGATATGAAGAATGCAAGTAAAAAGAGTCACTTCCAAATTGTTGACACAAGGGATTTAAATCATATATGATATGATACTCTTAAAATACCTTCATTTATTTCATTACCAGATCATTCCATCAAAACAGATTTTTTCAAAATGTCAATTAAAGTCCATTACAAACTAGTCCTACAAGATTCCATATAAGTACCATATTTCAAATTAAACTTGCTATCCGCGAGTAAATATACAGCTTTTTCATCAACCTTTTTAAAATTATTAAATGGTTATTTATGTCTTCAGGACAACATTTTAAACAAGTGCTTGGATTTCGAAAACAATACAAAGGACTTTATCTTATTAATGATCAACCCTTCAACCAAAGCTCCATTGAATATGTTTGTTCTAAACTTTTTTTTATTTTCTTAGTATTCAAAATGTAGATATTGTAATAAATTCATATATATGGAATCTTAGAATTGATCAATATTCTAATAAAGTTTTGAATTTTTTGAACATAAGACATTATGTTGATGAGAATAAAATCTGCGGTTGTATGTTATTGGCCAAAAAATAAAGAAATGTTTTTCCTTCTAGCACATCTAATTCTTTTCAGGATTTTGATTTGATTCATTTAGATGTATGGGACCCTATAGTTTTTGAATTATTACTGGATTTTTTTTAATAGTTGATGATTACACTAGATTTACTTGGACTTTTTTGTCAAGAAGTAAAGTAGAGACCTTTTTCAGCTTCAAAACATTTGTTGCCTTGTGTCAAACTCAGTTTAATTCCACATTCAATATATTAAGTTCTAATAATGACATTGAGTTTCTCAATCAAATTATGTCTTCTTTTCTGTCCAAAGTTGGTATTATTTACCATATAACTTGTCTTTATACTCCTTAACAAAATAACTATATTAAAATAAAACATAAACACTTGGTTGAAACTGCCAGATCTCTCGTGTTTCAATCTAATCTTCCACAGTGCTTCTCGGGAGAATCAATTCTTACTGCTACTCATCTTATTAACGAAATTCCATCTCATGTTCTAGGATTGAAGTAGCATATGGAGATGTTTACTACAATTCCACTCAATCGACGAAACTATGATTAGTTTTCTCCTAGATCTTATAAGTCTGTGTTTGTGCGATATTCATCCAATCAAAAGGGCTATATGTTATGTGATTTACAAACTCATAAGCTGGTAGTGTCTAAAAATGTGCATTTTTATGAAGATAATATTTCTTTCAAACTAATGTTGTTCATCATCATGTTCCTACACTAATTAGTAATCATTATGATGAACAAAAAATTATCCAACCTAAATCACCAATGCCACCCAATGATATTTTATCCCATGATCACAGTCCTACTAACAATACTTTTAATCTTTGTAATTTTAGATAAAATTTTAACTTCATCTATCTGCATGATAATGGTATACCTACACATATTCTCATTAGGACTAGCAATAGGGTTAAATAAAAAATAACATGGCTAAAAGATTTTTTATTTCAAATATTTTATGAAAGACATGCACTTTCAAAAAAACTTTATTATCCACGTGTTCCTCTAACGTTTCTTTATTTTCAAAAAAATTCCTGGATGCATCACACAAGGATTGTTCGGTAAATGTGTCACTTGTCCAAGAACCTCAATCTTATGAACAAGCTAACATGGAGAGATCATAACCATTAAAAAAAAGAATTACAAGCCTTAAACTCCAATAATAATAATAATTCAGAGTTATATGATCTATCTTATGGAAAAAATCTATATGAATTCGATGGATTTTACGGTTAAACGAAAATTATGGAAGCATGGACACATTGGAAGCAAGACGAAATGGTACAAACAATTAGAAGGAGAATACTATAATGATAGGTTTTCTCCGGTTCCAAATCTTCCACTCTAAGAATTGTCTTTGCTGTAGCTGCTTCCAAGGGATTGACAGTCCATCAACTAGACATTAATGCGTTTTAACATGGATTTTTAGAAGAAACTGCCTACAAGAAATCACCACCATGTTTCCTTGATAAAGGAGATCATAACGTGTACAAACTTATCAAACAAATATATAGATTAAAACAAGCTTCAAGGGAATGGAATCATGCTTTAATAGAATAACTTGTTGCTTTTGGTTTAATCCAATCGCTGGTAGATAATTGCATTTTTATTTTAATACAATTTAATGGTGAGACATTCTTACTTGTATATGTAGATGATATTTTACTAATCAGTGATTTTTCAACCCAAGTTGCTAAAGTTAAGATGTATTTGGACAATCTCTTCACGGTGAAAGATCTTGGGGTGGCTAAATTATTCTTTGGCATGAAAGTTTTCAACAAAAAAATTTATTTTTTTAAATCAATTTATATACATTATGGAGATGCTAACAAAATCCAAAATCCTTCGATGCTAGCCTGCTAAGACCCCTACTGGTGTGGACTTAATTAAAATTTAATCTGAATTGATTCAGTATGAATGAGGATACAAACGGATAATTGAAACTCTTTTGTACTTGAACTTAATTATACTTCAAGGACCATAATTAGAATTCCTTGATTTATATCTTGAAATATATGAAAGGATCTCCATCATAAAGGTTTTTTTTTTGCATTAAGATCTCATTTAATCATCAAGGCCCACAGTGACGCCAATTGAGGATCATGTACCCTAAAAAGAAAGTGAATTACATTATTTTGTTTCTTCTTAGATTCTTCTTTAGTTTCTTAGAAAAACAAAATAGGCCACCGTGAGAACGAGCTAAGTTGAAGCAAATTATTGGGTCACGAATCCTAGAGTCTACGAGCTACAATGGTTGGCATATATCCTTAAAGATTTGAAAGTTTTTTATCCTTACCTATTATTTTATATTGTGATAATATGAAAAATATTCATATTATATCTTATCATGTTTTCCATGAACAAACAAAGCATCTAGATATCAAGTGCCACATTGTGAGGAACCAATACCTTCAAGGTTTCATCAAACTAGTTGATATGCCTACCAAGCTACAACTTGTTGATATCTTCACCAAGGCCTCATCTTGAATGGAGGATATAAAATGATAACAGTTTAGCTTACATGTCATATAACATATCGATTTGTCGTGCATTAAGCGATTTCAGTTTAAATACAGTACTCTCCAGCGTGTTAACTGAACGAGGAATGAAAGAAGTAATCTAAGATTATCAATCTACATTACTAATTGATAGTTGAGTTTATTAGTATAAATTTTACCCTAAAATGTACACTTATTTAGGTTAACTTATTCAGTATTGATTTTTGTGTGAAGGTATAATACAAAACTTCTACACTTTCTATTCATACACTCTGTTTTATCAAGAACTTGTATGGTTGAGGTCTTTAATATACAGTGCCCAGTTTGTCTACTATAAATAATATATTACAGAGATAAGATTGTATCTTACATAAATGGTTCGGAGTATGACAAATCGCACGTTCTTACATATTTCACTATAAAGTGATACAACTAACTATAAATCTATGCTCCTAATAACATATGTACTAAAATAAAACTTATGATATTCTATAATATTTTTATATGACGAAAACCTAGTTTGAAATAATTACACATTACGGATGTCAACTTAAGAAAAGGTTTATAGGCCTAGTGAACATAAATTGAAATCCAAAACAATAAATTTTTACTTTATTTGATACTCGTACTTCATCAATTATAATTTTATTTCCTCTTAAAGGTATATTTATTTTTAAAAGAAAATAACTGCTAATTATGTTTTATGATATTAAGTTTTGGGGGAACAATTAATATAACAACATTAGTATTGAGAAAAATATGGAAACAATTTGTTCAATTTCGAATAATGAAGTGTTGATTATTTTACTAGTCATCTCATGTTACTTGAGATAATTGTTTCAAATCCATATACACTTCAAACTTAAAGAAGAAACTATGGATGATGTTATTGATCTAAAAAAAATTCTAAAGAAATTGAGAAATATATATTATATAGTTTTATAAAAAGGAAAATACACCATATTTTCGTATTATGTGACTTACATACAAAACCATTTGGAAATTGGGTTTTGATTTAAGATTTTAGTTAATTTTAACTAGTATGAATGACCTTAATCAATTTTGATATTCGGACGATATAGTGAAAAACATATGGGTTCGCGAGAGAACTCGATTTTTGTTTGTTCACTATATTGCAGAACGAAACATTGTTCTTTTAAAGTGATTCAGCGTGTAGATTTAGTTATTCACTACTAACCTACAATACTAATGATTTTTTTTATTTAGTATTTTAAATTGTATTATCGTTTCACACATTCTATTATTCTAATAAATTACGTTATATTTTGTTATATGATTTAACTTTTATATTTATTATGGTTATGATTTTTTTTTCAAATCTATTTTTATTATTTTATATTTTACAATATATAGACCCATTAGAGATTTTGAGTAAAATGGATATAATTATTATACGTAAGAAAACAAAACTATATTGGACCATTAGGTAATGAATAGAGCTTCATGAAGTATATAACATAAATACTAGTTGGATTTATGTAATATCTTGCGGGAAAACCATCAATATGTTTAAGAATCTAATATGGTTATGGTCCGTACGACATGCGATATAGGATTAAAACGATATTTGACTTGAATGGTAAAAATAATTTAGTATAGAAAATCAAGTAAATTTAGGTACATATATGTTTGTTGTTGGGAAAAAATATATTCACTAAATTTGGACTATCAATATTGAATAAAAAATAACACATTTTATTTTATTATAGTTTGAATCATATCGATATAATATTTTGTCTTTACTCTTTATATATAAAACACTTTATCACAGCTTCGATGTCTATGGTGCATTCAATCAAACCCGTACTAAATGTTACTTGTGCATCAGAAGAATGATATGTATTCATCAGAACCAACTCCATTAAATTCCATCATGCACTCACATTTCCATTTGTTTTTTATGTCGGTGTTCATTTTCACTTCCATTTGATTTATCGTAACCATTATTCTTACATTTTTCATTTAATCTATTCTGGATCCATATATAAGTTCATACATATGATGATTAGAAATGTGGTGTTTTTATATATTTCTTTCTTTCTAATTAATTAAGTTTCTAAATTTTGTTATTGAGAAAAAATAAAATTATTTATGATTTGTTTACACATGATTTATTTGACCTTGGAACTACGTGACAATATGATTAATTTATTTAGAAGCCGCTATTATAGGTTTGAAGTTCATATTTTATTTGTATATACGTCGAGATAAATGCATGTTTAAAATAATTTCAGTCTTTGACTTTTTTTATAAACTCAGAAAACCCAAATTCAGTGAAGAATGAGATTTTGTTTTTCTATTTTGTTTTAAAAACAAAAGTTAATGCAACAAAATATTTGCTACTATAATAGTACAACCACATACGTGTGTGCAGTAGCTATAGAATTGTAGGTTATAACTCTGTAGCAAGCATTTAATACTATTATAAGCGCGAAGCAAGTCTGGAGATGATGTTTCATACATGTGTTACAATAATGCAGTTAAAACAATTGACTTCTAGTATATGTTTAGGAAAGCTATTACTTATTTGTCCACGATATTCATTAATGTTTGTGCTTCCACCCATTTGAAGAAATAGTCTATGATAACCAATTTTTATTTTCTTCCTTCTGAAGCTATTAGTAGAGTTCCCACAATATCCAAACCTCATATGTCGAATGAGAATGCATTGGTTATTGTCTCAAGTAATATTTTTGGAATTAGTATGGAGTTCGCGAATCGTTCATATGTGTCTGATTGCTTAATTCTTTCTTTACGTCTGCATTATTATTGGCATATCGTATCTATGAAGAAGTATTTTTCACACTGAGCGCTTATTTGTCCACCGTGTAGTGTTTTGACAATGGAAGTTGTTTCAATGTTTCCTAAACACCATAATACTGGCTTAGTTATCCTTCCCTTCTATAGTGTCTTTAAAGTCTAGACAATTCTTATTGACTTTGTTTTTATCTTTAGTGCTTACTTTTTATCTTCAGAGAGTATTCCTTTTATAAAGTACTTTTTGATTGAAGTTCTCCAATCTTCTTATTATTCTTCACATTATATTACCATCACTCATGTTGATGTGAATACTGATATGATATGGCTGGCTTACGTACTATATAGTTTTTCCTAAAGAATTATTCATGGTTTCAAAAAATACAAGTGCGTCAGCTGCTTAGTTATCAACTTCCAATACTTGCTTAAATTCCATATGATCGAACTAATAAACTAACCACTACAACTCTTTCAATTATGGTTTCTTAATTAACATCTAACTGAGAGTTTGTGATAAGTTTTACTTTGCTAGCTCTACATATACGTTCGAGCCAATGTTCTGCGATTACAATTTTGTACTCGGTTTTATTATTAGATATTCAAAATCCGAACGTGATTGATTAATTTATAACATCCCATGTTAGAGATATGATTTTTAATCTTGCATCTTAGCCTTGATTATTTCTTCCTCCATCGGTTCTAACTTTCCACATATATTCTGCTCCATCCTTTGGAGAAATTAGTTTCGCAGACTAGAACTCCATCAAAAATACTGTCACCGACTAGGATTTGATTGACGTTTTGGGCTCAAAGTGGATATAATAATCCTCATACTGACTAATTTTATTGATCATTTGGTTAATCTTCATGATACATCATGCTTGTAAAACATATTTCTCAAAGAAAATGAAGTCTAACTATTATTTGTGCACTTGAAAACATGGTCTCATTTTCCTAAGTACCACTGCTAAATCAAGTTTCTCTGACTCTAAATATATAGTTTCAGGTGGTAATAAGTATTTACTTACATAGCACACTACTTTAAAATCTCTTCATTTATATTTGATTTGTATTACGCTGACCGCATAGTCCGAGACTACTAGGTAGAATTATAATATTTCTCATGACTAAGGTTTGTTTAGCAATTATGGGTAAGCCAAAAACGTTTTTGTGTTTTTGAACGCTTCATCAGACGTTCAAGTCCTTTCAAACTTTCTCGATTCTCTCAACACTTGGAATAAGGGTTGACACTTGTCCAAAGATCTTGACAACAAACTGTTAAGTGGTGATAATCTTGTAGGATATTTTAGTGTAATTGGATTGACTACTCGACCAATGTATTCGTAATATATTATCGAACAAGTCGGAGAGTGTGGAGTATACGCTTGTTAGAATATATTATGATTAGTGGGTCTATGGGGCAAAGCCTGACTGTGGTTAAATTTATTTGAATGATAAGACTATTATGAAAATTCATAGAAATTTAAATTTTGAAAATTAATTCGAATTTGAATTTGAATTTTGGTCGGTTTTATCATTTGAAATTTAAGCATTTTCGGACATCAAACTGTTTTACAGTTGGAGTATTTTGGTTGAATAAATAATTATGGTTCTATCAAAAAATAAAAACAACAACAAAAAATATTCACTCTTATTGTTCAAAAGAAAAGCTCTGATTTTATCCAGTTGAAAATTTTGGAGAACCACCAAAATAGTTTCAATCTTTTGTTGGAACAAATCTTCAGAGTTTATCCAGAAAACTCTAAACAAAATTACCAACAAATCTTCCGGTCAGGATTTATACTTCTTTTGTATTACTTGATGGCTCAATTGCTGCTAAATTTGGAAGTTGTGTTGGATCTGCTTTGATTCCTCTTTCACTCATTATTTATCCCAATAATTTTCTTAACTGTGCGTCAAATATGCACTTTTCTGGATTCAAATATCTCGTACAAGTATTCTAGGTGATCTTCTTTGTGAATGGTTGCTACAAACATATGATCAATGTAGGCTTGTATGTTACATCCCAAATGAGTTGCTGAGATCTTATTCACTAGAATTTGATAGGTTGCTTCGATATTTTTCAGTCTAAAAGGAATTATTTTGCGATAATGTAACACTCTTTTGGTGATAAATGGTGTATGTTCATAACCCTCCTCTCCCATTTGTATTTGATGTATTATACGAACATATCCCTTTAAGATAGTATTTAGTTTTCAGATCTTACATTTACAAGATAATCAATCCTTAGCAGCGAAATCGGTCATTCAGACATACTTTGATTAAGTTTCTTAAGTCCACACATATTCTACTTTTCGTTCTTATTCTTGAGCAAAAGAAAATTAGATGTCCATATCAGATAATGAGACTCTTGTATATGTCCCACAACAGTCAGTATGTTTACTTCTTCGACGATTGCATATGTCTTATGTTTGAAGTAATATATTATTTTTTGTATTATATGCCAAAATTTATTGTTGATACACAACTGGTAGAAAATAACTTATGTTGAGGTTCGTATCCTACGTACTTTATGTAAACATATCGAAGTTATTATTTAAAAAAGTAATGATTTTATACTTGATATTGGTTGGGATATATTAGTGGATCTGTAATGTATTTTTTGCTTCCATTACCGTGTATTATCTACCCTCCCATGGTGCAGTATGAGTCCTTCTCTTGCGTCTTTCATGACCCCTTATTCTTTGTGTTTCTATACATTAAGTTCCAAAGATGTTGCATATCATTCCTTTGAAGTCTTATAATTTCTTATGATGACAACCAATTTGTTGTTTAATACCTATGTTAAGAATTGGTGAATCGTAAATAATACGACGTACACCCGATCGAGCCATGATATCTCAATATGATGTTATAAGCTGATAATGCATGTACCACCATGAACATGGATTGCACCTTTTTTTTATTTATTGTTTCTCTTCGAGAGAAGCATCGAGAGTTAACTCCCTATTACAGCCGTATTTGCTTTGGTGATACCAATAAGGTTTCTTGAGTTAGTGTCAACACTAGCACTTATATCACTTTTTCATTAGTACAGATTTACATGACGTTTGATAAACTACAAGTGTCTATCATCGCCCTCTTGATTTGTACTCCGGAGAAATACATCATTATTAATATTGTATCGATGTGGAAAGATGACATTCCTCTTAGATTGTTATCTGAGAATAATGACATCATATATAGATTTCAATAAAATTATGGGGACGTTTTTCTTCGACAACCCACCTATGTCTTAAACAGCATTCCTCTAATTGATTGTGTGTTTGGATCTAGATCTGTGTATCGTTCCTCTACTTTGGCCACTATGATACGATTTTTTATCAAGGGCTCTTTACTCTTCGGCTGGGGCCGTAGCTTGTTTTTCATTTACCTTGGAACCTTGCTTCAGTTCCTCTATTTTTTTTATATACAAACTTACTAGTTTTCCTTCATCAACTTAACTTTAGATATGAAAAACCCAACAATCTTTTGTAAAATGACTAATATCACTGTAGAACTTACAGTATTTCTTTTGTCCTCGTTATCTCTCGCTTCATCCAACTTCCCCGTCCAGTAATATTTGACGGTATCTTTTGTATTTTCATACATAATCGCCAAATTTTAAATTTCATCTCTAATTGTTACTATTTGGTTTACGCAGTTCTCTTTATATTGTCGGTGTCGTTGCCACTTTTAGTTTTCTTTTCTAACCTTAAGTGTAACTGGTTCATGACATAGCTGAAGCTAAATCATTATTGTTCCTTGATGTAACGTTATTTTATGTTGCTATGAGGCATTATCTCTGTCTTACTAGCAGGAGTGCATGGAGATGAAGTTTCGGTATTCCTCGTTTGAGAAATTAAATATTTGAAGTTCAAATATTTTATCTTTATTATTGTATTAAAGATGGAACCTTCTCAAACTCCTTTCTTGAATGCGGCTACGACCATCAGATTTGAATTCGGATGGCTGGAGACTAATGTTTTATACAATAATAAAAATATTAGTAACTTGTTCCTCTCTCAGCTATTGACCTAGTCACTCAAGTTCAGTGGGAAGGATTGCAGAAACTGTTGGGGCCATAACCTATCTGCCAATAACCTCTATCTCCAACTCTTCATCTACGGACGATTTAGATGTTTCTCTTAAATTTGACATCAACTAAATTAGATTTGACATCAATAACAATATCATTTGTCTCTCCATGTGTGTTTCCATTCTAATAGACACAATTGGTATATTAGTTTTAAATTTACTTGATGGATCTTATAGAAGAATCAAATCTTATATTCCACTAATTTGGCGACGGTTTTAGCCCATAAAGAGGTCTCTTCTACAAACTCACATCTCATTCATTTCCTTTTTCAAACCCCTTCAACTGAAGGTAGTGGTAACATTCATGTGATCTAACTCTATATCAAATATTTCAACAATTCATTATAGTACGCTTAAAGATTTTTGTCTCATAATCGACGAGAATATTTTATTGAAATCAACACCTCCTTTTGCTTGAAGCCCTTATCCACCAGCATAGCCATGCATCTGGATAATTAACCCTGTGAATACGTTACTTGCTATGTATATCCACTCACTCCAAAAAAATCTTCTAACCCTGTGTCTGCTTCACAAGATTTCAGTTGCCCTTCATCTTGAGAGATCTCAATTATTCCCTCATGATCGTAACTTATTTAGGTTCACGAAAATCTCCCTACATTTCAATAGTCAAAGCATAACCAATTACATCGGTAAAACCATACCTTTGAGCCTTTTTAATACATAATTGAAAATCCCATATTTCTCCTAGTCTTTCATTTGAATACCTTGGAACAACAGACCCTCAGCCATCTGCAGACTCAAGCGTATCTAACTTCACTCTCTAGATCATATAAATTATCACTATCACATCTTTTCTGAATAAGAACTAGATTTCATCTCCACTTATCTTTTTTAATGGCATTTCCTCTGTATTGAAAACCACGTTATTTCTTATGACAACATTTTGACATCTAGGTTCAGGGCACCACAAACTATACCCTTTTATTCATTTCATATAGCTAAGAAACAAATACTTTAGTTGTCTCAATTGAAGTTTTTTTGCTTCACTTGTACATAGACAACACATTCAAAACCTTAATTGTTCTACCTTAGGTTTCTCTCCAGTCGATGCCTCTTGAGAATGAATAAAATTCAGCACCGTGGATGTATACTGGTTGATTGTAGATACAATTATAATCACAACTTATCTCTAGATACTTCGGCTCGTTCCAACTGTTAGAATCATACATATAACAATTTACCGCAAGGTTGGGTTCATTCTTTCTGTAAGCATAGTCGAATGAGGAGTCTTATATAACATTTTGATGTCTAGCAATGCCAAGCTTTTCACAATATCTTATGAACTTTTTATTTATATATTCCAAGTCATTATGAGTTTGAAGCTTCTACAACACCTTTCAACTTTGATTCTTTACCAAATTCTGCCTTCTTACAAAAGAAGCAAATGGTTCATCTTTGGTCTTAAAAATATAACTCATACTTTACTAAAAGTAGTCATCTATCAAAGACAAAAAGTACGTTACACCCCAATACTGGGTTTTCATTCTAGACAAAAAAGATATGAATGAACGTACTGAAGGACTCTATTAATTGTATGGTTGCTAGGAATAAAATTTAACTTATTTATTTTAACCACCACACAAGGCTCACAAAATCTTAGCTTTTGAACTGTAGTACAATCCAACAACCTCTATTTTTTAAGTTCACTAAAGCCCTTTTCACTCACATAACCTAACCAAAGATTCTAAAACTTGGTTGAATCTTTCTCCATACTAGACACACTCCTCACCACTATAGATCCTTCAAGAATTAGAAACAATTAGTCTTACAAGTTTTCATACCAAGAAGGGAGCCTTGCAAAATCCTAAATGTGTACATACCCAATGGATCAAAGTTATGTTTAAATTTGGGTAAATACCTTTCTTTAGTAATCACCCTATCATGCCACATAGACAACTTAATCTCAATAGTTCCCACCCCTTTGAAATCACATGATTTATCATTCCCGAGGATGATCATTTCACCTTAAAACAATCTGAGATCTTCAAACTAATGTTTATCAGAAGTCATGTATAATTATACATCAGAATCTAATATATATTTATCAATATACTAGCAAGAATATTAATTTATTAAACCATCATCGTACACATAGTCATGTTACACCATTATATTATATATGTGTTTGGCCTTTTTAATAACTATTTCCCTTATGATGTTTCAAGAAATTCTTACTCATATGACCTTCCTTCTTGGACATCCAATATCTTACTTTAGAACCCGTCACATCCCCATTGAATTACCAAGACTTCACTCTCTTCTTGCTGGAATATTTTCTTTTCAGTGGTCTCTCACACTCAGATCAAGACCTTCATATTCGCCCTTCAAAATAAACTACTTTTTAAGATATTTTGAGTTCAAAGCACTACTGACTTCAACCATCGTAAAAAACTCATTGTCATGAATCATTATGTCCACAAATTTTTGATACACCTTCAGTAGATAACTTAATAGGATTATGACATGGTACTCATCCTCCATCTTCACACAAACTACATTCAAGTCAAGAACGATTCTATTAAAATCATCAAGGTATCTTTGGATCTCTTTTCTTTCATCCATTGATAACATGTAACGTTATTTATTAAGATACAATATATTCTCCAAGGCTTCTTTATGTAAATGTCTTCCAACCTATTCAATATACCTAATGTTATAGGCTATTCAAACACCTCACGGAACACTTCATACCCTCAAGCTTAATATAAGGCCATTATAAGCTTTGAATAACAGTTTAATATCAAATTTATCAATATATTTCTCTTCAATAGAATGAACCAATCCCTTATGTAATATGAAAGTCTTAACTTTAATTATCCAGGGGTTGAAATTATTATCTCTTTTGAATTTTTCGAGGTTAAACTTTTTGGGAGTCATCTTGGTGGTTTTCTTTGGGTTCTCTATAAGAACTTTCTAAACTCAATATCTAAAATGATCTTAATCATTTATTCTTTGTATCATTATTACAAACGATGCTTCTTAATATTATCTACATTGACCACACTATTTGTTTAAGAAAACTCCAACTTAGGAAGCACATTTGCTTTGGGATAATCACCAACATCCAAACCCCAACAATATTAACCTTCAAAAATCGTTACTCAAAGACCTACTACTTTAGTTAAACCGTATTTGGTGTAAATGATGAATCTGAAACAAGGACAAGTAGATCCATACAAGTTTGACTCGTACAAAAATATTGTATGTGAAGCTTAAACATGGTCTAAATTGTGAAGATATCATACATCCACGTGAAACGAATACTCATATTTTATATACATGAGGTTATAAAATGACTCTTCCAATACTAAACACTCAACCACTCGTATTTGTTATAAAGCTTACTCAACTACAAAAGAACTATATATCTCAGATTTCATATTCGAGTGTTAACCCTCTACTTCAACTATACCTCAAACATTTTAGTTTTCTTTCTCAAATCTTAAAAGTGTTTATCTCACCTCGTAATCCTACATAAAACTTCAATACCCATAACTTACTATTTATAAATTATAAATGGTGTGCCCTAACGTCCATATCTCATTTCAGTACCTATCATCTTGTTGCCTCATTTCACCAGACCAACCAATAGATAATCCATACAGTTCAGGGTTTCCTTGGTTCCTTGTACCTCCTCGCCCTTGGAGCACGTATTAATGAAAACAACTCTCAGATTAAAGGCTGATATTAAACATCAATTAAAACCCTTAGTGACTTAGCTTCCTCTATAAGCTTCTTGGTATATTCAGAATTTCTTTGGTAATAATGTTATACTCTTTGGCCTCCCAAATGATCAATTTGATCCTTCGGCCTCAGTTTTTCTTGCTTTTGATAAATCTTGACTTTAAGTTCCATCAACATATTTGATTATCTATCTTTGATTGCAGATAGTATTCAACATTACTTTTGTTCTTAAGTTACTTTTACCATAAATATAATATTTTTGGATGGATTTGAAATATATATGTATTCCATTTAAAAACATTATGTTTATTATTTAATGTTTAGTTTTAATTTTATTTCAATAAAATTAGGGTAAATTTAGCTTAAAATTTATGATAATAATGAAACCTGAAAATTTATTCAAGAAACTTAATAAAATAAATAAAAACTATGATGGTATAAACAAATTATATACAAAAATTTTGTTAGTAATAATTATAGTAATCTATATTATATAAGGTTTTGACCAACATAGTGTTTGCAGAGAATCTTTTTTATATGAAGAATTTATTAGCAAATATATGTGTTTCTATTTGTCACGGAAATCAACATGGCTCGATGCAATAAGATACAATTTAGTTCCAATGGAAAATATTGCAATGATTAACACTGCAATAACATATAAAGACATTATGATGATATATATATATCAACGCGGCAAGTCCCACTCGTTACGAAGATGATATCATTCTTATATTTTTTCTAAATATTTTTCATGAATAACCAAACTCATAGTCGTTATGTGGACCTACAATTATAGGTTCCGATTTGTTGCCCATAGAATCATATTGGGTGACATGCTTGTTGTCTTTAGGTACTTGATTTGTTGTTGCGTACCATACGACCTTGGATGTCATATATTGTTATGGCAAGAATGTGGCAATTATCTTAATTATTCGTGACATACATGTTATACATTTATTTTCATATGAAACTACGAATTTTGCTCCCGTGATCCTCGTATTTCTTTATCTGATTTGAGTACAGCTTTGGATTTAGTTTCATTTTAATAAAAATTTGAAAAAATTACATGAAATGAATTATTGAGAATGAGAAAGTAATTTTTTGAGGGGTTTCTAGAGAGAGAAACTCTCACCTCTCTAGAAACCATAATTAGGGTTTGAGATCCCCAACCATCAATAATTATTTTTAGGCAATTCAATCTTTTTTTTATAATCTAGATTTTTCTTTTTAGAGTTTTGAATCTAGAGTTTATCCATTTCTCCTCTTTCGAGTTATGGTCGTCTCGTTGATAAACTTTTTGTTTCTTTTTGTTTCATCTTCCTAATTTTTGGATTTAATAACATTGGTTTCCCCTATATAGTCCTCTTCATCAAGCGGTTTAGATAAGAATGGAGGAGTGCGGTTTGTAAAAAAATAGGGAACCGTCGGCGGCTGCTGTTTGACCGAATCTGTACAAGGTACTTGGTTGTCCAATGACTCCTCTAAGCGGGGATTGATAAGTATCATAATTGTTGGAGACTTTGTTGGCCATGGTTTGACGGTGAAGGTACATGCACTAGTAAAACATGCGACTCCAACGATTTTTTGGTACGTTGTTTCGCGCAGTACTCTTCGATCTGAAGTCTGAGAAGATAGTTTTCCATCAGATCATCTCAGATCTGGTTCGTACGACGCTCTATTTTGTGTCTGCTACAAGATTATGTCTAATTTTTTCATAGTTTGTTTTAGATCTATCCCGATCCATCTTCTATGTATGCCCGGAGTAATTGATGTTTAGTTTTTCTATTGTATTTAGGCGTTGAAATCTGCATGGGTCGTATTTTCGTTGTATTTATGTAATGGAATCGGATTCCATTGTATTTCTGATATATTTAGGGGCCGAAATCTTTATTGGACGACACGTGTTTAGATGCTGAAATCTATTTCCGTTGTTTGTAGATGCGTCAGTATATGTTGTATGACATCGTAAATCTTTTTATTATAAATTTAATGCTTTTAAAAACCAAACAAAATTCCTCATTTGAGTATATGATATATTTTTATTTCATCTTTTAGACAATGTTTATACATAAAGTGAAACATATTTAGTTAATCTTGGATACAATATTTGGTAGTCGTACTTTTGAACAAATGTCTCATATGACCAAACTGATGACCACACACACATAAATATTTTTATTACTTTATTTATCTTCACTTTTACTTAAAATTATATGGTCATGTTCTTATCCATCTCAAGAGTAGTATTTAAAAATAATTCATCATCTTATGAGAGGATCAACTAGTGACACCAAGCTACAAGATAGAACAGGCAGCGAAAAATACAAAGGAAGAAAGACAAAAAACAGAAAGATAGATAGCTCTAAACCTAGGTCAGAGTAAAAGAGACTTTAGAGAAAATCAAATTCTATTCAAAAGAGTCTGAAGAAAACTAGGGTTTGAGAGCCTTTTATAAAAGTGCTTAAAACCCTAGCCCAAAATTGCAGCATTTTCCTTATGCAATAAAATAAAGCACAACCCAATTTCAAACGATTGGAGCTGGTTAAGTATTTTAATAAAATCCAACAAAAATAAGAAAATACATAAAATTTATCAAAATAGGAAAAAGAGGGCCTAACGAGAAAATTTAGGGTCTGGACTTCTTGAAGCGTTCGATTTGAATGGTTGCATGACCTAATTCGGATACATGGGCCCCAAATAAAGCTCGTTACCGTTTGTCCAAAAGGGCCATATAGCCATGAGTCTGTGTAACTATATCATCCTCTCTTTCTTCGGAAGAATTCGCCCACAAATTCTCAGCTTCATCATCCTCAACAGCATTCGTAAACGGCACCAGGTGCTTCACGTTAAAAACGTTATGGGTCTTCATGTGGCTGGGTAGCTTTAACGTGTATGCATTCAGATTAATCATTTCAATAATTTCAAACAGACCCACCTTCCTTACATCCAACTTGTTCTACTCGTGCACAGGATATCGATCACTGGTCAAAACAACCCATACAAAATCCCCCACTATAAAGTCCACCAGTCGGCGCTACTTATCTGCAGCAACCTTGTACTTATGTCTTGTTTCCTCCAGATATTTGCAGGTGTTCTCATGGATCTCCCATAGATCAGCAATGGCGTTCTCTACCTCAGCTGGAACCTTATCAAGCGTTTGGAAAGCTAAATCCATAGCACTCCGTGGGTGCCTGTACTGCACTGAAGAGACAATGCCCAGTACTGCGCTTGTGGTGCCTGTCGTAGGCAAACTCAACGTGATAAAGGCGGGAATCCCATGTTTTCAAGTTCCCAGATACCTCTATGCATAGCACGTTTCCTAACGTTCGATTAGTTACCTCGGTTTGAACGTCTGTGTGCGGGTGATACGCGCTGCTCAAACTCAGCTTCATACTTGTGAGGCACCACAAAATCCTCCAAAAATGCATGACAACCGCGTATCGCGCTTAGAAACGATATTCAAGGGTAGACCATATAAGTGGTAAACCTCACGAAAGTATAAATTCGCAACATTCACAGCATCTGTGGTTTTATTCCAAGCAATAAAGTGGGTCATCTTAGAATACGTGTCAACCACTACAAAAATCAAACATTAACTCTCTGTGTTCATGGCAGCCTAGAGACGAAATCCATGCTGATACTTCACCATGGTCCTTCCGGTATTGGGAGTGGTAGGTATAGACCTACGTTGGATGATGTATCTTTTGCCACCTGGAAAACCCGACTACCAGCTACATACGGATAAGATCTCTCCTCAAATGCAGCCAGAAGAACTGACTCTATACAGAGTGAAGGGTTTGATCTCTACCCCCATGCTCCTCGTTGTGTATCTCCTGTACAATCAGTAGCCTCAAACTGCCCTTAGGAACATAGAGCAAATTACCTTTGAAGAGGTATATGTTGCTGACTGCAAAATATTTTTTCAAACCTGCACTGATGTCCTTTAGAATAGGATCAAAATATGGATCGATAGCCAGTAGATCCTTCATCTGATTGAATGCAAAACTTCTTCGTCCATACGAATCATCATGTTGAGTCAGGTCAAAGCATCAGCTACGCGGTTGACTACCCTTGAAGTATGCTTAATGGAAAAGGTAAAATGTTGAGTAAATGCTGCCCAACGTACATGACGGGAAGAGAGTTTATCCTGACTCTGCAAAATCTTTAAAGCATCATGATCGGTGTGTAGGACAAAGTCATTGTAGCCTACGTAGGAACTCCAGTGTCTCAAAGCTCGTATAACTGCATAAAACTCCTTGTCATAGGTGTTGTAGTTGAGTTTAGCGTCACTTAACTTTTCGCTGAAGTATGCTATAGGTAGGCCTCGTCGGTTGAGGATAGCTCAAATGCCTTATCCGGACGCATTAAAATGCATTTCAAACCCTGTAAAGAAGTCAAGTAAAACCAGAACTGGTGTAGTGGTCAATCTTACCTTGATTTCCTCAAACGCGTTAGCTGCTTCAGAGGTCCAGCAATATGTCTTGCCCTTTATATACTGTCTAATAGGAGCCATGACAGTGCTGAAGTTATTTATGAACCGTCTGTAAAAGGAGACAAATCCGTGAAAAGAGCGGACTTCACTGATGGAAGTATGAATAGGACAGTCTCGCACGGCTGCTACTTTTGACTGATCCACTGAAAGACCATCATTTGACACGACATACCCTAGGAAGATGATCAGTATGTCATAAAACAACACTTATCGAGTCCCCCATAAAACTCATCTCGCCTCAAAACAACAAACACTTTGTGTAAGTGCTGGAGATATAGCTCTTCCGCGGTACTATATTTAAGAATATTATCAAAGTACACAAGTAGAAATTTTCTAATAAACGGATGAAATACTTGGTTCATAACCTGCATGAACGTGCTAGAAGCGTTAGAAAGACCGAATGGCATTACCATCCATTCAAATAGACCTTATCGGGTCTTGAAGGCTGTTTTCCACTCATCCCTCTTACGAATACGAATCTGGTGATATACGTTTTTCAAATGCAGCTTCCTAAACACACTAGCTCCATTCAACTGGTCCTGGTAAATCATCAAGCCGAGGAATAGAAAGCTTGTCCCTGACTGTAATTTTGTTGATAGCCCGGCTATCCATACACATTCTCATTGAGCTATCCTTTTTTGTGTTAACAGTGCACGAATGGCACAAGGAGTAAGACTCTCACGGATGTGGCCTGTCGTCAACAGTTCTTCCACTTATCTGTGGAGCTCTCCATGCTATTTTGGGCTCATCCGATAATGCGGTCGGTTTGGTAGGCTAGCAACCGGTACTAGGTCAATCTGGTGTTGGATATCTCTCAATTGAGGAAGACCTGTAAGTAGATTATCGGGAAAGACAACAGAAAACTCTGCTAATAGCGGTCAAACTCGCTCAGGTATACCAGCAAATTGATCAGTACTAAATTCTTTAACCACTAAAAGATAGACAATCCTTGTTTCATAAGCATGTTCTATAAACGCCTTTTGAGCTAGAAAGTTCTTACCCCGAATCATTTGATACGGCAAGGGCATGTTTTAGGGATACCTTTCTTTAACCAAGATTACTTGCAGGGGTTTGGGTGGTCTTCTATTTTTAGGCCAGCTTATGTACAGCTTCTTCAGAGATAATATTTTCGCAGCTCCCTGAATCAATAACAAATTTGAATACCTTTCACCGAATAGTACAAGTCGACTCGACAATATTTTTCCATAGCCAATCATCCCTTTCACTTATGGATTTTGGCATCAGACAGATACGCCTTAAAACCAATGTCTAACCAACATCTCCTCATGTAACTTGATCCAGTTGAACCTCATCAACAACATCATCTAGTTCCTCATCAAACTGTGGCTCACCCTCCAGGTAAAAATCAGCAGTGTCTGCTAACAGACCCCTCGACTGTTGCGGTTGTTGTTGTAATTTTAAACACTGTAAAGAAATGTGCCATAGTTCATGAAAATGGTAGCACCGAACCTGTAAGGAAGAACTTGCGCGATTAGGGACCTGCGAAGTAGCACTTGTACGCATAGGAGCAACATGTGGTACTCCTATGCTAGGGCTTGGAACCGTCCTTTTCAGAAATGTCATTGGATTTGCTCTGGTAGTCTCTCCTCCAAAAGGCCTTCGTGAAAAGGCTTTCTCCAGATGCAGTACGCGCTAATGTACTTCAGACACATTCAGATGGTCGAACATGTTCAGCTGGTCCTGAAACTGGTGTCTCATCCCCGTTATGTAGCAAGATACTAGCTGATATGTTGAATCAACAATAACGACACGATTTTGTAGGTTGAAAAAATCGTTAATGTATTCGTCAACAATCCTTGACCCTTGTTTAAGGTTTTGGAACTGCTGATACATGATACGCGCATAGTTGTAAGGAAAAAACGCAGCCCTCAAGTGCTTCACAAACTTAGCCCAAGTTGTTATATTTGGCTTGTCTTGCCTTGATTGGTCTGCTTGAGTTGTTACCACCAAGATGCAGCTCGGCCTCGAAACTTAGTTGCAGCCAATTCTATATGTTTTACATCTAGAACCTCTTTGAAATCAAGGACTTCTTCAACTGAAGCGATCCAATCTAAAAACTCCTCCGGATCGAGACCCCCCTGGAACTCTGGGATCTCCAGTATGAATCCAGATTCTCACTGGTTATTGGCATTCAGATCGAATTCTCTCGTTGTCGGCTGCTCAAAGACGTGTTCACAACAGTCTTGTGGGTAATATTGACCCATATCTTGTTCTCGCCGAGGAGCAAATAGATTATGTTCGCGGCTGGTCTCTCTCTCACATCCCCATGGTTGGTTGCTCGAACTTAGACCTTGAAATCTGTTGTTTTGGTTGTTCAACAGCCTATGTAGTGCTTCATGTACCTCTCTAATCAGATTTCCCAACGAGTGCATCGGTTTACCAACCTGGGATCAGAATTGACTGAATTCATAACGATCGACTGATTCGGTGATCGTAAGAGTGGACTTCCTCCGCAAAGATCGCTTTTGCGGCTTACCTTCGTTACCCATGCCGTATGAACTCTGAATATGATACCAACATGGTAGCGTCAATCTACGAGATGGAATAGGCAGCGGAAAATACAAAAAAAGAAAGACGAAAAACAGAAAGATAGATAGCTTTAACCCTAGGTCAGAGTAAAAGAGACTTCAGAGAGAATCAAATTCTATTAAAAACGCCTAAGGTAAAACTAGGGTCTGAGAGCCTTTTATAAAAGTGCTTGAAACCCTATCCCAAAATTGCAGCCTTTTCATTATGCACTAAAATAAAACCCAGCCTAATTTCAAAGCGATTGGATCTGGTTAAGTATTTTAATAAAAGCCAACAAAAATAGGAAAATGTAGAACATCCATAAAAACAAGAAACATAGGGCTTAAACGATGGAATTTAGGGCCTGGACTTCATCACACCGTGATCCTTCCGAAAACCGTTGGGCTTCTCAAAGCGTTCAATTTTGAGTGGTCGCATGGCCTAATTCGGATACTTGGGCCCCAAATAAAACTTGTTTCCGTTTGTCCAAAAGGGCCATATAGCCATGGGCGCGTGCAACTACATAAATGAAACTGTATTTCTTGAAGTGTTTTTGTTATTTTTGAAACCATATGTGATACATAAATGAAATTGTATTAACATTTTCTTAAATTTATTCTTCAATTATAATGACCAGATATACTACATCTTATATGGAACTGATCTTCATATGTTGAACGTTTTGTTAAATGACTTGTTTTTTTATTGTAAACTTCGATATATAAATATCTACAAATGCTTGCATTCAATTCCAATTCTTTTAAAATATCATTTTAAGAGTTCTAGTCCCATTCATAGAAATTTTATGTTTACCCGTTTTTAAGAAAAAATTGGATAATGAATCAGTCATGCTCGTATTATGGCGCATGTGTGAGTCCAATATCATTTCATCTTGAATCAATTTTCTAACGTGGTCATTTAAAATACTTATATGTTTAGACGCGATATTGTAAATGACATTGTAACCTCTATTAATTTTTGTTTCATTCATAATTAGTTTTTGTTATTTTATGTCTAGAAATTCTATTATAAATGTCATTGTAGGCTCCACGCAAAGTTTTTTAATCATGAAAATAGATTTTTATTGTTATTTTATTTTTCTATTAAGGGAAATGTTATGAGCTCGTAACTTATAGTTGAATTAGATTTATACGTATTTTTTGTTGAAACATTATTTTTTACAAAAGTAAATACACATCATAGTCTTTGTTATCATAGACTAGTGATCTAACTCGTATATGTGTATCTTTTAAGTATCCGTAGAACATTTGGAATATTAAAAACAAGTGTACTTCATATTTTCAATTATAAAAGAATATTTGCAATAAAATTCTAGTTCTACATGTTTATACTATTAGTAACTTGATGTAGTAGTCTTGTCACAAATGAAATATTAGTCCAAGTGCATAAAGTCGTGTATATAAGTATTTTTATTGAGCTAACTTATATTAGTTGATTGACCTCTCATCTTTTATTTTGTCTAGTTATTTTTAACTATGGTCGAATAATGTATATTACTATTTATTTTTATATGCTTAAACTTATAGTATTTTTTATAACAAATTGAAATTGACTAAAGGTATAACCCTTACTATTCCAGACTATTTACTGTGAGGATAATATATAAATCTTTAAGATATTTACTCTTAAAAGTATAACAGGTAAACCTTTTTATTTAAAAAAATTAACCTCATGGCATGACTTAAATAATTTGTCCATCTACGTATAAACACACTATTTCCATCATGTTAAGACAAACCTTAGTGTATAAATACATGCATGTCGTATTATGCCAAAAATCGTCAGATATTATAGCGTAATCGAACTTTTTATGTTATATTTTTTTATTTTGTTTTAACCATATAATAACTTGAATGTTTTGGATATTGTAGTGTTGTGTTAGAATCAGACAAATACAACTAATATATTATTGAGAACGTCTTTGGACTTTGATTATGTAGGATGCCTTGTGAGTAAAATCCTTTAGTTGTTATGACCAAAGTATTGTCGATATCAAATATCATGAACTGAATGAAACTTGGGCAAGTCTGGGATACATGTGATCAGGTCCTTAAATAGTATAACATTGGATACAACCAATACTGTAGTAATTATAAGCCTAGGTGGAGGCTTGTTAGGTATATATTAGAATTAACTCATCAACAAAGTGACTTGCTAATGAATTGAGTTTCCTATTTTACTAGGTTTCCTATTTAACTACGGTTTCTTATTAGCTGAATTTTCTATTTAACTAGAACACTATATTTTGTTATTAATTGAATGAAATTTCTTATTTATGAGATTTCATGATTTAAATGATTATGGATTTATTGGAATTGTTGATTAATGAAGTGTAATATAAAGCGAGTGATTCTTGTGATACTATGATTCTTCTTTAAATTCTATAAATAGAAGAAGGAAGAAAACGGTTTTGAGGGGTAGATGAACGAGCAATTGAGAGGTAAGTTTGTATTCTCTAGTGCGAGAAACATTTGGTTCTTAAAGAGAGAAGTAAGGTAAAAAAGATAAATAGTTAGAGAAAACTATAAATTCATATTCGTTTGTAATACATGAGCGATTTGTAAATGATAGAGAAATTGAGTTTTTGTTGGGTTTAATATCGTGTTTCTTGCAATCTCCTCGATAATAAATCGAATATCCATTGCCCATTGACATATGATGTTTTTCACAATCTGAACCACGTAAAATTATATCGTGTGTTCTTGATTTACTTTATGTTTTTTTTTCTATCAAATAGGTTCGAAATTAGTTTCGGAAGAACAATTTAATAGAATTGTGATAGAAATAAAGACTGGAATGGTCTATAAAGACTGGAATGGTCTATATAGAAATAAGAAGAGAATATTTCAAACATTCAAAAGAATATGTTGTCTATCAAGAGGAGCGAAAGACTTAGTAGTTAGATTAAAACATAAAAATAAAAGAACATTGTCTTGAAATTCCAAGGATTTTGGATTTAAAACAGTACAAAATTTCTTAGACTTATATAAGGAATTTAGTGCTGGAAAGAATTATAAAATCAAGCAAGTACAACATGGAAACATGAAGGACACCTAGTTGGTCTCATATCCATCTTTCTTCTCATTAGCCTCAATATTTTCCTTCTCTTTTCTTACATCAGCCACATCTATTTCTTTATCAGCTTTACTCACAACATCTCCTCTTATAGGTTTGTCATTCGAGGTCCACATGACCTCTATCTCGATAGTTATAGGGTCGACATGGATTGTTGAGACCAAAATATTTAAGAGATTGTTCGTATCATCTCTTTGGATATCGTTTTGGTATTATACTCCTTACCCACAATATGGTCTCGTTGTGAATCCTTGGCTTATCCTTCTCTAGAAATTAAGTTAAAAAGTTTCATAAAGCAAATATAAAAATATGTCATAAAATCAAATGACCATCTCCGTTTGGATGTTGTTCATTTGTTCCTTAGACGGTTCTATTTCCAATTCCTTAGTGTTATTAATTGATATATGTTTAGTCTTATCAGTCTTCTTAAATTATTCTCTAGAGATACGTTCTTGTTTAAAGATTTGTTTTTTATTCACCCATTCAAGCCCATTTTCCTTATGCACATTCCTCTACCTTTCAACCTCATAATCATATCCTCTTTGTTTATGATTGCAATAACATTTATATTCTTCATATTCTTGATTTTATGAGCTCCAACTTGACCTCAGCCAGATACTTGGATTTCTTAAGATGAGCTTTAAGCAAGCTTAAGAAGTCAGGCAAGGCCAATTTGTTCTACTTGGCAAGTCATCGGATTGCTCCAACCATATCATTCATCTTCTACAATAATGTATGAAATAAAGATAAATAATAATGGATGTTCAACAAATTTGTAACACTTACCTTAACATTGAGAGGAACCTTTCATGCACATGAATATTTCAATTAGGTGGTGTGATAAGAAGCCTCTTAACTGCTAGCCCATACCTTTCAACCACATGCATCGGGTATTGCGCCTTCAAAGACCCAATTTTAAAATTGTATTAGTTTCATGATTGTCACTGATGACTTAAGTAATTGGTGAGCTTGTCTAGGCTTTAAGATGTGATAACGTATAATACGAGTCGAGGTCCCAGAATAGGCCTCGTCGTCATTATTGTTTTGTATGCCACATTCATTCTTATATCCCCTCCTTCACATACTTTATCAATGAGTGACCTTGATCCCCTTCGGTCGCTTATTGGCACATCTTGTTATTGTAGGAATGTACAACTTGGTTGAGGTTCTAGACATAACGGGTACGACTTGATAACGATGCTAATCATCAGCCATAGACTTCTTTGATTCATTTATCGCGTGTGAATCTTGGTTATTCACTTTCAAAAATCTTGAATAAAAGAGGTTTTATAGTGTAAGAGAGTAGATCTGCTTATAATAATCCTTAGTCGTGTGCTTCCCAAGATAATAAAGGTTTAAAATAGTTCAAGACAAATAAAAGTTATTTTGTAAGAACAATATAAAGTTTTAATAAAATAAGATAAACATCAAAGAAGTCGAAATATAAAATCTGAAGTAGTAACGCTCCATTCGGCTATAAAAATTAGCTCTTTACTTTTTGTATTCTAGCTAGTTTTGGTTTAACGTCGACCTCCTCTACGGTTAGGCTCTCATTACCCACTTACAAAAAGATGTTTTAGATCTACACGTTATCTTACTCTCGTAGATCATGTACCACCTTATGAGGATTATGAACAACGATATATTAGAAGGCTGAAATTGTATTTATGGAAACCCGAAAGATCCCCACAAACTCCTCGATTTTGCTGGAGATATCGGCTAGGCTCCAGGCTATCAAAGAACAAGTATTTGGGTTAAACTCACTTGGGCATAGGTATAAAAGCCCAATTAAGTTTTCCAACTTATGATAAAGCGGTGACCGAACTCCTTCATTAAGAACATTACTATACAATACAAGCTATGAAACTATGGCTGAACTAGGATATCCTCTGGAACGGGCATCCAAATGTTGGTAGTGTTAGGGATCTCTTACTTTACACAATGTGAAGCGAGAGAGTTGGTTTTATGATATATGTAATGAATATTTATCAAGTTATTCATTATATTTTAAATGATATTCATAAATATGGTAATAATAGTATCAGGTTTCCTTTAACCGTCCTAAACTCTAAAGACCGATTTTATTTTTCAAAGTATTTGAAATTCATTGGTAGGTGTGTATGCTTTAACATGGACTACTGCATTGATGACGTTTTAGTTATTTCTTGCGAACAAATGATAACTACCTTTCATGTATAAGATCTTTAGAGTTATGACCCTTAGACTTGTTTGTCTTAGGATTGGGACCGTAAAATGTATGGATATTAATAATTATCCAATCCTTCTTAGACCTAATGGTATCGGTTGGTTTCTAAACATATTGTAGGGTACTTCCACCATCAGTATCTGGGTGGGTGGATGTTGATGGAGTTTAGGCCATCTTCTAAAGAGTCTAAGAACATATATATATCTCATCCACTATAAAACTCCTTTGTTATATCTATGTATTGACAATATCAGAGCATATGGAAACGATAGGATTATATGAACAATACCAAACCAACATATTTCCGTATAAATATAAGGTGAACTAAAGCTACACACAAGTACAACAACAAATATCGAATAACCGAGACCAACTCGAGGGGCAATAATATCCTCATAAGGTCATCGATAGCTTGTCAGGCAGTAATAGCACTCGCGAAAATAATAAGGAAAATGAAACAGGATATTGAAGGCATCTTATGAAAGAAGGATTAAGTAGATGCCTCACCAAGCAAAGACTGTCAATGAGCATATAATGAGCAGAGCCGGTTATCAAGAAAAGTAGAAATAGAAGTCGAACAAGAGCCATCATCAAAGGTAAACGGTCGAGCTTTTACCAAGCAAGAGTAAAACCGAGCAAAGGTCATATTAAAGAGGTGCATAACCATGAAATTGGTCGAGGTCGGTTAAAAAAACGGACAATGAGGTAAACATTTATAATCAACACTAGTTGACTAGTTAACCCAGGAAACGCATAAAGACTGGAGTAATGGCTACAAATATGAGACCATTATCATAAATGTGGTCTGTGTGCACAGTTAGTGAAATCATGTAATGAATAATAAGTTGTAACTGGTATGAGATAGTATAAATAGGCAGACAATGTACTAAAGATGAATATTATCTTCCTTGATCAATAAATTTTTTACTTGGCATTATCTTTGTTATATTTATTATAAAATATTTGGCAGCGTATGTGGGACTGTAAAAAAACACTCAGAAGTAAGATTTTCCAACCATGATACTAACCAGTTGGGCATGATCAATTGTCTCATATCACTATCACCAACCCGGATGTGGTGGAAGCGACTCATTTTGAAGAAACATCTCCAATGGGACATCCAAAAATCACAACCGTACCGGAGACCGTACCACCCGCGCCGGAACACGCAACGGGCATGGCTTTGCAAGAAGCGGCAAGTCATGATCCAACGGTAATACCGACGGTGCGGTAGTTAGAGCATCACTTTTAACACATGGAAAAGGAAAAAAATAGGGCGTCATGGGAACCGGATGCTTAGGAACATTCCACAAACGCTACTATAGCCAGGCTAAACGATGCACTACATGCATTGACAACTAACGTTCGAGGAACCAGTCGTGCTAACCACCAATTGTGGTCTGATATTAGTCGTGCTAATCGGGGAGATCGTTCCTGCAAACACGACGACAATAGATAAGGACAAGGAGAAAGCGGGGGCAAAAGAAATTCCAAATAATAGGAACCACAGCAGGAGGCGAAACCCCATGCTTCTAAGAAGGCTAAAAAGGACGATAAAGTACAATACAAAGTTGGAATCCTTAAATCCATGAACCCCACTCGACCATTCAAAGAAGTGTAAGTGTTATATGGGAGATTGGAAACCTTACATAGGTTCATAAGTTGGTTTTTGAACAACTGTTTTCATTCTTCCAAGTAGTGAAGAAGGCTACTCGTTTCCAAAAGTCGAAATAATGTGACCAAATATTTAACAAGATAAACTCATATTTATCCAAGAGGTTCTCTCAAATTCATTACAATCTGCGATATTTCATATCTACCTTGTTGTTTCTGATTATCATATATCAGTTCAAGGAGATAGAGAGAAGTTGTGGGATAACCTGTTATGTGATTACGAGTCTTGTACATGTGGAGATAAGGTACCTCCACCTTGAGAAAATATCTCTTATCTTAGTCATGTCAGTTAAGAAAATGATGACTTATTTTAGGGTTGTTCTTTTTTTCCATATATTTTTCCCACTTTGGAGTGTATTACAGAATCCTGATATTTTTAAACGTATTAGTCGTTGATTAGTGAACTTAGAAAACTTTAACATATCTTATGAACCAAAGACATCCATTGAGGCTCAGGCTTTGACATAATTTTTTGTCGAGTTTGATACTAAGAGACCATTTCCTACTCCTAAAAGTTTAAGTTTAGAGTCAATAATAGAAATATATGATGGATGAAGTTATATGTGTTGCGGATTTTGAATTCAGCTGACCACTCTTACAAGTAAAACTATGCATCAAGCTATATATTTTCGCTTCTAAATTTCTAAAAATGAGGTTGGCTATAAAAGGATAAAGTCTAGCATATTTCTTTTGTTGAGAGGGAAAATATATTGTTGCACTATATTAAAACCCTCATAAGGTGTTCAAGAGTAGATAAATCATACTTTTTACTACATGAACTCCGTGATGAAGTGGGTCCAAATTTATTAGCTTACTCAAACTGTGGAAGCCAAAAAGATAGTTAAAAAATGTAAAACATATTAATGATTCGCATATGAGATACATATATAAGTACTACGATCAGAGACGATATATGAACCTCTTCATTTTCATCGCTAGGTATTAGACTTAATTGGATCTCTTCCTAAAGCATCGTTACTCTGATAGTATGTCCTTGAGGAAGTAAATTAATTTTATAAGTAGATTAAGGAAAATACCTTAGCAAGGATAAGTGGATAAGAGGTTATCCGTTACCAGAGATAACGACCCTCGATTTCAAAAGGGTAAACATTTCTTATTTTTTCCAAACAAGAGACGACCAAGAACACTTCTCAACCCCATTCCTCCATCAACCTAACAGAAACTTTGAGTTTAAAAACTAAATCTTGATTGATGGGTTTCACAAAAGTTTAGAGGAGTCAGCTACTAATTGTTCTGAATTATTGTTGAGTTCATTACGGAATACCAAACTATCCTTTGGAAAACAACAATGGAAACACTATTTAACTAATCATGTAATATGGACACATTAGTCGTGACATACACAAGGTTTATTTCTTTTAAGATTCCAAATTATGTATAAGATAAAAATGTTCAAGCAATAAGAGTTTAACTAGATGTGATAGAAGAGAAGCAAACTAATGTATACTTGAGTGTTCAAAACTATCAAACTTTAATGAGAAATTAAAATAAATTATAGGTGCGCTATTGTAACTCTAGATGGTTCTTTGAGTCTTGAAAAGATTTTCCAATATACTAAAGATACAAATGAGAGAAAGCTTGACCCTGATCCGGAAGGGTCTTATATATTTGAAGTGATAAATAATTTCACAAGTATAGGGAATACTTAATAAAAGATCGATGAGATGACATTATCAAAATAATCCAAAACTATCAAAGATAGACAAATCGGCAAGACGATTATAGCTGGCACAGCTAGAGGACAAAACGACAAGATTCCACTGGAAAGATATCCCAAATATCAGAATTGGAGGAGTCGACAAGCTGAATTCAACAGATAGAGTTAGAAGCAAGGAAAAAAGATACCACGATTATCAAAGTTTGAATAGCCTACGAGCCGACTGTAATTTATATAGACATAGGATAAGTCGAATAGATGTCACTCTTAAGATATTTTAACTAAATAAGCTATTCTTCCTTTCTTTTCTGGTGGAAATCTGGAGTAGATTCGGTTACGGCTCGAATAGTCATAGACACTTTTCGTGCGCCTAAATTATTATTTTCAGCACCTCCGTCCCATTCAATTTCAAATGCTTCAATTTTGTCTATTACAAATGATCCTTCTTTTTCGATTTCTGATTTTAGTTCTTCCAGACATGGAGCATAGTATGGAGCATTAAAAAAGTCTATTTTTTCTTCATCAATATTTCCCTGTATCAGCATTCAATAGTAATCAATATTTCCATGTGCCAACATTCAATAGTAAACCAGACTAATCTATGTAAGAAAAACTTGGAGGAGGGGTTTGGTAATTTCTACCTCTTTAGCCAAGCACATAAGAGCTTGAGCCAATAACTCCCATTGGTAGCAGCTTTCTTGTGTGGTTGGATCAATAGAACTCCTGCCCATGAAAGATAACACCATTCTTCCGCCACCAACTATCTCTTCAGAACGAGACTCTAAAAAAGCTCCAAAATCATTACAAAATTGCTTGGCATACCCTTCTATCACTTCTTTAGGGCTAGTTTCTGATATGTATAATTTCCCTTTGTTTAGGTATGGACTTGTACTCCTCTCTAGACCACATGGAACCTGTATATGAATATATAGAGACAACATTTTTGGAACATATATGTGTGACTATAATTGGTAAATCAAAATATATACTCAATATAAGAATGTTATTATATAGTGGAGTAAAAGTCTCCCACTCGTTTTGCAAGCTTTTAAATTTTGCAACTGTAGTTTCTCCGCACAGTGCAGTTAATTAGTTAGGTCAAATAATAATTTTTTTATCTCACAATGGATCTTGATATATTTCTAATCTTTTGTCAATAATATATTTCTAATCTTTTTAAATCCGGAGACCAAATCTGAGACGATGAAATTAGAGTTGAATTTTTTGAATTTTCACGTGGCATATCCTAAACCATCATAGTGTAGGGATTCAAATAGTGAGAGAACAAAAAAGAAAAAAAATAATTTGACACAAATTCAAAAGATAGCCTATAGTACTATATATTATGCAACTTGACTACTAATCTGAGATAGCCAATGAAGACTAGATGAAGAATGAACAAAGTGTAGACTTCTTTTAGGAAAAAGTCTACCATAGAATGAATCGGGCGTGCCTGAAATAAAACAGGATCCAATTCCGATACCTATATCTTTCTTCAATTTGTCGTAAAATTCGGGTAATGATGTAAATATATAATTGAAATTATTATTTGGAAGATCATTAAGAAACAAATTAAACTCCGCACATGGATAATTTAGATTGCGATAGGTATCACATATTGTATTAATGAATCCCGAAATTGCGCATAAAGTGTTTGGACCGGACGAGCAGCCTAAATCATCTATTCCTATAGTTGTAGGAATCTGTATGCGTAACATCGACAACAAAGCATCATCCGTGGTTGGTTTTGTGATCGCAATTATTTTACTCTGTAAAATAAAAAATTAGGTAGTCATGTTGCATACTTTAATATGTACGGAAATAATTAAATAATATTAACTTTTCAATTGTGAGAAAAGCTGAAAAACAAACCCATTAGGAGAAATAGTATTAGATTATAATATTGTGAGGATAATAAGCCCAATTTTTTTATGCATAACTGTAAGACTATACGTATATAAGATATAGCCCATGTTATAGCTCTTCATCAATAGAAATCTATAAAAATCATAATGGTTATAGTGGAAAATATAACTAACCTGCACTTTAGAGTTTTTGGCATAACTTTTTTCATCATCTCCTGCGTTCATATGTAAAACTTGGTCTACCTCAATTTTAATGTTCTCAATGGCTCTTTTGATGTATGAGTATAGTGGTTCTCACACTGTATATATATGCATTTTCATCCACATATGTCTTTCTAGACTGATTTTAAGAATAAATTAACAATTAATTAAATTACGATCTTAATAATATTATTTTTTATTTAGTCTTCTATATTAATTAATTTACATGTTAATTTTATCTTATATTTTAATTAGTTTCTTATTAATTTGGTCTTTCTGTATTAATTATATTCTAAATAGAATAATATATTTTCGCCATCTCTTATTATTATCTTTTTATTTTATTTTTTTCCAAGATATAAACAAAATAATTTAATTGGTGATAACTATCATTTTTATAAGATTTTTTATTCTCCCATATTTAAAAAAATAATCTAGTTTGTTATTTCTTCCGTAAAAGAAATTATTAAGTTACCATTTTTTTAATTTTTATTCCGAAAACTCATATTTCCTTTCTTCTTTAACAACCACCCAAACACCATATCTACCTTATTTGTTTTCCAGCAACCTTCTACCACCATATTTACTTGCATCCATAAATTCTAATCCTATCAATATAAATACACAACCATAAGCTATTTTAACTAAGAAAAAAAACATAGCCACCACTTTGGATTGAAGCAATCTGTCAAATATAAAAATCTTTCCTAAATATTTTTTTAATCTATCTGTTAGCAAGAGTTCTGGGAAGTCGGGAGTACTCTCCATAGCGAGTTCTACGAATTCGATATGTAGAAAAAATTGCAGTTCCCGAAATTCTCTTGCTATGATTGTTTTTTTTATAAAAAAAGCATGTATATTGAGTTCCAGGAGGAACAAATTTCTGGTTTTTTTAGTATCGAAAAACTTAGGAAATCTATTTTTTTATTTGTTTATTTTTTTTTAAAAAAAAAACTTTAACTTGTTTTTTAATCCTATTTTTCTTATTTTTGTTTTTTCCATTTTTACATGATCAAATTATCTTGTTAGTTGATTGGGTGATTTTGAATCTTTTGTTTTTGGTGTCTTTATTTTCTGTGATTAATTTTTAACGAATTTGATTCTTTTTTGTTTTTAAGGTTTAATTTTAGAAGTCAAATGATATATATTTGTTGTACTTTGACTTAATGATGTATTTGGTCGAATAAAGGTTGGATAGTGCATAGTGGCATCAGAATATAAATTAGAGAGTAAATTAAGGACAAAACGGTAAAAACAAGTGTTGAGTATTTTTTTGGAAATCTGAGATGGAGGAAATTATAAATCTTATATAGGAAATAGCTTCACTCTAATTTAAATAGTAAAATAAAGTTTATAAGACATGACCAATAGTGGATCATTATCGGGTGGATCATGTACTAGTTTAGTTAAATAAAGGTTGTATGGAAGTAATGTGTCAAAAACTCATCTATGTCCTTATATAAGGATTCATCACCATAAAAGTGGGAGTAAACGTCTTTTTTAACTTTTAGTTTACTACTTTTTAATATTTATTTTTTAGTAATAGTTTGATTTGATTGAGTTGTGAAGTGGTACCACCAACATGATTTGTGAGTTTCTTTTATCGTACCATATAAAACACGTAGTAATTAAAATTTAGCAATTAAAAAAATATAAGATTTAATTTCACTAAGCATGTGAGACTAATTTGTCGAACTTTGTTTATGACTTTCAAAACGAAATATCCTGATTTAGTTTAACCAATTGCCTCGTAGATGAGTTCGAAAATTTAAAACATTATTTTTTTTAGAGATCCATTCATCTAGAGTAAGATAATCATATGGGACGGTGATTACATCATGCATTGCAAGTAAGAGTGGGATGGGAGTTTAAGGGAGCACATGTGTTGCTTCGTCGAAACCAAAAGTAATTTTGAAGATTTCCATGAAATTATGGCATGTACTTCCTATCGGAAAAATATTATGCAAACATACTAGCCGAAGACATAATGAAAAATAAATTGGGACTTTGTTGGCTCGGCTTGGATCACATATCAAGTTAGACGGGACAATGGATTTGAATGTCATGCAAAGTCAACACTTCCATGCTCATCATAACCTTATTTCAGTGAAGAAATTGGTACCCTGTTATTTACCTTCTACTTTCGTTTAACAATCATCTTATCCTTAGCCAATCACACAAGAGTCAAGCAGGTAACTACGTTGAGTTAAAAAAACATGATTCATATTTGTTTTCTATATTTTTTAAAAAACTTTACCAATTATGGATTTACGATAAGAGATGAAATAAAATAAGTATCAAACTATGATAATAATGTCGTACATATCATGTGAGATTGCAGGCTTATAAGAGAAAAAATTTAAAATCTTATTGAAAATGATAACCTTATTGAGTTCGTCGAGAGCCAAGCCTCCGGAGGAAAATATATGTTACATTTGACCCTAAATGGTCTGAGCGATCAACAAAATTAATGAAAACTGAAGTGTCCGCAGCTCAGGAAAAGTAGGATCATGTCATGGTTATTCTAGAAAGTTTCAAAGACAAAACCGAGGACTATCTGGATCCTGATCTTAACCGAGACATAATTAGAACTATTTTTTGGGAGATTCATTGTAAGCAATCACTAAGAACTGAAGAAAGAGACACAGTTATAACCTTAAATTGCAATACCAACTCCAAAAATCTTCTCATATATACCAAACTTAATACCCTACAATGATATATTGTTGATACTCTTCTCATAGAAGCCAAACTTAATACCCTCTAATAATCTATTGTTGATGAAGATCTTTAAGGGTAGTAGGTCCTCATGATGATGTTCTGCTTATAACGGATTGTATTGCAGGAACCAAAATCAAAAGATTTATTGTTGACAAAAGTAGCTCGGTGAAAATTATATTTATATCAACACTTGATAGAATCAAGAACCTTCATTTATTCAAACATTTGAAATTTCATTTATTGAGTTCATCGGTGTAAATCCCATTATGTGTAATGAGTTTGCGAATGGCGTCACTTTCAGTAAGGGGAGAGTTTAGCAAGATGTTTAATGTCTTATTCATGGTGGTTGATTTGTTTTCTTTTTATAATATTATATTGGGATAATCATGGCCCAATAAGATGCATGATATCATATTTACCGTACACCAGTGCCTTCATCATATTATGGAACACAAGCTTAAAGTTATATGAGGGAATCATAAGGTCGCCCGTTAATTCTATACGGCCTCTACTTTTTTGATGAAATAAAAGTTATAAGAGGTCTTGCTTAAAGTTGAAGGAGATTACGAACCTTGTGAGGCTCCCAGATTAGTAGTTCTTCAGAAGAAATCATAAGTACTAAAACTTTCCAATGACAAGTTTTTCAAGATTGAAACAACACTTGCAGGTAGCCTTTGAGTTACATTATTATATTTTCTTAGTTTCAAATTAATTTTTTTTAAACAATTTAGAATATATTCAATCTAATATAATTTTCCATAAGATATCAATTAACCCAAATGTCGAACAATCAAGTAGAAGAACAGGGTGTTCTCTCGAGAGAGATTAAAAAACAATAATGGTTGAGTTTGACAAGTTATCAAGTATCAGACATATATGTTATTCTAGTTATACTATAAGGACTAACAACCCAGTTCTAGATTCCAAGAAGAACAAGAAGTGGAAAATATTTGTAAATACTTTTTTATCTATTTAAGTGTTGTCCCAATGAAGCATTTCTATGGTAGATTCGACTTCCGGTAACGAGCTATTGTCCTTCATCGAAGCCTATTCAGGGTACAACTAATTCATATGCACCTAGCCGGTTAAGAGTGTAATATATGTATCATTTCTTGACGCTTGCATTGTTATCGTGTCATGGTATTCATATAGAAAAATAAAGGACCTACTTACAAAATAAATTTCAGTTGGAACCTAGATTCAGAGAAGTATGTTCTTGGAGTTTGGTTTTAGTTAGGAAATTTATAGGGCTATTTATTAAGTGAAGGAGGTATATAAGCATACTTGTCTCAGTTGGAATCCTTAGATCCATGAACCCCACTCGACCATTCAAAGAAGTGTAAGTGTTGTATGGGAGATTGGAAACCTTACATAGGTTCATAAGTCGGTTTTTGAACAACTGTTTCCATTCTTCCAAGTAGTGAAGAAGCTTAGTCGTTTCCAAAAGTCGAAATAATGTGACCAAATATTTAACAAGATAAACTCATATTTATCCGAGAGGTTCTCTCAAATTCATTACAATCTGCGATATTTCATATCTACCTTGTTGTTTCTGATTATCATATATCAGTTCAAGGAGATAAAGAGAAGTTGTGGGATAAACTGTTATGTGATTATGAGTCTTTTACATGTGGAGATAAGGTACCTCCACCTTGAGAAAATATCTCTTATCTTAGTCATGTCAGTTAAGAAAATGATGACTTATTTTAGGGTTGTTCTTTTTTTCCATATATTTTTCCCACTTTGGAGTGTATTATAGAATCCTGATATTTTTAAACGTATTACTCGTTGATTAGTGAACTTAGGAAACTTTATCATATCTTATGAGCCAAAGACATCCATTGAGGCTCAGGCTTTGACATAATGTTTAGTCTAGTTTGATACTAAGAGACCACTTCTTACTCCTAAAAGTTTAAGTTTAGAGTCAATAATCCAAATATATGATGGATCAAGTTATATGTGTTGCGGATTTTGAATTCAGCCGACCACTCTTACAAGTAAAACTATGCATCAAGCTATATATTTTTGCTTCTAAATTTCAAAAATTGAGGTTGGCTATAAAAGGATAAAGTCTAGCATATTTCTTTTGTTGAGAGGGAAAATATATTGTTGCAGTATATTAAAATCCTCATAAGGGGTTCAGGAGTAGATAAATCATACTTTTTGCTACATGAACTCCGTGATGAAGTGGGTCCAAATTTATTAGCTTACTCAAACTGTGGAGGCCAAAAAGATAGTGAAAAAATGTAAAACATATTAATGATTCACTAATGAGATACACATATAAGTACTACGATCATAGACGATATATGAACCTCTTCATTTTAATCGCTAGATATTAGACTTAATTGGATCTTTTCCTAAAGCATCGTTACTCTGATAGTATGTCCTTGAGGAAGTAAATTAATTTTATAAGTAGATTGAGGAAAGTACCTTAGCAAGGATAAATGCATAAGAGGTAATCCAGTACCAGAGATGATTACAACAGATAACGACCCTCGATTTCAAAAGGGTAAACGTTTCTTATTTTTTCCAAACAAGAGACGACCAAGAACACTTCTCAACCCCATTCCTCCATCAACCTAACAGAAACTTTGAGTTTAAAAACTAAATCTTGATTGATGGGTTTCACAAAAGTTTAGAGGAGTCAGCTACTAATTGTTCTGAATTATTATGGAGTTAATTACGGAATACCAAACTATCCTTTGGAAAACAACAATAGAAACACTATTTAACTAATTCTGTAACATGGACACATTAGTCGTGACATACACAAGGTTTATTTCCTTTAAGATTCCAAATTATGTATAAGATAAAAATGTTCAAGCAATAAGAGTTTAACTAGATGTGATAGAAGAGAAGCAAACTAAGGCATACTTGAGTGTTCAAAACTATCAAACTTTAATGAGAAATTAAAAATAAATTATAGGTGCGCTATTGTAACTCTAGATCGGTTTTTGAGTCTTGAAAATATTTTCCAATATACTAAAGATACAAATGAGAGAAAGCTCGACCCTAATCTGGACGGGCCTTATATATTTTAAGTGATAATCCAAAACTATTAAAGATAGACAAATCGGCAAGACGATTATAGCTGGCACATGTAGAGGAGAAAACGACAAGATTCCACTAGAAAGATATCCCAAATATCAGAATTACAGGAGTCAACAAGCTGAATTCAACAGATAGAGTTAGAAGCAAAGAAAAAAAAATACCACGATTATCAAAGTTAGAATAGCCGACGAGCCGACTGTAATTTATATAGACATAGGATAAGTCGAATATATGTCACTCTTAAGATATTTTAACTAAATAAGCTATTCTTCCTTTCTTTTCTGGTGCCAATTTTGAGTAGATACACTTCATATAAACTCTTACATTAAATGAAATGGAAACGGTGTTCATTATTTTCATATAAACTCTTACATAATATGAAATGGAAACAACCGAACAATATCGCATATTTAATCATTTTCTCATAAACTCTTACATGCATCAAAACAATATCGAATACTTAATCATTTTTTGATTAATGAAGTTACCAAATTGACATATTTGGCTTGCCCTTTTGATAAATGATCGCCGACAATTGTTTCATACTTTTGAAATAAGTCATCGATTATATTTGGACCGAAATGAGACTCTATCAATGATTCGGTTACGGCTCGAATAGTCATAGACACTTTTCGTGCGCCTGAATAATTATTTTCAGCACCTCCGTCCCATTCAATTTCAAATGCTTCAATTTTGTCTATTACAAATGATCCTTCTTTTTCGATTTCTGATTTTAGTTCTTCCGGACATGGAGCATAGTATGGAGCATTAAAAGAGTCTATTTTTTCTTCATCAATATTTCCCTGTATCAGCATTCAATAGTAATCAATATTTCCATGTGCCAACATTCAATAGTAAACCAGACTAATCTATGTAAGAAAAACTTGGAGGAGGGGTTTGGTAATTTCTACCTCTTTAGCCAAGCACATAAGAGCTTGAGCCAATAACTCCCATTGGTAGCAGCTTTCTTGTGTGGTTGGATCAATAGAACTCCTGCCCATGAAAGATAACACCATTCTTCCGCCACCAACTATCTCTTCAGAACGAGACTCTAAAAAAGCTCCAAAATCATTACGAAATTGCTTGGCATACCCTTCTATCACTTCTTTAGGGCTAGTTTCTGATATGTATAATTTTCCTTTGTTTAGGTATGGACGTGTACTCCTCTCTAGACCACATGGAACCTGTACATGCATATATAGAGACAACATTTTTGGAACATATATGTCTGACTATAATTGGTAAATCAGAATACATACTCAATATAAGAATGTTATTATATAGTGGAGTAAAAGTCTCCCACTGGTTTTGCAAGCTTTTAAATTTTGCAAGTGTAGTTGCTCCGCACAGTGCAGTTAATAAGTTAGGTCAAATAATAATTTTTTTTTATCTCACAATGGATCTTGATATAATTCTAATCTTTTGTCAATAATATATTTCTAATCTTTTTAAATCCGGAGACCAAATCTGAGACGAAGAAATTACAGTTCAATTTTTTGAATTGTCACGTGGCATATCCTAAACCATCATAGTGTAGGGATTCAAATAGTGAGAGAAAATAATAATAATAATAATTTGACACAAATTCAAAAGATAGCCTATATTACTATATATTATGCAACTTGACTACTAACCTGAGATAGCCAATGAAGACTAGATGAAGAATGAACAAAGTGTAGACTTCTTTTAGGAAAAAGTCTACCATAGAATGAACCAGGCGTGCCCGAAATAAAACAGGATCCAATTCCGATACCTATATCTTTCTTCAATTGGTCGTAAAATTCGGGTAATGATGCAAATATATAATTAAAATCATTATTTGGAAGATCATTAAGAAACAAATTAAACTCCGGACATGGATAATTCAGATTGCGATAACTATCACATATTATATTAATGAATCCCGATATCGCGCATAAAGTGTTTGGACCGGACGAGCAGCCTAAATCAGCTATTCCTATAGTTGTAGGTATCTGAATGCGTAACATCGACAACAAAGCATCATCCGTGGTTGGTTTTGTGATCGCAATTATTTTACTCTGTAAAATAAAAAATTAGGTAGTCATGTTGCATACTTTAATATGTACTGAAATAATTAAATAATATTAACTTTTCAATTGTGAGAAAAGCTGAAAAACAAACCCTTTAGGAGACATAGTATTAGATTATAATATTATGAATATAATAAGCCGAATTTTGTTATGCATAACTGTAAGACTATACGTATATAAGATATAGCCCATGTTATAGTTCATCAATAGAAATCTATAAAAAAAAACATAATGGTTATAGTGGAAAATATAACTAACCTGCACTTCAGAGTTTTTGGCATAACTTTTTTCATCATCTCCTGCGTTCATATGTAAAACTTGGCCTACCTCCATTTTTATGTTCTCAATGGCTCTTTTGATGTATGAGTATAGTGGTTCTCACACTGTATATATATGCATTTTCATCCACATGTCTTTCTAGACTGATTTTAAGAATAAATCAATAATTAATTAAATTACCATCTTAATAATATTATTTTTTATTTAATCTTCTATATTAATTAACTTACCTGTTAATTTGATCTTCTATTTTAATTAGTTTCTTATTAATTTGGTCTTTCTGTATTAATTATATTCCTAAATAGAATAACATATTTTCGCCATCTCTTATTATTGTCTTTTTATTTTATTTTTTTCCAAGATATAAACAAAATAATTTAAATGGTGATAGTTATCATTTTTATAAGATTTTTTATTCTTCCATATTTAAAAAAATACTCCAATTTGTTATTTCCTCTATAAAAGAAATTATTAAGTTACCATTTTTTTAATTTTTATTCTGAAAACTCATATTTCCTTTCTTCTTTAGCAACCACCCAAACACCATATCTACCTTATTTGTTTTCCAGCAACCTTCTACCACCATATTTACTTCCATCCATAAATTCTAATCCTATCAATATAAATACACAACCATAAGCTCTTTTAACTAAGAAAAAAAACATAGCCACCACTTTAGATTGAAGCAATCTATCAAATATAAAAATCTTTCCTAAATATTTTTTTAATCTATCTGTTAGCAAGAGTTCTGGGAAGTCGGGAGTACTCTCCATAGTGAGTTCTACGAATTCGATATGTAGAAAAAAATGCAATTCCCAAAATTCTCTTGCTATGATTGTTTTTTATAAAAAAAAAGCATGTATATTGAGTTCCAGGAGGAACAGATTTCTAGTTTTTTTAGTATCGAAAAACTTAGGAAATCTATTTTTTATTTGTTTATTTTTAAAAAAAAAAACTTTAACTTGTTTTTTAATCCTATTTTTCTTATTTTTGTTTTTTCCATTTTTACATGATCAAATTATCTTGTTAGTTGATTGGGTGATTTTGAATCTTTTGTTTTTGGTGTCTTTATTTTATGTGATTAATTTTTAACGAATTTGATTCTTTTTTGTTTTTAAGGTTTAATTTTAGAAGTCAAATGATATATATTGGTTGTACTTTGACTTAATGATTTGTTTGGTCGAATAAAGGTTAGATAGTGCATAGTGGCATCAGAATATAAATTAGAGAGTAAATTAAGGACAAAAGGGTAAAAACAAGTGTTGAGTATTTTTTTGGAAAAAAGAGATGGATGAAATTATAAATCTTATATAGGAAATAGCTTCACTCTAATTTAAATAGTAAAATAAAGTTTATAAGACATGCCCAATAGTGGATCATGTACTAGTTTAGTTAAATAAAGGTTGTATGGAAGTAATGTGTCAAAAACCCATCTATGTCCTTATATAAGGATTCATCACCATAAAAGTGGGAGTAAACGTCTTTTTTAACTTTTAGTTTACTACTTTTTAATATTTATTTTTTAGTAATAGTTTGATCTGATTGAGTTGTGAAGTGGTACCACCAACATGATTTGTGAGTTTCTTTTATCGTACCATATAAAACACGTAGTAATTAAAATTTAGCAATTAAAAAAATATAAGATTTAATTTCACTAAGCATGTGAGACTAATTTGTCGAACTTTGTTTATGACTTTCAAAACGAAATATCCTGATTTAGTTTAACCAATTGCCTCGTAGATGAGTTCGAAAATTTAAAACATTATTTTTTTTAGAGATCCATTCATCTAGAGTAAGATAATCATATGGGACGGTGATTACATCATGCATTGCAAGTAAGAGTGGGATGGGAGTTTAAGGGAGCACATGTGTTGCTTCGTCGAAACCAAAAATAATTTTGAAGATTTCCATGAAATTGTGGCATGTACTTCCTATCGGAAAAATATTATGCAAACATACTAGCCGAAGACATAATGAAAAATAAATTGGGACTTTGTTGGCTCGGCTTGGATCACATATCAAGTTAGACGGGACAATGGATTTGAATGTCATGCAAAGTCAACACTTCCATGCTCATCATAACCTTATTTCAGTGAAGAAATTGGTACCCTGTTATTTACCTTCTACTTTCGTTTAACAATCATCTTATCCTTAGCCAATCACACAAGAGTCAAGCAGGTAACTACGTTGAGTTAAAAAACATGATTCATATTTGTTTTCTATATTTTTGAAAAAACTTTACCAATTATGGATTCACGATAAGAGATGAAATAAAATAAATATCAAACTATGATAATAATGTCGTACATATTATGTGAGATTGCAGGCTTATAAGAGAAAAAATTTAAAATCTTATTGAAAATGATAACCTTATTGAGTTCGTCGAGAGCCAAGCCTCCGGAGGAAAATATATGTTACATTTGACCCTAAATGGTCTGAGCGAGCAACAAAATTTATGAAAACTGAAGTGTCCGCAGCTCAGGAAAAGTAGGATCATGTCATGGTTATTCTAGAAAGTTTCAAAGACAAAACCGAGGACTATCTGGATCCTGATCTTAACCAAGACATAATTAGAACTATTTTTTGGGAGATTCATTGTAAGCAATCACTAAGAACTGAAGAAAGAGACACAATTATAACCTTAAATTGCAATACCAACTCCAAAAATCTTCTCACATATACCAAACTTAATACCCTACAATGATATATTGTTGATACTCTTCTCATAGAAGCCAAACTTAATACCCTCTAATAATCTATTGTTGATGAAGATCTTTAAGGGTAGTAGGTCCTCATGATGATGTTCTGTTTATAACGGATTGTATTGCAGGAACCAAAATCAAAAGCTTTATTGTTGACAAAAGTAGCTCGGTGAAAATTATATTTATATGAACACTTGATAGAATCAAGAACCTTCATTTATTCAAACGTTTGAAATTTCATTTATTGAGTTCATCGGTGTAAATCCCATTATGTGTAATGAGTTTGCGAATGGCGTCACTTTCAGTAAGGGGAGAGTTTAACAAGATTTTTAATGTCTTATTCATGGTGGTTGATTTGTTTTCTTTTTATAATATTATATTGGGATAATCATGGCCCAATAAGATGCATGATATCATATTCACCGTACACTAGTGCCTTCATATATTATGGAACACGAGCTTAAGATGCATGATATCATAAGGTCGCCCGTTAATTCTATACGGCCTCTACTTCTTTGATGAAATAAAAGTTATAAGAGGTATTGCTTAAAGTTGAAGGAGATTACGAACCTTGTGAGGCTCCCAGATTAGTAGTTCTTCAGAAGAAATCATAAGTACTAAAACTTTCCAATGACAAGTTTTTCAAGATTGAAACAACACTTGCAGGTAGCCTTTGAGATACATTATTATATTGTCTTACTTACAAATTAAATTTTTTTAAACAATTTAGAATATATTCAGTCTAATATAATTTTCCATAAGATATCAATCAACCCAAATGTCGAACAATCAAGTAGAAGAACAGGGTGTTCTCTCGAGAGAGATTAAAAAACAATAATGGTTGAGTTTGACAAGTTATCAAGTATCAGACATATATGTTATTCTAGTTATACTATAAGGACTAACAACCCAGTTCTAGATTCCAAGAAGAACAAGAAGCGGAAAATATTTGTAAATATTTTTTATCTATTTAAGTGTTGTCCCAATGAAGCATTTCTATGGTAGATTCGACTTCCGGTAACGAGCTATTGTCCTTCATCGAAGTCTATTCAGGGTATAACTAATTCATATGCACCTAGCCGGTTAAGAGTGTAATATATGTATCATTTCTTGACGCTTGCATTGTTATCGTGTCATGGTATTCATATAGAAAAATAAAGGACCTACTTACAAAATAAATTTCAGTTGGAACCTAGATTCAGAGAAGTATGTTCTTGGAGTTTGGTTTTGGTTCGGAAATTTATAGGGTTATTTATTAAGTGAAGGAGGTATATAAGCATACTTGTCTCAGTTGGAATCCTTAGATCCATGAACCCCACTCGACCATTCAAAGAAGTGTAAGTGTTGTATGGGAGATTAGAAACCTTATATAGGTTCATAAGTCGGTTTTTGAACAACTGTTCTTATTCTTCCAAGTAGTGAAGAAGGTTACTCGTTTCCAAAAGTCGAAATAATGTGACCAAATATTTAACAAGATAAACTCATATTTAAGGAAAAAGTGGAAACCTATGTAAGGACAATAAGTTATACTATAAGGACTAACAACCCAGTTCTAGATTCCAAGAAGAACAAGAAGTGGAAAATATTTGTAAATATTGTTTTATCTATTTAAGTGTTGTCCCAATGAAGCATTTCTATGGTAGATTCGACTTCCGGTAACGAGCTATTGTCCTTCATCGAAGCCTATTCAGGGTATAACTAATTCATATGCACCTAGCCGGTTAAGAGTGTAATATATGTATCATTTCTTGACGCTTGCATTGTTATCGTGTCATGGTATTCATATAGAAAAATAAAGGACCTACTTACAAAATAAATTTCAGTTGGAACCTAGATTCAGAGAAGTATGTTCTTGGAGTTTGGTTTTAGTTAGGAAATTTATAGGGCTATTTATTAAGTGAAGGAGGTATATAAGCATACTTGTCTCAGTTGGAATCCTTAGATCCATGAACCCCACTCGACCATTCAAAGAAGTGTAAGTGTTGTATGGGAGATTGGAAACCTTACATAGGTTCATAAGTCGGTTTTTGAACAACTGTTTTTATTCTTCCAAGTAGTGAAGAAGGTTACTCGTTTCCAAAAGTCGAAATAATGTGACCAAATATTTAACAAGATAAACTCATATTTATCCGAGAGGTTCTCTCAAATTCATTACAATCTGCGATATTTCATATCTACCTTGTTGTTTCTGATTATCATATATCAGTTCAAGGAGATAAAGAGAAGTTGTGGGATAAACTGTTATGTGATTATGAGTCTTTTACATGTGGAGATAAGGTACCTCCACCTTGAGAAAATATCTCTTATCTTAGTCATGTCAGTTAAGAAAATGATGACTTATTTTAGGGTTGTTCTTTTTTTCCATATATTTTTCCCACTTTGGAGTGTATTATAGAATCCTGATATTTTTAAACGTATTACTCGTTGATTAGTGAACTTAGGAAACTTTATCATATCTTATGAGCCAAAGACATCCATTGAGGCTCAGGCTTTGACATAATGTTTAGTCTAGTTTGATACTAAGAGACCACTTCTTACTCCTAAAAGTTTAAGTTTAGAGTCAATAATCCAAATATATGATGGATCAAGTTATATGTGTTGCGGATTTTGAATTCAGCCGACCACTCTTACAAGTAAAACTATGCATCAAGCTATATATTTGTGCTTCTAAATTTCTAAAATTGAGGTTGGCTATAAAAGGATAAAGTCTAGCATATTTCTTTTGTTGAGAGGGAAAATATATTGTTGCAGTATATTAAAATCCTCATAAGGGGTTCAAGAGTAGATAAATCATACTTTTTGCTACATGAACTCCGTGATGAAGTGGGTCCAAATTTATTAGCTTACTCAAACTGTGGAGGCCAAAAAGATAGTGAAAAAATGTAAAACATATTAATGATTCACTAATGAGATACACATATAAGTACTACGATCATAGACGATATATGAACCTCTTCATTTTAATCGCTAGATATTAGACTTAATTGGATCTTTTCCTAAAGCATCGTTACTCTGATAGTATGTCCTTGAGGAAGTAAATTAATTTTATAAGTAGATTGAGGAAAGTACCTTAGCAAGGATAAGTGCATAAGAGGTAATCCAGTACCAGAGATGATTACAACAGATAACGACCCTCGATTTCAAAAGGGTAAACGTTTCTTATTTTTTCCAAACAAGAGACGACCAAGAACACTTCTCAACCCCATTCCTCCATCAACCTAACAGAAACTTTGAGTTTAAAAACTAAATCTTGATTGATGGGTTTCACAAAAGTTTAGAGGAGTCAGCTACTAATTGTTCTGAATTATTATGGAGTTAATTACGGAATACCAAACTATCCTTTGGAAAACAACAATAGAAACACTATTTAACTAATTCTGTAACATGGACACATTAGTCGTGACATACACAAGGTTTATTTCCTTTAAGATTCCAAATTATGTATAAGATAAAAATGTTCAAGCAATAAGAGTTTAACTAGATGTGATAGAAGAGAAGCAAACTAAGGCATACTTGAGTGTTCAAAACTATCAAACTTTAATGAGAAATTAAAAATAAATTATAGGTGCGCTATTGTAACTCTAGATCGGTTTTTGAGTCTTGAAAATATTTTCCAATATACTAAAGATACAAATGAGAGAAAGTTCGACCCTAATCTGGACGGGCCTTATATATTTTAAGTGATAATCCAAAACTATTAAAGATAGACAAATCGGCAAGACGATTATAGCTGGCACAGGTAGAGGAGAAAACGACAAGATTCCACTAGAAAGATATCCCAAATATCAGAATTACAGGAGTCAACAAGCTGAATTCAACAGATAGAGTTAGAAGCAAAGAAAAAAAAATACCACGATTATCAAAGTTAGAATAGCCGACGAGCCGACTGTAATTTATATAGACATAGGATAAGTCGAATAGATGTCACTCTTAAGATATTTTAACTAAATAAGCTATTCTTCCTTTCTTTTCTGGTGCCAATTTGGAGTAGATACACTTCATATAAACTCTTACATTAAATGAAATGGAAACGGTGTTCATTATTTTCATATAAACTCTTACATAATATGAAATGGAAACAACCGAACAATATCGCATATTTAATCATTTTCTCATAAACTCTTACATGCATCAAAACAATATCGAATACTTAATCATTTTTTGATTAATGAAGTTACCAAATTGACATATTTGGCTTGCCCTTTTGATAAATGATCGCCGACAATTGTTTCATACTTTTGAAATAAGTCATCGATTATATTTGGACCGAAATGAGACTCTATCAATGATTCGGTTACGGCTCGAATAGTCATAGACACTTTTCGTGCGCCTGAATAATTATTTTCAGCATCTCCGTCCCATTCAATTTCAAATGCTTCAATTTTGTCTATTACAAATGATCCTTCTTTTTCGATTTCTGATTTTAGTTCTTCCGGACATGGAGCATAGTATGGAGCATTAAAAGAGTCTATTTTTTCTTCATCAATATTTCCCTGTATCAGCATTCAACAGTAATCAATATTTCCATGTGCCAACATTCAATAGTAAACCAGACTAATCTATGTAAGAAAAACTTGGAGGAGGGGTTTGGTAATTTCTACCTCTTTAGCCAAGCACATAAGAGCTTGAGCCAATAACTCCCATTGGTAGCAGCTTTCTTGTGTGGTTGGATCAATAGAACTCCTGCCCATGAAAGATAACACCATTCTCCCGCCACCAACTATCTCTTCAGAACGAGACTCTAAAAAAGCTCCAAAATCATTACGAAATTGCTTGGCATACCCTTCTATCACTTCTTTAGGGCTAGTTTCTGATATGTATAATTTTCCTTTGTTTAGGTATGGACGTGTACTCCTCTCTAGACCACATGGAACCTGTACATGCATATATAGAGACAACATTTTTGGAACATATATGTCTGACTATAATTGGTAAATCAGAATACATACTCAATATAAGAATGTTATTATATAGTGGAGTAAAAGTCTCCCACTGGTTTTGCAAGCTTTTAAATTTTGCAAGTGTAGTTGCTCCGCACAGTGCAGTTAATAAGTTAGGTCAAATAATAATTTTTTTTATCTCACAATGGATCTTGATATAATTCTAATCTTTTGTCAATAATATATTTCTAATCTTTTTAAATCCGGAGACCAAATCTGAGACGAAGAAATTACAGTTCAATTTTTTGAATTGTCACGTGGCATATCCTAAACCATCATAGTGTAGGGATTCAAATAGTGAGAGAAAAAAAAAATAATAATTTGACACAAATTCAAAAGATAGCCTATATTACTATATATTATGCAACTTGACTACTAACCTGAGATAGCCAATGAAGACTAGATGAAGAATGAACAAAGTGTAGACTTCTTTTAGGAAAAAGTCTACCATAGAATGAACCAGGCGTGCCCGAAATAAAACAGGATCCAATTCCGATACCTATATATTTCTTCAATTGGTCGTAAAATTCGGGTAATGATGCAAATATATAATTAAAATCATTATTTGGAAGATCATTAAGAAACAAATTAAACTCCGGACATGGATAATTCGGATTGCGATAAGTATCACATATTATATTAATGAATCCCGAAATCGCGCATAAAGTGTTTGGACCGGACGAGCAGCCTAAATCAGCTATTCCTATAGTTGTAGGTATCTGAATGCGTAACATCGACAACAAAGCATCATCCGTGGTTGGTTTTGTGATCGCAATTATTTTACTCTGTAAAATAAAAAATTAGGTAGTCATGTTGCATACTTTAATATGTACTGAAATAATTAAATAATATTAACTTTTCAATTGTGAGAAAAGCTGAAAAACAAACCCTTTAGGAGACATAGTATTAGATTATAAGCCCCCAAGGGGTAGCCGAGTTGGTTGAGCATGGTATTCTTATAACCAAAAGGTCATGAGTTCGAGTCCCTCTGCATACGCTTTCTCGGCTGAGCCTGTCACCTTGTGTGGTTTACCTTCTGGCGTTGGTTTGCAGGCTATCGCGTCAGACTGAGGGTTTACCCTGTGCGCACTCATTGCACTCTGAGTAGCGGCTGCGGGTTCCCTCCGAAAAAAAAAAAAGAAAAAAAAAAATAGTATTAGATTATAATATTATGAATATAATAAGCCGAATTTTGTTATGCATAACTGTAAGACTATACGTATATAAGATATAGCCCATGTTATAGTTCATCAATAGAAATCTATAAAAAAAACATAATGGTTATAGTGGAAAATATAACTAACCTGCACTTCAGAGTTTTTGGCATAACTTTTTTCATCATCTCCTGCGTTCATATGTAAAACTTGGCCTACCTCCATTTTTATGTTCTCAATGGCTCTTTTGATGTATGAGTATAGTGGTTCTCACACTGTATATATATGCATTTTCATCCACATGTCTTTCTAGACTGATTTTAAGAATAAATCAATAATTAATTAAATTACCATCTTAATAATATTATTTTTTATTTAATCTTCTATATTAATTAACTTACCTGTTAATTTGATCTTCTATTTTAATTAGTTTCTTATTAATTTGGTCTTTCTGTATTAATTATATTCCTAAATAGAATAACATATTTTCGCCATCTCTTATTATTGTCTTTTTATTTTATTTTTTTCCAAGATATAAACAAAATAATTTAAATGGTGATAGTTATCATTTTTATAAGATTTTTTATTCTTCCATATTTAAAAAAATACTCCAATTTGTTATTTCCTCTATAAAAGAAATTATTAAGTTACCATTTTTTTAATTTTTATTCTGAAAACTCATATTTCCTTTCTTCTTTAGCAACCACCCAAACACCATATCTACCTTATTTGTTTTCCAGCAACCTTCTACCACCATATTTACTTCCATCCATAAATTCTAATCCTATCAATATAAATACACAACCATAAGCTCTTTTAACTAAGAAAAAAAACATAGCCACCACTTTAGATTGAAGCAATCTATCAAATATAAAAATCTTTCCTAAATATTTTTTTAATCTATCTGTTAGCAAGAGTTCTGGGAAGTCGGGAGTACTCTCCATAGTGAGTTCTACGAATTCGATATGTAGAAAAAATTGCAATTCCCAAAATTCTCTTGCTATGATTGTTTTTTATAAAAAAAAGCATGTATATTGAGTTCCAGGAGGAACAGATTTCTAGTTTTTTTAGTATCGAAAAACTTAGGAAATCTATTTTTTATTTGTTTATTTTTAAAAAAAAAACTTTAACTTGTTTTTTAATCCTATTTTTCTTATTTTTGTTTTTTCCATTTTTACATGATCAAATTATCTTGTTAGTTGATTGGGTGATTTTGAATCTTTTGTTTTTGGTGTCTTTATTTTATGTGATTAATTTTTAACGAATTTGATTCTTTTTTGTTTTTAAGGTTTAATTTTAGAAGTCAAATGATATATATTGGTTGTACTTTGACTTAATGATTTGTTTGGTCGAATAAAGGTTGGATAGTGCATAGTGGCATCAGAATATAAATTAGAGAGTAAATTAAGGACAAAAGGGTAAAAACAAGTGTTGAGTATTTTTTTGGAAAAAAGAGATGGATGAAATTATAAATCTTATATAGGAAATAGCTTCACTCTAATTTAAATAGTAAAATAAAGTTTATAAGACATGCCCAATAGTGGATCATGTACTAGTTTAGTTAAATAAAGGTTGTATGGAAGTAATGTGTCAAAAACCCATCTATGTCCTTATATAAGGATTCATCACCATAAAAGTGGGAGTAAACGTCTTTTTTAACTTTTAGTTTACTACTTTTTAATATTTATTTTTTAGTAATAGTTTGATCTGATTGAGTTGTGAAGTGGTACCACCAACATGATTTGTGAGTTTCTTTTATCGTACCATATAAAACACGTAGTAATTAAAATTTAGCAATTAAAAAAATATAAGATTTAATTTCACTAAGCATGTGAGACTAATTTGTCGAACTTTGTTTATGACTTTCAAAACGAAATATCCTGATTTAGTTTAACCAATTGCCTCGTAGATGAGTTCGAAAATTTAAAACATTATTTTTTTTAGAGATCCATTCATCTAGAGTAAGATAATCATATGGGACAGTGATTACATCATGCATTGCAAGTAAGAGTGGGATGGGAGTTTAAGGGAGCACATGTGTTGCTTCGTCGAAACCAAAAATAATTTTGAAGATTTCCATGAAATTGTGGCATGTACTTCCTATCGGAAAAATATTATGCAAACATACTAGCCGAAGACATAATGAAAAATAAATTGGGACTTTGTTGGCTCGGCTTGGATCACATATCAAGTTAGACGGGACAATGGATTTGAATGTCATGCAAAGTCAACACTTCCATGCTCATCATAACCTTATTTCAGTGAAGAAATTGGTACCCTGTTATTTACCTTCTACTTTCGTTTAACAATCATCTTATCCTTAGCCAATCACACAAGAGTCAAGCAGGTAACTACGTTGAGTTAAAAAACATGATTCATATTTGTTTTCTATATTTTTGAAAAAACTTTACCAATTATGGATTCACGATAAGAGATGAAATAAAATAAATATCAAACTATGATAATAATGTCGTACATATCATGTGAGATTGCAGGCTTATAAGAGAAAAAATTTAAAATCTTATTGAAAATGATAACCTTATTGAGTTCGTCGAGAGCCAAGCCTCCGGAGGAAAATATATGTTACATTTGACCCTAAATGGTCTGAGCGAGCAACAAAATTTATGAAAACTGAAGTGTCCGCAGCTCAGGAAAAGTAGGATCATGTCATGGTTATTCTAGAAAGTTTCAAAGACAAAACCGAGGACTATCTGGATCCTGATCTTAACCAAGACATAATTAGAACTATTTTTTGGGAGATTCATTGTAAGCAATCACTAAGAACTGAAGAAAGAGACACAATTATAACCTTAAATTGCAATACCAACTCCAAAAATCTTCTCACATATACCAAACTTAATACCCTACAATGATATATTGTTGATACTCTTCTCATAGAAGCCAAACTTAATACCCTCTAATAATCTATTGTTGATGAAGATCTTTAAGGGTAGTAGGTCCTCATGATGATGTTCTGTTTATAACGGATTGTATTGCAGGAACCAAAATCAAAAGATTTATTGTTGACAAAAGTAGCTCGGTGAAAATTATATTTATATGAACACTTGATAGAATCAAGAACCTTCATTTATTCAAACGTTTGAAATTTCATTTATTGAGTTCATCGGTGTAAATCCCATTATGTGTAATGAGTTTGCGAATTGCGTCACTTTCAGTAAGGGGAGAGTTTAACAAGATTTTTAATGTCTTATTCATGGTGGTTGATTTGTTTTCTTTTTATAATATTATATTGGGATAATCATGGCCCAATAAGATGCATGATATCATATTCACCGTACACTAGTGCCTTCATCATATTATGGAACACGAGCTTAAGATGCATGATATCATAAGGTCGCCCGTTAATTCTATACGGCCTCTACTTCTTTGATGAAATAAAAGTTATAAGAGGTATTGCTTAAAGTTGAAGGAGATTACGAACCTTGTGAGGCTCCCAGATTAGTAGTTCTTCAGAAGAAATCATAAGTACTAAAACTTTCCAATGACAAGTTTTTCAAGATTGAAACAACACTTGCAGGTAGCCTTTGAGTTACATTATTATATTGTCTTACTTACAAATTAAATTTTTTTAAACAGTTTAGAATATATTCAGTCTAATATAATTTTCCATAAGATATCAATCAACCCAAATGTCGAACAATCAAGTAGAAGAACAGGGTGTTCTCTCGAGAGAGATTAAAAAACAATAATCGTTGAGTTTGACAAGTTATCAAGTATCAGACATATATGTTATTCTAGTTATACTATAAGGACTAACAACCCAGTTCTAGATTCCAAGAAGAACAAGAAGCGAAAAATATTTGTAAATATTTTTTATCTATTTAAGTGTTGTCCCAATGAAGCATTTCTATGGTAGATTCGACTTCCGGTAACGAGCTATTGTCCTTCATCGAAGTCTATTCAGGGTATAACTAATTCATATGCACCTAGCCGGTTAAGAGTGTAATATATGTATCATTTCTTGACGCTTGCATTGTTATCGTGTCATGGTATTCATATAGAAAAATAAAGGACCTACTTACAAAATAAATTTCAGTTGGAACCTAGATTCAGAGAAGTATGTTCTTGGAGTTTGGTTTTGGTTCGGAAATTTATAGGGTTATTTATTAAGTGAAGGAGGTATATAAGCATACTTGTCTCAGTTGGAATCCTTAGATCCATGAACCCCACTCGACCATTCAAAGAAGTGTAAGTGTTGTATGGGAGATTAGAAACCTTACATAGGTTCATAAGTCGGTTTTTGAACAACTGTTTTTATTCTTCCAAGTAGTGAAGAAGGTTACTCGTTTCCAAAAGTCGAAATAATGTGACCAAATATTTAACAAGATAAACTCATATTTATCCGAGAGGTTCTCTCAAATTCATTACAATCTGCGATATTTCATATCTACCTTGTTGTTTCTGATTATCATATATCAGTTCAAGGAGATAAAGAGAAGTTGTGGGATAAACTGTTATGTGATTATGCGTCTTGTACATGTGGAGATAAGGTACCTCCACGTGGAGAAAATATCTCTTATCTTAGTCATGTCAGTTAAGAAAATGATGACTTATTTTAGGGTTGTTCTTTTTTTCCATATATTTTTCCCACTTTGGAGTGTATTACAGAATCCTGATTTTTTTAAACGTATTAGTCGTTGATTAGTGAACTTAGGAAACTTTAACATATCTTATGAGCCAAAGACATCCATTGAGGCTCAGGCTTTGACATAATTTTTTGTCGAGTTTGATACTAAGAGACCATTTCCTACTCCTAAAAGTTTAAGTTTAGAGTGAATAATCCAAATATATGATGGATCAAGTTATATGTGTTGCGGATTTTGAATTCAGCTGACCACTCTTACAAGTAAAACTATGCATCAAGCTATATATTTTTCGCTTCTAAATTTCTAAAAATAAGGTTGGCTATAAAAGGATAAAGTCTAGCATATTTCTTTTGTTGAGAGGGAAAATATATTGTTGCAGTATATTAAAACCCTCATAAGGTGTTCAAGAGTAGATAAATCAAACTTTTTACTACATGAACTCCGTGATGAAGTGGGTCCAAATTTATTAGCTTACTCAAACTGTGGAAGCCAAAAAAATAGTTAAAAAATGTAAAACATATTAATGATTCGCATATGAGATACATATATAAGTACTACGATCAGAGACGATATATGAACCTCTTCATTTTAATCGCTAGGTATTAGACTTAATTGGATCTCTTCCTAAAGCATCGTTCGTTACTCTGATAGTATGTCCTTGAGGAAGTAAATTAATTTTATAAGTAGATTAAGGAAAATACCTTAGCAAGGATAAGTGCATAAGAGGTAATCCGTTACCAGAGATAACGACCCTCGATTTCAAAAGGGTAAATGTTTCTTATTTTTTCCAAACAAGAGACGACCAAGAACACTTCTCAACCCCATTCCTCCATCAACCTAACAGAAACTTTGAGTTTAAAAACTAAATCTTGATTGATGGGTTTCACAAAACTTTAGAGGAGTCAGGTACTAATTGGTCTAAATTATTGTTGAGTTCATTACGGAATACCAAACTATCCTTTGGAAAACAACAATGGAAACACTATTTAACTAATCATGTAATATGGACACATTAGTCGTGACATACACAAGGTTTATTTCCTTTAAGATTCCAAATTATGTATAAGATAAAAATGTTCAAGCAGTAAGAGTTTAACTAGATGTGATAGAAGAGAAGCAAACTGATGTATACTTGAGTGTTCAAAACTATCAAACTTTAATGAGAAATTAAAATAAATTATAGGTGCGCTATTGTAACTCTAGATGGGTCTTTGAGTCTTGAAAATATTTTCCAATATACTAAAGATACAAATGAGAGAAAGCTCGACCCTGATCCGGAAGGGTCTTATATATTTGAAGTGATAAATAATTTCACAAGTATAGGGAATACTTAATAAAATATCGATGAGATGACATTATCAAAATAATCCAAAACTATCAAAGATAGACAAATCGGCAAGACGATTATAGCTGGCACAGCTAGAGGAGAAAACGACAAGATTCCACTGGAAAGATATCCCAAATATCAGAATTGGAGGAGTCGGCAAGCTGAATTCAACAGATAGAGTCAGAAGCAAGGAAAAAAAGATACCACGATTATCAAAGTTTGAATAGCCGACGAGCCGACTGTAATTTGTATAGACATAGGATAAGTCAAATAGATGTCACTCTTAAGATATTTTAACTAAATAAGCTATTCTTCCTTTCTTTTCTGGTGCCAATCTCGAGTAGATTCGATTACGGCTCGAATAGTCATAGACACTTTTCGTGCGCCTGAATAATTATTTTCAGCACCTCCGTCCCATTCAATTTCAAATGCTTCAATTTTGTCTATTACAAATGATCCTTCTTTTTCGATTTCTGATTTTAGTTCTTCCAGACATGGAGCATAGTATGGAGCATTAAAAGAGTCTATTTTTTCTTCATCAATATTTCCATGTATCAGCATTCAATAGTAATCAATATTTCCATGTGCCAACATTCAATAGTAAACCAGACTAATCTATGTAAGAAAAACTTGGAGGAGGGGTTTGGTAATTTCTACCTCTTTAGCCAAGCACATAAGAGCTTGAGCCAATAACTCCCATTGGTAGCAGCTTTCTTGTGTGGTTGGATCAATAGAACTCCTGCCCATGAAAGATAACACCATTCTTCCGCCACCAACTATCTCTTCAGAACGAGACTCTAAAAAAGCTCACAAATCATTACGAAATTGCTTGGCATACCCTTCTATCACTTCTTTAGGGCTAGTTTCTGATATGTATAATTTTCCTTTGTTTAGGTATGGACGTGTACTCCTCTCTAGACCACATGGAACCTGTACATGCATATATAGAGACAACATTTTTGGAACATATATGTCTGACTATAATTGGTAAATCAGAATACATACTCAATATAAGAATGTTATTATATAGTGGAGTAAAAGTCTCCCACTGGTTTTGCAAGCTTTTAAATTTTGCAAGTGTAGTTTCTCCGCACAGTGCAGTTAATTAGTTAGGTCAAATAATAATTTTTTTTATCTCACAATGGATCTTGATATATTTCTAATCTTTTATCAATAATATAATTCTAATCTTTTTAAATCCGGAGACCAAATCTGAGACGAAGAAATTACAGTTCAATTTTTTGAATTGTCACGTGGCATATCCTAAACCATCATAGTGTAGCGATTCAAATAGTGAGAGAAAAAAAATAATAATTTGACACAAATTCAAAAGATAGCCTATAGTACTATATATTATGCAACTGGACTACTAACCTGAAATAGCCAATGAAGACTAGATGAAGAATGAACAAAGTGTAGACTTCTTTTAGGAAAAAGTCTACCATAGAACGAACCAGGCGTGCCCGAAATAAAACAGGATCCAATTCCGATACCTATATCTTTCTTCAATTTGTAGTAAAATTCGGGTAATGATGTAAATATATAATTAAAATCATTATTTGGAAGATCATTAAGAAACAAATTAAACTCCGGACATGGATAATTCAGATTGCGATAGGTATCACATATTATATTAATGAATCCCGAAATCACGCATAAAGTGTTTGGACCGGACGAGCAGCCTAAATCAGCTATTCCTATAGCGGTAGGAATCTGAATGCGTAACATCGACAACAAAGCATCATCCGTGATTGGTTTTGTGATCGCAATTATTTTACTCTATAAAATAAAAAATTAGGTAGTCATGTTGTATACTTTAATATGTACTGAAATAATTAAATAATATTAACTTTTCAATTGTGAGAAAAGCTGAAAAACAAACCCTTTAGGAGAAATAGTATTAGATTATAATATTGTGAATATAATAAGCCGAATTTTTTTATGCATAACTGTAAGACTATACGTATATATAAGATATAGCCCATGTTATAGTTCTTCATCAATAGAAATCTATAATAAACATAATGGTTATAGTGGAAAATATAACTAACCTGCACTTCAGAGTTTTTGGCATAACTTTTTTCATCATCTCCTGCGTTCATATGTAAAACTTGGCCTACCTCCATTTTCTTTTGATGTATGAGTATAGTGGTTCTCACACTGTATATATATGAATTTTCATCCACATGTCTTTCTAGACTGATTTTAAGAATAAATCAATAATTAATTAAATTACGATCTTAATATTATTTTTTATTTAGTCTTCTATATTAATTAACTTACCTGTTAATTTAATCTTCGATTTTAATTAGTTTCTTATTAATTTGGTCTTTCTGTATTAATTATATTCCTAAATAAAATAATATATTTTCGCCATCTCTTATTATTGTCTTTTTATTTAAATTTTTTCCAAGATATAAACAAAATAATTTAAATGGTGATAGCTATCATTTTTATAAGATTTTTTATTCTCCCATATTTAAAAAAATACTCCAATTTGTTATTTCCTCCGTAAAAGAAATTATTAAGTTACCATTTTTTTAATTTTTATTCCGAAAACTCATATTTCATTTCTTCTTTAGCAACCACCCAAACACCATATCTACCTTATTTGTTTTCCAGCAACCTTCTACCACCATATTTACTTCCATCCATAAATTCTAATCCTATCAATATAAATACACAACCATAAGCTCTTTTAACTAAGAAAAAAAACATAGCCACCACTTTGGATTGAAGCAATCTGTCAAATATAAAAATATTTCCTAAATATTTTTTTAATCTATCTGTTAGCAAGAGTTCTGGGAAGTCGGGAGTACTCTCCATAGCGAGTTCTACGAATTCGATATGTAGAAAAAATTGCAGTTCCCAAAATTCTCTTGCTATGATTATTGTTTTTATAAAAAAAAGCATGTATATTGAGTTCCAGGAGGAACAGATTTCTAGTTTTTTTAGTATCGAAAAACTTAGGAAATCTATTTTTTATTTGTTTATTTTAAAAAAAAAAAACTTTAACTTGTTTTTTAATCCTATTTTTCTTATATTTGTTTTTTCCATGTTTACATGATCAAATTATCTTGTTAGTTGATTGGGTGATTTTGAATCTTTTGTTTTTGGTGTCTTTATTTTCTGTGATTAATTTTTAACGAATTTGATTCTTTTTTGTTTTTAAGGTTTAATTTTAGAAGTCAAATGATATATATTGGTTGTACTTTGACTTAATGATGTGTTTGGTCGAATAAAGGTTGGATAGTGCATAGTGACATCAGAATATAAATTAGAGAGTAAATTAAGGACAAAAGGGTAAAAACAAGTGTTGAGTATTTTTTTGGAAATCTAAGATGGAGGAAATTATAAATCTTATATAGGAAATAGTTTCACTCTAATTTAAATAGTAAAATAAAGTTTATAAGACATGACCAATAGTGGATCATTATCGGGTGGATCATGTACTAGTTTAGTTAAATAAAGGTTGTATGGAAGTAATGTGTCAAAAACTCATCTATGTCCTTATATAAGGATTCATCACCATAAAAGTGGGAGTAAACGTCTTTTTTAACTTTTAGTTTACTACTTTTTAATATTTATTTTTTAGTAATAGTTTGATTTGATTGAGTTGTGAAGTGGTACCACCAACGTGATTTGTGAGTTTCTTTTATCGTACCATATAAAACACGTAGTAATTAAAATTTAGCAATTAAAAAAATATAAGATTAAATTTCACTAAGCATGTGAGACTAATTTGTCGAACTTTGTTTATGACTTTCAAAATAAAATATCCTAATTTAGTTTAACCAATTGCCTCGTAAATGAGTTCAAAAATTTAAAACATTATCTTTTTTTAGAGATCCATTCATCTAGAGTAAGATAATCATATGGGACGGTGATTACATCATGCATTGCAAGTAAGAGTGGGATGGGAGTTTAAGGGAGCACATGTGTTGCTTCGTCGAAACCAAAAGTAATTTTGAAGATTTCCATGAAATTGTGGCATGTACTTCCTATCGGAAAAATATTATGCAAACATACTAGCCGAAGACATAATGAAAAATAAATTGGGACTTTGTTGGCTCGGCTTGGATCACATATCAAGTTCGACGGGCGATGAATTTGAATGTCATGCAAAGTCAACACTTCCATGCTCATCATAACCTTATTTCAGTGAAGAAATTGGTACCCTGCTATTTACCTTCTACTTTCGTTTAACAATCATCTTATCCTTAGCCAATCACACAAGAGTCAAGCAGGTAACTACGTTGAGTTAAAAAACATGATTCATATTTGTTTTCTATATTTTCGAAAAAACTTTACCAATTATGGATTCACGATAAGAGATGAAATAAAATAAATATCAAACTATGATAATAATGTCGTACATATCATGTGAGATTGCAGGCTTATAAGAGAAAAAATTTAAAATCTTATTGAAAATGATAACCTTATTGAGTTCGTCGAGAGCCAAGCCTCCGGAGAAAAATATATGTTACATTTGACCCTAAATGGTCTGAGCGAACAACAAAATTTATGAAAACTGAAGTGTCCGCAGCTCAGGAAAAGTAGGATCCTGTCATGGTTATTCTAGAAAGTTTCAAAGACAAAACCGAGGACTATCTGGATCCTGATCTTAACCGATACATAATTAGAACTATTTTTCGGGAGATTCAATGTAAGCAATCACTAAGAACTGAAGAAAGAGACACAATTATAACCTTAAGTTACAATACCAACTCCAAAAGTCTTCTCATATATACCAAACTTAATACCCTCAAATGATCTATTGTTGATACTCTTCTCATAGAAGCCAAACTTAATACCCTCTAATAATCTATTGTTGATGAAGATCTTTAAGGGTAGTAGGTCCTCATGATGATGTTCTGCTGATAACGGATTGTATTGGAGGAACCAAAATCAAAAGATTTATTGTTGACAAAAGTAGCTCGGTGAAAATTATATTTATATGAACACTTGATAGAATCAGGAACCTTCATTTATTCAAAAGTTTGAAATTTCATTTATTGAGTTCATCGGTGTAAATCCCATTATGTGTAATGAGTTTGCGAATGGCTTCACTTTCAGTAAGGGGATAGTTTAACAAGATTTTTAATGTCTTATTCATGGTGGTTGATTTGTTTTCTTTTTATAATATTATATTGGGATAATCATGGCCCAATAAGATGCATGATATCATATTTACCGTACACTAGTGCCTTCATCATATTATGGAACACGAGCTTAAAGTTATATGAGGGAATCATAAGGTCGCCCGTTAATTCTATACGGCCTCTACTTCTTTGATGAAATAAAAGTTATAAGAGGTATTGCTTAAAGTTGAAGGAGATTACGAACCTTGTGAGGCTCCCAGATTAGTAGTTCTTCAGAAGAAATCATAAGTACTAAAACTTTCCAATGACAAGTTTTTCAAGATTGAAACAACACTTGCAGGTAGCCTTTGAGTTACATTATTATATTTTCTTACTTACAAATTAATTTTTTTTAAACAATTTAGAATATATTCAATCTAATATAATTTTCCATAAGATATCAATCAACCCAAATGTCGAACAATCAAGTAGAAGAACAGGGTGTTCTCTCGAGAGAGATTAAAAAACAATAATGGTTGAGTTTGACAAGTTATTAAGTATCAGACATATATGTTATTCTAGTTATACTATAAGGACTAACAACCCAGTTCTAGATTCCAAGAAGAACAAGAAGTGGAAAATATTTGTAAATATTTTTTATCTATTTAAGTTTTGTCCCAATGAAGCATTTCTATGGTAGATTCGACTTCCGGTAACGAGCTATTGTCCTTCATCGAAGCCTATTCAGGGTATAACTAATTCATATGCACCTAGCCGGTTAAGAGTGTAATATATGTATCATTTCTTGACGCTTGCATTGTTATCGTGTCATGGTATTCATATAGAAAAATAAAGGACCTACTTACAAAATAAATTTCAGTTGGAACCTAGATTCAGAGAAGTATGTTCTTGGAGTTTGGTTTTGGTTAGGAAATTTATAGGGCTATTTATTAAGTGAAGGAGGTATATAAGCATACTTGTCTCAGTTGGAATCCTTAGATCCATGAATCCCACTCGACCATTCAAAGAAGTGTAAGTGTTGTATGGGAGATTGGAAACCTTACATAGGTTCATAAGTCGGTTTTTGAACAACTGTTTTCATTCTTCCAAGTAGTGAAGAAGGTTACTCGTTTCCAAAAGTCGAAATAATGTGACCAAATATTTAACAAGATAAACTCATATTTATCCGAAAGGTTCTCTCAAATTCATTACAATCTGCGATATTTCATATCGACCTTGTTGTTTCTGATTATCATATATCAGTTCAAGGAGATAAAGAGAAGTTGTGGGATAAACTGTTATTTGATTATGAGTCTTGTACATGTGGAGATAAGGTACCTCCACCTTGAGAAAATATATCTTATCTTAGTCATGTCAGTTAAGAAAATGATGACTTATTTTAGGGTTGTTCTTTTTTTCCATATATTTTTCCCACTTTGGAGTGTATTACAGAATCCTGATATTTTTAAACGTATTAGTCGTTGATTAGTGAACTTAGGAAACTTTAACATATCTTATGAGCCAAAGACATCCATTGAGGCTCAGGCTTTGACATAATGTTTAGTCTAGTTTGATACTAAGAGACCATTTCTTACTCCTAAAAGTTTAAGTTTAGAGTCAATCATCCAAATATATGATGGATCAAGTTATATGTGTTGCGGATTTTGAATTCAGCCGACCACTCTTACAAGTAAAACTATGCATCAAGCTATATATTTTTGCTTCTAAATTTCTAAAAATGAGGTTGGCTATAAAAGGATAAAGTCTAGCATATTTCTTTTATTGAGAGGGAAAATATATTGTTGCAGTATATTAAAACCCTCATAAGGGGTTCAGGAGTAGATAAATCATACTTTTTGCTACATGAACTCCATGATGAAGTGGGTCCAAATTTATTAGCTTACTCAAACTGTGGAGGCCAAAAAGATAGTGAAAAAATGTAAAACATATTAATGATTCGCTAATGAGATACACATATAAGTACTACGATTAGAGACGATATATGAACCTCTTCATTTTAATCGCTAGATATTAGACTTAATTGGATGTTTTCCTAAAGCATCGTTACTCTGATAGTATGTCCTTGATGAAGTAAATTAATTTTATAAGTAGATTGAGGAAAATCCCTTAGCAAGGATAAGTGCATAAGAGGTAATCCAGTACCAGAGATGATTACAACAGATAACGACCCTCGATTTCAAAAGGGTAAACGTTTCTTCTTTTTTCCAAACAAGAGACGATCAAGAACACTTCTCAACCCCATTCCTCCATCAACCTAACAGAAACTTTGAGTTTAAAAAATAAATCTTGATTGATGGGTTTCACAAAAATTTAGAGGAGTCAGCTACTAATTGTTCTGAATTATTATGGAGTTCATTACGGAATACCAAACTATCCTTTGGAAAACAACAATGGAAACACTATTTAACTAATTCTGTAACATGGACACATTAGTCGTGACATACACAAGGTTTATTTCCTTTAAGATTCCAAATTATGTATATGATAAAAATGTTCAAGCAATAAGAGTTTAACTAGATGTGATAGAAGAGAAGCAAACTAAGGTATACTTGAGTGTTCAAAACTATCAAACTTTAATGAGAAATTAAAATAAATTATAGGTGCGCTATTGTAACTCTAGATCGGTTTTTGTGTCTTGAAAATATTTTCCAATATACTAAAGATACAAATGAGAGAAAGCTCGACCCTAATCCAGATGGGCCTTATATATTTTAAGTGATAATCCAAAACTATTAAAGATATACAAATCGGCAAGACGATTATAGCTGGCACATGTAGAGGAGAAAACGACAAGATTTCACTAGAAAGATATCCCAAATATCAGAATTAGAGGAGTCAACAAGCTGAATTCAACAGATAGTGTTAGAAGCAAGGAAAAAAAGATACCACGATTATCAAAGTTAGAATAGCCGACGAGCCGACTGTAATTTATATAGACATAGGATAAGTCGAATAGATGTCACTCTTAAGATATTTTAACTAAATAAGCTATTCTTCCTTTCTTTTCTGGTGCCAATCTCGAGTAGATTTTGCTAACTTTATTTTATTTTATTTAAATGGAAACCAACAAGATACACTTCATATAAACTCTTACATTAAATGAAATGGAAACGGTGTTCATTATTTTCATATAAACTCTTACATAATATGAAATGGAAACAACCGAACAATATCGCATATTTAATCATTTTCTCATAAACTCTTACATGCATCAAAACAATATCGAATACTTCCATGCTCATCATAACCTTATTTCAGTGAAGAAATTGGTACCCTATTATTTACCTTCTACTTTCGTTTAAAAATCATCTTATCGTTAGCCAATCACACAAGAGTCAAGCACGTAACTACATTGAGTTAAAAAAACCAAATTCATATTTATTTTCGAAAAAACTTTACCAATTATGGAAGCACGATAAGAGATGAAATAAAATAAATATCAAACTATGATAATAATGTCGTACATATCATGTGAGATTGCATGCTTATAAGAGAAAAAATTTAAAATCTTAATGAAAATGATAAACTTATTGAGTTCGTCGAGAGCCAAGCCTCCAGAGGACACATATATGTTATGAAAACTGAAGTGTCCGCAGCTCAGGCAAAGTAGGATCACGTCATGGTTATTCTAGAAAGTTTCAAAGACAAAACCAAGGACTATCTGGATCATGATCTTAACCAAGACATAATTAGAACTATTTTCGGGAGATTCATTGTCAGCAATCACTAAGAACGGAAGAAAGAGACACAATTATAACCTTAAGTTGCAATACCAAATCAAAAAGTCTTCTCATATATACCAAACTTAATACCCTCAATGATCTATTGTTGATACTCATCTCATAGAAGCCAAACTTAATGCCCTCTAATAATCTATTGTTGATGAAGATCTTTAAGGGTAGCAGGTCCTCATGATGATGTTCTCCTTATAACGGATTGTATTGCAGGAACCAAAATCAAAAGATATATTGTTGACAAAAGTAGCTTGGTGAACATTATATTTATATGAACACTTGATAAAATCAAGAACCTTCGGTAAGGGGAGAGTTTAACAAGATTTTTAATGTCGTATTCATGGTGATTGATTTGTTTTCTATTTATAATGTTATATTGGGATAATCATGGCCCAATAAGATGCATGATATCATATTTACCGTACACTAGTGCCTTCATCATATTATGGAACACGAGTTTAAAGTTATATGAGGGAATCATAAGGTCGTCTGTTAATTCTATATGGCCTCTACTTCTTTGATGAAATAAACGTTATAAGAGGTCTTGCTTAAAGTTGAAGGAGATTACGAACCTTGTGAGGCTCCCATATTGGTAGTTCTTCTAGAAGAAAACATAAGTACTAAAACTTTCCAATGACAAGTTTTTCAAGATTGAAACAACACTTGCAGGTAGCCTTTGAGTTACATTATTATATTTTCTTTCTTACAAATTAATTTTTTTTAAATTTAGAATATATTCAGTCTAATATAATTTTCCATAAGTTATGAATCAACCCAAATGTCTAACAATCAAGTAGAAGAACATGGTGTTCTCTCGAGAGAGATTAAAAAACAATAATGGTTGAGTTTGAAAAGTTATCAAGTATCAGACATATATGTTATTCTAGTTATACTATAAGGACTAACAGCCCAGTTCTAGATTCCAAGAAGAACAAGAAATGGAAAATATTTGTAAATATTTTTTTATCTATTTAGGTGTTGTCCCAATGACGCATTTCTATGGTAGATTCGAATTCCGTAAACGAGCTATTCTCCTTTATCGAAGCCTATTCAGGGTATAACCAATTCATATGCACCTAGCCGGTTAAGAGTGTAATATATGTATCATTTCTCGAGGTTTGTATTGTTATCGTGTCATGGTATTCATATAGAAAAATGAAGGACCTACTTACAAAATAAATTTCAGTTGGAACCTAAATTCAGAGAAGTATGTTCTTGGAGTTTGGTTTTGGTTAGGAAATTTATAGGGCTATTTATTAAGTGAAGGAGGTATATAAGCATAATTGTCTCAGTTGGAATTCTTAGATCCATGAACCCCACTCGACCATTCAAAGAAGTGTAAGTGTTGTATGGGAGATTGGAAATCTTACATAAGTTTATAAGTCGGTTTTGAACAACTGTTTTCATTCTTCCAAGTAGTGAAGAAGGTTACTCGTTTCCAAAAGTTGAAATAATATGACCAAATTTTTTAACAAGATAAACTCATATTTATCCGAGAGGTTCTCTCAAATTCATTACAATCTGCGATATTTCATATCTACCTTGTTGTTTCTGATTATCATATATGAGTTCAAGGAGATAGAGAGAAGTTGTGGGATAAACTGTTATGTGATTATGAGTCTTGTACATGTGGAGATAAGGTACCCCAACCTTGAGAAAATATCTTTTATCTTAGTCATGTCAGTTAAGAATAAAAAGACTTATTTTAGGGTTGTTCTTTTTTTCCATATATTTTTCCCACTTTGGAGTGTATTACAGAATCCTGATATTTTTAAACGTATTAGTCGTTGATTAGTGAACTTAGGAAACTTTAACATATCTTATGAGCCAAAGACATCCATTGAGGCTCAGGCTTTGACATAATGTTTAGTCTAGTTTGATACTAAAAGACCATTTCCTACTCCTATAAGTTTAAGCTTAGAGTCAATAATCCAAATATATGATGGATCAAGTTATATGTGTTGCGGATTTTGAATGCAGCTGACCACTCTTACAAGTAATATATGCATCAAGCTATATATTTTTGCTTCTAAATTTCTAAAAATGAGGTTGGCTATAAAAGGATAAAGTTTAGCATATTTCTTTTGTTGATAGGGAAAATATATTGTTGCAGTATATTAAAACCCTCATAAGGTGTTCAGGAGTAGATAAATCATATTTTTGCTACATGAACTCTGTGATGAAGTGGGTCCAAATTTATTAGCTTACTCAAACTATGGAAGCCAAAAAGATAGTTAAAAATGTAAAACATATTAATGATTCGCTAATGAGATACATATATAAGTACTACGATCAGAGACGATATATGAACCTCTTCATTTTAATCGCTATGTATTAGACTTAATTGGATCTCTTCCTAAAGCATTGTTACTCTAATAGTATGTCCTTGAGGAAGTAAATTAATTTTATAAGTAGATTAAAAAAATACCTTATCAAGGATAAGTGCATATACGTAATCCAGTACCAGAGATGATTACAACAGATAACGACCCTCGTAACAAAAGGGTAAACGTTTCTTATTTTTTCCAAACAAGAGACGATCAAGAACACTTCTCAACCCCATTCCTCCATCAACCTAACATAAACTTTGAGTTTAAAAACTAAATTTTGATTGATGGGTTTTACAAAAGTTTAGAGGATTCAGCTACTAATTGGTCTGAATTATTGTGGAGTTCATTACGGAATACCAAACTATCCTTTGGAAAACAACAATGGAAACACTATTTAACTAATTCTGTAACATGGACACATTAGTCGTGACATACAAAAGGTTTATTTCCTTTAAGGTTCCAAATTATGTATAAGATAAAAATGTTTAAGCAGTAAGAGTTTAACTAGATGTGATAGAGGAGAAGCAAACTAAGGTATACTTGAGTGTTCAAAACTATCAAACTTTAATGAGAAATTAAAATAAATTATAGGTGCGCTATTGTAACTCTAGATCGGTCTTTGAGTCTTGAAAAGATTTTTCATTATACTAAAGATACAAATGAGAGAAAGCTCGACCCTGATCCGGAAGGGCCTTATATATTTTAAGTGATAAATAATTTGACAAATATAGGGAATACTTAATAAAAGATCGATGAGATGACATTATCAAAATAATCCAAAACTATCAAAGATAGACAAATCGGCAAGACGATTATAGATGGCACATGTAGAGGAGAAAACGACAAGATTCCACTAGAAAGATAATCCAACTATCAGAATTAGAGGAGTTGGCAAGCTGAATTCAACAGATAGAGTTAGAAGCAAAGAAAAAAAGATACCACGATTATCAAAGTTAGAATAGCCGACGAGCCGACTGTAAATTATATAGATATAGGATAAGTCGAATAGATGTCACTCTTAAGATATTTCAACTAATAAAGAAGTTTGTAAGCTAACTCTACTTGGTAGAAATAAAAGCGAAGTTTATCCAAGATAATGAGTCATGAATACTCCTATTAACATATACTTAAAACTTAGCAAGTGCGTAAAAAATTAACTCCCGACAGTATGATAGGAGATGTCAGTAAGGCTACTTTCACTGTATTAACACTAGAGGGTCCTAAAGCACTTTAACAAACAAATATTAATGGGTCGGCGCATCGAGCCCACTACAAAAAATAATGGCCTAGCGTAAATGTTTGACATCCCTAAATGATACCTATCACCTCCTAGGGATATGTGACCCTATAGCCAAAGGCAAGAGAAAAGAAAGATAAACAACACTATTAAAATAAGAAGAGAACATTTCAAAAATTCAAAGGAATATGTTGTCTATCAAGAGGAGCGAAAGACTTAGTACTTAGATTAAAAACATAAAAATAAAAGAACATTGTCTTGAAATTTCAAGGATTTTGGATTTAAAATAGTACAAAATTTCTTGGACTTATATAAGGAATTTAGTGCACGAAAGAATTATAAAATCAAGCAAGTACAACATGGAAACATGAAGGACACCTAGTTGGTCTTATATCTATCTTTCTTCTCATTAGCCTCAATATTTTCCTTCTCTTTTCTTACATCGGCCACATCTGTTTATTTATTAGCTTTACTCACAACATCTCCTCTTATAGGTTTGTTATTTGAGGTCCACATGACCTCTATCTCGATAGTTATAGGGTCGACATGGATTGTTGGGACCAAAATATTTAAGAGATTGTTCGTATCATCTCTTTGGATATATTTTTGGTCTTATACTCCTCATCCACAATATAGTCTCGTTGTGAATCCTTGGCTTATCCTTCTCTAGAAATTTAGCTAAAAAGTTTCATAAAGCAAATATAAAAATATGTCATAAAATCAAATGACCATCTCCATTTGGATGTCGTTCATTTGTTCCTTAGACGGTTCTATTTCCAATTCCTTTGTGTTATTAATTAATATATGTTTAGTATTATCACTCTTCTTAAATTATTCTCTAGAGATACGTTCTTGTTTAAAGATTTGTTTTTTATTCACCCACTCAAGCCCATTTTCCTTATGCACATTCCTCTACCTTTCAACCTCATAATCATATCCTCTTTGTTTATGATTGCAATAAAATTTATATTCTTCATATTCTTGATTTTATTAGCTCCAACTTGACCTCAGCCAGATACTTGGATTTCTTAAGATGAGCTTTAAGCAAGCTTAAGAATTCAGGCAAGGCCAATTTGTTCTACTTGGCAAGTCCTCGGATTGCTCCAACCATATTATTCATCTTCTACAATAATGTATGAAATAAAGATGAATAATAATGGATGTTCAACAAAATTGTAGCACTTACCTTAACATTGATGGAACTTTTCATGCACATGAACATTTCAATTAGGTGGTGTGATAAGAAGCCTATTAACTCTTAGCCCATACCTTTCAACCACATGCATCGGGTATTGCGCCTTTAAAGACCCAATTTTGAAAATTGTATTAGCTTTATGATTGTCACTGATGACTTAAGTAATCGGTGAGCTTGTCTAGGCTTTAAGATGTGATAACGTATAATACGAGTCGAGGTCGCAGAATAGGCATCGTCGTCATTATTGTTTTGTATGCCACATTCATTCTTATACCCCCTCCTTCACATGCTTTATCAATAAGTGACCTTGATCCCCTTCGGTCGTTTATTGGCACATCTTGTTATTGTAGGAATGTACAACTTGGTTGAGGTTCTAGACATAACGGGTATGACTTGATAACGATGCTAATCATCAGCCATAGACTTCTTTAATTCATTCCTTGTGTGTGAATCTTGGTTATCCACTTTCCAAAATCCTGAATAAAAGAGGTTTTATAGTATAAGAGAGTAGATCTGTTTATACTAACCCTTAGCCCTGTACTTCCCAAGATAATAAAGGTTTAAAAATAGTTCAAGACAAATAAAAGTTATTCTGTAAGAACAATATAAAGTTTTAATAAAATAAGATAAACATCAAAGAAGTCGAAATAGAAAATTTGAAGTAGTAACGCTTCATTCGGCTATAAAAATTGGCTCTTTACTTTTTGTATTATAGCTAGTTTTGGTTTAACGTCGACCTCCTCTACGGTTAGGCTCTCCTTACCCACTTACAAAAAGATGTTTTATATCTACACGTTATCTTACTCTCGTAGATTATGTACCACCTTATGAGGATTATGAACAACGATATAGTAGAAGGCTGAAATTGTATTTATGGTAACCTGAAAGATCCCCACAAACTCCTCGATTTTGTTGGAGATATCGGCTAGGCTCCAGGCTATCAAGGAACAAGTATTTGGGGTAAACTCAATTGGGCATAGGTATAAAATCCCAATTAATTTTTCCAACTTATGATAAAGCGGTAACCGAACTCCTTCATTAAGAACATTACTATACAATACAAGCTATGAAACTATGGCTGAACTAGGATATCCTCTGGAACGGGCATCCAAATGTTGGCAGTGTTAGGGATCTCATACTTTACCCAATGTGAAGCCAGAGAGTTGGTTTTATGATATATGTAATGAATATTTATCAAGTTATTCATTATATTTTAAATTATATTCATAAATATGGTAATAATAGTATGAGGTTTCTTTTAACCGTCCTAAACTCTAATGACCGATTTTATTTTTCAAAGTATTTGAAATTCATTGGTAGGTGTGTATGATTTAACAAGGACTACTACAATTATGACGTTTTAGTTATTTCTTACGAACAAATGATAACTACCTTTCATGTATAAGATCTTTAGAGTTATGACCCTTAGACTTGTTTGTCGTAGGATTGGGACCGTAAAATGTATGGACATTAATAATTATCCAATCCTTCTTAGACCTAATCGTATCGGTTGGTTTCTGAACATATTGTAGGGTACTTCCACCAGTATCTGGGTGGTTGGTTGGGTGGATGTTGATGGAGTTTAGGCCATCATCTAAAGAGTCTGAGAACATCTATATATCTCATCAACTATAAAACTCCTTTGTTATATCTATGTATTGACAATATCAATCATACGAAAATCATAGATTTATATGAACAATACCAAACCAACATATTTCTGTATAAATATAAGGTGAACTAAAGCTACACATAAGTACAATAGCAAATATCGAATAACCGAGACCAACTTGAGGGGCAATAATATCCTCATAAGGTCATCGATAGCTTGTCGGGCAGTAATAGCACTCGCGAAAATAATAAGGAAAATGAAACAGGATATTGAAGGCATCTTATGAAAGAAGGATTAAGTAGATGCCTCACCAAGCAAAGACTGTCAATGAGCATATAATGAGCAGAGCCGGTTATCAAGAAAAGCAGAAATAGAAGTTGAACAAGAGCCATCATGAAAGGTAAACGGTCTAGCTTTTACCAAGCAAGAGTAAAACCGAGCAAAGGTCATAATAAAGAGGTGCATAACCATGAAATTGGTCGAGGTCGGTTAAAAAAACAGACAGTGAGGGAAACTTTTATAATTAACACTTGTTGACTAGTTAACCCAGGAAACGCATAAAGACTGGAGTAATGGCTACAAATATGAGGCCATTATCATAAATGTGGTCTGTGTGAACAGTTAGTGGAATCATGTAATGAATAATGAGTTGTAACTGGTATGAGATAGTATAAATAGGCAGACAATGTACGAAAGATGAATATTATCTTCCTTGATCAATAAATTTTTTACTTGGCATTATCTTTGTTATATTTATTATAAAACATTTGGCACCGTCTGTGGGATTGTAACAAAAACACTCAGAAGTAAGATTTTTCAACCATAATACTAACCAGATAGAGGATCGAGAGGGATATTTTAGAGTAGAGTGAGGCGGCGAGTCACCGAAGAATTGCGGCGAATCCACTAGTTGGGCATGATCAATTGTCTCATATCACTATCACCAACCCGGATGTGGTGGAAGCGACTCATTTGGAAGAAAAATATCCAGTGGGACATCCAGAAATCACAACCGGACCGGAGACCGTACCACCCGCGCCGGAACACGTAACGGGCATGGCTTTGCAAGAAGCGGCAAGTCATGATCCAACGGTAATAATGACGGTACGGTAGTTAGAGAATCACTTTTAACACATGGAAAAGGAAAACAAAATAGGGTGGCATGTGAACCGGATGCTTGGGAACATGCCACAAATGCTACTATAGCCAGGCTAAACGATGCCTACATGAATTGACAACTAAGGTTCGAGGAACGAGCCGTGTTAACCACCAATTGTGGTCTGATGTTAGCCGTGCTAACCGGGGAGATCATTCCTCCAAACACGACGACAATAGAGAAGGACAAGGAGAAAGCGGGGGCAAAAGAAATTCCAAATAATAGGAACCACAACAGGAGGCGAAACCCCATGCTTCTAAGAAGGCTTTAAAAGGACGATAAAGTACAATACAATGAAGTACGACAAAACATCTCCGCCTATGTCTTCAATATGATGATGGCCTTTACCCTAATGATGTTATGCTCGGCCGAGCCCTGTCTATGACCCTTAGAGGTAATGCAATGGACTGGTTCAACAATCTGCGTAATGTGTCTGTTTATGATTTTGTAGGTTTATGAAGAGCCTTCGGAGAGAGATTCGTAGGCAACATGGAACTCCACCGTGAACGAGACTCAATTATGGATCTTTACCAAAGAAGAGGTGAGTCGTTAAAAATATATGTTAAGCATTTTGTCCATTCTATGAATGCTTTGCCAGATCTAGAAGAAAATATGGTTGTTTCCTTCTTCAAAAGAGGCATTGATCAACGAGGGGAACGTTACGCTAATTTAATCAGATTCCCAATAGAAAAGATAGGAGACTTGCTAGCCCGAGTAAACCAGTTCATCAGAGTTGACAACGCTAGAAAGTGAGATTAACTGGAAAGACATGTTTATGATCCATGACGAGTATCATTTGTCCAAAAGAAGACGAATGAGGGGCCTCTTTGGCATAACGCTCGTCGACCAACGCATTATGAGAATCCATCCAGACGATTCACTCTATTAACTGAGACCATCACAATAATTTATGATCACATGAAAAGGGAACAAGATACCGGCCCCCTCGAGTGATGAGCGCACCCAGCTTGGAAAGATCGAACATATATTTTTCTCCTACCACAAATGACCATGATCACCCGACTAACGAATGTTGGTAGCTCAAAGAAGAAATTCAAAGATTGATAGACAATGGTGAGCTCGTCTAGTTTGTTTAAACAACAAGATCGTCATCGTCACCCGGAGCACAGGGACAAATCCCGACAAGTCGATAAAGAGAAACCCTACAAAGATAATCGGGAAGATGCAAGAAAACAGCAATGGTTGTTTGCCATTACGGGAGGACATTCTGAGGTAACTAGAAACTCGAAGACACGATAGTGGTGTTTCAACATCGTTGTTCACTATTATCGACGGGCAATCCAAGGTAGCTAGCAACTGAATATCTAATTGTACGCCATTGTTATTCATATTTCTGGAGAAAACGCTGAGGTGGCCCGCGAATCAAAATCTAACAAAATAGCAAAGACCGATCATGAAGTTCAAGTGGTTGAAGCTTCATCCTAACAGAACTACCGATTACCGACCTTAGGTTTAATAATGACAATCTGAGGGGGGTCAACACACTGCATGAGGATGTTGATGAGGGTATAATATCCATATAAAGATAAAAAAAAACTCATTAGGGACCTCATTTTCAAGGGGCTCGATCAACAGCAGCACATTCTTCAGTAGCTCACCTTCAAGGGGCAATCCAAGGTAGCTAGCAACTGAATATCTAATTGTACGCCATTGTTATTCATATTTCTGGAGAAAACGCTGAGGTGGCCCGCGAATCAAAATCTAACAAAATAGCAAAGACCGATCATGAAGTTCAAGTGGTTGAAGCTTCATCCTAACAGAACTACCGATTACCGACCTTAGGTTTAATAATGACAATCTGAGGGGGGTCAACACACTGCATGAGGATGTTGATGAGGGTATAATATCCATATAAAGATAAAAAAAAACTCATTAGGGACCTCATTTTCAAGGGGCTCGATCAACAGCAGCACATTCTTCAGTAGCTCACCTTCAAGGGGCTCGGCTAGCAGCAACAGCCCCTCAATACATCATCTTCAAGGGACTCGGCCAACAGCAGCACCTGCACCCGCTTCAGCACTTCATCTTCAGGAGGCTCGGTCCGCAGCAACACCCCTTTCAGCACCTCATCTTCAGAAGGCTCGGTCAGCATCAACACCCTCTTCAGCAGCTCATCTTCAAGAGGCTTAGCTAGTAGCAGCACCGCCTCAGCACATCATCTTCAAAGGGCTCGTCTAACAGCTGTACCCCATCAACACCTTATCTTCAAGGGCTCGGTTAGCAGCTGCATCCCCTTCAACAGTTCATCTTCAGGAGGCTCCTTGAGCGGTTGCACCCCCTTCAACAGCTCATCTTCAAGGGACTCAGTTAGCCGCAGCATCCCCTTTAGCACCTCATCTTTAGGAGGCTCGGTCAGCAGCAACACCCTCTCAGCACCTCATCTTCAGGGGGCTTGGCCAGCAGTGTCATCCTCTTTAGAACCTCATCTTCAAGGGGATCGGTCAGTATCAGCATCCCCTCGATACCTCATCTACAGAGGCCTCAGTCAGCAACAACAACCCCTTCTACATCTCATCCTTATCATCCCATCTTCATAAATTATATTTATGATAAGTAATGAGTTACTAAGAAATATTAGAAGCGTTACACCCAATCTAAAATATGTAACGAATATGTTATTAATATGGCTAAATAAAGAGTCTCAGTAAGTAATATATATATATATATGAAAGACTTTGGGTGTAAAAGGGGAGGAAATACAACAATATTAGTATTACATTTCCTTTTATGTTCTTTCTCTATTCATCTGTAAATAATTTAGTTTTGTTATCTCTTTAGAAAAATCTTTTTGGTGATTGGTTGAGGTTTTACCTCATCAAATTGGCACCGTCTGTGGGAAACAAAAGTTTTTCAATTTTCTAAAAACCAAATTTTGTTTTTGAGAGAATCAAGCGTTGCAACATTTTCTCATACGATTGAATAGTAGCTCATCGTTGCGATTCGAGGTGGAGAACGACAGATCCTCACTAATCGCCGACGATGTCGGATCTTCTTTTTTGAATTTTTCAACGGTCGATTACGGTTAAATCGCGGTAAGATCTATTTATATATCTAAATAACAAAACAAATTCCTCCTAATAATTTAGTAAAATATTACGAACGCTCCGCTTCACGTTCCAAAAGATAAAATTAAAAAATAAAACCTGATATTAGTTTGAATTTATATTAATAAGTGTATATTATACGTGTTCATCAAAGAAACAACCCCGTCAATTTATATATAAGTAGCTAAATTAAAAAAAAAGTAGCTAAATAAGTTTATAGTTACGTTACTATTATGAATAAAACAAAAAAGCTCTCTCATCTCTCCTACATTTAAAATCTCCAACAGTAACATTTCAACAGTAAGCTCTCATCTCCCTCTTATCCGATCAGGCCGCCAGACTTCTTTTCATGAGAATGTAGTCTAGTAAGGTTGATCTTTTCTCTCCTCTTGGTGCCTTCGGCGCCAGAGGTGATCCCTTTGATCATATGGATCATGTCATCTTACTTGTCCAAGATCTTTCTTTTTATGGGTCTATCCTAGTCCAATATCAGCCTGATTAACTACCATTGTTCCACCAATCCTCCTCCTCTTTTCACCCATTCTGTATCCGGGTGTATTCTTTAGTAAGCCAGAGTTCTCATCTCTTCTATTTGCCAAGACTTCTAAATTTAACCCTTATATGATTTTCAAAACCTGTCTTGGCCACATCCTCTTAAAAGTCTATCACGTCCTCAACCCAACTCTATCCCATGATCTTGATATCCTCGCTGAAATCACCTACCAACCCGTTTCGAATCAATCCCCCTTATCTGCCTTATCCTTACTCAGAAATATGTTACTCAACAACCCTTAAAATCTCCCCTTTCGTTGGTTTCCTTTCATTATTCAAAGCATTCGGCCTTGTCAACCTAGCAGCCTTCAATTCAATCGCACTGGTTATCATCTCAGAATATGCTGTAAATCTTTATTTTATGATAACCAGTTAGCTCAACTATTTAGTGACTTCCTAGTCAAAATTTGGACTATTCTCTTTCTAAATTTTTACTGTGGTAAGTTTTTTAAACTCTACCCAGTTTCAGTCCCTAACCCAAAGGCTCTTCCAAGTCTGATCTCTTTCAGGTACTCTTTTCAAAACTCCTCAAACCCTCCATATCTATTTTGGGGTTGGTCTTCTAACACCTTTCCTACAGACCAAGCCTGCTTTCTCTTTGTTACTTGTTTAGTGTTGGTCTCCCACACCTCTGCTAACAATTTTGCAACCCTAATCTTGTCTTCCATCCTAAGCAAACTCCCTTAGTCAAACCAAATTTCTTCCCATAAGACTTCCCCTGCCTCACCCAGGTCTGTCCTGCCTAGCCTGCCTCTTCCCTAACCTGACCCATTTATCATGTCTGTCCTACTCTCGACCTTCCAGTCGTAAACCTCACAAACTGCCTCCCCACTATCCAAGCCTCCCTACCGAAATCATTAAAACTAACCCTATTATCTTGTCTCAATCCTACCCAGTCTACGAAAACCTGTTTTTTGATCTATTTGTCCTTTCCCAATAGGCTAGACCTTAGCTCTAAGTAGAGTGTCTATGCTTAATTCATTAAGTTATTCTCTAAGTCAGCTTCCACCCCTTCCTATGTCATCTCATATCCCCCCTCACTCAAAAACCATCACTACTAATTCAACCTTTATAGCAAACACCAAACGCTGTACAGGTTCTTTAGACTCTAGTATACCTTCAACCTACTGGATCACATGTCTTCTGATTACTTTGCTTCCCTTTGCCCAGCCGAACCCACTAGAAAGGTTGCAACCTTCTCTCCTGTTAGACCCATGAACCACCCTTCCTCACTGGATTCCCTCAATGCTTTAGCCCAAAATCATCATACTTTTGCTAAGCATCGCACTCCTCTCTCTGTTGTGGCCAAGGATTAACCTCTGACTCTCATTCATTAGTGTGAACAGTCAGTGTATGCCATCACCCCTTTGCACGAGACATTTTTCAAGAGTTCCCTAGCTCAAGCTAGAAACCATATGGAGTCAGGCCATGGCAAGAGCATCTATCAATCCTCCTCTGGTGCACTCTGTCCCAAAATCCCCGACCGTCCCTACCATCCTACCATCAATGGCTCAGTAAGGTTTCTTTGCGATCCAGTGGCAAGATCTCATCCTACCATCCATTATCATGGTCTCCATATTACGAGGTTTTCCTCTGCCCCGAGAGCTAACAATCCTCCACCATTACCTCTGAACTCTTCTGTTCTTATCGAACTTCTTTCTAACTCAACAGGTTTCTACAATAATCTGTTGCTTCAATTGAAGAAAACCCTTCTGCATCCATTCCCTATCCTACTAGCTTTCCAATTCTAGGTATGAATCGTGTCTCGCTTCAATCCTAAACCGTCGCCTTATCAGAGTCTGGGAGTATCAAAATCCGGTATGCCCACGCCTCACCTTCCTCTGAAAAAACCACCCTTGCTTCAGAGAACAATGATATCGACTCCTTCCTAGGGGTTTCTGCTGGGTATGGCTCTCCAAACCTGCCTTATGCTTTCGATTCTTCTTTGGGTACCTCTATTCGAGAGGAATCTCCAGCTCTCTCTGGATTTCAAAATGTTGATATACCTCTAATTAGGAATAGAAGTTTACATGGTTGTGATGATGGCTTCAAGGGTTCTTTGGGGTTCCCCTCCAGTAGTCACTTAGGGTTCAGGGAGTCAAATAAGAATTCGAACAGCATGCCTGATAGAGATCTTAAAAACAAAGACACTTTTAATTCTAGAAGACTTTAGATGGTGATATGAACCTAAATGCTCTGTCGGGTTCTTTAAGTTTGGGCCGAATTTCAAAACTTGTACGACCCACCAAATTTCTCATTATTGACCAGCCACCTAAATCCAAAGAAAAAGGTTTGCTTGGTGAGGAATCCTCTTACGTCACTAACACCAAAATTCGAAATTTTGGAAAAGTCGGTAAAGGTCCTATAGGGAAGAAATATTTAAACAAGTTGGCCCAAATCCATACTTCTCATTCCAGGCCTCCCACCACCGCTTCTTTCAAGGAAAACCCTTTTGGTATTCCTAACTCGAACTCTCGTCCAAAGTTTACTGCTCCTCCTTCTTCTTATGCTAGTGTTTTTGCGGGACATATTGATAATCGTCTACATTGGTAATCGGTCTTATCCCTTTGGAGTTAGATGGAAACAATTTAATCATGAATGATTCCATAATAGACTCTCCGGATTTTCGGAAGGCTTGTCTATCGGGGTATTTTCTCACTCAACCCCATAACAATTTTTTACTTAAGACCAATGTTGAATCAATGTGGAAAACGTTTGCTCTAGACGACTAAGGGTTTCAGCAATATTGGCTCAACGATTGACATCCCGTTATATGTGGATCATCACACGGAAATGAAAGATAAACTTTGATTTGCTCGTATTTGCATCTTGATTGCGGTTGGAATAGATATTCGCTCTGATCTTACCTTTAAAATCAGAAGAAAATCCATCACGGTGAACTTTGAGTATCATGGTCTCCCTCCTCAATGTGCCAATTGTATTGTTTTCAGACACCTCACCCGCCTCTGTAAAAAAAAGGGCCCAAGAAGCTTCATTACAGTCATATCCTGTTTTCATCTTCAGAGGAAGACTCCTATGAGATTGATCCAGAGATGGTTAGTGGGCACCATTTGGATTCCCTTGAAGAGGTCAAGACTTCGAGTAAAAAGGCTTTGCACTGATATTGTCAAGACTTTGAGTAAAAACGATTTGTCCTCTGACAGGACAATCGTCTGACGCAAGGTAAGTATCCTTACTTATGAATATTGTTTCTTAGAATGTTCGGGGTCTTAATGACCCTGTTAGACAAAAGGACGCAACTTATTTCATTATTAGTAATGGTATCTCTTTATTAATTCTAGTAGAAACTAAAGTTCAACATTATAAAGTAAACACTATAATTAGGCATATGGTTCCCTTTTGGCATGTTATTACCAACCATCCAACCCACCCCCTAGGTAGAATTTGGATTACTTGGAACCCTAGTGTTATTACTATTTCTAGGTTATCCAAATCTACTCAGTACATTCATTGTATGGCAAGATGTCATAATTATTATGCCGTTTTCAGACTCACAACCATTTATGCCTTTAATGATGTTGCGGACTGTATCCAATTGTGGAATGCCCTAATTTCTTTCTCTAATCAAGACAAGCCCTAACTCCTTGGATGCAAGCCTACCAAGACCCCTGCTGGTGTGGACTTAACTAAAACTGAATCTGAATTTATTCATAATAAAGGGGGACACAAAAGGATAACTAGAAAGATTTTGTACTTGAACTTCACTAAACCTCACACTGCATTTTTTTTCAACAACTTAATTAGAATGTTCATCAACCAATGACCATACATTAGAATTCCTTGATTTATATCTCGAAATATTTGAAAGGATCTCCATCACAAGGACTTTTTTTGTATCAAGATCTCCTTTAATCATTCAAGCATACTATGATGCTAATTGAGGATCATGTACCCTAATTGGAAGGTCAATTACATTCTTTTTGTGTTTTCTCAGGTTCTTCTTTAGTTTATTGAAAAGAAAGAAAAAAACATGCCAGAGTGAGCAAGAGCTTAGCTGAAGCAAAGTATGAGGCCACAGATCCTAGAGTCTGCGAGCTAGAACGGCTGTCATATATCCTTAATGATTTGCAAGTTTGTTTATCCTTACTTATTACTTTACATTGAGATAACATGGCTGCTATTCATACTATATATAATCCCATTTTCCATTAATAAGCAAAGCATATAGATATCGACTGCCACATTTTTAGGAACCAATACCTTCAACGTTTCATCAAACTAGTTGACGTGCCTACCAAGCTACAACTTGTTGATATCTTCATCAAACTCTTATATCCAATATGAGTCTTCGTGACTTCTTTAGGCCTCATCTTGGATGGGAGATGTAGAAGGATAACAGTGGAGGTTATATGGCATGCAAGAGATCTGCTACCCGTGCATGTAGTCATTTAAGTTTCAATAAAGTGCTATATATTTGTTAGATGAACAAGGAATAAAATAAGTAATCTAAGATTATCAACCTAAATAACTAATTGATAGTTGAGTTTGTTAATATAAGATTTAGCCTATAAATAGGTTAGCTTCTTTGGTAATGTTAACTTCTTTGGTAGTCATTTGTGTTAAGGTATAATATAAATATTTTATACTCTATTTTTATACACTCTGTTTTATCAAGAATTTATACAAGTGTGGAAAGCGAGTGACCACTTGAAAAGTTGGATATAAGTCTTATCTAAATCGTTTTTGGATTTGATTTTTTTAGGAATAACTTGTATTTGTTAACGATGGGTTATTTGGGTCATAGCACTGGTTAATTTTAAAATATTAATTTTTTATCTAATTTTAATCTTTTAAAATCTTTTTTATTTAAAGTAATGTTATTAATATAAAAATAATATTAATTAACTCATTAACAAAAATTTTGTATACCCTTAAAATTAAAAAATTAAACATTACAAGTTTTGAGAATCAGTTTTTATTTATTTAAATCATGGAAGAAAAGTCTAACTTAGACCCTATAAACTATTATTAAAGATTTCAGAAAAAAATTATAATCAAACTCTAGTTGAACAAAGCCTAGCTAGATTGTCTTTCCAATTTGATAAATTTCAGATTTCTCGTTTGTATGCACTGTTAGTATACACCTTCCACACCCGCGGTATCTAAACACGTACCACATGTATTGGAAATATAAATGCATCGTACTAGTAGTACAAAGTTAATACTACCCACTCAATTGTTAGAAAGAAAAGATAATAGTCATAAAACAAAAATAAATTATTCAATAAAATAATTTTATAAAAAAAATTAATATAAATTAATATCAAAGTCGGATTTTTAGTATAAAAATCATAAATATTCGTTAAATTAGCATTTATTTATAAATATTTTGTTCAAATTCGATGTAATTTAGAAAAGGAATTGATGATACAACATTAAATTTTATACTTAATATCAAATATATTTTAATTTTAATTTTAATGAAACTTAATTTATAAATACTAATGTTTTAAAAGCTATTTATTTAATTTATTGTAAAAACACATTCGAAACTCTCGAAGGGCAAAAAAAACAAGACAAAAACAAACCGATAGAAACAAAAAAACAGAAGCGAATTTTTTTTCAAGATTGATTCAACATCCAAAAATCATATATTTAGCTTTCTCTTCCTTTCTTCTCTTCCGTGAGTAATATTGGTTGCTTGCTAATTGCTTAATGACACCAAAATGAATAACTTTAATTATCTTCAAAGCAATCAAGTCCAAGAAGAATTCATTCCTCTCCATATATCATCTTCTTCCATCATGCAATACAGTTCCAAAGAAAAGTTTCCTAGAGTGTCCAATACTATGCCTCAAAGATCTTATGTCGATACTGTTCTCTCACTCAAGATGAATCCAACTATCAAACCAATCTGCGTTCAACATAGAAAAGATCACATATCTTTACAGTTTGGTGAAAATGTAAATGATAGTGTACTGTCACCATTAAAACATACACTAATAGAGAAGTTCTCTATAAGGTTTTCGCAAGAAACAAATCCTAAACTAATTCTTTTAGGAAAGAAACTTCACTGGAAAGTTTTCAATTCGAACTGGGATTCAAGACATCTATTCCTTGAATTCTCTCTAAAATATGACCTTAGCAAAATTTGGTCAAGAGGAGTATGTTATGTTAGGGACAACTCAATGAGAGTTCTAAAATAGCTCCTTTGATTCAGCCCCAAATACGAATGTCCCATTGTGTCATTTTGGATGAGGATAGTGAACTTACCTGAGTATATCTACAATGAAGACTTCATTCAATCAATTGGTTCTTTTGTTGGTTCCCTCATTAATGCCTAGATCTCATCGAAGAATCGAGCTTTATACAACGCATGATATGCTTGGACAGAGCTTGACATCTTCAAGAAACTAAATCATCATATATAGGATGGCTTTGGAAATAATGATGGAACCTGGATACACATTAGTTACAAAGATCTGCCCAAATACTACTCTCACTGGTTCCATGTTGGACATGATCAGGAAACTTGTAAGAAATTCAATCAAGAAACAACTGAGAAAATTAATAACAAAGCTAAAAAACCATGAATGAAATCAGCTCTCCACAAAATAATAGTCCTCAGGTCCAAAATAAAGACATGAAAAAATAGTCCAATAAACTAAAATTTATCATAGTCTACCCTACAAGCTATAGGAAATCTAGAAACAAAACAATCTAAGAGAAATCTCTTCAAATAATTATCTCCCTTGTATCATCAGAATCAAACTCTATTTCGAAAGAAGACCTTATAGAGGCTATCAAGAATCTAGACGATGATTGTACTCCACCTTTCAACAATGAATCTGTTTGCCACACTCCTAAGCAAGATAATATTGGGAGCATACCTACAACTCCTATATTTGTTCTAAAAGAGTTAGACAAATATTTTCAAATGCTGCTGAATCAAAGATTAAAGGAAGCCAATATCAGAAAAAGGAAAGAAAACGTAATTATCAAGTCTCTTTTTGGGAAACTTAAACCCCGAAATGGTAAACCTACTCATGATTAAGCTCCTATTTTGGAAGATTCACGACATCGGAAACAAAACGTCATTTGGAAGGCTCAAGTCCATTACTATCAAGGAAAAGCTAAACACCCTAGTTATTTAGGAACCCTTCATCAAAGAAGATAACATCCCAAAAGTTTATGTTGAGTTGGGCTTCTCTAATTTATTTTCTAAGTCTATCAACAATATATGGCTCTTCTGATCACATGATTTCAGTTTAACCACCATCATTAACCATGTTCAGCTTATCCGTTCAACTATGAACCGCAAATCTTTAAACAAAACCTTCTATTTTACAACTGTTTACGCTAAATGCCAAAGACTCAACAGACTTTTCCTATGAAACTCCTTCAAATCTATCTTCAACTATGTCAAATAATGGTTGGTCATTGGAGATTTCAACTCCATTTCATCTACCAATGATCAGATTGGCTATAACGCCTACTGCTCTAAGAGGGATGATGATTTCAATAAAACTAGTACAATTTTGACTCCACCCTTTGGAAGAGACACATTACTCTAGTACCTAAATGTCAATTTTTCTCAAACATAGAATCTACCAACCACTTATTTGTAGAATCCAACTTCTCTTGGACAATTTGGTCTCACTTCTCTCAAATCCTCAAGATCAACACAAACAGATACATAAAAATAGTTCATATGCTGAGAAATTGGTTCCGGAAATCTGGCAAAGAGACTCATATCTACTCAATTCTACACTTTTTAATATGTTGTGATATATGTCAAGAAAGGAACAAAACAAAAAATCAAAGGTATTCTAACTCCTACATGCACTACTCTAAACTATATTATTAATATGTTGCAAGCTATATATCTACTTCTCTTCTCAAGAATAAGCATTGGATTGATACATCTAATGCATCTTCTGAGTTGGGATGCTAGAACCACAAAAAAATCAATAAGTAGCCACATAAAGATGACCACGGACGAATCTTCCTTGGAGAATGGAAATTCCAGTGGTAGTATTCTTCTTAGAAATTCAAATGGTCTCATCATTACTGGTCTGGGAAATGTCTATGGCAAACTCCCTCCAATACTAGCTGAAGCGAATGCCCTGCTTGATGGTCTCCGCATCTATAAAAAGAAACAGGATTAATCAATGTTGATCTTGAGACAAATTCACTAATACTAGTGAACTTATTATCAAAAGTTCAATATCCTCCACTTATAAACTCTACTCTTAAAGAATGCAGAGAGTTAATCAACTCTTCAGTGGTTCTAAAACAGATAAATAAACTTCAAAATGTAAAGTGAAAACAGAGTTCAACTCTGTTAATGCTCCTAATCACTTGAAAGCCATTACCTTTCTGGAAATTTTCGGAATAGGATACATCAGAAATAACAATTAATTATTGATATTACGTACCTAATTATTCTTTAGCTTTCTAGATACCAACAGAACACTCTGAGAAGAAAATAACCATAAATACTTTCTACTTGTTTTATCTTGCAGATGAATTGCTTGCCAAGCTCTTCAAGCAATCAGTATGCCTTCATGGAAGATAAAGAACCATCGTTCCTCTGTCTCTATTTGCATGATTTTTCTCAAGCTTCTTAAAAGAAAACCTTTCATTAGAATCTAACTTCTGTATCCAATCCACCTTCTTCAAGTCTTCTACCAAGCAATTGCAATTTTCCCAGATTTCGATTTCCAATTTTGTGGTAGAATAAAAAAAATCAAATTACGGAAAAATTAGTTTCTCTCTCATCTTTGGCCCTCATTCTGTCAAACCACTAGGCTAGAGCTCTTTACCCAACTATTGGGCTTGTACTTGTCTTTAAATGTTAATAAAAGCGGGTTGATGAGCTTTACAAATTTAATAAATTACAATACATCTAATATATATGAGTAATTTATTAATTATTATTTAAATATAAAATTTTATATATAATATAAAAAAAATTATTTCATCAACTAGAGTTTAAAAATTTTTACGATGTTTTTAACGCGTTTTTTCATGGTACAATATTCAAAATTATATATTTATGTTGTTAAAAATATTTCTCTCGTATAAAAAACACGCATCCAACTTTTATAAGTTTAAAATATTATTATTATAGTATATGTTAAGATGTAAGTGGATGAATCAATCTTGCAATATCACATGTATGATAATAGCTTTTTTAGACTATCAAATATTAAGAACTCATTATTTAAATATATCGATTTTAAAAATTCTCATTGGTTTTGTATATTAGGTAATTTAATAGTTTTGTCTTGGATTTTAACTACAAAATATGTTTTTGGATGTTATTTGAGTGTCATGTTGTTGTAATATAATATAATGTTTTAGAACTTAATTGAACATAAATTACTTTCAAGATTATATATTTAGAGTTTATGATTTTTTTTAAAAAAAAAATTTAAGGTTTATGTTGTACAAAAAAATATCATCATGACAACTTACGACATGCAACGAGTACATTGTTACACTTTTGTAGGGAGCTATATGCTCTCAATGTTTATGACAATATTTGGCATGATGAGAAAATATATGTCACGAGGATGAGACATGTCTTTGAAACTTGTCGTTACCGCAACATAGTTTATAAATTTTTACAACATCAAATTCCAATATATGAGAGATTTTCCATCATAATGATCCATGACATATTAAAAACTATTATGAGGAATGTAAGACTTTCATTACAAAATATGATATGCTCATTTATACGTTTTATCCATATATTGATTTAGTACTCTTCCTATGGATACTTGGTAGATTATACATCGATAATAGGGTATGTTATTTTAATTTGCAAGATGCACTCCAAAGATGAAGCCTTGGGAATTGTAAATATCCACCTTTAAAGTGGAAGAGAGTGTGTGTTAAGTTGAAAATATTTATACTTTTAAAATATTGTTAAATAGTGGACATTTTACATTAGTAGATGACTTTGTATATGCACGTCTACTTTTAAAAGAATTTAGTTCATCTTCATCACTAGACAAAATTAGTTACACTTGTTTGTTTGGTAGTGAAAAGCTTCATCTATTTTATAATAATAGATGTGTTAGTGCACAAATTTTAGAATTTAATGATATGTTTTATAAGTTAAATATTATTATCAATTATAATATAAAATATTATGCATATCTTTAGATAAATTTGGACCATATTTCTGATAACATGATTGATAATCTAGTTTTCAAATATTTTTTAAATATACTTAATTATTCTAACTTCCATACATGTCAGAAATTTACCATGCCAGGTTTGTCTACTATGAAGAATATACTTATGAAGAAAAAATATTAAAGATGTTGGATATAATAGTGATGTAAATATTGTGGAACGTATGATAGTTGAGGTGAAAAATATCTGAACATATGTTTTATTTATTTAGAAAAGTACGGTTGAGGTATTCAATATATTGTGTCGGGTTTGTCTACTATGAATAATATATTGCAGAGATAAAATTGTATCTTACCTAATAGGTTCGGAGTATGATCAGTCGCATTTTATATTCTTCATAATATATGTACTAACATAACAGTTACAATACCGTGCAAAGTTTTTATATGAAAACCTATTTTAAAATAATTACACATTTCAGATGTCAACTTAAGCAAAGGGTTATAACCCTAGTGAACATAAATTGAAATCCAAACAATGAACTTTTACTTTATTTGATGTTAATATTTTCATGAATTATAATATTATTATCTTCTTAAATGTATATTTATTTTTAAAAAACTAAATGGTAATTATATTATAGGATATGGTTTTTTGGGGAACGATTAATATAACAACATTAGTACAGTAGAAACTCGATAAATTAATACTCGGTCATCTAATAAACTCTTTAAGCTAATATTTTTGGTCGGTATCGATCCGGGGATAGGGTGCTAAATTAATAATTTGCTAAAATTATAAGATAATACATTTTTGATAATTTCTTTAGACCCCATATCAAATATAAATTATTAATTCGTTATATATATAATATTACATGAATAATTTATGAAGGTTTCTTGAAAAATGACTCAATTCTCTTTTGTTTTTTGTTGAAATCAATTTCCCCTTGAATCTCGTCTCTAATTTTCCTTAGCATGGTAAGAACTTCTGGTGTTGTTTTCTTATAGCTCAACAAGAAATTATTCAATGTGATTGCCGCTTTAATAGCTTCGTTTCGCGAAGGGGCTCCATTGTAGAACTTCCATCATCTTCTTCATCGATATCATCTTTATTAATTCCAATAACACTTTCAATATTTCTTCATTAGTCAACAACTGTGCAACTAAATTTTCTTTTGGGTGATTCAGAATATCTTCAACATTCATTGCATTGCGATAACCCAACTCTTTGATCAAATTCTGGAGTTCTTAAGTGCTTTCACCACCTTCATCTGAGTGCTTTCACCACCTTCATTCTTGCAATTGCTTTTGAGTGAGACTTGGATGATCCTTGTTGTGCTTGCATAATGCTCTTCGAATCTTGTCTGTCATTGTTGTTTTTTCACACCTTTAAGATGGGAAGTCATGTTGTGTGTATGATTTGTTTGTGTTAACATATTTTGATCTTGTATTAATATAGAAAATATTTTTAATGTCCATAAAGTGATACATTGAACACAAGAAGAATAATAAGGTGGAAGATTGAAGGTTTCTTTCAAATTGGGTCCTTCATTTGATATACATATAAGTGGAAGCTTGAAAGGTGTTTGTAAACTAAGTATTTTACTATGAATTAATAAAATATTAATTAATATATAAATTAATAATTATTAATTTATCGATTAATTAATAACTCTTTTAATTAATAAATTTTGGTGGTCTCAAGTATATTATTTTATAGAGTTTCTACTGCATTGAGAAAAAGATGGAAACAATTTGTTCAGTCTCGAATAATAACGTGTTAGTTATTTTAGTAGTCATCTCATGCTGTTAGAGATTAATGTCTCAAATTGATGTACACCTTAAACTTAAGAAGAAATTGTGGTTTATGTTATTGATGTACAAACCCAAATCCTAAGGAAATTTAGAAATCTAAAAAGCATATCTTCTATAGCTTCATAAGAGGGAAAATACACCTATATTGAAAAAAGTTTGGAAATTTCTAAGGTTTTGCAAGTGGATCCAATCATTTTTCAGGACAATCGTGAAAATTTTGAACTCTTAATTCTAGATAAAATTCATGAATTAAGTGTATGCTTCTATAAGATAATCCAATTTAAAAATATATATGGTTATCTAAGATAAATAAACTCATTTGCTACAAATAGGTATCTAATATCCAACGGAACTCAAATGGTAATGTAGATATATATATATATATATAAAATAATTTTAGTTAAATAAGAGTACTTAGTGTGAAAGTATTGACTATTCAATTATATTTCTCAATATAGGCACTGATGAATCCTTTTGTATCGTGTAACCTAAACAAGTTGTTATTTGTAATTCAAAACTACAATATGTCATGCTAATTCTCATGTTGTGAGTTTAATTTAATATATGTATTTTTATTAAATTTGTATTTGAAATATGGTAAGAGTCGAAGCTCTGATTAACTCCTGATGAGTCTTGTTATGTTTATATCGAATCGTGTGCGAATGTTATTGATTTCCCTAATAAAGATAAAGAATTGAAAAGATAAAAAAACGAATTTATTAAACATGATGGTAATGAATGTTTTTGTTAATCGGAGTTGTCATTTTACATAAAACTACTCCTCAACATAAAAAAACCAACGTAGAAATAATAACCATTATTTGAGATCTAGAACTAAAATCTATTTCTAACTTTGTTAAGTCCAACTTAAAGATAATTTAATCTTCAGCTTTTTCAACAAATCAGACACAAATTTTCTTCTATTTTTTAAAAGACTAAAAATAAAATTGTAAGAAAAATTCCATGATTTGGGTTTTAATTTAAGGTTTTAACTTGTTTTTAACTATTATGGATTATCTTAACCAATTTCGATATTCGGCCAATATAGTGAAAAGCATATGGCTTCGCCAGAGAACTAACTTTTTGTTTGTTAATAGGACAGAACAAAATATTGTTCTTTTTGGTTATTCTATCATGACAAATAATAATAATAATGAAGTTTTTTATGATTTAGTATTTTGAATTGTATTGTAGTTTCACACATTTTATTATTCTAGTAAATTATCTTATATTTTGTTATAGGATTTAACCTTTATATATATGTTGGTTATTATTTTTTTTCAAATATATATTTTTATTTTATAGCTTATAATGTAAGGACACGTTACAGATTTAGAGTAATTTGGATACAATTATTAAATGTAGAAAGTAAAATTATATTAGACGAACATGTTACGAATGAAGTCTCGTGAAATATATAATATAAATACTAGTTGGATTCATGTAGATCTTAAGAGAAAAACCATCAATATATATAAGAGTTTAATATGATTATGGTCCATTCCCGTGGTATAGGAGTAAAACAATATTGGACTTATATGGTAAAAATAAATTAGTAGAGAAATATTGTGTTTATTTCCACTGTCATTTGATTTATCGTTACAAGAATAGAAGTGCATGTAAGTAACCATTAATCATACAATGTTTCGTTTAATCTATTAATAATCCATATAAGTTCATGATTATATATATACTAGTATTTGAGCCATACATATTATGATTAGAAATGTTGTGTTCTTATATATTTATATCTTTCTAAATCTATTTAGTTACTTAATAGATCGAGTTTTATTTTTCTATTTTTTTTATAAATAAAAAGTTGATGTTGATGAGTCCGAAAATATTCACCACTCACTGTAAAAACTGGATAAGGGCAATCTGGACAATAATCACTCACTAAATCATCCGGACATGACAAAAGTATTAAAACATTAAACATTTTTTGACTAAGCTAGTTACTAATCTGCTTAATAAACTAATGGGTTTTTGAACTCGACCCGATTTCATAAGTGTGACCCGAAAACCCATATATCCCATAATTAAAGGTATAAATACCCAACCACTTTCATTAATGAGGGTAATGAATATTTAATACGACCAGACAGCTTAAATCTCTCATTACAAAACACTTAAACATTTAATACCCTTGAAACACCACAAAATACCTGACAAAATTACCCTGAGTCGAAAATAATCCACAACAGATGCAATAAAATATTTATTACTGTAACAGCACAACCACACATGTGCGTAGTCGCCATGCAATTGTAGGTTATAACTCTGTTGCAAGCATGCAGTACTACTATAAGCGCGAATTCAAGTCTGCAACTAAAGTTGCATATATGTGGGTGGCAACAATGTAGTTACGACAATTGAGTTCCATTATACGTTTACGAAAGCTATTACGTATTTTTACATGATATTCATTAGAGTTTATGCTTCAACCAACTTCGAGAAGTAATCTAAGACAACCAATATTTACTTTCTTCCTTTTGAAGCTATTTATAGAGGTCCCACAATATCCAAACCTCATATGTCAAATGACATTGCTTTGGTTATTGTCTCAAGTAATATTGTCGGAACTGGTATGGAGTTTGCGAATCGTTGGCATGTGTCAAAATATTGAACTATTTTCTTTGCATTTGTATTATTATTGACATATAATATCTATGAAGAAAGATTATTTGGTAAAGTTCCTTGTATTCATAGTGAGCGCTTCTTTCTCCACTATCTAGTTTTTTGACAATTAAAGTTGCTTTATTTTTTCCTAAGCATCAGAAATGACTTAATTAGCCCTCTCATGTACAATGTTATAGAAGTCTAGAAAAATCTTGTTGATTTTTTTATCTTTATTGATTATTGTTTTATCTTCAGGGAGTATTCCTTACGGAAGGTTCTTTTTTATTGAATTTCTCCAATCATCTTATTCGTCTTTACATTCTATTACCATCACATATGTTGTATTGATAGGAAATGGTTGCCTAACATAATAAATAGATTTTCCTAAATTATTATTCACGGTGCCAAAGATGCAAATGCATCAGCTATTGAGTTATCAACTTCTATGGCCTTCTTAAATTCCACATGACCGAACTAAGAAATTAACCATTACAACTCTTTCAAGGACTGAATAATGCTCTTATTTTTTTACTTCTACTTGTACTATTTCCTAATTGATAACTAACTCTGAGTTTATAATAAGTTTTACTGTCCTAGCTTTATAGATACTTTTCAGCCGACGTCTTACAATTACAGCTTCGTACTCAGTTTTATTATTGGCTGTTGCAAATCCAAACTTGATTGATTAATTTAAGATATCCCATGCTAGAGATATGAGTTTTACTCTTGCACCCGAGCCTTGAATATTTTTTCCTCTATGGGTTCTAACTCTCCATGTATACTCTGATCCATCCTTTGGAGAAATCAGTATCTCAGCTTAGAACTCCATTAAAAAAATGTCACATACTAGGATTTGATTGGCGTTTTGGGCTTGAAGTAGAGATAATAATCCCCATACTGACTAATTTTATTGATCTTTTGGTCAATCTTCGTGATACACCAGGCTTGTGAAATACATTTTCAAAGAAAAAGAATTTCTAACTATAATTTTATGCACTTGAAATCATGGTCTCATTTTCCTAGTTACAACTACCGCTGCTAAATTAAGTTTATCTAACTATAAATATCTAGTTTTAGGTGGTAATAAAGAGTTACTTACAGAGCACATTGTTATGGAATCCTTCAATTTATATTTGATTAGTATTACGCTGACTGCATAGTCCGAGACTACAAGGTATAGATACAAGGTTTCTTAAGGCCAAGGTTTGGTTTAACAATTATGGGTAAATTAAAACCTTTTTTGTGTTGTTGAACACTTCATCACACGTTGGAGTCCATTAAAACTTTCCCACTTCTCTTAGCCTTTGTTATAAGGGTTGGCACTTGTCCAAGGATCTTGAAAAGAACATGTTATGTGGTTATACTCTTCCAGTAATGATTTATACTTCTTTTGTATTACTTGATGCCCTAGTTGTTGCTAAATTTCCAAGTTGTGTTGGATCTGCTTTGATTTCTCTTTCAATCATCATGTATCCTAATAATTTTCTTGACCATACATTAAATGTGCACTTTTCTCGATTCTAATATCTCGGGCAAGTCTTTTAGGTGATATTCTCTGTGAAGGGTTGTTACCAACATATCATCAATATATACTGGTATATTGCACATAGAACTTGATAGGTTGCTTCGATATTATTTAGTCTAAATAAAATTACTTTGTTGAACACTCTTTTGGTGATAAATGATGTCTGTTAATGACCCTCCTCTCCCATATGTATTTATTGTATTATACGTACACATCCATAAAAAATAGTATTTTGTTTTCGGATCTTCCATTTACAAGCTAGTCAATTCTTAAAAATGGAAATTGGTTATTTAGACACACTTTATTTAAATCTTTGAAATCTACACATATCCTTTACTTTTCATTATTCTTCCTGCCCAAAAGAGGATTAGATGTCCATATTAGATAATGAGACTCTCGTATGTGTCCTACAACATTCAGACGTTTATTTCTTCAACGATCGCCTATGTATTTTGTTTAAAGTAATATATTACTTTTTGTATTATATACCAAAATTCATTGTTGTTACACAACTGGTAGCACATGACTTCTATTGAGAATCATATCCTACATAGTTCATGTAACATATCTAAGTTATTTTTCAAAAAAATAATTCCATATTTGAGATTGGTTGGGATATATTAGCTGATCTCCAATGTTTTTTGCTTCCATTACCATATGTTATGCACCCTCTGATGGCTGCACCAATAGGGTACCTTCTATTGCCTCTTTCATGACCTCTTATTCTTTGTGTTGCTATGTTTTAAATGCTAGGGATGTTGCATATCCAAGCTTAATATGTAAGTACACAATTTGGCACTCCATAATTATTTTAGGGCATCTCGGGCTGAGATATTGGCATTTTTTATTGATTGAGGAAAACCCTCTATTTGGTTGTTTAAACCTGCTTGAATCCCGAATGATGCTCGATGCTGGTATTCTGACTAAGGTAGTGGGTATCCCGATTACGTTGCCTTTAGTAGCGGTGCTCCAGTGTCCGCAACCGAGGGAATTAAAGGTTACTCATTTTGCTTGTCATGATCTAGCTGAGGTTTTTTTCTTTTTCCTCCATTTAGATCTACCTTGAAGTTGGAGTTCGGGTTCTTCTTTTGTTCCGGTTACATTTTCATCGTTTCATTTTCTGACTGGAGGACCCTTTGTATGAGTCTTCCTCTCTATTTGTGAGACGTTGTGATAAGAAACTTCATTCTCTAGGTATTTTTAGCAAATAGTCCTTCAAGAGCAGAGAAATATTACAAATCTAGATCTAAATAGACAAAGATACGATGGAGAGGCTTATGAGATTAAAATGTTTGATTTTTATAATTAGAAGAACCCTAAAAACAATAAAACCTAGTCTGATTTGTGAAAACTTGGATTTTTAAAATTGATATATTGGAAGAGTTAGGGCTAAAGTATAATTTTTTTTGTAGATTTAAAGAGAAATATGATTTTATATAATAGGATGATAATATTAGAGGGAATACTGAATACTAGTCAAATAAGATGAAGGCTCCAAGAACGTCTGTAATTCTTTCTCCTTCTTCTTCTATTGATTAACTCTATCATCAAACATCAATCAATGGAAGAATTCCTTGTTCTTCAAGTTCGCAACATAGATTCTACCCAACAATAAGCTAAGAAACCATTTGTCGATCTGTTCAAGCCAATTAGACCATATGTTTCAATGAGCCCATAATTTATTAAGGAAACAAAGAGCATTACTATGTTCAATATATAGAGGAAGTCAAGAAACAACTGATTCAACAATCTAAAACAAATCTTATTGGCAAGTTCCGCAATGGTATTCCAAAGAAAACAAAGCTTGATAATTTCTTACAGTCATTGAAATTCAGAGGTGTCTTCAGCTATGAAGTCTGAGATTCACACCATATCTTTCTTGAATTTAACCTAAAGGGAGATGTTTGCAAGATATGATCGAAAAACGTCTGGAGGTTTGATGATTTCGTGATGAGAATCTTGAGGTCGAATTCTGACTTTAACAAGAAATATAAAAACCCAACAGTTTCGACTTGGGTTCGCTTTGAAAATCTGCCATAATGCCTATATGATACCAAATTGGTGAATGATCTCGATGGTGTTATAAGAATAACTTACACAGTTATTGTGCCGGAGAAAATCAGAGCACACACAAACACTTGTTATGCGCAAATTGAGATTGATATCTCTAAGAATTTGAAACTCAAAATGTGGATTGGATTTGGGATGAACGATGGATACTGGGTCTCCATCAGTTACAAAAAAAATCCATCTTATTGTAATTGTTGTTATCTTATAGGTCACAAGTTCTCGGAATGCAAGAAAGTGCCAAAGAATAAAGATGAAAACATCAAAGAGAATACTAGAATTGATAAAGAATGATTCTGAAAAGCAATCTAAAGAAGCCATGAGTAATAAAGATTCAAGAAATACTCAAATTTTCAAAGTGTACAGGAGAAAAATTAAATCCATTGTTACTCAAAAAGATCATGATGATGAGAATAATGAAAGCAATAACCAACTGAGTCAACATCTGATTATACAGTCTTTACATTAGAAATCGAAGCAAATTGAAAGCATTGATAAACAACCTAAATCTTTACCTGGAGACAGTAAGGAAATCATTGAAACATTAGACAAGTTGGAAAATGATCATCTCATAAATGAACTTTCAACCACTTCTGATCCTGAAAATATAGGAAGTTTTTTTGTCTCTCCTACCATTTATCCTGAGCAAAGTTTTAATGAAATCATCAGCACCAAACTAAAATCTGCAAAACGAAGAAGATCAACAGGAAAGTTAATAGTTAAGTCCATATACTCAGGGGACAGATTACAAAAATCCTATTATGATAATAATCAGAATGATTAGTTTGAATACTAGGGGTGTAAATAACAAACAAACTTTGAGAAGGCTCAAGTCAATGATAAGAACTAAAAGTATAAGGCTTCTTGCAATCCAGAAGCCTATGGCTAAGTTTCATAAGTTAAAGGAGGTTGTTGAGATTCTTGGTTTCAATGAATACATTGCTAATTTATCTAATAAGCTTTGGGTCTTTTGGATGGAGGATATCAAAGTTAACATTACTTTTAATATGGAGAAATGTTTGCACATGGAAATAGATTATCCTAGGCTGAAGAAAGATTTTACCTTACTTCCATCTATACTAAGTGTAATCACATCCAAATAATTTAGCTCTGGAAGTGTTTAATGATCGGTGTTGATTCTAGCAAGGCTTGGATGTGTGGTAGTGAGTTCAATATCATCTCAATTCATGATGAGCAGCTATGATGTACCTCTAACTGTCAAGCAAGCATGGATAACTTCAATGACACTATCAGGGATTGCAACCTCAATAATGTTGGGTATGGTGGTTCTAAGTTTACCTGGTTCAGAAGTAATAAGTGGAGGAGGCTAGATCAAGCTCTTATAAATGACAAGTGGCTGAATATCTTTAATAACACTCAGGTTTTCTAGATGGTCAGAACATGTCCAGACCATGCTCATTTACTTATAACTGTTAATTCTTCTAATATTATTATTTCAACTCATAAAAGAAAGAGTTTCAAATTCTTAAATATGTGCTCTAATGATGATTCTTTCCAAAGTATTGTTGAACAGGATTGGAGACAGCTTATTGAAGGAAATCCTAGTCATATATTCTGGTACAAGCTGAAGAGGCTTAAGGGTTATCTTAAGGATTGGAATATGAAGAATTTTGGTAATATGTTTGATAATGTTAAAGCAACTGAAGAAAATTGAGATGTTGTACTACACCACCAACAAACAACACTAAAGCTAGTCTGTCTAAAGCCAATAGTCTCCATTTACAGGCCCTTAGAAATAAAGAAACTTTTTGGAAACAAAAATGTTTCAACAGCTCGTCAAAAGATGGTGAAGGAAACTCTAAACGTTTCTATGCGAATGTTGCTAAGAAAACAAGGAAGAATGAGATTAAAAGCATAAAGGATGTTGATACTTGGATTCTGAACAATGAAGACATTAGAAACTCTGTAGCTACATACTTTAAGGATATCTCGGCTTCAAATCCTTACATCAGCATTGATGATGAGATGGATATGCTTCAAGACATACATTTTGAGTGCCTCCCTTCACTGGTTACAAATGAAGACAATGAAATTTTACTTAAGAGTACTAATGAAGATGAAGTTTGGGATATTATCAACAATATGAAGAGTGAATGTGCCCCTGGCATAGATGGTTTTAATCTTTTTTTTCAAACATTGTTGGAATACCATTAAAACTGACTTATGTAATTATATAAATGTTTTCCTTAATGGTAGCTTCATTCCCACTAGTCTATTTTCCACAAGAATTTGTTTAATTCCTAAAAGTAACAATCCTACCTGATGGAATAACTTCAGGCCTATTGGGTTATGTACAATGTGAAACAGAATTTTATCATCTTTTATTAATCAAAGGTTATCTCATATCCTGCCCAGAATTGTCTCTAACGTGCAGGGTGCTTTTGTGAAGAGGAGGCAAAGTTGTGTTATACCTAAGAACATTATCAAAAAAATAGAGACAACATTAAACAGATTTTTATGGAGAACAAAGTATAATGTGAATGTTATTCATTAGTCTACTTGGACCTTCCTTTGTAAACCATTTGGAGATGGAGGACTGAATATCAGAAGGCTTGATGATATTCAACAATCCTTCTCTCAAAAAATTTGGTTTAATTTTCGAAAAAACAATTGCCTCTGGTCCAACATTATGAATAACATTTATTGTAAATCTGGTCATCCTTTATATGTTACTAACAGAAGGGGATCTTTAGTTTGGAATAGATTGATAAACATCAGAGAGAAAGCTGAGAAGAACATTACTTAGATTCTGGGCAGAGGCGAGATGGATTTTTGGAAGGATTTTTGGCATAACCAGCCATCCATTGCTAGTGAAAGCAATATTAGTTGGTATCTCGATGCAAAAGTCAAAAGATTTCAAAGGAATAATGCTTGGGATTCTAATGTTATGCAGGGACTCTTATCTAATGAAAGACTTGATATTATCAATACTCTCAAAGTATGCTCTAATACTGAGGACATTATGTGCTGGAATCATTCTAAGGATTGGAACTTCAACATGAAGTTAACTTGGAACAGCCTGAGAATCAAGCATATCCATTCAATCTTGTTCATGAAAATATGGAATTCTAACATACCCATGAAGTTTTCTTTCATTACTTGGAAGATTAATATAATTTTATTTCGATAGATTCAATTATGATGAAGAGACATCTTAATTTAGCCTCAAAATGTGCCTCGCAGATATGGAACTTCTTTGGATGCATTTACAAGATTAAAATAAATTGTTACATGATGTTAACTCACATTCTTAGATGATGGTTATGGTTTTCGAACAAAAAAATTCACGTTACTCATCTAATTCCTCAGACTATATGTTGGGTGAATTGAAATGCTAGAAACGGTATTAAGTATAAGGGTCATCAATTTAGTATTTAAAATGCTATTGACCAGATCATAAACACCATTAAAGGTATTGTCGTTTAAAATAAACTGAACTACAAACACTAGTCTATGTCTATTAATGCAGGAGTTTCTCTCGGTTGCTCTACGATTGAAAGATATAAGAAGCCGATGTGCCTGAGATGGAATCCTCCATTGAATAACAAACTCAAGATTAATGTGAACGGAGCTTGTGCTAGAAATGGTGAATCATGTGGTGGTATATTGATCAGAAATAGCTCCGGCGAAATTGTTCAAGCAACCGAGACGTTATTTGGAAAGCTTTCTCCTATTCTTGCTTAAACGAAAGCACTGCTCGAAGGATTAATCATATGTTACAAGAATAATTGGACTGTCGTGGATATAGAATCTGATTCAGTGATTCTCATCAGTCAATTAACCAAGAACCCTGAAACCGGATTCTAGGATACAAACTTAAGTGCCTGCAGAAAGCTCATTACGTATAACATGAATCTTAAGCACATTTCCAAAGCCGAGAACCAAGCTGTTGATTGGCTTGCGAAATGGACTATGAAGTGTACGCAAAAGCTTACCTTTAATCAGCTTGATGCTCCTTCAAGTCTTCTTGCTATTTTTTTCCTCGAAAGTCTTGGGCTAGGTTACCTTAGGCCTGATTAATTCTATTGAGTTAGCTTGGATACTGCTGCCGTTTTGTTTTCAATGCAGGAAAGGCGACAGTTTCGTGATGATTGGTTCGTATGAAGCTGTGCAAAGGATGGAGGGGTGGCTGGTCAAGCTCGGAAGAGTTGCTTGATGAGGAACATGGAAGCTTTGAAGATGCTTAAGGAATTCAGAAGATGAAGGTTATTGTTTCGAATTTTCAAATTAGTTGTTCTATAGCTTTGGAGGGATCTTTTGGCTCTAATTTTCAAATTGTCAAATTGTCAAATTGGGCTAATTATTTTCCTAATCCCTATTGTATTGTAAAATATTCAATTTAAGTAATAAATATATTTTTTTATTAAAAAAAATGATTTTATATAATAAAAAATTCATAAATACCGGATATCATTCTATGAAAGTAGGATTTCGCCCTAACAAAACTGATTCCCATCGCAATTTAACCCTCTTAATAAACTTGAAAATCCAATTAATTATTGGTACTTTGATTTTTTTTTTTTTTTTTGAGTTGATTATTGGTAACTTCACTTTTAATTTATAATGGTTTAAAAACTAAATGGATAAGATTGAGCCGTAGCTCAGACTAAGCTTTGAAGCAGCTCCTACAACCCCGACCTCTATAGTCTATAACATGAAACGTGACTCGCACAAGATTCTTTACTTTACGATTCTGAAGAAACTAGTATTGTTAGAAAATTTCATTGTTTTATAATTTCATTATTTTATAATTTTGCTTATTTTGGATGGTCCATGTGGATTTACCGTTCCCATGAGATTCGTTCCCTTGTAGCGAGATCGTGTTGTCTTCTTTTTGTTTTTATCAATCTCTCGTTTTAGTTTTAAAGTTTGTTGATTCGAGAGTTTGAGAGTTTAAGAAGCGAAATGATTTTTTAGAAATGAATCCCGAAATCGCGCATAAAGTGTTTGGACCGGACGAGCAGCCTAAATCAGCTATTCCTATAGTTGTAGAAATCTGAATGCGTAACATCGACAACAAAACATCATTCGTGGTTGGTTTTGTGATTGCAATTATTTTACTCTGTAAAATAAAAAATTAAGTAGTCATGTTGCATATTTTAATATGTACTGAAATAATTAAATAATATTAACTTTTCAATTGTGAGAAAAGCTGAAAAACAAACCCTTTTAGGAGAAATAGTATTAGATTATAATATTGTGAATATAATAAGCAGAATTTTTTTATGCATAACTGTAAGACTATACGTATATAAGATATAGCCCATGTTATAGTTCATCAATAGAAATCTATAAAAAAAACATAATGGTTATAGTGGAAAATATAACTAACCTGCACTTCAGAGTTTTTGGCATAACTTTTTTCATCATCTCCTGCGTTCATATGTAAAACTTGGCCTACCTCCATTTTTAGGCTTAAATCGATGCTTCGTCCCTCGACTATCACGTTTTGTGTCATTTAGTCCATCGACAAAAAAATCACGGTTGAGGATCCCTCGTCTATCAAAAATTTATAAATTCAATCCCCGCGCGTGGTTTTTGCTGTAATGCTGCCACGTGTCACTATAGTTAAATGGTCTGCGTTCCATAGATAGTCATTCGACTTTTAATTCCATTTTTACCCTTCAAATTTAATATTTTTTAAATATATATTTATTTTTTATTTTTTAGTTTTTATCAAAACAGAGTATAGCAAAATTTGCTATACTCTGTTTTTTTTACTGTTTTTTTTACGCCGTTTTTCCATCTCCGAAGCTTGTTCTTCATCTTCTAACTTTCTCAACCTGAATAAACTCATCTCGCTCTTATTTATTATATAGAATTTAAAAGTGTTGATGATGTTTTCAGTTTTCGTTGGAGGAATTTATTGATTATTTATGATTTATGGAGTTTATTAATGGTTAAATTGGATTCGTAGATTTTGTATATTGAATCGTTTTTAGTTTTTGTTGTTTTCTAGGAATCCAAACATGAAATTTGTTTCGTTTTCGACTTCTGTGTGAGATATTGAATCTAGAAGAGTAGAGTGGATTCGATAACATTCTGGAAAGTTCCAGCTTGTTTAGGGTTTGGATCTGAGAGTAACAATCAGACCTTATGCCGGTTGAACACACTACCGATTCCTCCGCCGCCGGTGGAGGTGGAGGTGGTTGTGGAGATTCGCAGAGATCGTATATGTGAACTTATCTAAAAGACCTTAAGTATAAGTCTTGGCAAAAATCAATTTCAATTAAAATATGTATACCTTATCTAAAAGACCTGACATTTTATAAAATTGGATCCTCATTTCAAATCAGTATATGTGAACTTCGACCCTGAAGCCAAAGGGTTGAACCTTTTGCCCAAGTGTCGGAATCGTAAGAAAGAAGATAAATTATGAAATGAGCATCTGAATCTTTGACTGTTGTAGGTTTAATTAGTGATATATTACAAAATGTATGTAGATTAAATGTGTGTGCAATATTGTTGTTTGAAAACAGAGTATAGCAAATTTTGCATACTCTGTTTTGATAAAAATAAAAAAATAAAAATAAAAAAATATATTTAAAAAATATTAAATTTGAAGGGTAAAAATGGAATTAAAAGTGGAAGGACTATTTGTAGAACGCAAACTATTTAACTATAGTGACACGTGGCAGCATTACAGCAAAAACCACGCGCGGGGACTGAATTTATAGATTTTTGATAGACGAGGGACCTTCAACCGTGATTTTTTTGTCGAGGGACTAAATGACACAAAACGTGATAGTTGAGGGATGAAACAACGATTTAAGCCTCCATTTTTATGTTCTCAGTGGCTCTTTTGATGTATGAGTATAGTGGTTCTCACACTATATATATATATATATATATATATATATATATATATATATATATATATATATATATATATATGCATTTTCATCCACATGTCTTTCTAGACTGATTTTAAGAATAAATCAATAATTAATTAAATTACGATCTTAATAATATTATTTTTTATTTAGTCTTCTATATTAATTAACTTACCTCTTAATTTGATCTTCTATTTTAATTAGTTTCTTATTAATTTGGTCTTTCTGTATTAATTATATTCCTAAATAAAATAATATATTTTCGCAATCTCTTATTATTGTCTTTTTATTTTATTTTTTTCCAAGATATAAACAAAATAATTTAAATGGTGATAGTTATCATTTTTATAAGATTTTTTATTCTCCCATGTTTAAAAAAATACTCCAATTTGTTATTTCCTCCGTAAAAGAAATTATTAAGTTACCATTTTTTAATTTTTATTCTGAAAACTCATATTTCCTTTCTTCTTTAGCAACCACCCAAACACCATATCTACCTTATTTGTTTTCCAGCAACCTTCTACCACCATATTTACTTCCATCCATAAATTCTAATCCTATCAATATTAATACACAACCATAAGCTCTTTTAACTAAGAAAAAAAACATAGCCACCACTTTGGATTGAAGCAATCTGTCAAATATAAAAATCTTTCATAAATATTTTTTTAATCTATCTGTTAGCAAGAGTTCTGGGAAGTCGGGAGTACTCTCCATAGCGAGTTCTACGAATTCGATATGTAGAAAAAATTGCAGTTCCCAAAATTCTCTTGCTATGATTGTTTTTTTATAAAAAAAAAAGGCATGTATATTGAGTTCCAGGAGGAACAGATTTCTAGTTTTTTTAGTATCGAAAAACTTAGGAAATCTATTTTTTATTTGTTTATTTTTTTTAAAAAAAACTTTAACTTGTTTTTTAATCCTATTTTTCTTATTTTTGTTTTTTCCATTTTTACATGATCAAATTATCTTGTTAGTTGATTGGGTGATTTTGAATCTTTTGTTTTTGGTGTCTTTATTTTCTGTGATTAATTTTTAACTAATTTGATTCTTTTTTGTTTTTAAGGTTTAATTTTAGAAGTCAAATGATATATATTTGTTGTACTTTGACTTAATGATGTATTTGGTCGAATAAAGGTTGGATAGTGCATAGTGGCATCAGAATATAAATTAGAGAGTAAATTAAGGACAAAACGGTAAAAACAAGTGTTGAGTAATTTTTTGGAAATCTGAGATGGAGGAAATTATAAATCTTATATAGGAAATAGCTTCACTCTAATTTAAATAGTAAAATAAAGTTTATAAGACATGACCAATAGTGGATCATTATCGGGTGGATCGTGTACTAGTTTAGTTAAATAAAGGTTGTATGGAAGTAATGTGTCAAAAACTCATCTATGTCCTTATATAAGGATTCATCACCATAAAAGTGGGAGTAAACGTCTTTTTTAACTTTTAGTTTACTACTTTTTAATATTTATTTTTTAGTAATAGTTTGATTTGATTGAGTTGTGAAGTGGTACCACCAACATGATTTGTGAGTTTCTTTTATCGTACCATATAAAATACGTAGTAATTAAAATTTAGCAATTAAAAAAATATAAGATTTAATTTCACTAAGCATGTGAGACTAATTTGTCGAACTTTGTTTATGACTTTCAAAACGAAATATCCTGATTTAGTTTAACCAATTGCCTCGTAGATGAGTTCGAAAATTTAAAACATTATTTTTTTTAGAGATCCATTCATCTAGAGTAAGATAATCATATGGGACGGTGATTACATCATGCATTGCAAGTAAGAGTGGGATGGGAGTTTAAGGGAGCACATGTGTTGCTTCGTCGAAACCAAAAGTAATTTTGAAGATTTCCATGAAATTATGGCATGTACTTCCTATCGGAAAAATATTATGCAAACATACTAGCCGAAGACATAATGAAAAATAAATTGGGACTTTGTTGGCTCGGCTTGGATCACATATCAAGTTAGACGGGACAATGGATTTGAATGTCATGCAAAGTCAACACTTCCATGCTCATCATAACCTTATTTCAGTGAAGAAATTGGTACCCTGTTATTTACCTTCTACTTACGTTTAACAATCATCTTATCCTTAGCCAATCACACAAGAGTCAAGCAGGTAACTACGTTGAGTTAAAAAAACATGATTCATATTTGTTTTCTATATTTTTGAAAAAACTTTACCAATTATGGATTCACGATAAGAGATGAAATAAAATAAATATCAAACTATGATAATAATGTCGTACATATCATGTGAGATTGCAGGCTTATAAGAGAAAAAATTTAAAATCTTATTGAAAATGATAACCTTATTGAGTTCGTCGAGAGCCAAGCCTCCGGAGGAAAATATATGTTACATTTGACCCTAAATGGTCTGAGCGAGCAACAAAATTAATGAAAACTGAAGTGTCCGCAGCTCAGGAAAAGTAGGATCATGTCATGGTTATTCTAGAAAGTTTCAAAGACAAAACCGAGGACTATCTGGATCCTGATCTTAACCGAGACATAATTAGAACTATTTTTCGGGAGATTCATTGTAAGCAATCACTAAGAACTGAAGAAAGAGACACAATTATAACCTTAAATTGCAATACCAACTCCAAAAATCTTCTCATATATACGAAACTTAATACCCTACAATGATATATTGTTGATACTCTTCTCATAGAAGCCAAACTTAATACCCTTTAATAATCTATTGTTGATGAAGATCTTTAAGGGTAGTAGGTCCTCATGATGATGTTCTGCTTATAACGGATTGTATTGCAGGAACCAAAATCAAAAGATTTATTGTTGACAAAAGTAGCTCGGTGAAAATTATATTTATATGAACACTTGATAGAATCAAGAACCTTCATTTATTCAAACATTTGAAATTTCATTTATTGAGTTCATCGGTGTAAATCCCATTATGTGTAATGAGTTTACGAATGGCGTCACTTTGAGTAAGGGGAGAGTTTAGCAAGATGTTTAATGTCTTATTCATGGTGGTTGATTTGTTTTCTTTTTATAATATTATATTGGGATAATCATGGCCCAATAAGATGCATGATATCATATTTACCGTACACTAGTGCCTTCATCATATTATGGAACACGAGCTTAAAGTTATATGAGGGAATCATAAGGTCGCCCGTTAATTCTATACGGCCTCTACTTTTTTGATGAAATAAAAGTTATAAGAGGTCTTGCTTAAAGTTGAAGGAGATTACGAACCTTGTGAGGCTCCCAGATTAGTAGTTCTTCAGAAGAAATCATAAGTACTAAAACTTTCCAATGACAAGTTTTTCAAGATTGAAACAACACTTGCAGGTAGCCTTTGAGTTACATTATTATATTTTCTTAGTTACAAATTAATTTTTTTTAAACAATTTAGAATATATTCAATCTAATATAATTTTCCATAAGATATCAATTAACCCAAATGTCAAACAATCAAGTAGAAGAACAGGGTGTTCTCTCGAGAGAGATTAAAAAACAATAATGGTTGAGTTTGACAAGTTATCAAGTATCAGACATATATGTTATTCTAGTTATACTATAAGGACTAACAATCCAGTTCTAGATTCCAAGAAGAACAAGAATTGGAAAATATTTGTACATATTTTTTATCTATTTAAGTGTTGTCCCAATGAAGCATTTCTATGGTAGATTCGACTTCCGGTAACGAGCTATTGTCCTTCATCGAAGCCTATTCAGGGTATAACTAATTCATATGCACCTAGCCGGTTAAGAGTGTAATATATGTATCATTTCTTGACGCTTGCATTGTTATCGTGTAATGGTATTCATATAGAAAAATAAAGGACCTACTTACAAAATAAATTTCAGTTGGAACCTAGATTCAGAGAAGTATGTTCTTGGAGTTTGGTTTTAGTTAGGAAATTTATAGGGCTATTTATTAAGTGAATGAGGTATATAAGCATACTTGTCTCAGTTGGAATCCTTAGATCCATGAACCCCACTCGACCATTCAAAGAAGTGTAAGTGTTGTATGGGAGATTGGAAATCTTACATAGGTTCATAAGTCGGTTTTTGAACAACTGTTTTCATTCTTCCAAGTAGTGAAGAAGGTTACTCGTTTCCAAAAGTCGAAATAATGTGACCAAATATTTAACAAGATAAACTCATATTTATCCGAGAGGTTCTCTCAAATTCATTACAATCTGCGATATTTCATATCTACCTTGTTGTTTCTGATTATCATATATCAGTTCAAGGAGATAAAGAGAAGTTGTGGGATAAACTGTTATGTGATTATGAGTCTTTTACATGTGGAGATAAGGTACCTCCACCTTGAGAAAATATCTCTTATCTTAGTCATGTCAGTTAAGAAAATGATGACTTATTTTAGGGTTGTTCTTTTTTTCCATATATTTTTCCCACTTTGGAGTGTATTACAGAATCCTGATATTTTTAAACGTATTACTCGTTGATTAGTGAACTTAGGAAACTTTATCATATCTTATGAGCCAAAGACATCCATTGAGGCTCAGGCTTTGACATAATGTTTAGTCTAGTTTGATATTAAGAGACCACTTCTTACTCCTAAAAGTTTAAGTTTAGAGTCAATAATCCAAATATATGATGGATCAAGTTATATGTGTTGCGGATTTTGAATTCAGCTGACCACTCTTACAAGTACAACTATGCATCAAGCTATATATTTTTCGCTTCTAAATTTCTAAAAATAAGGTTGGCTATAAAAGGATAAAGTCTAGCATATTTCTTTTGTTGAGAGGGAAAATATATTGTTGCAGTATATTAAAACCCTCATAAGGTGTTCAAGAGTAGATAAATCATACTTTTTACTACATGAACTCCGTGATGAAGTGGGTCCAAATTTATTAGCTTACTCAAACTGTGGAAGCCAAAAAAAGAGTTAAAAAATGTAAAACATATTAATGATTCGCATATGAGATGCATATATAAGTACTACGATCAGAGACGATATATGAACCTCTTCATTTTAATCGCTAGGTATTAGACTTAATTGGATCTCTTCCTAAAGCATCGTTCGTTACTCTGTTAGTATGTCCTTGAGGAAGTAAATTAATTTTATAAGTAGATTAAGGAAAATACCTTAGCAAGGATAAGTGCATAAGAGGTAATCCGTTACCAGAGATAACGACCCTCGATTTCAAAAGGGTAAACGTTTCTTATTTTTTCCAAACAAGAGACGACCAAGAACACTTCTCAACCCCATTCCTCCATCAACCTAACAGAAACTTTGAGTTTAAAAACTAAATCTTGATTGATGGGTTTCACAAAAGTTTAGAGGAGTCAGGTACTAATTGGTCTAAATTATTGTGGAGTTCATTACGGAATACCAAACTATCCTTTGGAAAACAACAATGGAAACACTATTTAACTAATCATGTAATATGGACACATTAGTCGTGACATACACAAGGTTTATTTCCTTTAAGATTCCAAATTATGTATAAGATAAAAATGTTCAAGCAGTAAGAGTTTAACTAGATGTGATAGAAGAGAAGCAAACTGATGTATACTTGAGTGTTCAAAACTATCAAACTTTAATGAGAAATTAAAATAAATTATAGGTGCGCTATTGTAACTCTAGATGGGTCTTTGAGTCTTGAAAATATTTTCCAATATACTAAAGATACAAATGAGAGAAAGCTCGACCCTGATCCGGAAGGGTCTTATATATTTGAAGTGATAAATAATTTCACAAGTATAGGGAATACTTAATAAAATATCGATGAGATGACATTATCAAAATAATCCAAAACTATCAAAGATAGACAAATCGGCAAGACGATTATAGCTGGCACAGCTAGAGGAGAAAACGACAAGATTCCACTGGAAAGATATCCCAAATATCAGAATTGGAGGAGTCGGCAAGCTGAATTCAACAGATAGAGTTAGAAGCAAGGAAAAAAAGATACCACGATTATCAAAGTTTGAATAGCCGACGAGCCGACTGTAATTTGTATAGACATAGGATAAGTCAAATAGATGTCACTCTTAAGATATTTTAACTAAATAAGCTATTCTTCCTTTCTTTTCTGGTGCCAATCTGGAGTAGATTCGGTTACGGCTCGAATAGTCATAGACACTTTTCGTGCGCCTGAATAATTATTTTCAGCACCTCCGTCCCATTCAATTTCAAATGCTTCAATTTTGTCTATTACAAATGATCCTTCTTTTTCGATTTCTGATTTTAGTTCTTCCAGACATGGAGCATAGTATGGAGCATTAAAAGAGTCTATTTTTTCTTCATCAATATTTCCCTGTATCAGCATTCAATAGTAATCAATATTTCCATGTGCCAACATTCAATAGTAAACCAGACTAATCTATGTAAGAAAAACATGGAGGAGGGGTTTGGTAATTTCTACCTCTTTAGCCAAGCACATAAGAGCTTGAGCCAATAACTCCCATTGGTAGCAGCTTTCTTGTGTGGTTGGATCAATAGAACTCCTGCCCATGAAAGATAACACCATTCTTCCGCCACCAACTATCTCTTCAGAACGAGACTCTAAAAAAGCTCCAAAATCATTACGAAATTGCTTGGCATACCCTTCTATCACTTCTTTAGGGCTAGTTTCTGATATGTATAATTTTCCTTTGTTTAGGTATGGACTTGTACTCCTCTCTAGACCACATGGAACATGTATATGCATATATAGAGACAACATTTTTGGAACATATTGGTAAATCAAAATATATACTCAATATAAGAATGTTATTATATAGTGGAGTAGAAGTCTCCCACTGGTTTTGCAAGCTTTTAAATTTTGCAAGTGTAGTTTCTCCGCACAGTGCAGTTAATTAGTTAGGTCAAATAATAATTTTTTTTATCTCACAATGGATCTTGATATATTTCTAATCTTTTGTCAATAATATATTTCTAATCTTTTTAAATCCGGAGACCAAATCTGAGACGAAGAAATTACAGTTCAATTTTTTGAATTGTCACGTGGCATATCCTAAACCATCATAGTGTAGGGATTCATATAGTGAGAGAACAAAAAAGAAAAAGAATAATTTGACACAAATTCAAAAAATAGCCTATAGTACTATATATTATGCAACTTGACTACTAATCTGAGATAGCCAATGAAGACTAGATGAAGAATGAACAAAGTGTAGACTTCTTTTAGGAAAAAGTCTACCATAGAATGAACCGGGCGTGCCCGAAATAAAACAGGATCCAATTCCGATACCTATATCTTTCTTCAATTTGTCGTAAAATTCGGGTAATGATGTAAATATATAACTAAAATTATTATTTGGAAGATCATTAAGAAACAAATTAAACTCCGGACATGGAGAATTCAGATTGCGATAGGTATCACATATTATATTAATGAATCCCGAAATTGCGCATAAAGTGTTTGGACCGGACGAGCAGCCTAAATCATCTATTCCTATAGTTGTGAAATATGTATGCGTAACATCGACAACAAAGCATCATCCGTGGTTGGTTTTGTGATCGCAATTATTTTACTCTGTAAAATAAAAAATTAGGTAGTCATGTTGCATACTTTAATATGTACTGAAATAATTAAATAATATTAACTTTTCAATTGTGAGAAAAACTTAAAAACAAACCCTTTAGGAGAAATAGTATTAGATTATAATATTGTGAGTATAATAAGCCGAATTTTTTTATGCATAACTGTAAGACTATACGTATATAAGATATAGCCCATGTTATAGTTCTTCATCAATAGAAATCTATAAAAATCATAATGGTTATAGTGGAAAATATAACTAACCTGCACTTTAGAGTTTTTGGCATAACTTTTTTCATTATCTCCTGCGTTCATATGTAAAATTTGGCCTACCTCCATTTTTATGTTCTCAATGGCTCTTTTGATGTATGAGTATAGTGGTTCTCACACTGTATATATATGCGTTTTCATCCACATATGTCTTTCTAGACTGATTTTAAGAATAAATCAACAATTAATTACATTACGATCTTAATAATATTATTTTTTATTTAGTCTTCTATATTAATTAATTTACCTATTAATTTTATCTTCTATTTTAATTAGTTTCTTATTAATTTGGTCTTTCTGTATTAATTATATTCCTAAATAGAATAATATATTTTCGCCATCTCTTATTATTGTCTTTTTATTTTATTTTTTTCCAAGATATAAACAAAATAATTTAAATGGTGATAACTATCATTTTTATAAGATTTTTTATTCTCCCATATTTAAAAAAAATACTCCAGTTTGTTATTTCCTCCGTAAAAGAAATTATTAAGTTACCATTTTTTTAATTTTTATTCCGAAAACTCATATTTCCTTTCTTCTTTAACAACCACCCAAACACCATATCTACCTTATTTGTTTTCCAGCAACCTTCTACCACCATATTTACTTTCATCCATAAATTCTAATCCTATCAATATAAATACACAACCATAAGCTCTTTTAACTAAGAAAAAAAACATAACCACCACTTTGGATTGAAGCAATCTGTCAAATATAAAAATCTTTCCTAAATATTTTTTTAATCTATCTGTTAGCAAGAGTTCTGGGAAGTCGGGAGTACTCTCCATAGCGAGTTCTACGAATTTGATATGTAGAAAAAATTTCAGTTCCCAAAATTCTCTTGCTATGATTGTTTTTTTTATAAAAAAAGCATGTATATTGAGTTCCAGGAGGAACAAATTTCTCGTTTTTTTAGTGTCGAAAAACTTAGGAAATCTATTTTTTATTTGTTTATTTGTTTTTAAAAAAAACTTTAACTTGTTTTTTAATCCTATTTTTCTTATTTTTGTTTTTTTTCCATTTTTACATGATCAAATTATTTTGTTAGTTGATTGGGTGATTTTGAATCTTTTGTTTTTGGTGTCTTTATTTTCTATGATTAATTTTTAACGAATTTGATTCTTTTTTGTTTTTAAGGTTTAATTTTAGGAGTCAAATGATATATATTGGTTGTACTTTGACTTAATGATGTGTTTGGTCGAATAAATATTGGATAGTGCATAGTGGCATCAGAATATAAAATAGAGAGTAAATTAAGGACAAAACGGTAAAAACAAATGTTGAGTATTTTTTTGGAAATCTGAGATGGAGGAAATTATAAATCTTATATAGGAAATAGCTTCACTCTAATTTAAATAGTAAAATAAAGTTTATAAGACATGACCAATAGTGGATCATTATGAGGTGGATCATGTACTAGTTTAGTTATAATAAAGGTTGTATGGAAGTAATGTGTCAAAAACCCATTTATGTCCTTATATAAGGATTCATCACCATAAAAGTGGGAGTAAACGTCTTTTTTAACTTTTAGTTTACTACTTTTTAATATTTATTTTTTAGTAATAGTTTGATTTGATTGAGTTGTGAAGTGGTACAACCAACGTGATTTGTGAGTTTTTTTATCGTACCATATAAAACACGTAGTAATTAAAATTTATCAATTAAAAAAATATAAGATTTAATTTCACTAAGCATGTGAGACTAATTTGTCGAACTTTGTTTATGACTTTCAAAACCAAAATATCCTGATTTAGTTTAACCAATTGCCTCGTAGATGAGTTCGAAAATTTAAAACATTATCTTTTTTTAGAGATCTATTCATCTAGAGTAAGATAATCATATGGGACGGTGATTACATCATGCATTGCAAGTAAGAGTGGGATGAGAGTTTAAGGGAGCGCATGTGTTGCTTCGTCGAAACCAAAAGTAAATTTGAAGATTTCCATGAAATTGTGGCATGTACTTCCTATCGGAAAAATATTATGCAAACATACTAGTCGAAGACATAATGAAAAATAAATTGGGACTTTGTTGGCTCGGTTTGGATCACATATCAAGTTAGACGGGACAATGAATTTTAATGTCATGCAAAGTCAACACTTTCATGCTCATCATAACCTTATTTCAGTGAAGAAATTGGTACCCTGCTATTTACCTTCTACTTTCGTTTAACAATCATCTTATCATTAGCCAATCACACAAGAGTCAAGCAGGTAACTACGTTGAGTTAAAAAAACATGATTCATATTTGTTTTCTATATTTTCGTAAAAACTTTACCAATTATGGATTCACGATAAGAGATGAAATAAAATAAATATCAAACTATGATAATAATGTCGTACATATCATGTGAGATTGCAGGCTTATAAGAGAAAAAATTTAAAATCTTATTGAAAATGATAACCTTATTGAGTTCGTCGAGAGCCAAGCCTCCGGAGGAAAATATATGTTACATTTGACCCTAAATGGTCTGAGCGAACAACAAAATTTATGAAAACTGAAATGTCCGCAGCTCAGGAAAAGTAGGATCATGTCATGGTTATTCTAGAAAGTTTCAAAGACAAAACCGAGGACTATTTGGATCCTGATCTTAACCAAGACATAATTAGAACTATTTTTCGGGAGATTCATTGTAAGCAATAACTAAGAACTGAAGAAAGAGACACAATTATAACCTTAAGTTGCAATACCAACTCCAAAAGTCTCCTCATATATACCAAACTTAATACCCTCCAATGATCTATTGTTGATACTCTTCTCATAGAAGCCAAACTTAATACCCTCTAATAATCTATTGTTGATGAAGATCTTTAAGGGTAGTAGGTCCTCATGATGATGTTCTGCTTATAACGGATTGTATTGGAGGAACCAAAATCAAAAGATTTATTGTTGACAAAATTAGATCGGTGAAAATTATATTTATATGAACACTTGATAGAATCAGGAACCTTCATTTATTCAAAAGTTTGAAATTTCATTTATTGAGTTCATCGGTGTATATTCCATTATGTGTAATGAGTTTGCGAATGGCGTCACTTTCAGTAAGGGGAGAGTTTAGCAAGATTTTTAATGTCTTATTCATGGTGGTTGATTTTGTTTTCTTTTTATAATATTATATTGGGATAATTTTGGCCCAATAAGATGCATGATATCATATTTACCGTACACCAGTGCCTTCATAATATTATGGAACACGAGCTTAAAGTTATATGAGGGAATCATAAGGTCGCCAGTTAATTCTATACGGCCTCTACTTCTTTGATGAAATAAAAGTTATAAGAGGTATTGCTTAAAGTTGAAGGATATTACGAACCTTGTGAGGCTCCCAGATTAGTAGTTCTTCAGAAGAAATCATAAGTACTAAAACTTTCCAATGACAAGTTTTTCAAGATTGAAACAACACTTGCAGGTAGCCTTTGAGTTACATTATTATATTATCTTACTTACAAATTAATTTTTTTAAAACAATTTAGAATATATTCAGTCTAATATAATTTTCCATAAGATATCAATCAACCCAAATGGCAAACAATCAAGTAGAAGAACAGGGTGTTCTCTCGAGAGAGATTAAAAAACAATAATGGTTGAGTTTGACAAGTTATCAAGTATCAGACATATATGTTATTCTAGTTATACTATAAGGACTAACAACCCAGTTCTAGATTCCAAGAAGAACAAGAAGTGGAAAATATCTGTAAATATTTTTTATCTATTTAAGTGTTGTCCCAATGATGCATTTCTATGGTAGATTCGACTTCCGGTAACGAGCTATTGTCCTTCATTGAAGCCTATTCAGGGTATAACTAATTCATATGCACCTAGCCGGTTAAGAGTGTAATATATGTATCATTTCTTGAGGCTTGTATTGTTATCGTGTCATGGTATTCATATAGAAAAATGAAGGACCTACTTACAAAATAAATTTCACTTGGAACCTAGATTCAGAGAAGTGTGTTCTTGGAGTTTGGTTTTGGTTAGGAAATTTATAGGGCTATTTATTAAGTGAAGGAGGTATATAAGGATACTTGTCTCAGTTAGAATCCTTAGATCCATGAACCCCACTCGACCATTCAAAGAAGTGTAAGTGTTGTATGGGAGATTGGAAACCTTACATAGGTTCATAAGTTGGTTTTTGAACAACTGTTTTCATTCTTCCAAGTAATGAAGAAGGTTACTCGTTTCCAAAAGTCGAAATAATGTGACCAAATATTTAACAAGATAAACTCATATTTATCCGAAAGGTTCTCTCAAATTCATTACAATCTGCGATATTTCATATCTACCTTGTTGTTTCTGATTATCATATATCAGTTCAAGGAGATAGAGAGAAATTGTGGGATAACCTGTTATGTGATTACGAGTCTTGTACATGTGGAGATTAGGTACCTCCACCTTGAGAAAATATCTCTTATCTTAGTCATGTCAGTTAAGAAAATGATGACTTATTTTAGGGTTGTTCTTTTTTTTCCATATATATTCCCACTTTGGAGTGTATTACAGAATCCTGATATTTTTAAACGTATTAGTCGTTGATTAGTGAACTTAGGAAACTTTAACATATCTTATGAGCCAAAGACATCCATTGAGGCTCAGGCTTTGACATAATTTTTAGTCGAGTTTGATACTAAGAGTCCATTTCCTACTCCTAAAAGTTTAAGTTTAGAGTCAATAATCCAAATATATGATGGATCAAGTTATATGTGTTGCGGATTTTGAATTCAGCGGACCACTCTTACAAGTAAAAATATGCATCAAGCTATATATTTTCGCTTCTAAATTTCTAAAAATGAGGTTGGCTATAAAAGGATAAAGTCTAGCATATTTCTTTTGTTGAGAGGGAAAATATATTGTTGCAGTATATTAAAACCCTCATAAGGTGTTCAGGAGTAGATAAATCATACTTTTTACTACATGAACTCCGTGATGAAGTGGGTCGAAATTTATTAGCTTACTCAAACTGTGGAAGCCAAAAAGATAGTTAAAAAATGTAAAATATATTAATGAGTCGCTAATGAGATACATATATAAGTACTACGATCAGAGACGATATATGAACCTCTTCATTTTAATCGCTAGGTTGTAGACTTAATTGGATCTCTTCCTAAAGCATCGTTACTCTGATAGTATGTCCTGGAGGAAGTAAATTAATTTTATAAGTAGATTAAGGAAAATACCTTAGCAAGGATAAGTGCATAAAAGGTAATCCAGTACCAGAGATAACGACCCTCGATTTCAAAAGGGTAAACGTTTCTTATTTTTTCCAAACAAGAGACGACCAAGAACACTTCTCAACCCCATTCCTCCATCAACCTAACAGAAACTTTGAGTTTAAAAACTAAATCATATGGGACGGTGATTACATCATGCATTGCAAGTAAGAGTGGGATGGGAGTTTAAGGAAGCACATGTGTTGCTTCGTCGAAACCAAAAGTAATTTTGAAGATTTCCATGAAATTATGGCATGTACTTCCTATCGGAAAAATATTATGCAAACATACTAGCCGAAGACATAATGAAAAATAAATTGGGACTTTGTTGGCTCGGCTTGGATCACATATCAAGTTAGACGGGACAATGGATTTGAATGTCATGCAAAGTCAACACTTCCATGCTCATCATAACCTTATTTCAGTGAAGAAATTGGTACCCTGTTATTTACCTTCTACTTACGTTTAACAATCATCTTATCCTTAGCCAATCACACAAGAGTCAAGCAGGTAACTACGTTGAGTTAAAAAAACATGATTCATATTTGTTTTCTATATTTTTGAAAAAACTTTACCAATTATGGATTCACGATAAGAGATGAAATAAAATAAATATCAAACTATGATAATAATGTCGTACATATCATGTGAGATTGCAGGCTTATAAGAGAAAAAATTTAAAATCTTATTGAAAATGATAACCTTATTGAGTTCGTCGAGAGCCAAGCCTCCGGAGGAAAATATATGTTACATTTGACCCTAAATGGTCTGAGCGAGCAACAAAATTAATGAAAACTGAAGTGTCCGCAGCTCAGGAAAAGTAGGATCATGTCATGGTTATTCTAGAAAGTTTCAAAGACAAAACCGAGGACTATCTGGATCCTGATCTTAACCGAGACATAATTAGAACTATTTTTCGGGAGATTCATTGTAAGCAATCACTAAGAACTGAAGAAAGAGACACAATTATAACCTTAAATTGCAATACCAACTCCAAAAATCTTCTCATATATACGAAACTTAATACCCTACAATGATATATTGTTGATACTCTTCTCATAGAAGCCAAACTTAATACCCTCTAATAATCTATTGTTGATGAAGATCTTTAAGGGTAGTAGGTCCTCATGATGATGTTCTGCTTATAACGGATTGTATTGCAGGAACCAAAATCAAAAGATTTATTGTTGACAAAAGTAGCTCGGTGAAAATTATATTTATATGAACACTTGATAGAATCAAGAACCTTCATTTATTCAAACATTTGAAATTTCATTTATTGAGTTCATCGGTGTAAATCCCATTACGTGTAATGAGTTTACGAATGGCGTCACTTTGAGTAAGGGGAGAGTTTAGCAAGATGTTTAATGTCTTATTCATGGTGGTTGATTTGTTTTCTTTTTATAATATTATATTGGGATAATCATGGCCCAATAAGATGCATGATATCATATTTACCGTACACTAGTGCCTTCATCATATTATGGAACACGAGCTTAAAGTTATATGAGGGAATCATAAGGTCGCCCGTTAATTCTATACGGCCTCTACTTTTTTGATGAAATAAAAGTTATAAGAGGTCTTGCTTAAAGTTGAAGGAGATTACGAACCTTGTGAGGCTCTCAGATTAGTAGTTCTTCAGAAGAAATCATAAGTACTAAAACTTTCCAATGACAAGTTTTTCAAGATTGAAACAACACTTGCAGGTAGCCTTTGAGTTACATTATTATATTTTCTTAGTTACAAATTAATTTTTTTAAAACAATTTAGAATATATTCAATCTAATATAATTTTCCATAAGATATCAATTAACCCAAATGTCGAACAATCAAGTAGAAGAACAGGGTGTTCTCTCGAGAGAGATTAAAAAACAATAATGGTTGAGTTTGACAAGTTATCAAGTATCAGACATATATGTTATTCTAGTTATACTATAAGGACTAACAATCCAGTTCTAGATTCCAAGAAGAACAAGAATTGGAAAATATTTGTACATATTTTTTATCTATTTAAGTGTTGTCCCAATGAAGCATTTCTATGGTAGATTCGACTTCCGGTAACGAGCTATTGTCCTTCATCGAAGCCTATTCAGGGTATAACTAATTCATATGCACCTAGCCGGTTAAGAGTGTAATATATGTATCATTTCTTGACGCTTGCATTGTTATCGTGTAATGGTATTCATATAGAAAAATAAAGGACCTACTTACAAAATAAATTTCAGTTGGAACCTAGATTCAGAGAAGTATGTTCTTGGAGTTTGGTTTTAGTTAGGAAATTTATAGGGCTATTTATTAAGTGAATGAGGTATATAAGCATACTTGTCTCAGTTGGAATCCTTAGATCCATGAACCCCACTCGACCATTCAAAGAAGTGTAAGTGTTGTATGGGAGATTGGAAATCTTACATAGGTTCATAAGTCGGTTTTTGAACAACTGTTTTCATTCTTCCAAGTAGTGAAGAAGGTTACTCGTTTCCAAAAGTCGAAATAATGTGACCAAATATTTAACAAGATAAACTCATATTTATCCGAGAGGTTCTCTCAAATTCATTACAATCTGCGATATTTCATATCTACCTTGTTGTTTCTGATTATCATATATCAGTTCAAGGAGATAAAGAGAAGTTGTGGGATAAACTGTTATGTGATTATGAGTCTTTTACATGTGGAGATAAGGTACCTCCACCTTGAGAAAATATCTCTTATCTTAGTCATGTCAGTTAAGAAAATGATGACTTATTTTAGGGTTGTTCTTTTTTTCCATATATTTTTCCCACTTTGGAGTGTATTACAGAATCCTGATATTTTTAAACGTATTACTCGTTGATTAGTGAACTTAGGAAACTTTATCATATCTTATGAGCCAAAGACATCCATTGAGGCTCAGGCTTTGACATAATGTTTAGTCTAGTTTGATATTAAGAGACCACTTCTTACTCCTAAAAGTTTAAGTTTAGAGTCAATAATCCAAATATATGATGGATCAAGTTATATGTGTTGCGGATTTTGAATTCAGCTGACCACTCTTACAAGTACAACTATGCATCAAGCTATATATTTTTCGCTTCTAAATTTCTAAAAATAAGGTTGGCTATAAAAGGATAAAGTCTAGCATATTTCTTTTGTTGAGAGGGAAAATATATTGTTGCAGTATATTAAAACCCTCATAAGGTGTTCAAGAGTAGATAAATCATACTTTTTACTACATGAACTCCGTGATGAAGTGGGTCCAAATTTATTAGCTTACTCAAACTGTGGAAGCCAAAAAAAGAGTTAAAAAATGTAAAACATATTAATGATTCGCATATGAGATGCATATATAAGTACTACGATCAGAGACGATATATGAACCTCTTCATTTTAATCGCTAGGTATTAGACTTAATTGGATCTCTTCCTAAAGCATCGTTCGTTACTCTGTTAGTATGTCCTTGAGGAAGTAAATTAATTTTATAAGTAGATTAAGGAAAATACCTTAGCAAGGATAAGTGCATAAGAGGTAATCCGTTACCAGAGATAACGACCCTCGATTTCAAAAGGGTAAACGTTTCTTATTTTTTCCAAACAAGAGACGACCAAGAACACTTCTCAACCCCATTCCTCCATCAACCTAACAGAAACTTTGAGTTTAAAAACTAAATCTTGATTGATGGGTTTCACAAAAGTTTAGAGGAGTCAGGTACTAATTGGTCTAAATTATTGTGGAGTTCATTACGGAATACCAAACTATCCTTTGGAAAACAACAATGGAAACACTATTTAACTAATCATGTAATATGGACACATTAGTCGTGACATACACAAGGTTTATTTCCTTTAAGATTCCAAATTATGTATAAGATAAAAATGTTCAAGCAGTAAGAGTTTAACTAGATGTGATAGAAGAGAAGCAAACTGATGTATACTTGAGTGTTCAAAACTATCAAACTTTAATGAGAAATTAAAATAAATTATAGGTGCGCTATTGTAACTCTAGATGGGTCTTTGAGTCTTGAAAATATTTTCCAATATACTAAAGATACAAATGAGAGAAAGCTCGACCCTGATCCGGAAGGGTCTTATATATTTGAAGTGATAAATAATTTCACAAGTATAGGGAATACTTAATAAAATATCGATGAGATGACATTATCAAAATAATCCAAAACTATCAAAGATAGACAAATCGGCAAGACGATTATAGCTGGCACAGCTAGAGGAGAAAACGACAAGATTCCACTGGAAAGATATCCCAAATATCAGAATTGGAGGAGTCGGCAAGCTGAATTCAACAGATAGAGTTAGAAGCAAGGAAAAAAAGATACCACGATTATCAAAGTTTGAATAGCCGACGAGCCGACTGTAATTTGTATAGACATAGGATAAGTCAAATAGATGTCACTCTTAAGATATTTTAACTAAATAAGCTATTCTTCCTTTCTTTTCTGGTGCCAATCTGGAGTAGATTCGGTTACGGCTCGAATAGTCATAGACACTTTTCGTGCGCCTGAATAATTATTTTCAGCACCTCCGTCCCATTCAATTTCAAATGCTTCAATTTTGTCTATTACAAATGATCCTTCTTTTTCGATTTCTGATTTTAGTTCTTCCAGACATGGAGCATAGTATGGAGCATTAAAAGAGTCTATTTTTTCTTCATCAATATTTCCCTGTATCAGCATTCAATAGTAATCAATATTTCCATGTGCCAACATTCAATAGTAAACCAGACTAATCTATGTAAGAAAAACATGGAGGAGGGGTTTGGTAATTTCTACCTCTTTAGCCAAGCACATAAGAGCTTGAGCCAATAACTCCCATTGGTAGCAGCTTTCTTGTGTGGTTGGATCAATAGAACTCCTGCCCATGAAAGATAACACCATTCTTCCGCCACCAACTATCTCTTCAGAACGAGACTCTAAAAAAGCTCCAAAATCATTACGAAATTGCTTGGCATACCCTTCTATCACTTCTTTAGGGCTAGTTTCTGATATGTATAATTTTCCTTTGTTTAGGTATGGACTTGTACTCCTCTCTAGACCACATGGAACATGTATATGCATATATAGAGACAACATTTTTGGAACATATTGGTAAATCAAAATATATACTCAATATAAGAATGTTATTATATAGTGGAGTAGAAGTCTCCCACTGGTTTTGCAAGCTTTTAAATTTTGCAAGTGTAGTTTCTCCGCACAGTGCAGTTAATTAGTTAGGTCAAATAATAATTTTTTTTATCTCACAATGGATCTTGATATATTTCTAATCTTTTGTCAATAATATATTTCTAATCTTTTTAAATCCGGAGACCAAATCTGAGACGAAGAAATTACAGTTCAATTTTTTGAATTGTCACGTGGCATATCCTAAACCATCATAGTGTAGGGATTCATATAGTGAGAGAACAAAAAAGAAAAAGAATAATTTGACACAAATTCAAAAAATAGCCTATAGTACTATATATTATGCAACTTGACTACTAATCTGAGATAGCCAATGAAGACTAGATGAAGAATGAACAAAGTGTAGACTTCTTTTAGGAAAAAGTCTACCATAGAATGAACCGGGCGTGCCCGAAATAAAACAGGATCCAATTCCGATACCTATATCTTTCTTCAATTTGTCGTAAAATTCGGGTAATGATGTAAATATATAACTAAAATTATTATTTGGAAGATCATTAAGAAACAAATTAAACTCCGGACATGGAGAATTCAGATTGCGATAGGTATCACATATTATATTAATGAATCCCGAAATTGCGCATAAAGTGTTTGGACCGGACGAGCAGCCTAAATCATCTATTCCTATAGTTGTGAAATATGTATGCGTAACATCGACAACAAAGCATCATCCGTGGTTGGTTTTGTGATCGCAATTATTTTACTCTGTAAAATAAAAAATTAGGTAGTCATGTTGCATACTTTAATATGTACTGAAATAATTAAATAATATTAACTTTTCAATTGTGAGAAAAACTTAAAAACAAACCCTTTAGGAGAAATAGTATTAGATTATAATATTGTGAGTATAATAAGCCGAATTTTTTTATGCATAACTGTAAGACTATACGTATATAAGATATAGCCCATGTTATAGTTCTTCATCAATAGAAATCTATAAAAATCATAATGGTTATAGTGGAAAATATAACTAACCTGCACTTTAGAGTTTTTGGCATAACTTTTTTCATTATCTCCTGCGTTCATATGTAAAATTTGGCCTACCTCCATTTTTATGTTCTCAATGGCTCTTTTGATGTATGAGTATAGTGGTTCTCACACTGTATATATATGCGTTTTCATCCACATATGTCTTTCTAGACTGATTTTAAGAATAAATCAACAATTAATTACATTACGATCTTAATAATATTATTTTTTATTTAGTCTTCTATATTAATTAATTTACCTATTAATTTTATCTTCTATTTTAATTAGTTTCTTATTAATTTGGTCTTTCTGTATTAATTATATTCCTAAATAGAATAATATATTTTCGCCATCTCTTATTATTGTCTTTTTATTTTATTTTTTTCCAAGATATAAACAAAATAATTTAAATGGTGATAACTATCATTTTTATAAGATTTTTTATTCTCCCATATTTAAAAAAAATACTCCAGTTTGTTATTTCCTCCGTAAAAGAAATTATTAAGTTACCATTTTTTTAATTTTTATTCCGAAAACTCATATTTCCTTTCTTCTTTAACAACCACCCAAACACCATATCTACCTTATTTGTTTTCCAGCAACCTTCTACCACCATATTTACTTTCATCCATAAATTCTAATCCTATCAATATAAATACACAACCATAAGCTCTTTTAACTAAGAAAAAAAACATAACCACCACTTTGGATTGAAGCAATCTGTCAAATATAAAAATCTTTCCTAAATATTTTTTTAATCTATCTGTTAGCAAGAGTTCTGGGAAGTCGGGAGTACTCTCCATAGCGAGTTCTACGAATTTGATATGTAGAAAAAATTGCAGTTCCCAAAATTCTCTTGCTATGATTGTTTTTTTATAAAAAAAGCATGTATATTGAGTTCCAGGAGGAACAAATTTCTCGTTTTTTTAGTGTCGAAAAACTTAGGAAATCTATTTTTTATTTGTTTATTTTTTTTTTAAAAAACTTTAACTTGTTTTTTAATCCTATTTTTCTTATTTTTGTTTTTTTCCATTTTTACATGATCAAATTATTTTGTTAGTTGATTGGGTGATTTTGAATCTTTTGTTTTTGGTGTCTTTATTTTCTATGATTAATTTTTAACGAATTTGATTCTTTTTTGTTTTTAAGGTTTAATTTTAGGAGTCAAATGATATATATTGGTTGTACTTTGACTTAATGATGTGTTTGGTCGAATAAATGTTGGATAGTGCATAGTGGCATCAGAATATAAAATAGAGAGTAAATTAAGGACAAAACGGTAAAAACAAGTGTTGAGTATTTTTTTGGAAATCTGAGATGGAGGAAATTATAAATCTTATATAGGAAATAGCTTCACTCTAATTTAAATAGTAAAATAAAGTTTATAAGACATGACCAATAGTGGATCATTATGAGGTGGATCATGTACTAGTTTAGTTATAATAAAGGTTGTATGGAAGTAATGTGTCAAAAACCCATTTATGTCCTTATATAAGGATTCATCACCATAAAAGTGGGAGTAAACGTCTTTTTTAACTTTTAGTTTACTACTTTTTAATATTTATTTTTTAGTAATAGTTTGATTTGATTGAGTTGTGAAGTGGTACCACCAACGTGATTTGTGAGTTTTTTTATCGTACCATATAAAACACGTAGTAATTAAAATTTATCAATTAAAAAAATATAAGATTTAATTTCACTAAGCATGTGAGACTAATTTGTCGAACTTTGTTTATGACTTTCAAAACCAAAATATCCTGATTTAGTTTAACCAATTGCCTCGTAGATGAGTTCGAAAATTTAAAACATTATCTTTTTTTAGAGATCTATTCATCTAGAGTAAGATAATCATATGGGACGGTGATTACATCATGCATTGCAAGTAAGAGTGGGATGAGAGTTTAAGGGAGCGCATGTGTTGCTTCGTCGAAACCAAAAGTAAATTTGAAGATTTCCATGAAATTGTGGCATGTACTTCCTATCGGAAAAATATTATGCAAACATACTAGTCGAAGACATAATGAAAAATAAATTGGGACTTTGTTGGCTCGGTTTGGATCACATATCAAGTTAGACGGGACAATGAATTTTAATGTCATGCAAAGTCAACACTTTCATGCTCATCATAACCTTATTTCAGTGAAGAAATTGGTACCCTGCTATTTACCTTCTACTTTCGTTTAACAATCATCTTATCATTAGCCAATCACACAAGAGTCAAGCAGGTAACTACGTTGAGTTAAAAAAACATGATTCATATTTGTTTTCTATATTTTCGTAAAAACTTTACCAATTATGGATTCACGATAAGAGATGAAATAAAATAAATATCAAACTATGATAATAATGTCGTACATATCATGTGAGATTGCAGGCTTATAAGAGAAAAAATTTAAAATCTTATTGAAAATGATAACCTTATTGAGTTCGTCGAGAGCCAAGCCTCCGGAGGAAAATATATGTTACATTTGACCCTAAATGGTCTGAGCGAACAACAAAATTTATGAAAACTGAAATGTCCGCAGCTCAGGAAAAGTAGGATCATGTCATGGTTATTCTAGAAAGTTTCAAAGACAAAACCGAGGACTATTTGGATCCTGATCTTAACCAAGACATAATTAGAACTATTTTTCGGGAGATTCATTGTAAGCAATCACTAAGAACTGAAGAAAGAGACACAATTATAACCTTAAGTTGCAATACCAACTCCAAAAGTCTCCTCATATATACCAAACTTAATACCCTCCAATGATCTATTGTTGATACTCTTCTCATAGAAGCCAAACTTAATACCCTCTAATAATCTATTGTTGATGAAGATCTTTAAGGGTAGTAGGTCCTCATGATGATGTTCTGCTTATAACGGATTGTATTGGAGGAACCAAAATCAAAAGATTTATTGTTGACAAAATTAGATCGGTGAAAATTATATTTATATGAACACTTGATAGAATCAGGAACCTTCATTTATTCAAAAGTTTGAAATTTCATTTATTGAGTTCATCGGTGTATATTCCATTATGTGTAATGAGTTTGCGAATGGCGTCACTTTCAGTAAGGGGAGAGTTTAGCAAGATTTTTAATGTCTTATTCATGGTGGTTGATTTGTTTTCTTTTTATAATATTATATTGGGATAATTTTGGCCCAATAAGATGCATGATATCATATTTACCGTACACCAGTGCCTTCATAATATTATGGAACACGAGCTTAAAGTTATATGAGGGAATCATAAGGTCGCCAGTTAATTCTATACGGCCTCTACTTCTTTGATGAAATAAAAGTTATAAGAGGTATTGCTTAAAGTTGAAGGATATTACGAACCTTGTGAGGCTCCCAGATTAGTAGTTCTTCAGAAGAAATCATAAGTACTAAAACTTTCCAATGACAAGTTTTTCAAGATTGAAACAACACTTGCAGGTAGCCTTTGAGTTACATTATTATATTATCTTACTTACAAATTAATTTTTTTTAAACAATTTAGAATATATTCAGTCTAATATAATTTTCCATAAGATATCAATCAACCCAAATGGCAAACAATCAAGTAGAAGAACAGGGTGTTCTCTCGAGAGAGATTAAAAAACAATAATGGTTGAGTTTGACAAGTTATCAAGTATCAGACATATATGTTATTCTAGTTATACTATAAGGACTAACAACCCAGTTCTAGATTCCAAGAAGAACAAGAAGTGGAAAATATCTGTAAATATTTTTTATCTATTTAAGTGTTGTCCCAATGATGCATTTCTATGGTAGATTCGACTTCCGGTAACGAGCTATTGTCCTTCATTGAAGCCTATTCAGGGTATAACTAATTCATATGCACCTAGCCGGTTAAGAGTGTAATATATGTATCATTTCTTGAGGCTTGTATTGTTATCGTGTCATGGTATTCATATAGAAAAATGAAGGACCTACTTACAAAATAAATTTCACTTGGAACCTAGATTCAGAGAAGTGTGTTCTTGGAGTTTGGTTTTGGTTAGGAAATTTATAGGGCTATTTATTAAGTGAAGGAGGTATATAAGGATACTTGTCTCAGTTAGAATCCTTAGATCCATGAACCCCACTCGACCATTCAAAGAAGTGTAAGTGTTGTATGGGAGATTGGAAACCTTACATAGGTTCATAAGTTGGTTTTTGAACAACTGTTTTCATTCTTCCAAGTAATGAAGAAGGTTACTCGTTTCCAAAAGTCGAAATAATGTGACCAAATATTTAACAAGATAAACTCATATTTATCCGAAAGGTTCTCTCAAATTCATTACAATCTGCGATATTTCATATCTACCTTGTTGTTTCTGATTATCATATATCAGTTCAAGGAGATAGAGAGAAATTGTGGGATAACCTGTTATGTGATTACGAGTCTTGTACATGTGGAGATTAGGTACCTCCACCTTGAGAAAATATCTCTTATCTTAGTCATGTCAGTTAAGAAAATGATGACTTATTTTAGGGTTGTTCTTTTTTTCCATATATATTCCCACTTTGGAGTGTATTACAGAATCCTGATATTTTTAAACGTATTAGTCGTTGATTAGTGAACTTAGGAAACTTTAACATATCTTATGAGCCAAAGACATCCATTGAGGCTCAGGCTTTGACATAATTTTTAGTCGAGTTTGATACTAAGAGTCCATTTCCTACTCCTAAAAGTTTAAGTTTAGAGTCAATAATCCGAATATATGATGGATCAAGTTATATGTGTTGCGGATTTTGAATTCAGCGGACCACTCTTACAAGTAAAAATATGCATCAAGCTATATATTTTTGCTTCTAAATTTCTAAAAATGAGGTTGGCTATAAAAGGATAAAGTCTAGCATATTTCTTTTGTTGAGAGGGAAAATATATTGTTGCAGTATATTAAAACCCTCATAAGGTATTCAAGAGTAGATAAATCATACTTTTTACTACATGAACTCCGTGATGAAGTGGGTCGAAATTTATTAGCTTACTCAAACTGTGGAAGCCAAAAAGATAGTTAAAAAATGTAAAATATATTAATGAGTCGCTAATGAGATACATATATAAGTACTACGATCAGAGACGATATATGAACCTCTTCATTTTAATCGCTAGGTTGTAGACTTAATTGGATCTCTTCCTAAAGCATCGTTACTCTGATAGTATGTCCTGGAGGAAGTAAATTAATTTTATAAGTAGATTAACGAAAATACCTTAGCAAGGATAAGTGCATAAAAGGTAATCCAGTACCAGAGATAACGACCCTCGATTTCAAAAGGGTAAACGTTTCTTATTTTTTCCAAACAAGAGACGACCAAGAACACTTCTCAACCCCATTCCTTCATCAACCTAACAGAAACTTTGAGTTTAAAAACTAAATCTTGATTGATGGGTTTCACAAAAGTTTAGAGGAGTCAGCTACTAATTGGTCTGAATTATTGTGGAGTTCATTATGGAATACCAAACTATCCTTTTGGAAAACAACAATGGAAACACTATTTAACTAATCATGTAATATGGACACATTAGTCGTGACATACACAAGGTTTATTTCCTTTAAGATTCCAAATTATGTATAAGATAAAAATGTTCAAGCAATAAGAGTTTAACTAGATGTGATAGAAGAGAAGCAAACTAATGTATACTTGAGTGTTCAAAACTATCAAACTTTAATGAGAAATTAAAATAAATTATAGGTGCGCTATTGTAACTCTAGATGGGTCTTTGAGTCTTTAAAAAATTTTCCAATATACTAAAGATACAAATGAGAGAAAGCTCGACCCTGATCCGGAAAGGTCTTATATATTTGAAGTGATAAATAATTTTACAAGTATAGGGAATACTTAATAAAAGATCGATGAGATGACATTATCAAAATAATCCAAAACTATCAAAGATAGACAAATCGGCAAGACGATTATAGTTGGCACAACTAGAGGAGAAAACGACAAGATTCTACTGGAAAGATATCCCAACTATCCGAATTGGAGGAGTCGGCAAGCTGAATTCAACAGATAGAGTTAGAAGCAAGGAAAAAAAGATACCACGATTATCAAAGTTAGAATAGCCGACGAGCCGACTGTAATTTATATAGATATAGGATAAGTCGAATAGATGTCACTCTTAAGATATTTTAACTAAATAACCTATTCTTCCTTTATTGTCTTGTGCGAATCTGGAGTAGATTTTGCTAACTTTATTTTATTTAAATGGAAACCAACAATATACACTTCATATAAACTCTTACATTAAATGAAATGGAAACGGTGTTCATTATTTTCATATAAACTCTTACATAATATGAAATGGAAACAACCGAACAATATCGCATATTTAATCATTTTCTCATAAACTCTTACATGCATCAAAATAATATCGAATACTTAATCATTTTTTGATTAATGAAGTTACCAAATTGACATATTTGGCTTGCCCTTTTGATAAATGATCGCCGACAATTGTTTTATACTTTTGAAATAAGTCATCGATTATATTTGGACCGAAATGAGACTCTATCAATGATTCGGTTACGGCTCGAATAGTCATAGACACTTTTCGTGCGCCTGAATAATTATTTTCAGCACCTCCGTCCCATTCAGTTTCAAATGCTTCAATTTTGTCCATTACAAATGATCCTTCTTTTTTTATTTCTGATTTTAGTTCTTCCGGACATGGAGCATAGTATGGAGCATTAAAAGAGTCTATTTTTTCTTCATCAATATTTCCCTGTATCAGCATTCAATAGTAATCAATATTTCCATGTGCCAACATTCAATAGTAAACCAGACTAATCTATGTAAGAAAAACTTAGAGGAGGGGTTTGGTAATTTCTACCTCTTTAGCCAAGCACATAAGAGCTTGAGCCAATAACTCCCATTGGTAGCAGCTTTCTTGTGTGGTTGGATCAATAGAACTCCTGCCCATGAAAGATAACGCCATTCTTCCGCCACCAACTATCTCTTCAGAACGAGACTCTAAAAAAGCTCACAAATCATTACGAAATTGCTTGGCATACCCTTCTATCACTTCTTTAGGGCTAGTTTCTGATATGTATAATTTTCCTTTGTTTAGGTATGGACGTGTACTCCTCTCTAGACCACATGGAACATGTACATGCATATATAGAGACAACATTTTTGGAACATATATGTCTGACTATAATTGGTAAATCAGAATACATACTCAATATAAGAATGTTATTATATAGTGGAGTAAAAGTCTCCCACTGGTTTTGCAAGCTTTTAAATTTTGCAAGTGTAGTTTCTCCGCACAGTGCAGTTAATTAGTTAGGTCAAATAATAATTTTTTTTATCTCACAATGGATCTTGATATATTTCTAATCTTTTGTCAATAATATATTTCTAATCTTTTTAAATCCGGAGACCAAATCTGAGACGAAGAAATTACAGTTCAATTTTTTGAATTGTCAGGTGGCATATCCTAAACCATCATAGTGTAGCGATTCAAATAGTGAGAGAAAAAATAATAATAATTTGACACAAATTCAAAAGATAGCCTATAGTACTATATATTATGCAACTGGACTACTAACCTGAAATAGCCAATGAAGACTAGATGAAGAATGAACAAAGTGTAGACTTCTTTTAGGAAAAAGTCTACCATAGAACGAACTAGGCGTGCCCGAAATAAAACAGGATCCAATTCCGATACCTATATCTTTCTTCAATTTGTCGTAAAATTCGGGTAATGATGTAAATATATAATTAAAATCATTATTTGGAAGATCATTAAGAAACAAATTAAACTCCGGACATGGATAATTCAGATTGCGATAGGTATCACATATTATATTAATGAATCCCGAAATCACGCATAAAGTGTTTGGACCGGACGAGCAGCCTAAATCAGCTATTCCTATAGCGGTAGGAATCTGAATGCGTAACATCGACAACAAAGCATCATCCGTGATTGGTTTTGTGATCGCAATTATTTTACTCTATAAAATAAAAAATTAGGTAGTCATGTTGCATACTTTAATATGTACTGAAATAATTAAATAATATTAACTTTTCAATTGTGAGAAAAGCTGAAAAACAAACCCTTTAGGAGAAATAGTATTAGATTATAATATTGTGAATATAATAAGCCGAATTTTTTTATGCGTAACTGTAAGACTATACGTATATATAAGATATAGCCCATGTTATAGTTCTTCATCAATAGAAATCTATAATAAACATAATGGTTATAGTGGAAAATATAACTAACCTGCACTTCAGAGTTTTTGGCATAACTTTTTTCATCATCTCCTGCGTTCATATGTAAAACTTGGCCTACCTCCATTTTCTTTTGATGTATGAGTATAGTGGTTCTCACACTGTATATATATGAATTTTCATCCACATGTCTTTCTAGACTGATTTTAAGAATAAATCAATAATTAATTAAATTACGATCTTAATATTATTTTTTATTTAGTCTTCTATATTAATTAACTTACCTGTTAATTTAATCTTCTATTTTAATTAGTTTCTTATTAATTTGGTCTTTCTGTATTAATTATATTCCTAAGTAAAATAATATATTTTCGCCATCTCTTATTATTGTCTTTTTATTTCATTTTTTTCCAAGATATAAACAAAATAATTTAAATGGTGATAGCTATCATTTTTATAAGATTTTTTATTCTCCCATATTTAAAAAAATACTCCAATTTGTTATTTCCTCCGTAAAAGAAATTATTAAGTTACCATTTTTTTAATTTTTATTCCGAAAACTCATATTTCATTTCTTTTTTAGCAACCATCCAAACACCATATCTACCTTATTTGTTTTCCAGCAACCTTCTACCACCATATTTACTTCCATCCATAAATTCTAATCCTATCAATATAAATACACAACCATAAGCTCTTTTAACTAAGAAAAAAACATAGCCACCACTTTGGATTGAAGCAATCTGTCAAATATAAAAATATTTCCTAAATATTTTTTTAATCTATCTGTTAGCAAGAGTTCTGGGAAGTCGGGAGTACTCTCCATAGCGAGTTCTACGAATTCGAGATGTAGAAAAAATTGCAGTTCCCAAAATTCTCTTGCTATGATTATTTTTTTTATAAAAAAAAGCATGTATATTGAATTCCAGGAGGAACAGATTTCTAGCTTTTTTAGTATCGAAAAACTTAGGAAATCTATTTTTTATTTGTTATTTTTTAAAAAAAAACTTTAACTTGTTTTTTAATCCTATTTTTCTTATATTTGTTTTTTCCATGTTTACATGATCAAATTATCTTGTTAGTTGATTGGGTGATTTTGAATCTTTTGTTTTTGGTGTCTTTATTTTCTATGATTAATTTTTAACGAATTTGATTCTTTTTTGTTTTTAAGGTTTAATTTTAGAAGTCAAATGATATATATTGGTTGTACTTTGACTTAATGATGTGTTTGGTCGAATAAAGGTTGGATAGTGCATAGTGACATCAGAATATAAATTAGAGAGTAAATTAAGGACAAAAGGGTAAAAACAAGTGTTGAGTATTTTTTTGGAAATCTGAGATGGAGGAAATTATAAATCTTATATAGGAAATAGCTTCACTCTAATTTAAATAGTAAAATAAAGTTTATAAGACATGACCAATAGTGGATCATTATCGGGTGGATCATGTACTAGTTTAGTTAAATAAAGGTTGTATGGAAGTAATGTGTCAAAAACTCATCTATGTCCTTATATAAGGATTCATCACCATAAAAGTGGGAGTAAACGTCTTTTTTAACTTTTAGTTTACTACTTTTTAATATTTATTTTTTAGTAATAGTTTGATTTGATTGAGTTGTGAAGTGGTACCACAAACGTGATTTGTGAGTTTCTTTTATCGTACCATATAAAACACGTAGTAATTAAAATTTAGCAATTAAAAAAATATAAGATTAAATTTCACTAAGCATGTGAGACTAATTTGTCGAACTTTGTTTATGACTTTCAAAATGAAATATCCTAATTTAGTTTAACCAATTGCCTCGTAAATGAGTTCGAAAATTTAAAACATTATCTTTTTTTAGAGATCCATTCATCTAGAGTAAGATAATCATATAGGACGGTGATTACATCATGCATTGCAAGTAAGAGTGGGATGGGAGTTTAAGGGAGCACATGTGTTGCTTCGTCGAAACCAAAAGTAATTTTGAAGATTTCCATGAAATTGTGGCATGTACTTCCTATCGGAAAAATATTATGCAAACATACTAGCCGAAGACATAATGAAAAATAAATTGGGACTTTGTTGGCTCGGCTTGGATCACATATCAAGTTCGACGGGACAATGAATTTGAATGTCATGCAAAGTCAACACTTCCATGCTCATCATAACCTTATTTCAGTGAAGAAATTGGTACCCTGCTATTTACCTTCTACTTTCGTTTAACAATCATCTTATCCTTAGCCAATCACACAAGAGTCAAGCAGGTAACTACGTTGAGTTAAAAAACATGATTCATATTTGTTTTCTATATTTTCGAAAAAACTTTACCAATTATGGATTCACGATAAGAGATGAAATAAAATAAATATCAAACTATGATAATAATGTCGTACATATCATGTGAGATTGCAGGCTTATAAGAGAAAAAATTTAAAATCTTATTGAAAATGATAACCTTATTGAGTTCGTCGAGAGCCAAGCCTCCGGAGGAAAATATATGTTACATTTGACCCTAAATGGTCTGAGCGAACAACAAAATTTATGAAAACTGAAGTGTCCGCAGCTCAGAAAAGTAGGATCCTGTCATGGTTATTCTAGAAAGTTTCAAAGACAAAACCGAGGACTATCTGGATCCTAATCTTAACCGATACATAATTAGAACTATTTTTCGGGAGATTCAATGTAAGCAATCACTAAGAACTTAAGAAAGAGACACAATTATAACCTTAAGTTACAATACCAACTCCAAAAGTCTTCTCATATATACCAAACTTAATACCCTCCAATGATCTATTGTTGATACTCTTCTCATAGAAGCCAAACTTAATACCCTCTAATAATCTATTGTTGATGAAGATCTTTAAGGGTAGTAGGTCCTCATGATGATGTTCTGCTTATAACGGATTGTATTGGAGGTACCAAAATCAAAAGATTTATTGTTGACAAAAGTAGCTCGGTGAAAATTATATTTATATGAACACTTGATAGAATCAGGAACCTTCATTTATTCAAAAGTTTGAAATTTCATTTATTGAGTTCATCGGTGTAAATCCCATTATGTGTAATGAGTTTGCGAATGGCTTCACTTTCAGTAAGGGGAGAGTTTAACAAGATTTTTAATGTATTATTCATGGTGGTTGATTTGTTTTCTTTTTATAATATTATATTGGGATAATCATGGCCCAATAAGATGCATGATATCATATTTACCGTACACTAGTGCCTTCATCATATTATGGAACACGATCTTAAAGTTATATGAGGAAATCATAAGGTCGCCCGTTAATTCTATACGGCCTCTACTTCTTTGATGAAATAAAAGTTATAAGAGGTATTGCTTAAAGTTGAAGGAGATTACGAACCTTGTGAGGCTCCCAGATTAGTAGTTCTTCAGAAGAAATCATAAGTACTAAAACTTTCCAATGACAAGTTTTTCAAGATTGAAACAACACTTGCAGGTAGCCTTTGAGTTACATTATTATATTTTCTTACTTACAAATTAATTTTTTTAAAACAATTTAGAATATATTCAATCTAATATAATTTTCCATAAGATATCAATCAACCCAAATGTCGAACAATCAAGTAGAAGAACAGGGTGTTCTCTCGAGAGAGATTAAAAAACAATAATGGTTGAGTTTGACAAGTTATCAAGTATCAGACATATATGTTATTCTAGTTATACTATAAGGACTAACAGCCCAGTTCTAGATTCCAAGAAGAACAAGAAGTGGAAAATATTTGTAAATATTTTTTTTATCTATTTAAGTGTTGTCCCAATGACGCATTTCTATGGTAGATTCGAATTCCGTAAACGAGCTATTGTCCTTTATCGAAGCCTATTCAGGGTATAACCAATTCATATGCACCTAGCCGGTTAAGAGTGTAATATATGTATCATTTCTCGAGGTTTGTATTGTTATCGTGTCATGGTATTCATATAGAAAAATGAAGGACCTACTTACAAAATAAATTTCAGTTGGAACCTAAATTCAGAGAAGTATGTTCTTGGAGTTTGGTTTTGGTTAGGAAATTTATAGGGCTATTTATTAAGTGAAGGAGGTATATAAGCATACTTGTCTCAGTTGGAATCCTTAGATCCATGAATCCCACTCGACCATTCAAAGAAGTGTAAGTGTTGTATGGGAGATTGGAAACCTTACATAGGTTCATAAGTCGGTTTTTGAACAACTGTTTTCATTCTTCCAAGTAGTGAAGAAGGTTACTCGTTTCCAAAAGTCGAAATAATGTGACCAAATATTTAACAAGATAAACTCATATTTATCCGAAAGGTTCTCTCAAATTCATTACAATCTGCGATATTTCATATCGACCTTGTTGTTTCTGATTATCATATATCAGTTCAAGGAGATAAAGAGAAGTTGTGGGATAAACTGTTATGTGATTATGAGTCTTGTACATGTGGAGATAAGGTACCTCCACCTTGAGAAAATATATCTTATCTTAGTCATGTCAGTTAAGAAAATGATGACTTATTTTAGGGTTGTTCTTTTTTTCCATATATTTTTCCCACTTTGGAGTGTATTACAGAATCCTGATATTTTTAAACGTATTAGTCGTTGATTAGTGAACTTAGGAAACTTTAACATATCTTATGAGCCAAAGACATCCATTGAGGCTCAGGCTTTGACATAATGTTTAGTCTAGTTTGATACTAAGAGACCATTTCTTACTCCTAAAAGTTTAAGTTTAGAGTCAATAATCCAAATATATGATGGATCAAGTTATATGTGTTGCGGATTTTGAATTCAGCCGACCACTCTTACAAGTAAAACTATGCATCAAGCTATATATTTTTGCGTCTAAATTTCTAAAAATGAGGTTGGCTATAAAAGGATAAAGTCTAGCATATTTCTTTTATTGAGAGGGAAAATATATTGTTGCAGTATATTAAAACCCTCATAAGGGGTTCAGGAGTAGATAAATCATACTTTTTGCTACATGAACTCCGTGATAAAGTGGGTCCAAATTTATTAGCTTACTCAAACTGTGGAGGCCAAAAAGATAGTGAAAAAATGTAAAACATATTAATGATTCGCTAATGAGATACACATATAAGTACTACGATCAGAGACGATATATGAACCTCTTCATTTTAATCGCTAGATATTAGACTTAATTGGATGTTTTCCTAAAGCATCGTTACTCTGATAGTATGTCCTTGAGGAAGTAAATTAATTTTACAAGTAGATTGAGGAAAATACCTTAGCAAGGATAAGTGCATAAGAGGTAATCCAGTACCAGAGATGATTACAACAGATAACGACCCTCGATTTCAAAAGGGTAAACGTTTCTTATTTTTTCCAAACAAGAGACGACCAAGAACAATTCTCAACCCCATTCCTCCATCAACCTAACAGAAACTTTGAGTTTAAAAAATAATTCTTGATTGATGGGTTTCACAAAAATTTAGAGGAGTCAGCTACTAATTGTTCTGAATTATTATGGAGTTCATTACGGAATACCAAACTATCCTTTGGAAAACAACAATGGAAACACTATTTAACTAATTCTGTAACATGGACACATTAGTCGTGACATACACAAGGTTTATTTCCTTTAAGATTCCAAATTATGTATATGATAAAAATGTTCAAGCAATAAGAGTTTAACTAGATGTGATAGAAGAGAAGCAAACTAAGGTATACTTGAGTGTTCAAAACTATCAAACTTTAATGAGAAATTAAAATAAATTATAGGTGCGCTATTGTAACTCTAGATCGGTTTTTGTGTCTTGAAAATATTTTCCAATATACTAAAGATACAAATGAGAGAAAGCTCGACCCTAATCCGGATGGGCCTTATATATTTTAAATGATAATCCAAACCTATTAAAGATATACAAATCGGCAAGACGATTATAGCTGGCACAGGTAGAGGAGAAAACGACAAGATTTCACTAGAAAGATATCCCAAATATCAGAATTAGAGGAGTCAACAAGCTGAATTCAACAGATAGTGTTAGAAGCAAGGAAAAAAAGATACCACGATTATCAAAGTTAGAATAGCCGACGAGCCGACTGTAATTTATATAGACATAGGATAAGTCGAATAGATGTCACTCTTAAGATATTTTAACTAAATAAGCTATTCTTCCTTTCTTTTCTGGTGCCAATCTCGAGTAGATTTTGCTAACTTTATTTTATTTTATATAAATGGAAACCAACAAGATACACTTCATATAAACTCTTACATTAAATGAAATGGAAACGGTGTTCATTATTTTCATATAAACTCTTACATAATATGAAATGGAAACAACCGAACAATATCGCATATTTAATCATTTTCTCATAAACTCTTACATGCATCAAAACAATATCGAATACTTCCATGCTCATCATATACTTATTTCAGTGAAGAAATTGGTACCCTATTATTTACCTTCTACTTTCGTTTAAAAATCATCTTATCCTTAGCCAATCACACAAGAGTCAAGCAGGTAACTACACTGAGTTAAAAAAAACCAAATTCATATTTATTTTCGAAAAAACTTTACCAATTATGGAACCACGATAAGAGATGAAATAAAATAAATATCAAACTATGATAATAATGTCGTACATATCATGTGAGATTGCATGCTTATAAGAGAAAAAATTTAAAATCTTAATGAAAATGATAAACTTATTGAGTTCGTCGAGAGCCAAGCCTCTAGAGGACACATATATGTTATGAAAACTGAAGTGTCCGCAGCTCAGGCAAAGTAGGATCACGTCATGGTTATTCTAGAAAGTTTCAAAGACAAAACCAAGGACTATCTGGATCATGATCTTAACCAAGACATAATTAGAACTATTTTCGGGAGATTCATTGTCAGCAATCACTAAGAACGGAAGAAAGAGACACAATTATAACCTTAAGTTGCAATACCAAATCGAAAAGTCTTCTCATATATACCAAACTTAATACCCTCAATGATCTATTGTTGATACTCATCTCATAGAAGCCAAACTTAATGCCCTCTAATAATCTATTGTTGATGAAGATCTTTAAGGGTAGCAGGTCCTCATGATGATGTTCTCCTTATAACGGATTGTATTGCAGGAACCAAAATCAAAAGATATATTGTTGACAAAAGTAGCTTGGTGAACATTATATTTATATGAACACTTGATGGAATCAAGAACCTTCGGTAAGGGGAGAGTTTAACAAGATTTTTAATGTCGTATTCATGGTGGTTGATTTGTTTTCTATTTATAATGTTATATTGGGATAATCATGGCCCAATAAGATGCATGATATCATATTTACCGTACACTAGTGCCTTGATCATATTATGGAACACGAGTTTAAAGTTATATGAGGGAATCATAAGGTCGTCTGTTAATTCTATATGGCCTCTACTTCTTTGATGAAATAAAAGTTATAAGAGGTCTTGCTTAAAGTTGAAGGAGATTACGAACCTTGTGAGGCTCCCATATTGGTAGTTCTTCTAGAAGAAAACATAAGTACTAAAACTTTCCAATGACAAGTTTTTCAAGATTGAAACAACACTTGCAGGTAGCCTTTGAGTTACATTATTATATTTTCTTTCTTACAAATTAATTTTTTTTAAATTTAGAATATATTCAGTCTAATATCATTTTCCATAAGTTATGAATCAACCCAAATGTCGAACAATCAAGTAGAAGAACATGGTGTTCTCTCGAGAGAGATTAAAAAACAATAATGGTTGAGTTTGAAAAGTTATCAAGTATCAGACATATATGTTATTCTAGTTATACTATAAGGACTAACAGCCCAGTTCTAGATTCCAAGAAGAACAAGAAGTGGAAAATATTTGTAAATATTTTTTTATCTATTTAAGTGTTGTCCCAATGACGCATTTCTATGGTAGATTCGAATTCCGTAAACGAGCTATTGTCCTTTATCGAAGCCTATTCAGGGTATAACCAATTCATATGCACCTAACCGGTTAATAATGTAATATATGTATCATTTCTCGAGGTTTGTATTGTTATCGTGTCATGGTATTCATATAGAAAAATGAAGGACCTACTTACAAAATAAATTTCAGTTGGAACCTAAATCCAGAGAAGTATGTTCTTGGAGTTTGGTTTTGGTTAGGAAATTTATAGGGCTATTTATTAAGTGAAGGAGGTATATAAGCATAATTGTCTCAGTTGGAATTCTTAGATCCATGAACCCCACTCGACCATTCAATGAAGTGTAAGTGTTGTATGGGAGATTGGAAATCTTACATAAGTTTATAAGTCGGTTTTGAACAACTGTTTTCATTCTTCCAAGTAGTGAAGAAGGTTACTCGTTTCCAAAAGTCGAAATAATATGACCAAATTTTTTAACAAGATAAACTCATATTTATCCGAGCGGTTCTCTCAAATTCATTACAATCTGCGATATTTCATATCTACCTTGTTGTTTCTGATTATCATATATGAGTTCAAGGAGATAGAGAGAAATTGTGGGATAAACTGTTATGTGATTATGAGTCTTGTACATGTGGAGATAAGGTACCCCAACCTTGAGAAAATATCTTTTATCTTAGTCATGTCAGTTAAGAAAATAATGACTTATTTTAGGGTTGTTCTTTTTTTCCATATATTTTTCCCACTTTGGAGTGTATTACAAATCCTGATATTTTTAAACGTATTAGTCGTTGATTAGTGAACTTAGGAAACTTTAACATATCTTATGAGCCAAAGATATCCATTGAGGCTCAGGCTTTGACAAAATGTTTAGTCGAGTTTGATACTAAAAGACCATTTCCTACTCCTAAAAGTTTAAGCTTAGAGTCAATAATCCAAATATATGATGGATCAAGTTATATGTGTTGCGGATTTTGAATGCAGCTGACCACTCTTACAAGTAAAACTATGCATCAAGCTATATATTTTTGCTTCTAAATTTCTAAAAATGAGGTTGGCTATAAAAGGATAAAGTTTAGCATATTTCTTTTGTTGATAGGGAGAATATATTGTTGCAGTATATTAAAACCCTCATAAGGTGTTCAGGAGTAGATAAATCATACTTTTTGCTACATGAACTCTGTGATGAAGTGGGTCCAAATTTATTAGCTTACTCAAACTATGGAAGCCAAAAAGATAGTTAAAAATGTAAAACATATTAATGGTTCGCTAATGAGATACATATATAAGTACTACGATCAGAGACGATATATGAACCTCTTCATTTTAATCGCTATGTATTAGACTTAATTGGATCTCTTCCTAAAGCATTGTTACTCTAATAGTATGTCCTTGAGGAAGTAAATTAATTTTATAAGTAGATTAAAAAAATACCTTATCAAGGATAAGTGCATAAGAGGTAATCCAGTACCAGAGATGATTACAACAGATAACGACCCTCGTAACAAAAGGGTAAACGTTTCTTATTTTTTCCAAACAAGAGACGATCAAGAACACTTCTCAACCCCATTCCTCCATCAACCTAACATAAACTTTGAGTTTAAAAACTAAATTTTGATTGATGGGTTTCACAAAAGTTTAGAGGATTCTGCTACTAATTGGTCTGAATTATTGTGGAGTTCATTACGGAATACCAAACTATCCTTTGGAAAACAACAATGGAAACACTATTTAACTAATTCTGTAACATGGACACATTAGTCGTGACATACAAAAGGTTTATTTCCTTTAAGGTTCCAAATTATGTATAAGATAAAAATGTTTAAGTAGTAAGAGTTTAACTAGATGTGATAGAGGAGAAGCAAACTAAGGTATACTTGAGTGTTCAAAACTATCAAACTTTAATGAGAAATTAAAATAAATTATAGGTGCGCTATTGTAACTCTAGATCGGTCTTTGAGTCTTGAAAAGATTTTTCAATATACTAAAGATACAAATGAGAGAAAGCTCGACCCTGATCCGGAAGGGCCTTATATATTTTAAGTGATAAATAATTTGACAAATATAGGGAATACTTAATAAAAGATCGATGAGATGACATTATCAAAATAATCCAAAACTATCAAAGATAGACAAATCGGCAAGACGATTATAGATGGCACATGTAGAGGAGAAAACGACAAGATTCCACTAGAAAGATAATCCAACTATCAGAATTAGAGGAGTTGGCAAGCTGAATTCAACAGATAGAGTTAGAAGCAAGGAAAAAAAGATACCACGATTATCAAATTTAGAATAGCCGACGAGCCGACTGTAATTTATATAGATATAGGATAAGTCGAATAGATGTCACTCTTAAGATATTTCAACTAATAAAGAAGTTTGTAAGCTAACTCTACTTGGTAGAAATAAAAGCGAAGTTTATCCAAGATAATGAGTCATGAATAATCCTATTAACATATACTTAAAACTTAGCAAGTGCGTAAAAAATTAACTCCCGACACTATGATAGGAGATGTCAGTAAGGCTACTTTCACTGTATTAACACTAGAGGGTCCTAAAGCACTTTAACAAACAAATATTAATGGGTCGGCGCATCGAGCCCACTACAAAAAATAATGGCCCAGCGTAAATGTTTGACATCCCTAAATGATACCTATCACCTCCTAGGGATATGTGACCCTATAGCCAAAGGCAAGAGAAAAGAAAGATAAACAACACTATGAAAATAAGAAGAGAACATTTCAAAAATTCAAAGGAATATGTTGTCTATCAAGAGGAGCGAAAGACTTAGTACTTAGATTAAAAACATAAAAATAAAAGAACATTGTCTTGAAATTCCAAGGATTTTGGATTTAAAATAGTACAAAATTTCTTGGACTTATATAAGGAATTTAGTGCACGAAAGAATTATAAAATCAAGCAAGTACAACATGGAAACATGAAGGACACCTAGTTGGTCTTATATCTATCTTTCTTCTCATTACCCTCAATATTTTCCTTCTCTTTTCTTACATCGGCCACATCTGTTTATTTATTAGCTTTACTCACAACATCTCATCTTATAGGTTTGTTATTTGAGGTCCACATGACCTCTATCTCGATAGTTATAGGGTCGACATGGATTGTTGAGACCAAAATATTTAAGAGATTGTTCGTATCATCTCTTTGGATATATTTTTGGTCTTATACTCCTCATCCACAATATAGTCTCGTTGTGAATCCTTGGCTTATCCTTCTCTAGAAATTTAGCTAAAAAGTTTCATAAAGCAAATATAAAAATATGTCATAAAATCAAATGACCATCTCCATTTGGATGTCGTTCCTTTGTTCCTTAGACGGTTCTATTTCCAATTCCTTAGTGTTATTAATTAATATATGTTTAGTCTTATCACTCTTCTTAAATTATTCTCTAGAGATACGTTCTTGTTTAAAGATTTGTTTTTTATTCACCCACTCAAGCCCATTTTCCTTATGCACATTCCTCTACCTTTCAACCTCATAATCATATCCTCTTTGTTTATGATTGCAATAAAATTTATATTCTTCATATTCTTGATTTTATTAGCTCCAACTTGACCTCAGCCAGATACTTGGATTTCTTAAGATGAGCTTTAAGCAAGCTTAAGAATTCAGGCAAGGCCAATTTGTTCTACTTGGCAAGTCCTCGGATTGCTCCAACCATATTATTCATCTTCTACAATAATGTATGAAATAAAGATGAATAATAATGGATGTTCAACAAAATTGTAGCACTTACCTTAACATTGATGGAACTTTTCATGCACATGAACATTTCAATTAGGTGGTGTGATAAGAAGCCTATTAACTCCTAGCCCATACCTTTCAACCACATGCATCGGGTATTGCGCCTTTAAAGACCCAATTTTGAAAATTGTATTAGCTTTATGATTGTCACTGATGACTTAAGTAATCGGTGAGCTTGTCTAGGCTTTAAGATGTGATAACGTATAATACGAGTCGAGGTCGCAGAATAGGCATCGTCGTCATTATTGTTTTGTATGCCACATTCATTCTTATACCCCCTCATTCAGATGCTTTATCAATAAGTGACATTGATCCCCTTCGGTCGTTTATTGGCACATCTTGTTATTGTAGGAATATACAACTTGGTTGAGGTTCTAGACATAACGGGTACGACTTGATAACGATGCTAATCATCAGCCATAGACTTCTTTAATTCATTCCTTGTGTGTGAATCTTGGTTATCCACTTTCCAAAATCCTGAATAAAAGAGGTTTTATAGTATAAGAGAGTAGATCTGTTTATACTAACCCTTAGCCCTGTACTTCCCAAGATAATAAAGGTTTAAAAATAGTTCAAGACAAATAAAAGTTATTCTGTAAGAACAATATAAAGTTTTAATAAAATAAGATAAACATCAAAGAAGTCGAAATATAAAATTTGAAGTAGTAACGCTTCATTCGGCTATAAAAATTAGCTCTTTACTTTTTGTATTATAGCTAGTTTTGGTTTAACGTCGACCTCCTCTACGGTTAGGCTCTCCTTACCCACTTACAAAAAGATGTTTTATATCTACACGTTATCTTACTCTCGTAGATCATGTACCACCTTATGAGGATTATGAACAACGATATAGTAGAAGGCTGAAATTGTATTTATGGTAACCCGAAAGATCCCCACAAACTCCTCGATTTTGTTGGAGATATCGGCTAGGCTCCAGGCTATCAAGGAACAAGTATTTGGGGTAAACTCACTTGGGCATAGGTATAAAAGCCCAATTAATTTTTCCAACTTATGATAAAGTGGTAACCGAACTCCTTCATTAAGAACATTACTATACAATACAAGCTATGAAACTATGGCTGAACTAGGATATCCTCTGGAACGGGCATCCAAATGTTGGCAGTGTTAGGGATCTCATACTTTACCCAATGTGAAGCCAGAGAGTTGGTTTTATGATATATGTAATGAATATTTATCAAGTTATTCATTATATTTTAAATTATATTCATAAATATGGTAATAATAGTATGAGGTTTCTTTTAACCGTCCTAAACTCTAATGACCGATTTTATTTTTCAAAGTATTTGAAATTCATTGGTAGGTGTGTATGATTTAACAAGGACTACTACAATTATGACGTTTTAGTTATTTCTTACGAACAAATGATAACTACCTTTCATGTATAAGATCTTTAGAGTTATGACCCTTAGACTTGTTTGTCGTAGGATTGGGACCGTAAAATGTATGGACATTAATAATTATCCAATCCTTCTTAGACCTAATGGTATCGGTTGGTTTCTGAACATATTGTAGGGTACTTCCACCAGTATCTGGGTGGTTGGTTGGGTGGATGTTGATGGAGTTTAGGCCATCATCTAAAGAGTCTGAGAACATCTATATATCTCATCAACTATAAAACTCCTTTGTTATATCTATGTATTGACAATATCAATCATACGAAAATTATAGATTTATATGAACAATACCAACATATTTCTGTATAAATATAAGGTGAACTAAAGCTACACATAAGTACAATAGCAAATATCGAATAACCGAGACCAACTTGAGGGGCAATAATATCCTCATAAGGTCATCGATAGCTTGTCGGGCAGTAATAGCACTCGCGAAAATAATAAGGAAAATGAAACAGGATATTGAAGGCATCTTATGAAAGAAGGATTAAGTAGATGCCTCACCAAGCAAAGACTGTCAATGAGCATATAATGAGCAGAGCCGGTTATCAAGAAAAGCAGAAATAGAAGTTGAACAAGAGCCATCATGAAAGGTAAACGGTCGAGCTTTTACCAAGCAAGAGTAAAACCGAGCAAAGGTCATAATAAAGAGGTGCATAACCATGAAATTGGTCGAGGTCGGTTAAAAAAACAGACAGTGAGGGAAAATTTTATAATTAACACTTGTTGACTAGTTAACCCAGGAAACGCATAAAGACTGGAGTAATGGCTACAAATATGAGGCTATTATCATAAATGTGGTATGTGTGAACAGTTAGTGGAATCATGAAATGAATAATGAGTTGTAACTGGTATGAGATAGTATAAATAGGCAGACAATGTACGAAAGATGAATATTATCTTCCTTGATCAATAAATTTTTTACTTGGCATTATCTTTGTTATATTTATTATAAAACATTTGGCACCGTCTGTGGGATTGTAACAAAAACACTCAGAAGTAAGATTTTTCAACCATAATACTAACCAGATAGAGGATCGAGAGGGATATTTTAGAGCAGAGTGAGGCGGCGAGTCACCGAAGAATTACGGCGAATCCACTAGTTGGGCATGATCAATTGTCTCATATCACTATCACCAACCCGGATGTGGTGGAAGCGACTCATTTTGAAGAAACATATCCAGTGGGACATCCAGAAATCACAACCGGACCGGAGACTGTACCACCCGCGCCGGAACACGTAACGGGCATGGCTTTGCAAGAAGCGGCAAGTCATGATCCAACGGTAATAATGACGGTACGGTAGTTAGAGCATCACTTTTAACACATGGAAAAGGAAAAAAAATAGGGTGGCATGTGAACCGGATGCTTGGGAACATGCCACAAATGCTACTATAGCCAGGCTAAACGATGCCTACATGAATTGACAACTAAGGTTCGAGGAACGAGCCGTGTTAACCACCAATTGTGGTCTGATGTTAGCCGTGCTAACCGGGGAGATCATTCCTCCAAACACGACGACAATAGAGAAGGACAAGGAGAAAGCGGGGGCAAAAGAAATTCCAAATAATAGGAACCACAACAGGAGGCGAAACCCCATGCTTCTAAGAAGGCTTTAAAAGGACGATAAAGTACAATACAATGAAGTACGACAAAACATCTCCGCCTATGTCTTCAATATGATGATGGCCTTTACCCTAATGATGTTATGCTCGGCCGAGCCCTGTCTATGACCCTTAGAGGTAATGCAATGGACTGGTTCAACAATCTGCGTAATGTGTCTGTTTATGATTTTGTAGGTTTATGAAGAGCCTTCGGAGAGAGATTCGTAGGCAACATGGAACTCCACCGTGAACGAGACTCAATTATGGATCTTTACCAAAGAAGAGGTGAGTCGTTAAAAATATATGTTAAGCATTTTGTCCATTCTATGAATGCTTTGCCAGATCTAGAAGAAAATATGGTTGTTTCCTTCTTCAAAAGAGGCATTGATCAACGAGGGGAACGTTACGCTAATTTAATCAGATTCCCAATAGAAAAGATAGGAGACTTGCTAGCCCGAGTAAACCAGTTCATCAGAGTTGACAACGCTAGAAAGTGATATTAACTGGAAAGACATGTTTATGATCCATGACGAGTATCATTTGTCCAAAAGAAGACGAATGAGGGGCCTCTTTGGCATAACGCTCGTCGACCAACGCATTATGAGAATCCATCCAGACGATTCACTCTATTAACTGAGACCATCACAATAATTTATGATCACATGAAAAGGGAACAAGATACCGGCCCCCTCGAGTGATGAGCGCACCCAGCTTGGAAAGATCGAACATATATTTTTCTCCTACCACAAATAACCATGATCACCCGACTAACGAATGTTGGTAGCTCAAAGAAGAAATTCAAAGATTGATAGACAATGGTGAGCTCGTCTAGTTTGTTTAAACAACAAGATCGTCATCGTCACCCGGAGCACAGGGACAAAGCCCGACAAGTCGATAAAGAGAAACCCTACAAAGATAATCGGGAAGATGCAAGAAAACAGCAATGGTTGTTTGCCATTACGGGAGGACATTCTGAGGTAACTATAAACTCGAAGACTAACGATAGTGGTGTTTCAACATCGTTGTTAACTATTATCGACGGGCAATCCAAGGTAGCTAGCAACTGAATATCTAATTGTACGCCATTGCTATTCATATTTCTGGAGAAAACGCTGAGGTGGCCCGCGAATCAAAATCTAACAAAATAGCAAAGACCGATCATGAAGTTCAAGTGGTTGAAGCTTCATCCTAACAGAACTACCGATTACCGACCTTAGGTTTAATAATGACAATCTGAGGGGGGTCAACACACTGCATGAGGATGTCGATGAGGGTATAATATCCATATAAAGATAAAAAAAACTCATTAGGGACCTCATTTTCAAGGGGCTCGATCAACAGCAGCACATTCTTCAGTAGCTCACCTTCAAGGGGCTCGGCTAGCAGCAACAGCCCCTCAATACATCATCTTCAAGGGACTCGGCCAGCAGCAGCACCTGCACCCGCTTCAGCACTTCATCTTCAGGAGGCTCGGTCCGCAGCAACACCCCTTTCAGCACCTCATCTTCAGAAGGCTCGGTCAGCATCAACACCCTCTTCAGCAGCTCATCTTCAAGAGGCTTAGCTAGTAGCAGCACCGCCTCAGCACATCATCTTCAAAGGGCTCGTCTAACAGCTGTACCCCATCAACACCTTATCTTCAAGGGCTCGGTTAGCAGCTGCATCCCCTTCAACACTTCATCTTCAGGAGGCTCCTTGAGCGGTTGCACCCCCTTCAACAGCTCATCTTCAAGGGACTCAGTTAGCCGCAGCATCCCCTTTAGCACCTCATCTTTAGGAGGCTCGGTCAGCAGCAACACCCTCTCAGCACCTCATCTTCAGGGGGCTTGGCCAGCAGTGTCATCCTCTTTAGAACCTCATCTTCAAGGGGATCGGTCAGTATCAGCATCCCCTCGATACCTCATCTACAGAGGCCTCGGTCAGCAACAACAACCCCTTCTACATCTCATCCTTATCATCCCATCTTCATAAATTATATTTATGATAAGTAATGAGTTACTAAGAAATATTAGAAGCGTTACACCCTATTTATTATCTAAAATATGTAACGAATATGTTATTAATATGGCTAAATAAAGAGTCTCAGTAAGTAATATATATATGAAAGACTTTGGGTGTAAAAGGGGAGGAAATACAACAATATTAGTATTACATTTCCTTTTATGTTATTTCTCTATTCCTCTGTAAATAATTTAGTTTTGTTATCTCTTTAGAAAAATCCTTTTGGTGATTGGTTGAGGTTTTACCTCATCAAATTGGCACCGTCTGTGGGAAACAAAAGTTTTTCAATTTTCCAAAAACCAAATTTTGTTTTTGAGAGAATCAAGCGTTGCAACATTTTCTCATACGATTGAATAGTAGCTCATCGTTGCGATTCGAGGTGGAGAACGACAGATCCTCACTAATCGCCGACGATGTCGGATCTTCTTTTTTGAATTTTTCAACGGTCGATTACGGTTAAATCGCGGTAAGATCTATTTATATATCTAAATAACAAAACAAATTCCTCCTAATAATTTAGTAAAATATTACGAACGCTCCGCTTCACGTTCCAAAAGATAAAATTAAAAAATAAAACCTGATATTAGTTTGAATTTATATTAATAAGTGTATATTATACGTGTTCATCAAAGAAACAACCCCATCAATTTATATATAAGTAGCTAAATTAAAAAAAAAAAAGTAGCTAAATAAGTTTATAGTTACGTTACTATTATGAATAAAACAAAAAAGCTCTCTCATCTCTCCTACATTTAAAATCTCCAACAGTAACATTTCAACAGTAAGCTCTCATCTCCTTCTTATCCGATCAGGCCGCCAGACTTCTTTTCATGAGAATGTAGTCTAGTAAGGTTGATCTTTTCTCTCCTCTTGGTGCCTTCGGCGCCAGAGGTGATCCCTTTGATCATATGGATCATGTCATCTTACTTGTCCAAGATCTTTCTTTTTATGGGTCTATCCTAGTCCAATATTAGCCTGATTAACTACCATTGTTCCACCAATCCTCCTCCTCTTTTCACCCATTCTGTATCCGGGTGTATTCTTTAGTAAGCCAGAGTTCTCATCTCTTCTATTTGCCAAGACTTCTAAATTTAACCCTTATGTGATTTTCAAAACCTGTCTTGGCCACATCCTCTTAAAAGTCTATCACGTCCTCAACCCAACTCTATCCCATGATCTTGATATCCTCGCTGAAATCACCTACCAACCCGTTTCGAATCAATCCCCCTTATCTGCCTTATCCTTACTCAGAAATATGTTACTCAACAACCCTTAAAATCTCTCCTTTCGTTGGTTTCCTTTCATTATTCAAAGCATTCGGCCTTGTCAACCTAGCAGCCTTCAATTCAATCGCACTGGTTATCATCTCAGAATATGCTGTAAATCTTTATTTTATGATAACCAGTTAGCTCAACTATTTAGTGACTTCCTAGTCAAAATTTGGACTATTCTCTTTCTAAAGTTTTACTGTGGTAAGTTTTTTAAACTCTACCCAGTTTCAGTCCCTAACCCAAAGGCTCTTCCAAGTCTGATCTCTTTCAGGTACTCTTTTCAAAACTCCTCAAACCCCCCATATCTATTTTGGGGTTGGTCTTCTAACACCTTTCCTACAGACCAAGCCTGCTTTCTCTTTGTTACTTGTTTAGTGTTGGTCTCCCACACCTCTGCTAACAATTTTGCAACCCTAATCTTGTCTTCCATCCTAAGCAAACTCCCTTAGTCAAACCAAATTTCTTCCCATAAGACTTCCCCTGCCTCACCCAGGTCTGTCCTGCCTAGCCTGCCTCTTCCCTAACCTGACCCATTTATCATGTCTGTCCTATTCTCGACCTTCCAGTCGTAAACCTCACAAACTGCCTCCCCACTATCCAAGCCTCCCTAACGAAATCATTAAAACTAACCCTACTATCTTGTCTCAATCCTACCCAGTCTACGAAAACCTGTTTTTTGATCTATTTGTCCTTTCCCAATAGGCTAGACCTTAGCTCCATATTAGAGTCTCTATGCTTAATTCATTAAGTTATTCTCTAAGTCAGCTTCCACCCCTTCCTATGTCATCTCATATCCCCCCTCACTCAAAAACCATCACTACTAATTCAACCTTTATAGCAAACACCAAACGCTGTACAGGTTCTTGAGACTCTAGTATACCTTCAACCTACTGGATCACATGTCTTCTGATTACTTTGCTTCCCTTTGCCCAGCCGAACCCACTGGAAAGGTTGCAACCTTCTCTCCTGTTAGACCCATGAACCACCCTTCCTCACTGGATTCCCTCAATGCTTTAGCCCAAAATCATCATACTTTTGCTAAGCATCGCACTCCTCTCTCTGTTGTGGCCAAGGATTAACCTCTGACTCTCATTCATCAGTGTGAACAGTCAGTGCATGCCATCACCCCTTTGCACGAGACATTTTTCAAGAGTTCCCTAGCTCAAGCTAGAAACCATATGGAGTCAGGCCATGGCAAGAGCATCTATCAATCCTCCTCTGGTGCACTCTGTCCCAAAATCCCCGACCGTCCCTACCATCCTACCATCAATGGCTCAGTAAGGTTTCTTTGCGATCCAGTGGAAAGATCTCATCCTACCATCCATTATCATGGTCTCCATATTACGAGGTTTTCCTCTGCCCCGAGAGCTAACAATCCTCCACCATTACCTCTGAACTCTTCTATTCTTATCGAACTTCTTTCTAACTCAACAGGTTTCTACAATAATCTGTTGCTTCAATTGAAGAAAACCCTTCTGCATCCATTCCCTATCCTACTAGCTTTCCAATTCTAGGTATGAATCGTGTCTCGCTTCAATCCTAAACCGTCGCCTTATCAGAGTCTGGGAGTATCAAAATCCGGTATGCCCACGCCTCACCTTCCTCTAAAAAAACCACCCTTGCTTCAGAGAACAATGATATCGACTCCTTCCTAGGGGTTTCTGCTGGGTATGGCTCTCCAAACCTGCCTTATGCTTTCGATTCTTCTTTGGGTACCTCTATTCGAGAGGAATCTCCAGCTCTCTCTGGATTTCAAAATTTTGATATACCTCTAATTGGGAATAGAAGTTTACATGGTTGTGATGATGGCTTCAAGGGTTCTTTGGGGTTCCCCTCCAGTAGTCACTTAGGGTTCAGGGAGTCAAATAAGAATTCGAACAGCATGCCTGATAGAGATCTTAAAAACAAAGACACTTTTAATTCTAGAAGACTTTAGATGGTGATATGAACCTAAATGCTCTGTCGGGTTCTTTAAGTTTGGGCCGAATTTCAAAACTTGTACGACCCACCAAATTTCTCATTATTGACCAGCCACCTAAATCCAAAGAAAAAGGTTTGCTTGGTGAGGAATCCTCTTACGTCACTGACACCAAAATTCGAAATTTTGGAAAAGTCGGTAAAGGTCCTATAGGGAAGAAATATTTAAACAAGTTGGCCCAAATCCATACTTCTCATTTCAGGCCTCCCACCACCGCTTCTTTCAAGGAAAACCCTTTTGGTATTCCTAACTCGAACTCTCGTCCAAAGTTTACTGCTCCTCCTTCTTCTTATGCTAGTGTTTTTGCGGGACATATTGATAATCGTCTACATTGGTAATCGGTCTTATCCCTTTGGAGTTAGATGGAAACAATTTAATCATGAATGATTCCATAATAGACTCTCCGGATTTTCGGAAGGCTTGTCTATCGGGGTATTTTCTCACTCAACCCCATAACAATCTTTTACTTAAGACCAATGTTGAATCAATGTGGAAAACGTTTGCTCTAGACGACTAAGGGTTTCAGCAATATTGGCTCAACGATTGACATCCCGTTATATGTGGATCATCACCCGGAAATGAAAGATAAACTTTGATTTGCTCGTATTTGCATCTTGATTGCGGTTGGAATAGATATTCGCTCTGAGCTTACCTTTAAAATCAGAAGAAAATACATCACGGTGAACTTTGAGTATCATGGTCTCCCTCCTCAATGTGCCAATTGTATTGTTTTCAGACACCTCACCCGCCTCTGTAAAAAAAAGGGCCCAAGAAGCTTCATTACAGTCATATCCTGTTTTCATCTTCAGAGGAAGACTCCTATGAGATTGATCCAGAGATGGTTAGTGGGCACCATTTGGATTCCCTTGAAGAGGTCAAGACTTCGAGTAAAAAGGCTTTGCACTGATATTGTCAAGACTTTGAGTAAAAACGATTTGTCCTCTGACAGGACAATCGTCTGACGCAAGGTAAGTATCCTTACTTATGAATATTGTTTCTTAGAATGTTCGGGGTCTTAATGACCCTGTTAGACAAAAGGACGCAACTTATTTCATTATTAGTAATGGTATCTCTTTATTAATTCTAGTAGAAACTAAAGTTCAACATTATAAAGTAAACACTATAATTAGGCATATGGTTCCCTTTTGGCATGTTATTACCAACCATCCAACCCACCCCCTAGGTAGAATTTGGATTACTTGGAACCCTAGTGTTATTACTATTTCTAGGTTATCCAAATCTACTCAATACATTCATTGTATGGCAAGATGTCATAATTATTATGCCTTTTTCAGACTCACAACCATTTATGCCTTTAATGATGTTGCGGACTGTATCCAATTGTGGAATTCCCTAATTTCTTTCTCTAATCAAGACAAGCCCTAACTCCTTGGATGCAAGCCTACCAAGACCCCTGCTGGTGTGGACTTAACTAAAACTGAATCTGAATTTATTCATAATAAAGGGGGACACAAAAGGATAACTAGAAAGATTTTGTACTTGAACTTCACTAAACCTCACCCTGCATTTTTTTTCAACAACTTAATTAGAATGTTCATCAACCAATGACCATACATTAGAATTCCTTGATTTATATCTCGAAATATTTGAAAGGATCTCTATCACAAGGACTTTTTTTTGTATCAAGATCTCCTTTAATCATTCAAGCATACTATGATGCTAATTGAGGATCATGTACCCTAATTGGAAGGTCAATTACATTCTTTTTGTGTTTTCTCAGGTTCTTCTTTAGTTTATTGAAAAGAAAGAAAAAAACATGCCAGAGTGAGCAAGAGCTTAGCTGAAGCAAAGTATGAGGCCACAGATCCTAGAGTCTGCGAGCTAGAATGGCTGTCATATATCCTTAATGATTTGCAAGTTTGTTTATCCTTACTTATTACTTTACATTGAGATAACATGGCTGCTATTCATACTATATATAATCCCATTTTCCATTAATGAACAAAGCATATAGATATCGACTGCCACATTTTTAGGAACCAATACCTTCAACGTTTCATCAAACTAGTTGACGTGCCTACCAAGCTACAACTTGTTGATATCTTCATCAAACTCTTATATCCAATATGAGTCTTCGTGACTTCTTTAGGCCTCATCTTGGATGGGAGATGTAGAAGGATAACAGTGGAGGTTATATGGCATGCAAGAGATCTGCTACCCGTGCATGTAGTCATTTAAGTTTCAATAAAGTGCTATATATTTGTTAGATGAACAAGGAATAAAATAAGTAATCTAAGATTATCAACCTAAATAACTAATTGATAGTTGAGTTTGTTAATATAAGATTTAGCCTATAAATAGGTTAGCTTCTTTGGTAATGTTAACTTCTTTGGTAGTCATTTGTGTTAAGGTATAATATAAATATTTTATACTCTATTTTTATACACTCTGTTTTATCAAGAATTTATACAAGTGTGGAAAGCGAGTGACCACTTGAAAAGTTGGATATAAGTCTTATCTAAATCGTTTTTGGATTTGATTTTTTTAGGAATAACTTGTATTTGTTAACGATGGGTTATTTGGGTCATAGCACTGGTTAATTTTAAAATATTAATTTTTTATCTAATTTTAATCTTTTAAAATCTTTTTTATTTAAAGTAATGTTATTAATATAAAAATAATATTAATTAACTCATTAACAAAAATTTTGTATACCCTTAAAATTAAAAAATTAAACATTACAAGTTTTGAGAATCAGTTTTTATTTATTTAAATCATGGAAGAAAAGTCTAACTTAGACCCTATAAACTATTATTAAAGATTTCAGAAAAAAATTATAATCAAACTCTAGTTGAACAAAGCCTAGCTAGATTGTCTTTCCAATTTGATAAATTTCAGATTTCTCGTTTGTATGGACTGTTAGTATACACCTTCCACACCCGCGGTATCTAAACACGTACCACATGTATTGGAAATATAAATGCATCGTACTAGTAGTACAAAGTTAATACTACCCACTCAATTGTTAGAAAGAAAAGATAATAGTCATAAAACAAAAATAAATTATTCAATAAAATAATTTTATAAAAAAAATTAATATAAATTAATATCAAAGTCGGATTTTTAGTATAAAAATCATAAATATTCGTTAAATTAGCATTTATTTATAAATATTTTGTTCAAATTCGATGTAATTTAGAAAAGGAATTGATGATACAACATTAAATTTTATACTTAATATCAAATATATTTTAATTTTAATTTTAATGAAACTTAATTTATAAATACTAATGTTTTAAAAGCTATTTATTTAATTTATTGTAAAAACACATTCGAAACTCTCGAAGGGCAAAAAAAACAAGACAAAAACAAACCGATAGAAACGAAAAAACAGAAGCGAATTTTTTTTCAAGATTGATTCAACATCCAAAAATCATATATTTAGCTTTCTCTTCCTTTCTTCTCTTCCGTGAGTAATATTGGTTGCTTGCTAATTGCTTAATGACACCAAAATGAATAACTCTAATTATCTTCAAAGCAATCAAGTCCAAGAAGAATTCATTCCTCTCCATATATCATCTTCTTCCATCATGCAATACAGTTCCAAAGAAAAGTTTCCTAGAGTGTCCAATACTATGCCTCAAAGATCTTATGTCGATACTGTTCTCTCACTCAAGATGAATCCAACTATCAAACCAATCTGCGTTCAACATAGAAAAGATCACATATCTTTACAGTTTGGTGAAAATGTAAATGATAGCGTACTGTCACCATTAAAACATACACTAATAGAGAAGTTCTCTATAAGGTTTTCGCAAGAAACAAATCCTAAACTAATTCTTTTAGGAAAGAAACTTCACTGGAGAGTTTTCAATTCGAACTGGGATTCAAGACATCTATTCCTTGAATTCTGTCTAAAATATGACCTTAGCAAAATTTGGTCAAGAGGAGTATGTTATGTTAGGGACAACTCAATGAGAGTTCTAAAATAGCTCCTTTGATTCAGCCCCAAATACGAATGTCCCATTGTGTCATTTTGGATGAGGATAGTGAACTTACCTGAGTATATCTACAATGAAGACTTCATTCAATCAATTGGTTCTTTTGTTGGTTCCCTCATTAATGCCTAGATCTCATCCAAGAATCGAGCTTTATACAACGCATGATATGCTTGGACAGAGCTTGACATCTTCAAGAAACTAAATCATCATATATAGGATGGCTTTGGAAATAATGATGGAACCTGGATACACATTAGTTTCAAAGATCTGCCCAAATACTACTCTCACTGGTTCCATGTTGGACATGATCAGGAAACTTGTAAGAAATTCAATCAAGAAACAACTGAGAAAATTAATAACAAAGCTAAAAAACCATGAATGAAATCAGCTCTCCACAAAATAATAGTCCTCAGGTCCAAAATAAAGACATGAAAAAATAGTCCAATAAACTAAAATTTATCATAGTCTACCCTACAAGCTATAGGAAATCTAGAAACAAAACAATCTAAGAGAAATCTCTTCAAATAATTATCTCCCTTGTATCATCAGAATCAAACTCTATTTCGAAAGAAGACCTTATAGAGGCTATCAAGAATCTAGACGATGATTGTACTCCACCTTTCAACAATGAATCTGTTTGCCACACTCCTAAGCAACATAATATTGGGAGCATACCTGCAACTCCTATATTTGTTCTGAAAGAGTTAGACAAATATTTTCAAATGCTGCTGAATCAAAGATTAAAGGAAGCCAATATCAGAAAAAGGAAAGAAAACGTAATTATCAAGTCTCTTTTTGGGAAAATTAAACCCCGAAATGGTAAACCTACTCATGATTAAGCTCCTATTTTGGAAGATTCACGACATCGGAAACAAAACGTCATTTGGAAGGCTCAAGTCCATTACTATCAAGGAAAAGCTAAACACCCTAGTTATTTAGGAACCCTTCATCAAAGAAGATAACATCCCAAAAGTTTATGTTGAGTTGGGCTTCTCTAATTTATTTTCTAATTCTATCAACAATATATGGCTCTTCTGATCACATGATTTCAGTTTAACCACCATCATTAACCATGTTCAGCTTATCCGTTCAACTATGAACCGCAAATCTTTAAACAAAACCTTCTATTTTACAACTGTTTACGCTAAATGCCAAAGACTCAACAGACTTTTCCTATGAAACTCCTTCAAATCTATCTTCAACTATGTCAAATAATGGTTGGTCATTGGAGATTTCAACTCCATTTCATCTACCAATGATCAGATTGGCTATAACGCCTACTGCTCTAAGAGGGATGATGATTTCAATAAAACTAGTACAATTTTGACTCCACCCTTTGGAAGAGACACATTACTCTAGTACCTAAATGTCAATTTTTCTCAAACATAGAATCTACCAACCACTTATTTGTAGAATCCAACTTCTCTTGGACAATTTGGTCTCACTTCTCTCAAATCCTCAAGATCAACACAAACAGATACATAAAAATAGTTCATATGCTGAGAAATTGGTTCCGGAAATCTGGCAAAGAGACTCATATCTACTCAATTCTACACTTTTTAATATGTTGTGATATATGTCAAGAAAGGAACAAAACAAAAAATCAAAGGTATTCTAACTCCTACATGCACTACTCTAAACTATATTATTAATATGTTGCAAGCTATATATCTACTTCTCTTCTCAAGAATAAGCATTGGATTGATACATCTAATGCATCTTCTGAGTTGGGATGCTAGAACCACAAAAAAATCAATAAGTAGCCACATAAAGATGACCACGGACGAATCTTCCTTGGAGAATGGAAATTCCAGTGGTAGTATTCTTCTTAGAAATTCAAATGGTCTCATCATTACTGGTCTGGGAAATGTCTATGGCAAACTCCCTCCAATACTAGCTGAAGCGAATGCCCTGCTTGATGGTCTCCGCATCTATAAAAAGAAACAGGATTAATCAATGTTGATCTTGAGACAAATTCACTAATACTAGTGAACTTATTATCAAAAGTTCAATATCCTCCACTTATAAACTCTACTCTTAAAGAATGCAGAGAGTTAATCAACTCTTCAGTGGTTCTAAAACAGATAAATAAACTTCAAAATGTAAAGTGAAAACAGAGTTCAACTCTGTTAATGCTCCTAATCACTTGAAAGCCATTACCTTTCTGGAAATTTTCGGAATAGGATACATCAGAAATAACAATTAATTATTGATATTACGTACCTAATTATTTTTTAGCTTTCTAGATACCAACAGAACACTATGAGAAGAAAATAACCATAAATACTTTCTACTTGTTTTATCTTGCAGATGAATTGCTTGCCAAGCTCTTCAAGCAATCAGTATGCCTTCATGGAAGATAAAGAACCATCGTTCCTCTGTCTCTATCTGCATGATTTTTCTCAAGCTTCTTAAAAGAAAACCTTTCATTAGAATCTAACTTCTGTATCCAATCCACCTTATTCAAGTCTTCTACCAAGCAATTGCAATTTTCCCAGATTTCGATTTCCAATTTTGTGGTAGAATAAAAAAAATCAAATTACGGAAAAATTAGTTTCTCTCTCATCTTTGGCCCTCATTCTGTCAAACCACTAGGCTAGAGCTCTTTACCCAACTATTGGGCTTGTACTTGTCTTTAAATGTTAATAAAAGCGGGTTGATGAGCTTTACAAATTTAATAAATTACAATACATCTAATATATATGAGTAATTTATTAATTATTATTTAAATATAAAATTTTATATATAATATAAAAAAAATTATTTCATCAACTAGAGTTTAAAAATTTTTACGATGTTTTTAACGCGTTTTTTCATGGTACAATATTCAAAATTATATATTTATGTTGTTAAAAATGTTTCTCTCGTATAAAAAACACGCATCCAACTTTTATAAGTTTAAAATATTATTATTATAGTATATGTTAAGATGTAAGTGGATGAATCAATCTTGCAATATCACATGTATGATAATAGCTTTTTTAGACTATCAAATATTAAGAACTCATTATTTAAATATATCGATTTTAAAAATTCTCATTGGTTTTGTATATTAGGTAATTTAATAGTTTTGTCTTGGATTTTAACTACAAAATATGTTTTTGGATGTTATTTGAGTGTCATGTTGTTGTAATATAATATAATGTTTTAGAACTTAATTGAACATAAATTACTTTCAAGATTATATATTTAGAGTTTATGATTTTTTTTTAAAAAAAATTTAAGGTTTATGTTGTACAAAAAAATATCATCATGACAACTTACGACATGCAACGAGTACATTGTTACACTTTTGTAGGGAGCTATATGCTCTCAATGTTTATGGCAATATTTGGCATGATGAGAAAATATATGTCACGAGGATGAGACATGTCTTTGAAACTTGTCGTTACCGCAACATAGTTTATAAATTTTTACAACATCAAATTCCAATATATGAGAGATTTTCCATCATAATGATCCATGCCATATTAAAAACTATTATGAGGAATGTAAGACTTTCATAACAAAATATGATATGCTCATTTATACGTTTTATCCATATATTGATTTAGTATCAACTCCTATGGATACTTGGTAGATTATACATCGATAATAGGGTATGTTATTTTAATTTGCAAGATGCACTCCAAAGATGAAGCCTTGGGAATTGTAAATATCCACCTTTAAAGTGGAAGAGAGTGTGTGTTAAGTTGAAAATATTTATACTTTTAAAATATTGTTAAATAGTGGACATTTTACATTAGTAGATGACTTTGTATATGCACGTCTACTTTTAAAAGAATTTAGTTCATCTTCATCACTAGACAAAATTAGTTACACTTGTTTGTTTGGTAGTGAAAAGCTTCATCTATTTTATAATAATAGATGTGTTAGTGCACAAATTTTAGAATTTAATGATATTTTTTATAAGTTAAATATTATTATCAATTATAATATAAAATATTATGCATATCTTTAGATAAATTTGGACCATATTTCTGATAACATGATTGATAATCTAGTTTTCAAATATTTTTTAAATATACTTAATTATTCTAACTTCCATACATGTCAGAAATTTACCATGCCAGGTTTGTCTACTATGAAGAATATACTTATGAAGAAAAAATATTAAAGATGTTGGATATAATAGTGATGTAAATATTGTGGAACGTATGATAGTTGAGGTGAAAAATATCTGAACATATGTTTTATTTATTTAGAAAAGTACGGTTGAGGTATTCAATATATTGTGTCGGGTTTGTCTACTATGAATAATATATTGCAGAGATAAAATTGTATCTTACCTAATAGGTTCGGAGTATGATCAGTCGCATTTTATATTCTTCATAATATCTGTACTAACATAACAGTTACAATACCGTGCAAAGTTTTTATATGAAAACCTATTTTAAAATAATTACACATTTCAGATGTCAACTTAAGCAAAGGGTTATAACCCTAGTGAACATAAATTGAAATCCAAACAATGAACTTTTACTTTATTTGATGTTAATATTTTCATGAATTATAATATTATTATCTTCTTAAATGTATATTTATTTTTAAAAAACTAAATGGTAATTATATTATAGGATATGGTTTTTTGGGGAACGATTAATATAACAACATTAGTACAGTAGAAACTCGATAAATTAATACTCGGTCATCTAATAAACTCTTTAAGCTAATATTTTTGGTCGGTATCGATCCGGGGATAGGGTGCTAAATTAATAATTTGCTAAAATTATAAGATAATACATTTTTGATAATTTCTTTAGACCCCATATCAAATATAAATTATTAATTCGTTATATATATAATATTACATGAATAATTTATGAAGGTTTCTTGAAAAATGACTCAATTCTCTTTTGTTTTTTGTTGAAATCAATTTCCCCTTGAATCTCGTCTCTAATTTTCCTTAGCATGGTAAGAACTTCTGGTGTTGTTTTCTTATAGCTCAACAAGAATTATTCAATGTGATTGCCGCTTTAATAGCTTCGTTTCGCGAAGGGGCTCCATTGTAGAACTTCCATCATCTTCTTCATCGATATCATCTTTATTAATTCCAATAACACTTTCAATATTTCTTCATTAGTCAACAACTGTGCAACTAAATTTTCTTTTGGGTGATTCAGAATATCTTCAACATTCATTGCATTGCGATAACCCAACTCTTTGATCAAATTCTGGAGTTCTTAAGTGCTTTCACCACCTTCATCTGAGTGCTTTCACCACCTTCATTCTTGCAATTGCTTTTGAGTGAGACTTGGATGATCCTTGTTGTGCTTGCATAATGCTCTTCGAATCTTGTCTGTCATTGTTGTTTTTTCACACCTTTAAGATGGGAAGTCATGTTGTGTGTATGATTTGTTTGTGTTAACCTATTTTGATCTTGTATTAATATAGAAAATATTTTTAATGTCCATAAAGTGATACATTGAACACAAGAAGAATAATAAGGTGGAAGATTGAAGGTTTCTTTCAAATTGGGTCCTTCATTTGATATACATATAAGTGGAAGCTTGAAAGGTGTTTGTAAACTAAGTATTTTACTATGAATTAATAAAATATTAATTAATATATAAATTAATAATTATTAATTTATCGATTAATTAATAAATCTTTTAATTAATAAATTTTGGTGGTCTCAAGTATATTATTTTATAGAGTTTCTACTGCATTGAGAAAAAGATGGAAACAATTTGTTCAGTCTCGAATAATAACGTGTTAGTTATTTTACTAGTCATCTCATGCTGTTAGAGATTAATGTCTCAAATTGATGTACACCTTAAACTTAAGAAGAAATTGTGGTTTATGTTATTGATGTACAAACCCAAATCCTAAGGAAATTTAGAAATCTAAAAAGCATATCTTCTATAGCTTCATAAGAGGGAAAATACACCTATATTGAAAAAAGTTTGGAAATTTCTAAGGTTTTGCAAGTGGATCCAATCATTTTTCAGGACAATCGTGAAAATTTTGAACTCTTAATTCTAGATAAAATTCATGAATTAAGTGTATGCTTCTATAAGATAATCCAATTTAAAATATATATGGTTATCTAAGATAAATAAACTCATTTGCTACAAATAGGTATCTAATATCCAACGGAACTCAAATGGTAATGTAGATATATATATATATATATATATATATATATATATAATAATTTTAGTTAAATAAGAGTACTTAGTGTGAAAGTATTGACTATTCAATTATATTTCTCAATATAGGCATTGATGAATCCTTTTGTATCGTGTAACCTAAACAAGTTGTTATTTGTAATTCAAAACTACAATATGTCATGCTAATTCTCATGTTGTGAGTTTAATTTAATATATGTATTTTTATTAAATTTGTATTTGAAATATGGTAAGAGTCGAAGCTCTGATTAACTCCTGATGAGTCTTGTTATGTTTATATCGAATCGTGTGCGAATGTTATTGATTTCCCTAATAAAGATAAAGAATTGAAAAGATAAAAAAACGAATTTATTAAACATGATGGTAATGAATGTTTTTGTTAATCAGAGTTGTCATTTTACATAAAACTACTCCTCAACATAAAAAAACCAACGTAGAAATAATAACCATTATTTGAGATCTAGAACTAAAATCTATTTCTAACTTTGTTAAGTCCAACTTAAAGATAATTTAATCTTCAGCTTTTTCAACAAATCAGACACAAATTTTCTTCTATTTTTTAAAAGACTAAAAATAAAATTGTAAGAAAAATTCCATGATTTGGGTTTTAATTTAAGGTTTTAACTTGTTTTTAACTATTATGGATTATCTTAACCAATTTCGATATTCGGCCAATATAGTGAAAAGCATATGGCTTCGCCAGAGAACTAACTTTTTGTTTGTTAATAGGACAGAACAAAATATTGTTCTTTTTGGTTATTCTATCATGACAAATAATAATAATAATGAAGTTTTTTATGATTTAGTATTTTGAATTGTATTGTAGTTTCACACATTTTATTATTCTAGTAAATTATCCTATATTTTGTTATAGGATTTAACCTTTATATATATGTTGGTTATTATTTTTTTTCAAATATATATTTTTATTTTATAGCTTATAATGTAAGGACACGTTACAGATTTAGAGTAATTTGGATACAATTATTAAATGTAGAAAGTAAAATTATATTAGACGAACATGTTACGAATGAAGTCTCATGAAATATATAATATAAATACTAGTTGGATTCATGTATATCTTAAGAGAAAAACCATCAATATATATAAGAGTTTAATATGATTATGGTCCATTCCCGTGGTATAGGAGTAAAACAATATTGGACTTATATGGTAAAAATAAATTAGTAGAGAAATATTGTGTTTATTTCCACTGTCATTTGATTTATCGTTACAAGAATAGAAGTGCATGTAAGTAACCATTAATCATACAATGTTTCGTTTAATCTATTAATAATCCATATAAGTTCATGATTATATATATACTAGTATTTGAGCCATACATATTATGATTAGAAATGTTGTGTTCTTATATATTTATATCTTTCTAAATCTATTTAGTTACTTAATAGATCGAGTTTTATTTTTCTATTTTTTTTATAAATAAAAAGTTGATGTTGATGAGTCCGAAAATATTCACCACTCACTGTAAAAACTGGATAAGGGCAATCTGGACAATAATCACTCACTAAATCATCCGGACATGACAAAAGTATTAAAACATTAAACACTTTTTGACTAAACTAGTTACTAATCTGCTTAATAAACTAATGGGTTTTTGAACTCGACCCGATTTCATAAGTGTGACCCGAAAACCCATATATCCCATAATTAAAGGTATAAATACCCAACCACTTTCATTAATGAGGGTAATGAATATTTAATACAACCAGACAGCTTAAATCTCTCATTACAAAACACTTAAACATTTAATACCCTTGAAACACCACAAAATACCTGACAAAATTACCCTGAGTCGAAAATAATCCACAACAGATGCAATAAAATATTTATTACTGTAACAGCACAACCACACATGTGCGTAGTCGCCATGCAATTGTAGGTTATAACTCTGTTGCAAGCATGCAGTACTACTGTAAGCGCGAATTCAAGTCTGCAGCTAAAGTTGCATATATGTGGGTGGCAACAATGTAGTTACGACAATTGAGTTCCATTATACGTTTACGAAAGCTATTACGTATTTTTACATGATATTCATTAGAGTTTATGCTTCAACCAACTTCGAGAAGTAATCTAAGACAACCAATATTTACTTTCTTCCTTTTGAAGCTATTTATAGAGGTCCCACAATATCCAAACCTCATATGTCAAATGACATTGCTTTGGTTATTGTCTCAAGTAATATTGTCGGAACTGGTATGGAGTTTGCGAATCGTTGGCATGTGTCAAAATATTGAACTATTTTCTTTGCATTTGTATTATTATTGACATATAATATCTATGAAGAAAGATTATTTGGTAAAGTTCCTTGTATTCATAGTGAGCGCTTCTTTCTCCACTATCTAGTTTTTTGACAATTAAAGTTGCTTTATTTTTTCCTAAGCATCATAAATGACTTAATTAGCCCTCTCATGTACAATGTTATAGAAGTCTAGAAAAATCTTGTTGATTTTTTTATCTTTATTGATTATTGTTTTATCTTCAGGGAGTATTCCTTACGGAAGGTTCTTTTTTATTGAATTTCTCCAATCATCTTATTCGTCTTTACATTCTATTACCATCACATATGTTGTATTGATAGGAAATGGTTGCCTAACATAATAAATAGATTTTCCTAAATTATTATTCACGGTGCCAAAGATGCAAATGCATCAGCTATTGAGTTATCAACTTCTATGGCCTTCTTAAATTCCACATGACCGAACTAAGAAATTAACCATTACAACTCTTTCAAGGACTGAATAATGCTCTTATTTTTTTACTTCTACTTGTACTATTTCCTAATTGATAACTAACTCTGAGTTTATAATAAGTTTTACTGTCCTAGCTTTATAGATACTTTTCAGCCGACGTCTTACAATTACAGCTTCGTACTCAGTTTTATTATTGGCTGTTGCAAATCCAAACTTGATTGATTAATTTAAGATATCCCATGCTAGAGATATGAGTTTTACTCTTGCACCCGAGCCTTGAATATTTTTTCCTCTATGGGTTCTAACTCTCCATGTATACTCTGATCCATCCTTTGGAGAAATCAGTATCTCAGCTTAGAACTCCATTAAAAAAATGTCACATACTAGGATTTGATTGGCGTTTTGGGCTTGAAGTAGAGATAATAATCCCCATACTGACTAATTTTATTGATCTTTTGGTCAATCTTCGTGATACATCAGGCTTGTGAAATACATTTTCAAAGAAAAAGAATTTCTAACTATAATTTTATGCACTTGAAATCATGGTCTCATTTTCCTAGTTACAACTACCGCTGCTAAATTAAGTTTATCTAACTATAAATATCTAGTTTTAGGTGGTAATAAAGAGTTACTTACAGAGCACATTGTTATGGAATCCTTCAATTTATATTTGATTAGTATTACGCTGACTGCATAGTCCGAGACTACAAGGTATAGATACAAGGTTTCTTAAGGCCAAGGTTTGGTTTAACAATTATGGGTAAATTAAAATCTTTTTTGTGTTGTTGAACACTTCATCACACGTTGGAGTCCATTAAAACTTTCCCACTTCTCTTAGCCTTTGTTATAAGGGTTGGCACTTGTCCAAGGATCTTGAAAAGAACATGTTATGTGGTTATACTCTTCCAGTAATGATTTATACTTCTTTTGTATTACTTGATGCCCTAGTTGTTGCTAAATTTCCAAGTTGTGTTGGATCTGCTTTGATTTCTCTTTCAATCATCATGTATCCTAATAATTTTCTTGACCATACATTAAATGTGCACTTTTCTCGATTCTAATATCTCGGGCAAGTCTTTTAGGTGATATTCTCTGTGAAGGGTTGTTACCAACATATCATCAATATATACTGGTATATTGCACATAGAACTTGATAGGTTGCTTCGATATTATTTAGTCTAAATAAAATTACTTTGTTGAACACTCTTTTGGTGATAAATGATGTCTGTTAATGACCCTCCTCTCCCATATGTATCTATTGTATTATACGTACACATCCATAAAAAATAGTATTTTGTTTTCGGATCTTCCATTTACAAGCTAGTCAATTCTTAAAAATGGAAATTGGTTATTTAGACACACTTTATTTAAATCTTTGAAATCTACACATATCCTTTACTTTTCATTATTCTTCCTGCCCAAAAGAGGATTAGATGTCCATATTAGATAATGAGACTCTCGTATGTGTCCTACAACATTCAGACGTTTATTTCTTCAACGATCGCCTATGTATTTTGTTTAAAGTAATATATTACTTTTTGTATTATATACCAAAATTCATTGTTGTTACACAACTGGTAGCACATGACTTCTATTGAGAATCATATCCTACATAGTTCATGTAACATATCTAAGTTATTTTTCAAAAAAATAATTCCATATTTGAGATTGGTTGGGATATATTAGCTGATCTCCAATGTTTTTTGCTTCCATTACCATATGTTATGCACCCTCTGATGGCTGCACCAATAGGGTACCTTCTATTGCCTCTTTCATGACCTCTTATTCTTTGTGTTGCTATGTTTTAAATGCTAGGGATGTTGCATATCCAAGCTTAATATGTAAGTACACAATTTGGCACTCCATAATTATTTTAGGGCATCTCGGGCTGAGATATTGGCATTTTTTATTGATTGAGGAAAACCCTCTATTTGGTTGTTTAAACCTGCTTGAATCCCGAATGATGCCCGATGCTGGTATTCTGACTAAGGTAGTGGGTATCCCGATTACGTTGCCTTTAGTAGCGGTGCTCCAGTGTCCGCAACCGAGGGAATTAAAGGTTACTCATTTTGCTTGTCATGATCTAGCTGAGGTTTTTTTCTTTTTCCTCCATTTAGATCTACCTTGAAGTTGGAGTTCGGGTTCTTCTTTTGTTCCGGTTACATTTTCATCGTTTCATTTTCTGACTGGAGGACCCTTTGTATGAGTCTTCCTCTCTATTTGTGAGACGTTGTGATAAGAAACTTCATTCTCTAGGTATTTTTAGCAAATAGTCCTTCAAGAGCAGAGAAATATTACAAATCTAGATCTAAATAGACAAAGATACGATGGAGAGGCTTATGAGATTAAAATGTTTGATTTTTATAATTAGAAGAACCCTAAAAACAATAAAACCTAGTCTGATTTGTGAAAACTTGGATTTTTAAAATTGATATATTGGAAGAGTTAGGGCTAAAGTATAATTTTTTTTGTAGATTTAAAGAGAAATATGATTTTATATAATAGGATGATAATATTAGAGGGAATACTGAATACTAGTCAAATAAGATGAAGGCTCCAAGAACGTCTGTAATTCTTTCTCCTTCTTCTTCTACTGATTAACTCTATCATCAAACATCAATCAATGGAAGAATTCCTTGTTCTTCAAGTTCGCAACATAGATTCTACCCAACAATAAGCTAAGAAACCATTTGTCGATCTGTTCAAGCCAATTAGACCATATGTTTCAATGAGCCCATAATTTATTAAGGAAACAAAGAGCATTACTATGTTCAATATATAGAGGAAGTCAAGAAACAACTGATTCAACAATCTAAAACAAATCTTATTGGCAAGTTCCGCAATGGTATTCCAAAGAAAACAAAGCTTGATAATTTCTTACAGTCATTGAAATTCAGAGGTGTCTTCAGCTATGAAGTCTGAGATTCACACCATATCTTTCTTGAATTTAACCTAAAGGGAGATGTTTGCAAGATATGATCGAAAAACGTCTGGAGGTTTGATGATTTCGTGATGAGAATCTTGAGGTAGAATTCTGACTTTAACAAGAAATATAAAAACCCAACAGTTTCGACTTGGGTTCGCTTTGAAAATCTGCCATAATGCCTATATGATACCAAATTGGTGAATGATCTCGATGGTGTTATAAGAATAACTTACACAGTTATTGTGCCGGAGAAAATCAGAGCACACACAAACACTTGTTATGCGCAAATTGAGATTGATATCTCTAAGAATTTGAAACTCAAAATGTGGATTGGATTTGGGATGAACGATGGATACTGGGTCTCCATCAGTTACAAAAAAAATCCATCTTATTGTAATTGTTGTTATCTTATAGGTCACAAGTTCTCGGAATGCAAGAAAGTGCCAAAGAATAAAGATGAAAACATCAAAGAGAATACTAGAATTGATAAAGAATGATTCTGAAAAGCAATCTAAAGAAGCCATGAGTAATAAAGATTCAAGAAATACTCAAATTTTCAAAGTGTCCAGGAGAAAAATTAAATCCATTGTTACTCAAAAAGATCATGATGATGAGAATAATGAAAGCAATAACCAACTGAGTCAACATCTGATTATACAGTCTTTACATTAGAAATCGAAGCAAATTGAAAGCATTGATAAACAACCTAAATCTTCACCTGGAGACAGTAAGGAAATCATTGAAACATTAGACAAGTTGGAAAATGATCATCTCATAAATGAACTTTCAACCACTTCTGATCCTGAAAATATAGGAAGTTTTTTTGTCTCTCCTACCATTTATCCTGAGCAAAGTTTTAATGAAATCATCAGCACCAAACTAAAATCTGCAAAACGAAGAAGATCAACAGGAAAGTTAACAGTTAAGTCCATATACTCAGGGGACAGATTACAAAAATCCTATTATGATAATAATCAGAATGATTAGTTTGAATACTAGGGGTGTAAATAACAAACAAACTTTGAGAAGGCTCAAGTCAATGATAAGAACTAAAAGTATAAGGCTTCTTGCAATCCAGAAGCCTATGGCTAAGTTTCATAAGTTAAAGGAGGTTATTGAGATTCTTGGTTTCAATGAATACATTGCTAATTTATCTAATAAGCTTTGGGTCTTTTGGATGGAGGATATCAAAGTTAACATTATTTTTAATATGGAGAAATGTTTGCACATGGAAATAGATTATCCTATGCTGAAGAAAGATTTTACCTTACTTCCATCTATACTATGTGTAATCACATCCAAATAATTGAGCTCTGGAAGTGTTTAATGATCGGTGTTGATTCTAGCAAGGCTTGGATGTGTGGTAGTGAGTTCAATATCATCTCAATTCATGATGAGCAGCTATGATGTACCTCTAACTGTCAAGCAAGCATGGATAACTTCAATGACACTATCAGGGATTGCAACCTCAATAATGTTGGGTATGGTGGTTCTAAGTTTACCTGGTTCAGAAGTAATAAGTGGAGGAGGCTAGATCAGGCTCTTATAAATGACAAGTGGCTGAATATCTTTAATAACACTCAGGTTTTCTAGATGGTCAGAACATGTCCAGACCATGCTCATTTACTTATAACTGTTAATTCTTCTAATATTATTATTTCAACTCATAAAAGAAAGAGTTTCAAATTCTTAAATATGTGGTCTAATGATGATTCTTTCCAAAGTATTGTTGAACAGGATTGGAGACAACTTATTGAAGGAAATCCTAGTCATATATTCTGGTACAAGCTGAAGAGGCTTAAGGGTTATCTTAAGGATTGGAATATGAAGAATTTTGGTAATATGTTTGATAATGTTAAAGCAACTGAAGAAAATTGAGATGTTGCACTACACCACCAACAAACAACACTAAAGCTAGTCTGTCTAAAGCCAATAGTCTCCATTTACAGGCCCTTAGAAATAAAGAAACTTTTTGGAAACAAAAATGTTTCAACAGCTCGTCAAAATATGGTGAAGGAAACTCTAAACGTTTCTATGCGAATGTTGCTAAGAAAACAAGGAAGAATGAGATTAAAAGCATAAAGGATGTTGATACTTGGATTCTGAACAATGAAGACATTAGAAACTCTGTAGCTACATACTTTAAGGATATCTCGGCTTCAAATCCTTACATCAGTATTGATGATGAGATGGATATGCTTCAAGACATACATTTTGAGTGCCTCCCTTCACTGGTTACAAATGAAGACAATGAAATTTTACTTAAGAGTACTAATGAAGATGAAGTTTGGGATATTATCAACAATATGAAGAGTGAATGTGCCCCTGGCATAGATGGTTTTAATCTTTTTTTTCAAACATTGTTGGAATACCATTAAAACTGACTTATGTAATTATATAAATGTTTTCCTTAATGGTAGCTTCATTCCCACTAGTCTATTTTCCACAAGAATTTGTTTAATTCCTAAAAGTAACAATCCTACCTGATGGAATAACTTCAGGCCTATTGGGTTATGTACAATGTGAAACAGAATTTTATCATCTTTTATTAATCAAAGGTTATCTCATATCCTGCCCAGAATTGTCTCTAACGTGCAGGGTGCTTTTGTGAAGAAGAGGCAAAGTTGTGTTATACCTAAGAACATTATCAAAAAAATAGAGACAACATTAAACAGATTTTTATGGAGAACAAAGTATAATGTGAATGTTATTCATTAGTCTACTTGGACCTTCCTTTGTAAACCATTTGGAGATGGAGGACTGAATATCAGAAGGCTTGATGATATTCAACAATCCTTCTCTCAAAAAATTTGGTTTAATTTTCGAAAAAACAATTGCCTCTGGTCCAACATTATGAATAACATTTATTGTAAATCTGGTCATCCTTTATATGTTACTAACAGAAGGGGATCTTTAGTTTGGAATAGATTGATAAACATCAGAGAGAAAGCTGAGAAGAACATTACTTAGATTCTGGGCAGAGGCGAGATGGATTTTTGGAAGGATTTTTGGCATAACCAGCCATCCATTGCTAGTGAAAGCAATATTAGTTGGTATCTCGATGCAAAAGTCAAAAGATTTCAAAGGAATAATGCTTGGGATTCTAATGTTATGCAGGGACTCTTATCTAATGAAAGACTTGATATTATCAATACTCTCAAAGTATGCTCTAATACTGAGGACATTATGTGCTGGAATCATTCTAAGGATTGGAACTTCAACATGAAGTTAACTTGGAACAGCCTGAGAATCAAGCATATCCATTCAATCTTGTTCATGAAAATATGGAATTCTAACATACCCATGAAGTTTTCTTTCATTACTTGGAAGATTAATATAATTTTATTTCGATAGATTCAATTATGATGAAGAGACATCTTAATTTAGCCTCAAAATGTGCCTCGCAGATATGGAACTTCTTTGGATGCATTTTCATGATTAAAATAAATTGTTACATGATGTTAACTCACATTCTTAGATGATGGTTATGGTTTTCGAACAAAAAAATTCACGTTACTCATCTAATTCCTCAGACTATATGTTGGGTGAATTGAAATGCTAGAAACGGTATTAAGTATAAGGGTCATCAATTTAGTATTTAAAATGCTATTGACCTGATCATAAACACCATTAAAGGTATTGTCGTTTAAAATAAACTGAACTACAAACACTAGTCTATGTCTATTAATGCAGGAGTTTCTCTCGGTTGCTCTACGATTGAAAGATATAAGAAGCCGATGTGCCTGAGATGGAATCCTCCATTGAATAACAAACTCAAGATTAATGTGAACGGAGCTTGTGCTAGAAATGGTGAATCATGTGGTGGTATATTGATCAGAAATAGCTCCGGCGAAATTGTTCAAGCAACCGAGACGTTATTTGGAAAGCTTTCTCCTATTCTTGCTTAAACGAAAGCACTGCTCGAAGGATTAATCATATGTTACAAGAATAATTGGACTGTCGTGGATATAGAATCTGATTCAGTGATTCTCATCAGTCAATTAACCAAGAACCCTGAAACCGGATTCTAGGATACAAACTTAAGTGCCTGCAGAAAGCTCATTACGTATAACATGAATCTTAAGCACATTTCCAAAGCCGAGAACCAAGCTGTTGATTGGCTTGCGAAATGGACTATGAAGTGTACGCAAAAGCTTACCTTTAATCAGCTTGATGCTCCTTCAAGTCTTCTTGCTATTTTTTTCCTCGAAAGTCTTGGGCTAGGTTACCTTAGGCCTGATTAATTCTATTGAGTTAGCTTGGATACTGCTGCCGTTTTCTTTTCAATGCAGGAAAGGCGACAGTTTCGTGATGATTGGTTCGTATGAAGCTGTGCAAAGGATGGAGGGGTGGCTGGTCAAGCTCGGAAGAGTTGCTTGATGAGGAACATGGAAGCTTTGAAGATGCTTAAGGAATTCAGAAGATGAAGGTTATTGTTTCGAATTTTCAAATTAGTTGTTCTATAGCTTTGGAGGGATCTTTTGGCTCTAATTTTCAAATTGTCAAATTGTCAAATTGGGCTAATTATTTTCCTAATCCCTATTGTATTGTAAAATATTCAATTTAAGTAATAAATATATTTTTTTATTAAAAAAAATGATTTTATATAATAAAAAATTCATAAATACCGGATATCATTCTATGAAAGTAGGATTCCGCTCTAACAAAACTGATTCCCATCGCAATTTAACCCTCTTAATAAACTTGAAAATCCAATTAATTATTGGTACTTTGATTTTTTTTTTTTTGAGTTGATTATTGGTAACTTCACTTTTAATTTATAATGGTTTAAAAACTAAATGGATAAGATTGAGCCGTAGCTCAGACTAAGCTTTGAAGCAGCTCCTACAACCCCGACCTCTATAGTCTATAACATGAAACGTGACTCGCACAAGATTCTTTACTTTACGATTCTGAAGAAACTAGTATTGTTAGAAAATTTCATTGTTTTATAATTTCATTATTTTATAATTTTGCTTATTTTGGATGGTCCATGTGGATTTACCGTTCCCATGAGATTCGTTCCCTTGTAGCGAGATCGTGTTGTCTTCTTTTTGTTTTTATCAATCTCTCGTTTTAGTTTTAAAGTTTGTTGATTCGAGAGTTTGAGAGTTTAAGAAGCGAAATGATTTTTTAGAAATGAATCCCAAAATCGCGCATAAAGTGTTTGGACCGGACGAGCAGCCTAAATCAGCTATTCCTATAGTTGTAGAAATCTGAATGCGTAACATCGACAACAAAACATCATTCGTGGTTGGTTTTGTGATTGCAATTATTTTACTCTGTAAAATAAAAAATTAAGTAGTCATGTTGCATACTTTAATATGTACTGAAATAATTAAATAATATTAACTTTTCAATTGTGAGAAAAGCTGAAAAACAAACCCTTTAGGAGAAATAGTATTAGATTATAATATTGTGAATATAATAAGCAGAATTTTTTTATGCATAACTCTAAGACTATACGTATATAAGATATAGCCCATGTTATAGTTCATCAATAGAAATCTATAAAAAAACATAATGGTTATAGTGGAAAATATAACTAACCTGCACTTCAGAGTTTTTGGCATAACTTTTTTCATCATCTCCTGTGTTCATATGTAAAACTTGGCCTACCTCCATTTTTAGGCTTAAATCGATGCTTCGTCCCTCGACTATCACGTTTTGTGTCATTTAGTCCCTCGACAAAAAAATCACGGTTGAGGGTCCCTCGTCTATCAAAAATTTATAAATTCAATCCCCGCGCGTGGTTTTTGCAGTAATGCTGCCACGTGTCACTATAGTTAAATGGTCTGCGTTCCACAGATAGTCATTCGACTTTTAATTCCATTTTTACCCTTCAAATTTAATATTTTTTAAATATATATTTATTTTTTATTTTTTAGTTTTTATCAAAACAGAGTATAGCAAAATTTGCTATACTCTGTTTTTTTTACTGTTTTTTTTACGCCGTTTTTCCATCTCCGAAGCTTGTTCTTCATCTTCTAACTTTCTCAACCTGAATAAACTCATCTCGCTCTTATTTATTATATAGAATTTAAAAGTGTTGATGATGTTTTTTGAGTTTTCGTTGGAGGAATTTATTGATTATTTATGATTTATGGAGTTTATTAATGGTTAAATTGGATTCGTAGATTTTGTATATTGAATCGTTTTTAGTTTTTGTTGTTTTCTAGGAATCCAAACATGAAATTTGTTTCGTTTTCGACTTCTGTGTGAGATATTGAATCTAGAAGAGTAGAGTGGATTCGATAACATTCTGGAAAGTTCCAGCTTGTTTAGGGTTTGGATCTGAGAGTAACAATCAGACCTTATGCCGGTTGAACACACTAGCGATTCCTCCGCCGCCGGTGGAGGTGGAGGTGGTTGTGGAGATTCGCAGAGATCGTATATGTGAACTTATCTAAAAGACCTTAAGTATAAGTCTTGGCAAAAATCAATTTCAATTAAAATATGTATACCTTATCTAAAAGACCTGACATTTTATAAAATTGGATCCTCATTTCAAATCAGTATATGTGAACTTCGACCCTGAAGCCAAAAGGTTGAACCTTTTGCGCAAGTGTCGGAATCGTAAGAAAGAAGATAAATTATGAAATGAGCATCTGAATCTTTGACTGTTGTAGGTTTAATTAGTGATATATTACAAAATGTATGTAGATTAAATGTGTGTGCAATATTGTTGTTTGAAAACAGAGTATAGCAAATTTTGCATACTCTGTTTTGATAAAAATAAAAAAATAAAAATAAAAAAATATATTTAAAAAATATTAAATTCGAAGGGTAAAAATGGAATTAAAAGTGGAAGGACTATTTGTAGAACGCAAACCATTTAACTATAGTGACACGTGGCAGCATTACAGCAAAAACCACGCGCGGGGACTGAATTTATAGATTTTTGATAGACGAGGGACCTTCAACCGTGATTTTTTTGTCGAGGGACTAAATGACACAAAACGTGATAGTTGAGGGATGAAGCAACGATTTAAGCCTCCATTTTTATGTTCTCAATGGCTCTTTTGATGTATGAGTATAGTGGTTCTCACACTGTATATATATATGCATTTTCATCCACATGTCTTTCTAGACTGATTTTAAGAATAAATTAATAATTAATTAAATTACGATCTTAATAATATTATTTTTTATTTAGTCTTCTATATTAATTAACTTACCTCTTAATTTGATCTTCTATTTTAATTAGTTTCTTATTAATTTGGTCTTTCTGTATTAATTATATTCCTAAATAAAATAATATATTTTCGCCATCTCTTATTATTGTCTTTTTATTTTATTTTTTTCCAAGATATAAACAAAATAATTTAAATGGTGATAGTTATCATTTTTATAAGATTTTTTATTCTCCCATATTTAAAAAAATACTCCAATTTGTTATTTCCTCCGTAAAAGAAATTATTAAGTTACCATTTTTTAATTTTTATTCTGAAAACTCATATTTCCTTTCTTCTTTAGCAACCACCCAAACACCATATCTACCTTATTTGTTTTCCAGCAACCTTCTACCACCATATTTACTTCCATCCATAAATTCTAATCCTATCAATATTAATACACAACCATAAGCTCTTTTAACTAAGAAAAAAAACATAGCCACCACTTTGGATTGAAGCAATCTGTCAAATATAAAAATCTTTCATAAATATTTTTTTAATCTATCTGTTAGCAAGAGTTCTGGGAAGTCGGGAGTACTCTCCATAGCGAGTTCTACGAATTCGATATGTAGAAAAAATTGCAGTTCCCAAAATTCTCTTGCTATGATTGTTTTTTTATAAAAAAAAAGGCATGTATATTGAGTTCCAGGAGGAACAGATTTCTAGTTTTTTTAGTATCGAAAAACTTAGGAAATCTATTTTTTATTTGTTTATTTTTTTTAAAAAAAACTTTAACTTGTTTTTTAATCCTATTTTTCTTATTTTTGTTTTTTCCATTTTTACATGATCAAATTATCTTGTTAGTTGATTGGGTGATTTTGAATCTTTTGTTTTTGGTGTCTTTATTTTCTGTGATTAATTTTTAACGAATTTGATTCTTTTTTGTTTTTAAGGTTTAATTTTAGAAGTCAAATGATATATATTTGTTGTACTTTGACTTAATGATGTATTTGGTCGAATAAAGGTTGGATAGTGCATAGTGGCATCAGAATATAAATTAGAGAGTAAATTAAGGACAAAACGGTAAAAACAAGTGTTGAGTAATTTTTTGGAAATCTGAGATGGAGGAAATTATAAATCTTATATAGGAAATAGCTTCACTCTAATTTAAATAGTAAAATAAAGTTTATAAGACATGACCAATAGTGGATCATTATCGGGTGGATCATGTACTAGTTTAGTTAAATAAAGGTTGTATGGAAGTAATGTGTCAAAAACTCATCTATGTCCTTATATAAGGATTCATCACCATAAAAGTGGGAGTAAACGTCTTTTTTAACTTTTAGTTTACTACTTTTTAATATTTATTTTTTAGTAATAGTTTGATTTGATTGAGTTGTGAAGTGGTACCACCAACATGATTTGTGAGTTTCTTTTATCGTACCATATAAAACACGTAGTAATTAAAATTTAGCAATTAAAAAAATATAAGATTTAATTTCACTAAGCATGTGAGACTAATTTGTCGAACTTTGTTTATGACTTTCAAAACGAAATATCCTGATTTAGTTTAACCAATTGCCTCGTAGATGAGTTCGAAAATTTAAAACATTATTTTTTTTAGAGATCCATTCATCTAGAGTAAGATAATCATATGGGACGGTGATTACATCATGCATTGCAAGTAAGAGTGGGATGGGAGTTTAAGGGAGCACATGTGTTGCTTCGTCGAAACCAAAAGTAATTTTGAAGATTTCCATGAAATTATGGCATGTACTTCCTATCGGAAAAATATTATGCAAACATACTAGCCGAAGACATAATGAAAAATAAATTGGGACTTTGTTGGCTCGGCTTGGATCACATATCAAGTTAGACGGGACAATGGATTTGAATGTCATGCAAAGTCAACACTTCCATGCTCATCATAACCTTATTTCAGTGAAGAAATTGGTACCCTGTTATTTACCTTCTACTTACGTTTAACAATCATCTTATCCTTAGCCAATCACACAAGAGTCAAGCAGGTAACTACGTTGAGTTAAAAAAACATGATTCATATTTGTTTTCTATATTTTTGAAAAAACTTTACCAATTATGGATTCACGATAAGAGATGAAATAAAATAAATATCAAACTATGATAATAATGTCGTACATATCATGTGAGATTGCAGGCTTATAAGAGAAAAAATTTAAAATCTTATTGAAAATGATAACCTTATTGAGTTCGTCGAGAGCCAAGCCTCCGGAGGAAAATATATGTTACATTTGACCCTAAATGGTCTGAGCGAGCAACAAAATTAATGAAAACTGAAGTGTCCGCAGCTCAGGAAAAGTAGGATCATGTCATAGTTATTCTAGAAAGTTTCAAAGACAAAACCGAGGACTATCTGGATCCTGATCTTAACCGAGACATAATTAGAACTATTTTTCGGGAGATTCATTGTAAGCAATCACTAAGAACTGAAGAAAGAGACACAATTATAACCTTAAATTGCAATACCACCTCCAAAAATCTTCTCATATATACGAAACTTAATACCCTACAATGATATATTGTTGATACTCTTCTCATAGAAGCCAAACTTAATACCCTCTAATAATCTATTGTTGATGAAGATCTTTAAGGGTAGTAGGTCCTCATGATGATGTTCTGCTTATAACGGATTGTATTGCAGGAACCAAAATCAAAAGATTTATTGTTGACAAAAGTAGCTCGGTGAAAATTATATTTATATGAACACTTGATAGAATCAAGAACCTTCATTTATTCAAACATTTGAAATTTCATTTATTGAGTTCATCGGTGTAAATCCCATTATGTGTAATGAGTTTGCGAATGGCGTCACTTTCAGTAAGGGGAGAGTTTAGCAAGATGTTTAATGTCTTATTCATGGTGGTTGATTTGTTTTCTTTTTATAATATTATATTGGGATAATCATGGCCCAATAAGATGCATGATATCATATTTACCGTACACTAGTGCCTTCATCATATTATGGAACACGAGCTTAAAGTTATATGAGGGAATCATAAGGTCGCCCGTTAATTCTATACGGCCTCTACTTTTTTGATGAAATAAAAGTTATAAGAGGTCTTGCTTAAAGTTGAAGGAGATTACGAACCTTGTGAGGCTCCCAGATTAGTAGTTCTTCAGAAGAAATCATAAGTACTAAAACTTTCCAATGACAAGTTTTTCAAGATTGAAACAACACTTGCAGGTAGCCTTTGAGTTACATTATTATATTTTCTTAGTTACAAATTAATTTTTTTAAAACAATTTAGAATATATTCAATCTAATATAATTTTCCATAAGATATCAATTAACCCAAATGTCGAACAATCAAGTAGAAGAACAGGGTGTTCTCTCGAGAGAGATTAAAAAACAATAATGGTTGAGTTTGACAAGTTATCAAGTATCAGACATATATGTTATTCTAGTTATACTATAAGGACTAACAATCCAGTTCTAGATTCTAAGAAGAACAAGAATTGGAAAATATTTGTACATATTTTTTATCTATTTAAGTGTTGTCCCAATGAAGCATTTCTATGGTAGATTCGACTTCCGGTAACGAGCTATTGTCCTTCATCGAAGCCTATTCAGGGTATAACTAATTCATATGCACCTAGCCGGTTAAGAGTGTAATATATGTATCATTTCTTGACGCTTGCATTGTTATCGTGTAATGGTATTCATATAGAAAAATAAAGGACGTACTTACAAAATAAATTTCAGTTGGAACCTAGATTCAGAGAAGTATGTTCTTGGAGTTTGGTTTTAGTTAGGAAATTTATAGGGCTATTTATTAAGTGAATGAGGTATATAAGCATACTTGTCTCAGTTGGAATCCTTAGATCCATGAACCCCACTCGACCATTCAAAGAAGTGTAAGTGTTGTATGGGAGATTGGAAACCTTACATAGGTTCATAAGTCGGTTTTTGAACAACTGTTTTCATTCTTCCAAGTAGTGAAGAAGGTTACTCGTTTCCAAAAGTCGAAATAATGTGACCAAATATTTAACAAGATAAACTCATATTTATCCGAGAGGTTCTCTCAAATTCATTACAATCTGCGATATTTCATATCTACCTTGTTGTTTCTGATTATCATATATCAGTTCAAGGAGATAAAGAGAAGTTGTGGGATAAACTGTTATGAGATTATGAGTCTTTTACATGTGGAGATAAGGTACCTCCACCTTGAGAAAATATCTCTTATCTTAGTCATGTCAGTTAAGAAAATGATGACTTATTTTAGGGTTGTTCTTTTTTTCCATATATTTTTCCCACTTTGGAGTGTATTACAGAATCCTGATATTTTTAAACGTATTACTCGTTGATTAGTGAACTTAGGAAACTTTATCATATCTTATGAGCCAAAGACATCCATTGAGGCTCAGGCTTTGACATAATGTTTAGTCTAGTTTGATATTAAGAGACCACTTCTTACTCCTAAAAGTTTAAGTTTAGAGTCAATAATCCAAATATATGATGGATCAAGTTATATGTGTTGCGGATTTTGAATTCAGCTGACCACTCTTACAAGTACAACTATGCATCAAGCTATATATTTTTCGCTTCTAAATTTCTAAAAATAAGGTTGGCTATAAAAGGATAAAGTCTAGCATATTTCTTTTGTTGAGAGGGAAAATATATTGTTGCAGTATATTAAAACCCTCATAAGGTGTTCAAGAGTAGATAAATCATACTTTTTACTACATGAACTCCGTGATGAAGTGGGTCCAAATTTATTAGCTTACTCAAACTGTGGAAGCCAAAAAAAGAGTTAAAAAATGTAAAACATATTAATGATTCGCATATGAGATGCATATATAAGTACTACGATCAGAGACGATATATGAACCTCTTCATTTTAATCGCTAGGTATTAGACTTAATTGGATCTCTTCCTAAAGCATCGTTCGTTACTCTGTTAGTATGTCCTTGAGGAAGTAAATTAATTTTATAAGTAGATTAAGGAAAATACCTTAGCAAGGATAAGTGCATAAGAGGTAATCCGTTACCAGAGATAACGACCCTCGATTTCAAAAGGGTAAACGTTTCTTATTTTTTCCAAACAAGAGACGACCAAGAACACTTCTCAACCCCATTCCTCCATCAACCTAACAGAAACTTTGAGTTTAAAAACTAAATCTTGATTGATGGGTTTCACAAAAGTTTAGAGGAGTCAGGTACTAATTGGTCTAAATTATTGTGGAGTTCATTACGGAATACCAAACTATCCTTTGGAAAACAACAATGGAAACACTATTTAACTAATCATGTAATATGGACACATTAGTCGTGACATACACAAGGTTTATTTCCTTTAAGATTCCAAATTATGTATAAGATAAAAATGTTCAAGCAGTAAGAGTTTAACTAGATGTGATAGAAGAGAAGCAAACTGATGTATACTTGAGTGTTCAAAACTATCAAACTTTAATGAGAAATTAAAATAAATTATAGGTGCGCTATTGTAACTCTAGATGGGTCTTTGAGTCTTGAAAATATTTTCCAATATACTAAAGATACAAATGAGAGAAAGCTCGACCCTGATCCGGAAGGGTCTTATATATTTGAAGTGATAAATAATTTCACAAGTATAGGGAATACTTAATAAAATATCGATGAGATGACATTATCAAAATAATCCAAAACTATCAAAGATAGACAAATCGGCAAGACGATTATAGCTGGCACAGCTAGAGGAGAAAACGACAAGATTCCACTGGAAAGATATCCCAAATATCAGAATTGGAGGAGTCGGCAAGCTGAATTCAACAGATAGAGTTAGAAGCAAGGAAAAAAAGATACCACGATTATCAAAGTTTGAATAGCCGACGAGCCGACTGTAATTTGTATAGACATAGGATAAGTCAAATAGATGTCACTCTTAAGATATTTTAACTAAATAAGCTATTCTTCCTTTCTTTTCTGGTGCCAATCTGGAGTAGATTCGGTTACGGCTCGAATAGTCATAGACACTTTTCGTGCGCCTGAATAATTATTTTCAGCACCTCCGTCCCATTCAATTTCAAATGCTTCAATTTTGTCTATTACAAATGATCCTTCTTTTTCGATTTCTGATTTTAGTTCTTCCAGACATGGAGCATAGTATGGAGCATTAAAAGAGTCTATTTTTTCTTCATCAATATTTCCCTGTATCAGCATTCAATAGTAATCAATATTTCCATGTGCCAACATTCAATAGTAAACCAGACTAATCTATGTAAGAAAAACTTGGAGGAGGGGTTTGGTAATTTCTACCTCTTTAGCCAAGCACATAAGAGCTTGAGCCAATAACTCCCATTGGTAGCAGCTTTCTTGTGTGGTTGGATCAATAGAACTCCTGCCCATGAAAGATAACACCATTCTTCCGCCACCAACTATCTCTTCAGAACGAGACTCTAAAAAAGCTCCAAAATCATTACGAAATTGCTTGGCATACCCTTCTATCACTTCTTTAGGGCTAGTTTCTGATATTTATAATTTTCCTTTGTTTAGGTATGGACTTGTACTCCTCTCTAGACCACATGGAACATGTATATGCATATATAGAGACAACATTTTTGGAACATATTGGTAAATCAAAATATATACTCAATATAAGAATGTTATTATATAGTGGAGTAGAAGTCTCCCACTGGTTTTGCAAGCTTTTAAATTTTGCAAGTGTAGTTTCTCCGCACAGTGCAGTTAATTAGTTAGGTCAAATAATAATTTTTTTTATCTCACAATGGATCTTGATATATTTCTAATCTTTTGTCAATAATATATTTCTAATCTTTTTAAATCCGGAGACCAAATCTGAGACGAAGAAATTACAGTTCAATTTTTTGAATTGTCACGTGGCATATCCTAAACCATCATAGTGTAGGGATTCATATAGTGAGAGAACAAAAAAGAAAAAGAATAATTTGACACAAATTCAAAAAATAGCCTATAGTACTATATATTATGCAACTTGACTACTAATCTGAGATAGCCAATGAAGACTAGATGAAGAATGAACAAAGTGTAGACTTCTTTTAGGAAAAAGTCTACCATAGAATGAACCGGGCGTGCCCGAAATAAAACAGGATCCAATTCCGATACCTATATCTTTCTTCAATTTGTCGTAAAATTCGGGTAATGATGTAAATATATAACTAAAATTATTATTTGGAAGATCATTAAGAAACAAATTAAACTCCGGACATGGAGAATTCAGATTGCGATAGGTATCACATATTATATTAATGAATCCCGAAATTGCGCATAAAGTGTTTGGACCGGACGAGCAGCCTAAATCATCTATTCCTATAGTTGTGAAATATGTATGCGTAACATCGACAACAAAGCATCATCCGTGGTTGGTTTTGTGATCGCAATTATTTTACTCTGTAAAATAAAAAATTAGGTAGTCATGTTGCATACTTTAATATGTACTGAAATAATTAAATAATATTAACTTTTCAATTGTGAGAAAAACTTAAAAACAAACCCTTTAGGAGAAATAGTATTAGATTATAATATTGTGAGTATAATAAGCCGAATTTTTTTATGCATAACTGTAAGACTATACGTATATAAGATATAGCCCATGTTATAGTTCTTCATCAATAGAAATCTATAAAAATCATAATGGTTATAGTGGAAAATATAACTAACCTGCACTTTAGAGTTTTTGGCATAACTTTTTTCATTATCTCCTGCGTTCATATGTAAAATTTGGCCTACCTCCATTTTTATGTTCTCAATGGCTCTTTTGATGTATGAGTATAGTGGTTCTCACACTGTATATATATGCGTTTTCATCCACATATGTCTTTCTAGACTGATTTTAAGAATAAATCAACAATTAATTACATTACGATCTTAATAATATTATTTTTTATTTAGTCTTCTATATTAATTAATTTACCTATTAATTTTATCTTCTATTTTAATTAGTTTCTTATTAATTTGGTCTTTCTGTATTAATTATATTCCTAAATAGAATAATATATTTTCGCCATCTCTTATTATTGTCTTTTTATTTTATTTTTTTCCAAGATATAAACAAAATAATTTAAATGGTGATAACTATCATTTTTATAAGATTTTTTATTCTCCCATATTTAAAAAAAATACTCCAGTTTGTTATTTCCTCCGTAAAAGAAATTATTAAGTTACCATTTTTTTAATTTTTATTCCGAAAACTCATATTTCCTTTCTTCTTTAACAACCACCCAAACACCATATCTACCTTATTTGTTTTCCAGCAACCTTCTACCACCATATTTACTTTCATCCATAAATTCTAATCCTATCAATATAAATACACAACCATAAGCTCTTTTAACTAAGAAAAAAAACATAACCACCACTTTGGATTGAAGCAATCTGTCAAATATAAAAATCTTTCCTAAATATTTTTTTAATCTATCTGTTAGCAAGAGTTCTGGGAAGTCGGGAGTACTCTCCATAGCGAGTTCTACGAATTTGATATGTAGAAAAAATTTCAGTTCCCAAAATTCTCTTGTTATGATTGTTTTTTTTATAAAAAAAGCATGTATATTGAGTTCCAGGAGGAACAAATTTCTCGTTTTTTTAGTGTCGAAAAACTTAGGAAATCTATTTTTTATTTGTTTATTTTTTTTAAAAAAAAACTTTAACTTGTTTTTTAATCCTATTTTTCTTATTTTTGTTTTTTTCCATTTTTACATGATCAAATTATTTTGTTAGTTGATTGGGTGATTTTGAATCTTTTGTTTTTGGTGTCTTTATTTTCTATGATTAATTTTTAACGAATTTGATTCTTTTTTGTTTTTAAGGTTTAATTTTAGGAGTCAAATGATATATATTGGTTGTACTTTGACTTAATGATGTGTTTGGTCGAATAAATGTTGGATAGTGCATAGTGGCATCAGAATATAAAATAGAGAGTAAATTAAGGACAAAACGGTAAAAACAAGTGTTGAGTATTGTTTTGGAAATCTGAGATGGAGGAAATTATAAATCTTATATAGGAAATAGCTTCACTCTAATTTAAATAGTAAAATAAAGTTTATAAGACATGACCAATAGTGGATCATTATGAGGTGGATCATGTACTAGTTTAGTTATAATAAAGGTTGTATGGAAGTAATGTGTCAAAAACCCATTTGTGTCCTTATATAAGGATTCATCACCATAAAAGTGGGAGTAAACGTCTTTTTTAACTTTTAGTTTACTACTTTTTAATATTTATTTTTTAGTAATAGTTTGATTTGATTGAGTTGTGAAGTGGTACCACCAACGTGATTTGTGAGTTTTTTTATCGTACTATATAAAACACGTAGTAATTAAAATTTATCAATTAAAAAAATATAAGATTTAATTTCACTAAGCATGTGAGACTAATTTGTCGAACTTTGTTTATGACTTTCAAAACCAAAATATCCTGATTTAGTTTAACCAATTGCCTCGTAGATGAGTTCGAAAATTTAAAACATTATCTTTTTTTAGAGATCCATTCATCTAGAGTAAGATAATCATATGGGACGGTGATTACATCATGCATTGCAAGTAAGAGTGGGATGAGAGTTTAAGGGAGCGCATGTGTTGCTTCGTCGAAACCAAAAGTAAATTTGAAGATTTCCATGAAATTGTGGCATGTACTTCCTATCGGAAAAATATTATGCAAACATACTAGCCGAAGACATAATGAAAAATAAATTGGGACTTTGTTGGCTCGGTTTGGATCACATATCAAGTTAGACGGGACAATGAATTTTAATGTCATGCAAAGTCAACACTTTCATGCTCATCATAACCTTATTTCAGTGAAGAAATTGGTACCCTGCTATTTACCTTCTACTTTCGTTTAACAATCATCTTATCATTAGCCAATCACACAAGAGTCAAGCAGGTAACTACGTTGAGTTAAAAAAACATGATTCATATTTGTTTTCTATATTTTCGTAAAAACTTTACCAATTATGGATTCACGATAAGAGATGAAATAAAATAAATATCAAACATGATAATAATGTCGTACATATCATGTGAGATTGCAGGCTTATAAGAGAAAAAATTTAAAATCTTATTGAAAATGATAACCTTATTGAGTTCGTCGAGAGCCAAGCCTCCGGAGGAAAATATATGTTACATTTGACCCTAAATGGTCTGAGCGAACAACAAAATTTATGAAAACTGAAATGTCCGCAGCTCAGGAAAAGTAGGATCATGTCATGGTTATTCTAGAAAGTTTCAAAGACAAAACCGAGGACTATCTGGATCCTGATCTTAACCAAGACATAATTAGAACTATTTTTCGGGAGATTCATTGTAAGCAATCACTAAGAACTGAAGAAAGAGACACAATTATAACCTTAAGTTGCAATACCAACTCCAAAAGTCTCCTCATATATACCAAACTTAATACCCTCCAATGATCTATTGTTGATACTCTTCTCATAGAAGCCAAACTTAATACCCTCTAATAATCTATTGTTGATGAAGATCTTTAAGGGTAGTAGGTCCTCATGATGATGTTCTGCTTATAACGGATTGTATTGGAGGAACCAAAATCAAAAGATTTATTGTTGACAAAATTAGATCGGTGAAAATTATATTTATATGAACACTTGATAGAATCAGGAACCTTCATTTATTCAAAAGTTTGAAATTTCATTTATTGAGTTCATCGGTGTATATCCCATTATGTGTAATGAGTTTGCGAATGGCGTCACTTTCAGTAAGGGGAGAGTTTAGCAAGATTTTTAATGTCTTATTCATGGTGGTTGATTTGTTTTCTTTTTATAATATTATATTGGGATAATTTTGGCCCAATAAGATGCATGATATCATATTTACCGTACACTAGTGCCTTCATAATATTATGGAACACGAGCTTAAAGTTATATGAGGGAATCATAAGGTCGCCCGTTAATTCTATACGGCCTCTACTTCTTTGATGAAATAAAAGTTATAAGAGGTATTGCTTAAAGTTGAAGGATATTACGAACCTTGTGAGGCTCCCAGATTAGTAGTTCTTCAGAAGAAATCATAAGTACTAAAACTTTCCAATGACAAGTTTTTCAAGATTGAAACAACACTTGCAGGTAGCCTTTGAGTTACATTATTATATTATCTTACTTACAAATTAATTTTTTTAAAACAATTTAGAATATATTCAGTCTAATATAATTTTCCATAAGATATCAATCAACCCAAATGGCAAACAATCAAGTAGAAGAACAGGGTGTTCTCTCGAGAGAGATTAAAAAACAATAATGATTGAGTTTGACAAGTTATCAAGTATCAGACATATATGTTATTCTAGTTATACTATAAGGACTAACAACCCAGTTCTAGATTCCAAGAAGAACAAGAAGTGGAAAATATCTGTAAATATTTTTTATCTATTTAAGTGTTGTCCCAATGATTCATTTCTATGGTAGATTCCACTTCCGGTAACGAGCTATTGTCCTTCATTGAAGCCTATTCAGGGTATAACTAATTCATATGCACCTAGCCGGTTAAGAGTGTAATATATGTATCATTTCTTGAGGCTTGTATTGTTATCGTGTCATGGTATTCATATAGAAAAATGAAGGACCTACTTACAAAATAAATTTCACTTGGAACCTAGATTCAGAGAAGTGTGTTCTTGGAGTTTGGTTTTGGTTAGGAAATTTATAGGGCTATTTATTAAGTGAAGGAGGTATATAAGGATACTTGTCTCAGTTAGAATCCTTAGATCCATGAACCCCACTCGACCATTCAAAGAAGTGTAAGTGTTGTATGGGAGATTGGAAACCTTACATAGGTTCATAAGTTGGTTTTTGAACAACTGTTTTCATTCTTCCAAGTAGTGAAGAAGGTTACTCGTTTCCAAAAGTCGAAATAATGTGACCAAATATTTAACAAGATAAACTCATATTTATCCGAAAGGTTCTCTCAAATTCATTACAATCTGCGATATTTCATATCTACCTTGTTGTTTCTGATTATCATATATCAGTTCAAGGAGATAGAGAGAAATTGTGGGATAACCTGTTATGTGATTACGAGTCTTGTACATGTGGAGATTAGGTACCTCCACCTTGAGAAAATATCTCTTATCTTAGTCATGTCAGTTAAGAAAATGATGACTTATTTTAGGGTTGTTCTTTTTTTTCCATATATATTCCCACTTTGGAGTGTATTACAGAATCCTGATATTTTTAAACGTATTAGTCGTTGATTAGTGAACTTAGGAAACTTTAACATATCTTATGAGCCAAAGACATCCATTGAGGCTCAGGCTTTGACATAATTTTTAGTCGAGTTTGATACTAAGAGTCCATTTCCTACTCCTAAAAGTTTAAGTTTAGAGTCAATAATCCAAATATATGATGGATCAAGTTATATGTGTTGCGGATTTTGAATTCAGCGGACCACTCTTACAAGTAAAAATATGCATCAAGCTATATATTTTCGCTTCTAAATTTCTAAAAATGAGGTTGGCTATAAAAGGATAAAGTCTAGCATATTTCTTTTGTTGAGAGGGAAAATATATTGTTGCAGTATATTAAAACCCTCATAAGGTGTTCAGGAGTAGATAAATCATACTTTTTACTACATGAACTCCGTGATGAAGTGGGTCGAAATTTATTAGCTTACTCAAACTGTGGAAGCCAAAAAGATAGTTAAAAAATGTAAAATATATTAATGAGTCGCTAATGAGATACATATATAAGTACTACGATCAGAGACGATATATGAACCTCTTCATTTTAATCGCTAGGTTGTAGACTTAATTGGATCTCTTCCTAAAGCATCGTTACTCTGGTAGTATGTCCTGGAGGAAGTAAATTAATTTTATAAGTAGATTAAGGAAAATACCTTAGCAAGGATAAGTGCATAAATGGTAATCCAGTACCAGAGATAACGACCCTCGATTTCAAAAGGGTAAACGTTTCTTATTTTTTCCAAACAAGAGACGACCAAGAACACTTCTCAACCCCATTCCTCCATCAACCTAACAGAAACTTTGAGTTTAAAAACTAAATCTTGATTGATGGGTTTCACAAAAGTTTAGAGGAGTCAGCTACTAATTGGTCTGAATTATTGTGGAGTTCATTATGGAATACCAAACTATCCTTTTGGAAAACAACAATGGAAACACTATTTAACTAATCATGTAATATGGACACATTAGTCGTGACATACACAAGGTTTATTTCCTTTAAGATTCCAAATTATGTATAAGATAAAAATGTTCAAGCAATAAGAGTTTAACTAGATGTGATAGAAGAGAAGCAAACTAATGTATACTTGAGTGTTCAAAACTATCAAACTTTAATGAGAAATTAAAATAAATTATAGGTGCACTATTGTAACTCTAGATGGGTCTTTGAGTCTTTAAAAGATTTTCCAATATACTAAAGATACAAATGAGAGAAAGCTCGACCCTGATCCGGAAAGGTCTTATATATTTGAAGTGATAAATAATTTTACAAGTATAGGGAATACTTAATAAAAGATCGATGAGATGACATTATCAAAATAATCCAAAATTATCAAAGATAGACAAATCGGCAAGACGATTATAGCTGGCACAACTAGAGGAGAAAACGACAAGATTCTACTGGAAAGATATCCCAACTATCAGAATTGGAGGAGTCGGCAAGCTAAATTCAACAGATAGAGTTAGAAGCAAGGAAAAAAAGATACCACGATTATCAAAGTTAGAATAGCCGACGAGCCGACTATAATTTATATAGATATAGGATAAGTCGAATAGATGTCACTCTTAAGATATTTTAACTAAATAACCTATTCTTCCTTTATTGTCTTGTGCCAATCTGGAGTAGATTTTGCTAACTTTATTTTATTTAAATGGAAACCAACAATATACACTTCATATAAACTCTTACATTAAATGAAATGGAAACGGTGTTCATTATTTTCATATAAACTCTTACATAATATGAAATGGAAACAACCGAACAATATCGCATATTTAATCATTTTCTCATAAACTCTTACATGCATCAAAATAATATCGAATACTTAATCATTTTTTGATTAATGAAGTTACCAAATTGACATATTTGGCTTGCCCTTTTGATAAATGATCGCCGACAATTGTTTTATACTTTTGAAATAAGTCATCGATTATATTTGGACCGAAATGAGACTCTATCAATGATTCGGTTACGGCTCGAATAGTCATAGACACTTTTCGTGCGCCTGAATAATTATTTTCAGCACCTCCGTCCCATTCAATTTCAAATGCTTCAATTTTGTCCATTACAAATGATCCTTCTTTTTTTATTTCTGATTTTAGTTCTTCCGGACATGGAGCATAGTATGGAGCATTAAAAGAGTCTATTTTTTCTTCATCAATATTTCCCTGTATCAGCATTCAATAGTAATCAATATTTCCATGTGCCAACATTCAATAGTAAACCAGACTAATCTATGTAAGAAAAACTTAGAGGAGGGGTTTGGTAATTTCTACCTCTTTAGCCAAGCACATAAGAGCTTGAGCCAATAACTCCCATTGGTAGCAGCTTTCTTGTGTGGTTGGATCAATAGAACTCCTGCCCATGAAAGATAACGCCATTCTTCCGCCACCAACTATCTCTTCAGAACAAGACTCTAAAAAAGCTCACAAATCATTACGAAATTGCTTGGCATACCCTTCTATCACTTCTTTAGGGCTAGTTTCTGATATGTATAATTTTCCTTTGTTTAGGTATGGACGTGTACTCCTCTCTAGACCACATGGAACCTGTACATGCATATATAGAGACAACATTTTTGGAACATATATGTCTGACTATAATTGGTAAATCAGAATACATACTTAATATAAGAATGTTATTATATAGTGGAGTAAAAGTCTCCCACTGGTTTTGCAAGCTTTTAAATTTTGCAAGTGTAGTTTCTCCGCACAGTGCAGTTAATTAGTTAGGTCAAATAATATATTTTTTTATCTCACAATGGATCTTGATATATTTCTAATCTTATGTCAATAATATATTTCTAATCTTTTTAAATCCGGAGACCAAATCTGAGACGAAGAAATTACAGTTCAATTTTTTGAATTGTCACGTGGCATATCCTAAACCATCATAGTGTAGCGATTCAAATAGTGAGAGAAAAAAAATAATAATTTGACACAAATTCAAAAGATAGCCTATAGTACTATATATTATGCAACTGGACTACTAACCTGAAATAGCCAATGAAGACTAGATGAAGAATGAACAAAGTGTAACTTCTTTTAGGAAAAAGTCTACCATAGAACGAACTAGGCGTGCCCGAAATAAAACAGGATCCAATTCCGATACCTATATCTTTCTTCAATTTGTCGTAAAATTCGGGTAATGATGTAAATATATAATTAAAATAATTATTTGGAAGATCATTAAGAAACAAATTAAACTCCGGACATGGATAATTCAGATTGCGATAGGTATCACATATTATATTAATGAATCCCGAAATCACGCATAAAGTGTTTGGACCGGACGAGCAGCCTAAATCAGCTATTCCTATAGCGGTAGGAATCTGAATGCGTAACATCGACAACAAAGCATCATCCGTGATTGGTTTTGTGATCGCAATTATTTTACTCTATAAAATAAAAAATTAGGTAGTCATGTTGCATACTTTAATATGTACTGAAATAATTAAATAATATTAACTTTTCAATTGTGAGAAAAGCTGAAAAACAAACCCTTTAGGAGAAATAGTATTAGATTATAATATTGTGAATATAATAAGCCGAATTTTTTTATGCATAACTGTAAGACTATACGTATATATAAGATATAGCCCATGTTATAGTTCTACATCAATAGAAATCTATAATAAACATAATGGTTATAGTGGAAAATATAACTAACCTGCACTTCAGAGTTTTTGGCATAACTTTTTTCATCATCTCCTGCGTTCATATGTAAAACTTGGCCTACCTCCATTTTCTTTTGATGTATGAGTATAGTGGTTCTCACACTGTATATATATGAATTTTCATCCACATGTCTTTCTAGACTGATTTTAAGAATAAATCAATAATTAATTAAATTACGATCTTAATATTATTTTTTATTTAGTCTTCTATATTAATTAACTTACCTGTTAATTTAATCTTCGATTTTAATTAGTTTCTTATTAATTTGGTCTTTCTGTATTAATTATATTCCTAAATAAAATAATATATTTTCGCCATCTCTTATTATTGTCTTTTTATTTAATTTTTTTCCAAGATATAAACAAAATAATTTAAATGGTGATAGCTATCATTTTTATAAGATTTTTTATTCTCCCATATTTAAAAAAATACTCCAATTTGTTATTTCCTCCGTAAAAGAAATTATTAAGTTACCATTTTTTTTAATTTTTATTCCGAAAACTCATATTTCATTTCTTCTTTAGCAACCACCCAAACACCATATCTACCTTATTTGTTTTCCAGCAACCTTCTACCACCATATTTACTTCCATCCATAAATTCTAATCCTATCAATATAAATACACAACCATAAGCTCTTTTAACTAAGAAAAAAAACATAGCCACCACTTTGGATTGAAGCAATCTGTCAAATATAAAAATATTTCCTAAATATTGTTTTAATCTATCTGTTAGCAAGAGTTCTGGGAAGTCGGGAGTACTCTCCATAGCGAGTTCTACGAATTCGATATGTAGAAAAAATTGCAGTTCCCAAAATTCTCTTGCTATGATTATTTTTTTTATAAAAAAAAGCATGTATATTGAATTCCAGGAGGAACAGATTTCTAGTTTTTTTAGTATCGAAAAACTTAGGAAATCTATTTTTTATTTGTTTATTTTTAAAAAAAAACTTTAACTTGTTTTTTAATCCTATTTTTCTTATATTTGTTTTTTCCATGTTTACATGATCAAATTATCTTGTTAGTTGATTGGGTGATTTTGAATCTTTTGTTTTTGGTGTCTTTATTTTCTATGATTAATTTTTAACGAATTTGATTCTTTTTTGTTTTTAAGGTTTAATTTTAGAAGTCAAATGATATATATTGGTTGTACTTTGACTTAATGATGTGTTTGGTCGAATAAAGGTTGGATAGTTCATAGTGACATCAGAATATAAATTAGAGAGTAAATTAAGGACAAAAGGGTAAAAACAAGTGTTGAGTATTTTTTTGGAAATCTGAGATGGAGGAAATTATAAATCTTATATAGGAAATAGCTTCACTCTAATTTAAATAATAAAATAAAGTTTATAAGACATGACCAATAGTGGATCATTATCGGGTGGATCATGTACTAGTTTAGTTAAATAAAGGTTGTATGGAAGTAATGTGTCAAAAACTCATCTATGTCCTTATATAAGGATTCATCACCATAAAAGTGGGAGTAAACGTCTTTTTTAACTTTTAGTTTACTACTTTTTAATATTTATTTTTTAGTAATAGTTTGATTTGATTGAGTTGTGAAGTGGTACCACCAACGTGATTTGTGAGCTTCTTTTATCGTACCATATAAAACACGTAGTAATTAAAATTTAGCAATTAAAAAAATATAAGATTAAATTTCACTAAGCATGTGAGACTAATTTGTCGAACTTTGTTTATGACTTTCAAAATGAAATATCCTAATTTAGTTTAACCAATTGCCTCGTAAATGAGTTCGAAAATTTAAAACATTATCTTTTTTTAGAGATCCATTCATCTAGAGTAAGATAATCATATAGGACGGTGATTACATCATGCATTGCAAGTAAGAGTGGGATGGGAGTTTAAGGGAGCACATGTGTTGCTTCGTCGAAACCAAAAGTAATTTTGAAGATTTCCATGAAATTGTGGCATGTACTTCCTATCGGAAAAAATATTATGCAAACATACTAGCCGAAGACATAATGAAAAATAAATTGGGACTTTGTTGGCTCGGCTTGGATCACATATCAAGTTCGACGGGACAATGAATTTGAATGTCATGCAAAGTCAACACTTCCATGCTCATCATAACCTTATTTCAGTGAAGAAATTGGTACCCTGCTATTTACCTTCTACTTTCGTTTAACAATCATCTTATCCTTAGCCAATCACACAAGAGTCAAGCAGGTAACTACGTTGAGTTAAAAAACATGATTCATATTTGTTTTCTATATTTTCGAAAAAACTTTACCAATTATGGATTCACGATAAGAGATGAAATAAAATAAATATCAAACTATGATAATAATGTCGTACATATCATGTGAGATTGCAGGCTTATAAGAGAAAAAATTTAAAATCTTATTGAAAATGATAACCTTATTGAGTTCGTCGAGAGCCAAGCCTCCGGAGGAAAATATATGTTACATTTGACCCTAAATGGTCTGAGCGAACAACAAAATTTATGAAAACTGAAGTGTCCGCAGCTCAGGAAAAGTAGGATCCTGTCATGGTTATTCTAGAAAGTTTCAAAGACAAAACCGAGGACTATCTGGATCCTAATCTTAACCGATACATAATTAGAACTATTTTTCGGGAGATTCAATGTAAGCAATCACTAAGAACTTAAGAAAGAGACACAATTATAACCTTAAGTTACAATACCAACTCCAAAAGTCTTCTCATATATACCAAACTTAATACCCTCCAATGATCTATTGTTGATACTCTTCTCATAGAAGCCAAACTTAATACCCTCTAATAATCTATTGTTGATGAAGATCTTTAAGGGTAGTAGGTCCTCATGATGATGTTCTGCTTATAACGGATTGTATTGGAGGTACCAAAATCAAAAGATTTATTGTTGACAAAAGTAGCTCGGTGAAAATTATATTTATATGAACACTTGATAGAATCAGGAACCTTCATTTATTCAAAAGTTTGAAATTTCATTTATTGAGTTCATCGGTGTAAATCCCATTATGTGTAATGAGTTTGCGAATGGCTTCACTTTCAGTAAGGGGAGAGTTTAACAAGATTTTTAATGTATTATTCATGGTGGTTGATTTGTTTTCTTTTTATAATATTATATTGGGATAATCATGGCCCAATAAGATGCATGATATCATATTTACCGTACACTAGTGCCTTCATCATATTATGGAACACGATCTTAAAGTTATATGAGGAAATCATAAGGTCGCCCGTTAATTCTATACGGCCTCTACTTCTTTGATGAAATAAAAGTTATAAGAGGTATTGCTTAAAGTTGAAGGAGATTACGAACCTTGTGAGGCTCCCAGATTAGTAGTTCTTCAGAAGAAATCATAAGTACTAAAACTTTCCAATGACAAGTTTTTCAAGATTGAAACAACACTTGCAGGTAGCCTTTGAGTTACATTATTATATTTTCTTACTTACAAATTAATTTTTTTAAAACAATTTAGAATATATTCAATCTAATATAATTTTCCATAAGATATCAATCAACCCAAATGTCGAACAATCAAGTAGAAGAACAGGGTGTTCTCTCGAGAGAGATTAAAAAACAATAATGGTTGAGTTTGACAAGTTATCAAGTATCAGACATATATGTTATTCTAGTTATACTATAAGGACTAACAGCCCAGTTCTAGATTCCAAGAAGAACAAGAAGTGGAAAATATTTGTAAATATTTTTTTTATCTATTTAAGTGTTGTCCCAATGACGCATTTCTATGGTAGATTCGAATTCCGTAAACGAGCTATTGTCCTTTATCGAAGCCTATTCAGGGTATAACCAATTCATATGCACCTAGCCGGTTAAGAGTGTAATATATGTATCATTTCTCGAGGTTTGTATTGTTATCGTGTCATGGTATTCATATAGAAAAATGAAGGACCTACTTACAAAATAAATTTCAGTTGGAACCTAAATTCAGAGAAGTATGTTCTTGGAGTTTGGTTTTGGTTAGGAAATTTATAGGGCTATTTATTAAGTGAAGGAGGTATATAAGCATACTTGTCTCAGTTGGAATCCTTAGATCCATGAATCCCACTCGACCATTCAAAGAAGTGTAAGTGTTGTATGGGAGATTGGAAACCTTACATAGGTTCATAAGTCGGTTTTTGAACAACTGTTTTCATTCTTCCAAGTAGTGAAGAAGGTTACTCGTTTCCAAAAGTCGAAATAATGTGACCAAATATTTAACAAGATAAACTCATATTTATCCGAAAGGTTCTCTCAAATTCATTACAATCTGCGATATTTCATATCGACCTTGTTGTTTCTGATTATCATATATCAGTTCAAGGAGATAAAGAGAAGTTGTGGGATAAACTGTTATGTGATTATGAGTCTTGTACATGTGGAGATAAGGTACCTCCACCTTGAGAAAATATATCTTATCTTAGTCATGTCAGTTAAGAAAATGATGACTTATTTTAGGGTTGTTCTTTTTTTCCATATATTTTTCCCACTTTGGAGTGTATTACAGAATCCTGATATTTTTAAACGTATTAGTCGTTGATTAGTGAACTTAGGAAACTTTAACATATCTTATGAGCCAAAGACATCCATTGAGGCTCAGGCTTTGACATAATGTTTAGTCTAGTTTGATACTAAGAGACCATTTCTTACTCCTAAAAGTTTAAGTTTAGAGTCAATAATCCAAATATATGATGGATCAAGTTATATGTGTTGCGGATTTTGAATTCAGCCGACCACTCTTACAAGTAAAACTATGCATCAAGCTATATATTTTTGCTTCTAAATTTCTAAAAATGAGGTTGGCTATAAAAGGATAAAGTCTAGCATATTTCTTTTATTGAGAGGGAAAATATATTGTTGCAGTATATTAAAACCCTCATAAGGGGTTCAGGAGTAGATAAATCATACTTTTTGCTACATGAACTCCGTGATAAAGTGGGTCCAAATTTATTAGCTTACTCAAACTGTGGAGGCCAAAAAGATAGTGAAAAAATGTAAAACATATTAATGATTCGCTAATGAGATACACATATAAGTACTACGATCAGAGACGATATATGAACCTCTTCATTTTAATCGCTAGATATTAGACTTAATTGGATGTTTTCCTAAAGCATCGTTACTCTGATAGTATGTCCTTGAGGAAGTAAATTAATTTTATAAGTAGATTGAGGAAAATACCTTAGCAAGGATAAGTGCATAAGAGGTAATCCAGTACCAGAGATGATTACAACAGATAACGACCCTCGATTTCAAAAGGGTAAACGTTTCTTATTTTTTCCAAACAAGAGACGACCAAGAACACTTCTCAACCCCATTACTCCATCAACCTAACAGAAACTTTGAGTTTAAAAAATAAATCTTGATTGATGGGTTTCACAAAAATTTAGAGGAGTCAGCTACTAATTGTTCTGAATTATTATGGAGTTCATTACGGAATACCAAACTATCCTTTGGAAAACAACAATGGAAACACTATTTAACTAATTCTGTAACATGGACACATTAGTCGTGACATACACAAGGTTTATTTCCTTTAAGATTCCAAATTATGTATATGATAAAAATGTTCAAGCAATAAGAGTTTAACTAGATGTGATAGAAGAGAAGCAAACTAAGGTATACTTGAGTGTTCAAAACTATCAAACTTTAATGAGAAATTAAAATAAATTATAGGTGCGCTATTGTAACTCTAGATCGGTTTTTGTGTCTTGAAAATATTTTCCAATATACTAAAGATACAAATGAGAGAAAGCTCGACCCTAATCCGGATGGGCCTTATATATTTTAAGTGATAATCCAAACCTATTAAAGATATACAAATCGGCAAGACGATTATAGCTGGCACAGGTAGAGGAGAAAACGACAAGATTTCACTAGAAAGATATCCCAAATATCAGAATTAGAGGAGTCAACAAGCTGAATTCAACAGATAGTGTTAGAAGCAAGGAAAAAAAGATACCACGATTATCAAAGTTAGAATAGCCGACGAGCCGACTGTAATTTATATAGACATAGGATAAGTCGAATAGATGTCACTCTTAAGATATTTTAACTAAATAAGCTATTCTTCCTTTCTTTTCTGGTGCCAATCTCGAGTAGATTTTGCTAACTTTATTTTATTTTATATAAATGGAAACCAACAAGATACACTTCATATAAACTCTTACATTAAATGAAATGGAAACGGTGTTCATTATTTTCATATAAACTCTTACATAATATGAAATGGAAACAACCGAACAATATCGCATATTTAATCATTTTCTCATAAACTCTTACATGCATCAAAACAATATCGAATACTTCCATGCTCATCATAACCTTATTTCAGTGAAGAAATTGGTACCCTATTATTTACCTTCTACTTTCGTTTAAAAATCATCTTATCCTTAGCCAATCACACAAGAGTCAAGCAGGTAACTACACTGAGTTAAAAAAAACCAAATTCATATTTATTTTCGAAAAAACTTTACCAATTATGGAACCACGATAAGAGATGAAATAAAATAAATATCAAACTATGATAATAATGTCGTACATATCATGTGAGATTGCATGCTTATAAGAGAAAAAATTTAAAATCTTAATGAAAATGATAAACTTATTGAGTTCGTCGAGAGCCAAGCCTCCAGAGGACACATATATGTTATGAAAACTGAAGTGTCCGCAGCTCAGGCAAAGTAGGATCACGTCATGGTTATTCTAGAAAGTTTCAAAGACAAAACCAAGGACTATCTGGATCATGATCTTAACCAAGACATAATTAGAACTATTTTCGGGAGATTCATTGTCAGCAATCACTAAGAACGGAAGAAAGAGACACAATTATAACCTTAAGTTGCAATACCAAATCGAAAAGTCTTCTCATATATACCAAACTTAATACCCTCAATGATCTATTGTTGATACTCATCTCATAGAAGCCAAACTTAATGCCCTCTAATAATCTATTGTTGATGAAGATCTTTAAGGGTAGCAGGTCCTCATGATGATGTTCTCCTTATAACGGATTGTATTGCAGGAACCAAAATCAAAAGATATATTGTTGACAAAAGTAGCTTGGTGAACATTATATTTATATGAACACTTGATGGAATCAAGAACCTTCGGTAAGGGGAGAGTTTAACAAGATTTTTAATGTCGTATTCATGGTGGTTGATTTGTTTTCTATTTATAATGTTATATTGGGATAATCATGGCCCAATAAGATGCATGATATCATATTTACCGTACACTAGTGCCTTGATCATATTATGGAACACGAGTTTAAAGTTATATGAGGGAATCATAAGGTCGTCTGTTAATTCTATATGGCCTCTACTTCTTTGATGAAATAAAAGTTATAAGAGGTCTTGCTTAAAGTTGAAGGAGATTACGAACCTTGTGAGGCTCCCATATTGGTAGTTCTTCTAGAAGAAAACATAAGTACTAAAACTTTCCAATGACAAGTTTTTCAAGATTGAAACAACTCTTGCAGGTAGCCTTTGAGTTACATTATTATATTTTCTTTCTTACAAATTAATTTTTTTAAAATTTAGAATATATTCAGTCTAATATAATTTTCCATAAGTTATGAATCAACCCAAATGTCGAACAATCAAGTAGAAGAACATGGTGTTCTCTCGAGAGAGATTAAAAAACAATAATGGTTGAGTTTGAAAAGTTATCAAGTATCAGACATATATGTTATTCTAGTTATACTATAAGGACTAACAGCCCAGTTCTAGATTCCAAGAAGAACAAAAAGTGGAAAATATTTGTAAATATTTTTTTATCTATTTAAGTGTTGTCCCAATGACGCATTTCTATGGTAGATTCGAATTCCGTAAACGAGCTATTGTCCTTTATCGAAGCCTATTCAGGGTATAACCAATTCATATGCACCTAACCGGTTAATAATGTAATATATGTATCATTTCTCGAGGTTTGTATTGTTATCGTGTCATGGTATTCATATAGAAAAATGAAGGACCTACTTACAAAATAAATTTCAGTTGGAACCTAAATCCAGAGAAGTATGTTCTTGGAGTTTGGTTTTGGTTAGGAAATTTATAGGGCTATTTATTAAGTGAAGGAGGTATATAAGCATAATTGTCTCAGTTGGAATTCTTAGATCCATGAACCCCACTCGACCATTCAATGAAGTGTAAGTGTTGTATGGGAGATTGGAAATCTTACATAAGTTTATAAGTCGGTTTTGAACAACTGTTTTCATTCTTCCAAGTAGTGAAGAAGGTTACTCGTTTCCAAAAGTCGAAATAATATGACCAAATTTTTTAACAAGATAAACTCATATTTATCCGAGCGGTTCTCTCAAATTCATTACAATCTGCGATATTTCATATCTACCTTGTTGTTTCTGATTATCATATATGAGTTCAAGGAGATAGAGAGAAATTGTGGGATAAACTGTTATGTGATTATGAGTCTTGTACATGTGGAGATAAGGTACCCCAACCTTGAGAAAATATCTTTTATCTTAGTCATGTCAGTTAAGAAAATAATGACTTATTTTAGGGTTGTTCTTTTTTTCCATATATTTTTCCCACTTTGGAGTGTATTACAAATCCTGATATTTTTAAACGTATTAGTCGTTGATTAGTGAACTTAGGAAACTTTAACATATCTTATGAGCCAAAGATATCCATTGAGGCTCAGGCTTTGACAAAATGTTTAGTCGAGTTTGATACTAAAAGACCATTTCCTACTCCTAAAAGTTTAAGCTTAGAGTCAATAATCCAAATATATAATGGATCAAGTTATATGTGTTGCGGATTTTGAATGCAGCTGACCACTCTTACAAGTAAAACTATGCATCAAGCTATATATTTTTGCTTCTAAATTTCTAAAAATGAGGTTGGCTATAAAAGGATAAAGTTTAGCATATTTCTTTTGTTGATAGGGAGAATATATTGTTGCAGTATATTAAAACCCTCATAAGGTGTTCAGGAGTAGATAAATCATACTTTTTGCTACATGAACTCTGTGATGAAGTGGGTCCAAATTTATTAGCTTACTCAAACTATGGAAGCCAAAAAGATAGTTAAAAATGTAAAACATATTAATGGTTCGCTAATGAGATACATATATAAGTACTACGATCAGAGACGATATATGAACCTCTTCATTTTAATCGCTATGTATTAGACTTAATTGGATCTCTTCCTAAAGCATTGTTACTCTAATAGTATGTCCTTGAGGAAGTAAATTAATTTTATAAGTAGATTAAAAAAATACCTTATTAAGGATAAGTGCATAAGAGGTAATCCAGTATCAGAGATGATTACAACAGATAACGACCCTCGTAACAAAAGGGTAAACGTTTCTTATTTTTTCCAAACAAGAGACGATCAAGAACACTTCTCAACCCCATTCCTCCATCAACCTAACATAAACTTTGAGTTTAAAAACTAAATTTTGATTGATGGGTTTCACAAAAGTTTAGAGGATTCAGCTACTAATTGGTCTGAATTATTGTGGAGTTCATTACGGAATACCAAACTATCCTTTGGAAAACAACAATGGAAACACTATTTAACTAATTCTGTAACATGGACACATTAGTCGTGACATACAAAAGGTTTATTTCCTTTAAGGTTCCAAATTATGTATAAGATAAAAATGTTTAAGTAGTAAGAGTTTAACTAGATGTGATAGAGGAGAAGCAAACTAAGGTATACTTGAGTGTTCAAAACTATCAAACTTTAATGAGAAATTAAAATAAATTATAGGTGCGCTATTGTAACTCTAGATCGGTCTTTGAGTCTTGAAAAGATTTTTCAATATACTAAAGATACAAATGAGAGAAAGCTCGACCCTGATCCGGAAGGGCCTTATATATTTTAAGTGATAAATAATTTGACAAATATAGGGAATACTTAATAAAAGATCAATGAGATGACATTATCAAAATAATCCAAAACTATCAAAGATAGACAAATCGGCAAGACGATTATAGATGGCACATGTAGAGGAGAAAATGACAAGATTCCACTAGAAAGATAATCCAACTATCAGAATTAGAGGAGTTGGCAAGCTGAATTCAACAGATAGAGTTAGAAGCAAGGAAAAAAAGATACCACGATTATCAAAGTTAGAATAGCCGACGAGCCGACTGTAATTTATATAGATATAGGATAAGTCGAATAGATGTCACTCTTAAGATATTTCAACTAATAAAGAAGTTTGTAAGCTAACTCTACTTGGTAGAAATAAAAGCGAAGTTTATCCAAGATAATGAGTCATGAATAATCCTATTAACATATACTTAAAACTTAGCAAGTGCGTAAAAAATTAACTCCCGACACTATGATAGGAGATGTCATTAAGGCTACTTTCACTGTATTAACACTAGAGGGTCCTAAAGCACTTTAACAAACAAATATTAATGGGTCGGCGCATCGAGCCCACTACAAAAAATAATGGCCCAGCGTAAATGTTTGACATCCCTAAATGATACCTATCACCTCCTAGGGATATGTGACCCTATAGCCAAAGGCAAGAGAAAAGAAAGATAAACAACACTATGAAAATAAGAAGAGAACATTTCAAAAATTCAAAGGAATATGTTGTCTATCAAGAGGAGCGAAAGACTTAGTACTTAGATTAAAAACATAAAAATAAAAGAACATTGTCTTGAAATTCCAAGGATTTTGGATTTAAAATAGTACAAAATTTCTTGGACTTATATAAGGAATTTAATGCACGAAAGAATTATAAAATCAAGCAAGTACAACATGGAAACATGAAGGACACCTAGTTGGTCTTATATCTATCTTTCTTCTCATTAGCCTCAATATTTTCCTTCTCTTTTCTTACATCGGCCACATCTGTTTATTTATTAGCTTTACTCATAACATCTCATCTTATAGGTTTGTTATTTGAGGTCCACATGACCTCTATCTCGATAGTTATAGGGTCGACATGGATTGTTGAGACCAAAATATTTAAGAGATTGTTCGTATCATCTCTTTGGATATATTTTTGGTCTTATACTCCTCATCCACAATATAGTCTTGTTGTGAATCCTTGGCTTATCCTTCTCTAGAAATTTAGCTAAAAAGTTTCATAAAGCAAATATAAAAATATGTCATAAAATCAAATGACCATCTCCATTTGGATGTCGTTCATTTGTTCCTTAGACGGTTCTATTTCCAATTCCTTAGTGTTATTAATTAATATATGTTTAGTCTTATCACTCTTCTTAAATTATTATCTAGAGATACGTTCTTGTTTAAAGATTTGTTTTTTATTCACCCACTCAAGCCCATTTTCCTTATGCACATTCCTCTACCTTTCAACCTCATAATCATATCCTCTTTGTTTATGATTGCAATAAAATTTATATTCTTCATATTCTTGATTTTATTAGCTCCAACTTGACCTCAGCCAGATACTTGGATTTCTTAAGATGAGCTTTAAGCAAGCTTAAGAATTCAGGCAAGGCCAATTTGTTCTACTTGGCAAGTCCTCGGATTGCTCCAACCATATTATTCATCTTCTACAATAATGTATGAAATAAAGATGAATAATAATGGATGTTCAACAAAATTGTAGCACTTACCTTAACATTGATGGAACTTTTCATGCACATGAACATTTCAATTAGGTGGTGTGATAAGAAGCCTATTAACTCCTAGCCCATACCTTTCAACCACATGCATCGGGTATTGCGCCTTTAAAGACCCAATTTTGAAAATTGTATTAGCTTTATGATTGTCACTGATGACTTAAGTAATCGGTGAGCTTGTCTAGGCTTTAAGATGTGATAACGTATAATACGAGTCGAGGTCGCAGAATAGGCATCGTCGTCATTATTGTTTTGTATGCCACATTCATTCTTATACCCCCTCATTCACATGCTTTATCAATAAGTGACCTTGATCCCCTTCGGTCGTTTATTGGCACATCTTGTTATTGTAGGAATGTACAACTTGGTTGAGGTTCTAGACATAACGGGTACGACTTGATAACGATGCTAATCATCAGCCATAGACTTCTTTAATTCATTCCTTGTGTGTGAATCTTGGTTATCCACTTTCCAAAATCCTGAATAAAAGAGGTTTTATAGTATAAGACAGTAGATCTGTTTATACTAACCCTTAGCCCTGTACTTCCCAAGATAATAAAGGTTTAAAAATAGTTCAAGACAAATAAAAGTTATTCTGTAAGAACAAATATAAAGTTTTAATAAAATAAGATAAACATCAAAGAAGTCGAAATATAAAATTTGAAGTAGTAACGCTTCATTCGGCTATAAAAATTAGCTCTTTACTTTTTGTATTATAGCTAGTTTTGGTTTAACGTCGACCTCCTCTACGGTTAGGCTCTCCTTACCCACTTACAAAAAGATGTTTTATATCTACACGTTATCTTACTCTCGTAGATCATGTACCACCTTATGAGGATTATGAACAACGATATAGTAGAAGGCTGAAATTGTATTTATGGTAACCCGAAAGATCCCCACAAACTCCTCGATTTTGTTGGAGATATCGGCTAGGCTCCAGGCTATCAAGGAACAAGTATTTGGGGTAAACTCACTTGGGCATAGGTATAAAAGCCCAATTAATTTTTCCAACTTATGATAAAGTGGTAACCGAACTCCTTCATTAAGAACATTACTATACAATACAAGCTATGAAACTATGGCTGAACTAGGATATCCTCTGGAACGGGCATCCAAATGTTGGCAGTGTTAGGGATCTCATACTTTACCCAATGTGAAGCCAGAGAGTTGGTTTTATGATATATGTAATGAATATTTATCAAGTTATTCATTATATTTTAAATTATATTCATAAATATGGTAATAATAGTATGAGGTTTCTTTTAACCGTCCTAAACTCTAATGACCGATTTTATTTTTCAAAGTATTTGAAATTCATTGGTAGGTGTGTATGATTTAACAAGGACTACTACAATTATGACGTTTTAGTTATTTCTTACGAACAAATGATAACTACCTTTCATGTATAAGATCTTTAGAGTTATGACCCTTAGACTTGTTTGTCGTAGGATTGGGACCGTAAAATGTATGGGCATTAATAATTATCCAATCCTTCTTAGACCTAATGGTATCGGTTGGTTTCTGAACATATTGTAGGGTACTTCCACCAGTATCTGGGTGGTTGGTTGGGTGGATGTTGATGGAGTTTAGGCCATCATCTAAAGAGTCTGAGAACATCTATATATCTCATCAACTATAAAACTCCTTTGTTATATCTATGTATTGACAATATCAATCATACGAAAATCATAGATTTATATGAACAATACCAACATATTTCTGTATAAATATAAGGTGAACTAAAGCTACACATAAGTACAATAGCAAATATCGAATAACCGAGACCAACTTGAGGGGCAATAATATCCTCATAAGGTCATCGATAGCTTGTCGGGCAGTAATAGCACTCGCGAAAATAATAAGGAAAATGAAACAGGATATTGAAGGCATCTTATGAAAGAAGGATTAAGTAGATGCCTCACCAAGCAAAGACTGTCAATGAGCATATAATGAGCAGAGCCGGTTATCAAGAAAAGCAGAAATAGAAGTTGAACAAGAGCCATCATGAAAGGTAAACGGTCGAGCTTTTACCAAGCAAGAGTAAAACCGAGCAAAGGTCATAATAAAGAGGTGCATAACCATGAAATTGGTCGAGGTCGGTTAAAAAAACAGACAGTGAGGGAAACTTTTATAATTAACACTTGTTGACTAGTTAACCCAGGAAACACATAAAGACTGGAGTAATGGCTACAAATATGAGGCTATTATCATAAATGTGGTATGTGTGAACAGTTAGTGGAATCATGAAATGAATAATGAGTTGTAACCGGTATGAGATAGTATAAATAGGCAGACAATGTACGAAAGATGAATATTATCTTCCTTGATCAATAAATTTTTTACTTGGCATTATCTTTGTTATATTTATTATAAAACATTTGGCACCGTCTGTGGGATTGTAACAAAAACACTCAGAAGTAAGATTTTTCAACCATAATACTAACCAGATAGAGGATCGAGAGGGATATTTTAGAGCAGAGTGAGGCGGCGAGTCACCGAAGAATTACGGCGAATCCACTAGTTGGGCATGATCAATTGTCTCATATCACTATCACCAACCCGGATGTGGTGGAAGCGACTCATTTTGAAGAAACATATCCAGTGGGACATCCAGAAATCACAACCGGACCGGAGACCGTACCACCCGCGACGGAACACGTAACGGGCATGGCTTTGCAAGAAGCGGCAAGTCATGATCCAACGGTAATAATGACGGTACGGTAGTTAGAGCATCACTTTTAACACATGGAAAAGGAAAAAAAATAGGGTGGCATGTGAACCGGATGCTTGGGAACATGCCACAAATGCTACTATAGCCAGGCTAAACGATGCCTACATGAATTGACAACTAAGGTTCGAGGAACGAGCCGTGTTAACCACCAATTGTGGTCTGATGTTAGCCGTGCTAACCGGGGAGATCATTCCTCCAAACACGACGACAATAGAGAAGGACAAGGAGAAAGCGGGGGCAAAAGAAATTCCAAATAATAGGAACCACAACAGGAGGCGAAACCCCATGCTTCTAAGAAGGCTTTAAAAGGACGATAAAGTACAATACAATGAAGTACGACAAAACATCTCCGCCTATGTCTTCAATATGATGATGGCCTTTACCCTAATGATGTTATGCTCGGCCGAGCCCTGTCTATGACCCTTAGAGGTAATGCAATGGACTGGTTCAACAATCTGCGTAATGTGTCTGTTTATGATTTTGTAGGTTTATGAAGAGCCTTCGGAGAGAGATTCGTAGGCAACATGGAACTCCACCGTGAACGAGACTCAATTATGGATCTTTACCAAAGAAGAGGTGAGTCGTTAAAAATATATGTTAAGCATTTTGTCCATTCTATGAATGCTTTGCCAGATCTAGAAGAAAATATGGTTATTTCCTTCTTCAAAAGAGGCATTGATCAACGAGGGGAACGTTACGCTAATTTAATCAGATTCCCAATAGAAAAGATAGGAGACTTGCTAGCCCGAGTAAACCAGTTCATCAGAGTTGACAACGCTAGAAAGTGATATTAACTGGAAAGACATGTTTATGATCCATGACGAGTATCATTTGTCCAAAAGAAGACGAATGAGGGGCCTCTTTGGCATAACGCTCGTCGACCAACGCATTATGAGAATCCATCCAGACGATTCACTCTATTAACTGAGACCATCACAATAATTTATGATCACATGAAAAGGGAACAAGATACCGGCCCCCTCGAGTGATGAGCGCACCCAGCTTGGAAAGATCGAACATATATTTTTCTCCTACCACAAATAACCATGATCACCCGACTAACGAATGTTGGTAGCTCAAAGAAGAAATTCAAAGATTGATAGACAATGGTGAGCTCGTCTAGTTTGTTTAAACAACAAGATCGTCATCGTCACCCGGAGCACAGGGACAAAGCCAGACAAGTTGATAAAGAGAAACCCTACAAAGATAATCGGGAAGATGCAAGAAAACAGCAATGGTTGTTTGCCATTACGGGAGGACATTCTGAGGTAACTATAAACTCGAAGACTAACGATAGTGGTGTTTCAACATCGTTGTTAACTATTATCGACGGGCAATCCAAGGTAGCTAGCAACTGAATATCTAATTGTACGCCATTGCTATTCATATTTCTGGAGAAAATGCTGAGGTGGCCCGCGAATCAAAATCTAACAAAATAGCAAAGACCGATCATGAAGTTCAAGTGGTTGAAGCTTCATCCTAACAGAACTACCGATTACCGACCTTAGGTTTAATAATGACAATCTGAGGGGGGTCAACACACTGCATGAGGATGTTGATGAGGGTATAATATCCATATAAAGATAAAAAAAACTCATTAGGGACCTCATTTTCAAGGGGCTCGATCAACAGCAGCACATTCTTCAGTAGCTCACCTTCAAGGGGCTCGGCTAGCAGCAACAACCCCTCAATACATCATCTTCAAGGGACTCGGCCAGCAGCAGCACCTGCACCCGCTTCAGCACTTCATCTTCAGGAGGCTCGGTCCGCAGCAACACCCCTTTCAGCACCTCATCTTCAGAAGGCTCGGTCAGCATCAACACCCTCTTCAGCAGCTCATCTTCAAGAGGCTTAGCTAGTAGCAGCACCGCCTCAGCACATCATCTTCAAAGGGCTCGTCTAACAGCTGTACCCCATCAACACCTTATCTTCAAGGGCTCGGTTAGCAGCTGCATCCCCTTCAACACTTCATCTTCAGGAGGCTCCTTGAGCGGTTGCACCCCTTTCAACAGCTCATCTTCAAGGGACTCAGTTAGCCGCAGCATCCCCTTTAGCACCTCATCTTTAGGAGGCTCGGTCAGCAGCAACACCCTCTCAGCACCTCATCTTCAGGGGGCTTGGCCAGCAGTGTCATCCTCTTTAGAACCTCATCTTCAAGGGGATCGGTCAGTATCAGCATCCCCTCGATACCTCATCTACAGAGGCCTCAGTCAGCAACAACAACCCCTTCTACATCTCATCCTTATCATCCCATCTTCATAAATTATATTTATGATAAGTAATGAGTTACTAAGAAATATTAGAAGCGTTACACCCTATTTATTATCTAAAATATGTAACGAATATGTTATTAATATGGCTAAATAAAGAGTCTCAGTAAGTAATATATATATGAAAGACTTTGGGTGTAAAAGGGGAGGAAATACAACAATATTAGTACTACATTTCCTTTTATGTTCTTTCTCTATTCCTCTGTAAATAATTTAGTTTTGTTATCTCTTTAGAAAAATCCTTTTGGTGATTGGTTGAGGTTTTACCTCATCAAATTGGCACCGTCTGTGGGAAACAAAAGTTTTTCAATTTTCCAAAAACCAAATTTTGTTTTTGAGAGAATCAAGCGTTGCAACATTTTCTCATACGATTGAATAGTAGCTCATCGTTGCGATTCGAGGTGGAGAACGACAGATCCTCACTAATCGCCGACGATGTCGGATCTTCTTTTTTGAATTTTTCAACGGTCGATTACGGTTAAATCGCGGTAAGATCTATTTATATATCTAAATAACAAAACAAATTCCTCCTAATAATTTAGTAAAATATTACGAACGCTCCGCTTCACGTTCCAAAAGATAAAATTAAAAAATAAAACCTGATATTAGTTTGAATTTATATTAATAAGTGTATATTATACGTGTTCATCAAAGAAACAACCCCATCAATTTATATATAAGTAGCTAAATTAAAAAAAAAAGTAGCTAAATAAGTTTATAGTTACGTTACTATTATGAATAAAACAAAAAAGCTCTCTCATCTCTCCTACATTTAAAATCTCCAACAGTAACATTTCAACAGTAAGCTCTCATCTCCCTCTTATCCGATCAGGCCGCCAGACTTCTTTTCATGAGAATGTAGTCTAGTAAGGTTGATCTTTTCTCTCCTCTTGGTGCCTTCGGCGCCAGAGGTGATCCCTTTGATCATATGGATCATGTCATCTTACTTGTCCAAGATCTTTCTTTTTATGGGTCTATCCTAGTCCAATATTAGCCTGATTAACTACCATTGTTCCACCAATCCTCCTCCTCTTTTCACCCATTCTGTATCCGGGTGTATTCTTTAGTAAGCCAGAGTTCTCATCTCTTCTATTTGCCAAGACTTCTAAATTTAACCCTTATGTGATTTTCAAAACCTGTCTTGGCCACATCCTCTTAAAAGTCTATCACGTCCTCAACCCAACTCTATCCCATGATCTTGATATCCTCGCTGAAATCACCTACCAACCCGTTTCGAATCAATCCCCCTTATCTGCCTTATCCTTACTCAGAAATATGTTACTCAACAACCCTTAAAATCTCCCCTTTCGTTGGTTTCCTTTCATTATTCAAAGCATTCGGCATTGTCAACCTAGCAGCCTTCAATTCAATCGCACTGGTTATCATCTCAGAATATGCTGTAAATCTTTATTTTATGATAACCAGTTAGCTCAACTATTTAGTGACTTCCTAGTCAAAATTTGGACTATTCTCTTTCTAAATTTTTACTGTGGTAAGTTTTTTAAACTCTACCCAGTTTCAGTCCCTAACCCAAAGGCTCTTCCAAGTCTGATCTCTTTCAGGTACTCTTTTCAAAACTCCTCAAACCCCCCATATCTATTTTGGGGTTGGTCTTCTAACACCTTTCCTACAGACCAAGCCTGCTTTCTCTTTGTTACTTGTTTAGTGTTGGTCTCCCACACCTCTGCTAACAATTTTGCAACCCTAATCTTGTCTTCCATCCTAAGCAAACTCCCTTAGTCAAACCAAATTTCTTCCCATAAGACTTCCCCTGCCTCACCCAGGTCTGTCATGCCTAGCCTGCCTCTTCCCTAACCTGACCCATTTATCATGTCTGTCCTATTCTCGACCTTCCAGTCGTAAACCTCACAAACTGCCTCCCCACTATCCAAGCCTCCCTACCGAAATCATTAAAACTAACCCTACTATCTTGTCTCAATCCTACCCAGTCTACGAAAACCTGTTTTCTGATCTATTTGTCCTTTCCCAATAGGCTAGACCTTAGCTCTAAGCAGAGTCTCTATGCTTAATTCATTAAGTTATTCTTTAAGTCAGCTTCCACCCCTTCCTATGTCATCTCATATCCCCCCCTCACTCAAAACCATCACTACTAATTCAACCTTTATAGCAAACACCAAACGCTGTACAGGTTCTTTAGACTCTAGTATACCTTCAACCTACTGGATCACATGTCTTCTGATTACTTTGCTTCCCTTTGCCCAGCCAAACCCACTGGAAAGGTTGCAACCTTCTCTCCTGTTAGACCCATGAACCACCCTTCCTCACTGGATTCCCTCAATGCTTTAGCCCAAAATCATCATACTTTTGCTAAGCATCGCACTCCTCTCTCTGTTGTGGCCAAGGATTAACCTCTGACTCTCATTCATCAGTGTGAACAGTCAGTGCATGCCATCACCCCTTTGCACGAGACATTTTTCAAGAGTTCCCTAGCTCAAGCTAGAAACCATATGGAGTCAGGCCATGGCAAGAGCATCTATCAATCCTCCTCTGGTGCACTCTGTCCCAAAATCCCCGACCGTCCCTACCATCCTACCATCAATGGCTCAGTAAGGTTTCTTTGCGATCCAGTGGAAAGATCTCATCCTACCATCCATTATCATGGTCTCCATATTACGAGGTTTTCCTCTGCCCCGAGAGCTAACAATCCTCCACCATTACCTCTGAACTCTTCTGTTCTTATCGAACTTCTTTCTAACTCAACAGGTTTCTACAATAATTTATTGCTTCAATTGAAGAAAACCCTTCTGCATCCATTCCCTATCCTACTAGCTTTCCAATTCTAGGTATGAATCGTGTCTCGCTTCAATCCTAAACCGTCGCCTTATCAGAGTCTGGGAGTATCAAAATCCGGTATGCCCACGCCTCACATTCCTCTAAAAAAACCACCCTTGCTTCAGAGAACAATGATATCGACTCCTTCCTAGGGGTTTCTGCTGGGTATGGCTCTCCAAACCTGCCTTATGCTTTCGATTCTTCTTTGGGTACCTCTATTCGAGAGGAATCTCCAGCTCTCTCTGGATTTCAAAATTTTGATATACCTCTAATTGGGAATAGAAGTTTACATGGTTGTGATGATGGCTTCAAGGGTTCTTTGGGGTTCCCCTCCAGTAGTCACTTAGGGTTCAGGGAGTCAAATAAGAATTCGAACAGCATGCCTGATAGAGATCTTAAAAACAAAGACACTTTTAATTCTAGAAGACTTTAGATGGTGATATGAACCTAAATGCTCTGTCGGGTTCTTTAAGTTTGGGCCGAATTTCAAAACTTGTACGACCCACCAAATTTCTCATTATTGACCAGCCACCTAAATCCAAAGAAAAAGGTTTGCTTGGTGAGGAATCCTCTTACGTCACTGACACCAAAATTCGAAATTTTGGAAAAGTCGGTAAAGGTCCTATAGGGAAGAAATATTTAAACAAGTTGGCCCAAATCCATACTTCTCATTCCAGGCCTCCCACCACCGCTTCTTTCAAGGAAAACCCTTTTGGTATTCCTAACTCGAACTCTCGTCCAAAGTTTACTGCTCCTCCTTCTTCTTATGCTAGTGTTTTTGCGGGACATATTGATAATCGTCTACATTGGTAATCGGTCTTATCACTTTGGAGTTAGATGGAAACAATTTAATCATGAATGATTCCATAATAGACTCTCCGGATTTTCGGAAGGCTTGTCTATCGGGGTATTTTCTCACTCAACCCCATAACAATCTTTTACTTAAGACCAATGTTGAATCAATGTGGAAAACGTTTGCTCTAGACGACTAAGGGTTTCAGCAATATTGGCTCAACGATTGACATCCCGTTATATGTGGATCATCACACGGAAATGAAAGATAAACTTTGATTTGCTCGTATTTGCATCTTGATTGCGGTTGGAATAGATATTCGCTCTGAGCTTACCTTTAAAATCAGAAGAAAATACATCACGGTGAACTTTGAGTATCATGGTCTCCCTCCTCAATGTGCCAATTGTATTGTTTTCAGACACCTCACCCGCCTCTGTAAAAAAAAGGGCCCAAGAAGCTTCATTACAGTCATATCCTGTTTTCATCTTCAGAGGAAGACTCCTATGAGATTGATCCAGAGATGGTTAGTGGGCACCATTTGGATTCCCTTGAAGAGGTCAAGACTTCGAGTAAAAAGGCTTTGCACTGATGTTGTCAAGACTTTGAGTAAAAACGATTTGTCCTCTGACAGGACAATCGTCTGACGCAAGGTAAGTATCCTTACTTATGAATATTGTTTCTTAGAATGTTCGGGGTCTTAATGACCCTGTTAGACAAAAGGACGCAACTTATTTCATTATTAGTAATGGTATCTCTTTATTAATTCTAGTAGAAACTAAAGTTCAACATTATAAAGTAAACACTATAATTAGGCATATGGTTCCCTTTTGGCATGTTATTACCAACCATCCAACCCACCCCCTAGGTAGAATTTGGATTACTTGGAACCCTAGTGTTATTACTATTTCTAGGTTATCCAAATCTACTCAGTACATTCATTGTATGGCAAGATGTCATAATTATTATGCCTTTTTCAGACTCACAACCATTTATGCCTTTAATGATGTTGCGGACTGTATCCAATTGTGGAATTCCCTAATTTCTTTCTCTAATCAAGACAAGCCCTAACTCCTTGGATGCAAGCCTACCAAGACCCCTGCTGGTCTGGACTTAACTAAAACTGAATCTGAATTTATTCATAATAAAGGGGGACACAAAAGGATAACTAGAAAGATTTTGTACTTGAACTTCACTAAACCTCACCCTGCATTTTTTTTCAACAACTTAATTAGAATGTTCATCAACCAATGACCATACATTAGAATTCCTTGATTTATATCTCGAAATATTTGAAAGGATTTCATCACAAGGACTTTTTTTTGTATCAAGATCTCCTTTAATCATTCAAGCATACTATGATGCTAATTGAGGATCATGTACCCTAATTGGAAGGTCAATTACATTCTTTTTGTGTTTTCTCAGGTTCTTCTTTAGTTTATTGAAAAGAAAAAAAAAACATGCCAGAGTGAGCAAGAGCTTAGCTGAAGCAAAGTATGAGGCCACAGATCCTAGAGTCTGCGAACTAGAATGGCTGTCATATATCCTTAATGATTTGCAAGTTTGTTTATCCTTACTTATTACTTTACATTGAGATAACATGGCTGCTATTCATACTATATATAATCCCATTTTCCATTAATAAACAAAGCATATAGATATCGACTGCCACATTTTTAGGAACCAATACCTTCAACGTTTCATCAAACTAGTTGACGTGCCTACCAAGCTACAACTTGTTGATATCTTCATCAAACTCTTATATCCAATATGAGTCTTCGTGACTTCTTTAGGCCTCATCTTGGATGGGAGATGTAGAAGGATAACAGTGGAGGTTATATGGCATGCAAGAGATCTGCTACCCGTGCATGTAGTCATTTAAGTTTCAATAAAGTGCTATATATTTGTTAGATGAACAAGGAATAAAATAAGTAATCTAAGATTATCAACCTAAATAACTAATTGATAGTTGAGTTTGTTAATATAAGATTTAGCCTATAAATAGGTTAGCTTCTTTGGTAATGTTAACTTCTTTGGTAGTCATTTGTGTTAAGGTATAATATAAATATTTTATACTCTATTTTTATACACTCTGTTTTATCAAGAATTTATACAAGTGTGGAAAGCGAGTGACCACTTGAAAAGTTGGATATAAATCTTATCTAAATCGTTTTTGGATTTGATTTTTTTAGGAATAACTTGTATTTGTTAACGATGGGTTATTTGGGTCATAGCACTGGTTAATTTTAAAATATTAATTTTTTATCTAATTTTAATCTTTTAAAATCTTTTTTATTTAAAGTAATGTTATTAATATAAAAATAATATTAATTAACTCATTAACAAAAATTTTGTATACCCTTAAAATTAAAAAATTAAACATTACAAGTTTTGAGAATCAGTTTTTATTTATTTAAATCATGGAAGAAAAGTCTAACTTAGACCCTATAAACTATTATTAAAGATTTCAGAAAAAAATTATAATCAAACTCTAGTTGAACAAAGCCTAGCTAGATTGTCTTTCCAATTTGATAAATTTCAGATTTCTCGTTTGTATGCACTGTTAGTATACACCTTCCACACCCGCGGTATCTAAACACGTACCACATGTATTGGAAATATAAATGCATCGTACTAGTAGTACAAAGTTAATACTACCCACTCAATTGTTAGAAAGAAAAGATAATAGTCATAAAACAAAAATAAATTATTCAATAAAATAATTTTATAAAAAAAATTAATATAAATTAATATCAAAGTCGGATTTTTAGTATAAAAATCATAAATATTCGTTAAATTAGCATTTATTTATAAATATTTTGTTCAAATTCGATGTAATTTAGAAAAGGAATTGATGATACAACATTAAATTTTATACTTAATATCAAATATATTTTAATTTTAATTTTAATGAAACTTAATTTATAAATACTAATGTTTTAAAAGCTATTTATTTAATTTATTGTAAAAACACATTCGAAACTCTCGAAGGGCAAAAAAAACAAGACAAAAACAAACCGATAGAAACGAAAAAACAGAAGCGAATTTTTTTTCAAGATTGATTCAACATCCAAAAATCATATATTTAGCTTTCTCTTCCTTTCTTCTCTTCCGTGAGTAATATTGGTTGCTTGCTAATTGCTTAATGACACCAAAATGAATAACTCTAATTATCTTCAAAGCAATCAAGTCCAAGAAGAATTCATTCCTCTCCATATATCATCTTCTTCCATCATGCAATACAGTTCCAAAGAAAAGTTTCCTAGAGTGTCCAATACTATGCCTCAAAGATCTTATGTTGATACTGTTCTCTCACTCAAGATGAATCCAACTATCAAACCAATCTGCGTTCAACATAGAAAAGATCACATATCTTTACAGTTTGGTGAAAATGTAAATGATAGCGTACTGTCACCATTAAAACATACACTAATAGAGAAGTTCTCTATAAGGTTTTCGCAAGAAACAAATCCTAAACTAATTCTTTTAGGAAAGAAACTTCACTGGAGAGTTTTCAATTCGAACTGGGATTCAAGACATCTATTCCTTGAATTCTCTCTAAAATATGACCTTAGCAAAATTTGGTCAAGAGGAGTATGTTATGTTAGGGACAACTCAATGAGAGTTCTAAAATAGCTCCTTTGATTCAGCCCCAAATACGAATGTCCCATTGTGTCATTTTGGATGAGGATAGTGAACTTACCTGAGTATATCTACAATGAAGACTTCATTCAATCAATTGGTTCTTTTGTTGGTTCCCTCATTAATGCCTGGATCTCATCCAAGAATTGAGCTTTATACAACGCATGATATGCTTGGACAGAGCTTGACATCTTCAAGAAAGTAAATCATCATATATAGGATGGCTTTGGAAATAATGATGGAACCTGGATACACATTAGTTACAAAGATCTGCCCAAATACTACTCTCACTGGTTCCATGTTGGACATGATCAGGAAACTTGTAAGAAATTCAATCAAGAAACAACTGAGAAAATTAATAACAAAGCTAAAAAACCATGAATGAAATCAGCTCTCCACAAAATAATAGTCCTCAGGTCCAAAATAAAGACATGAAAAAATAGTCCAATAAACTAAAATTTATCATAGTCTACCCTACAAGCTATAGGAAATCTAGAAACAAAACAATCTAAGAGAAATATCTTCAAATAATTATCTCCCTTGTATCATCAGAATCAAACTCTATTTCGAAAGAAGACCTTATAGAGGCTATCAAGAATCTAGACGATGATTGTACTCCACCTTTCAACAATGAATCTGTTTGCCACACTCCTAAGCAAGATAATATTGGGAGCATACCTACAACTCCTATATTTGTTCTGAAAGAGTTAGACAAATATTTTCAAATGCTGCTGAATCAAAGATTAAAGGAAGCCAATATCAGAAAAAGGAAAGAAAACGTAATCATCAAGTCTCTTTTTGGGAAAATTAAACCCCGAAATGGTAAACCTACTCATGATTAAGCTCCTATTTTGGAAGATTCACGACATCGGAAACAAAACGTCATTTGGAAGGCTCAAGTCCATTACTATCAAGGAAAAGCTAAACACCCTAGTTATTTAGGAACCCTTCATCAAAGAAGATAACATCCCAAAAGTTTATGTTGAGTTGGGCTTCTCTAATTTATTTTCTAATTCTATCAACAATATATGGCTCTTCTGATCACATGATTTCAGTTTAACCACCATCATTAACCATGTTCAGCTTATCCGTTCAACTATGAACCGCAAATCTTTAAACAAAACCTTCTATTTTACAACTGTTTACGCTAAATGCCAAAGACTCAACAGACTTTTCCTATGAAACTCCTTCAAATCTATCTTCAACTATGTCAAATAATGGTTGGTCATTGGAGATTTCAACTCCATTTCATCTACCAATGATCAGATTGGCTATAACGCCTACTGCTCTAAGAGGGATGATGATTTCAATAAAACTAGTACAATTTTGACTCCACCCTTTGGAAGAGACACATTACTCTAGTACCTAAATATCAATTTTTCTCAAACATAGAATCTACCAACCACTTATTTGTAGAATCCAACTTCTCTTGGACAATTTGGTCTCACTTCTCTCAAATCCTCAAGATCAACACAAACGGATACATAAAAATAGTTCATATGCTGAGAAATTGGTTCCGGAAATCTGGCAAAGAGACTCATATCTACTCAATTCTACACTTTTTAATATGTTGTGATATATGTCAAGAAAGGAACAAAACAAAAAATCAAAGGTATTCTAACTCCTACATGCACTACTCTAAACTATATTATTAATATGTTGCAAGCTATATATCTACTTCTCTTCTCAAGAATAAGCATTGGATTGATACATCTAATGCATCTTCTGAGTTGGGATGCTAGAACCACAAAAAAATCAATAAGTAGCCACATAAAGATGACCACGGACGAATCTTCCTTGCAGAATGGAAATTCCAGTGGTAGTATTCTTCTTAGAAATTCAAATGGTCTCATCATTACTGGTCTGGGAAATGTCTATGGCAAACTCCCTCCAATACTAGCTGAAACGAATGCCCTGCTTGATGGTCTCCGCATCTATAAAAAGAAAGAGGATTAATCAATGTTGATCTTGAGACAAATTCACTAATACTAGTGAACTTATTATCAAAAGTTCAATATCCTCCACTTATAAACTCTACTCTTAAAGAATGCAGAGAGTTAATCAACTCTTCAGTGGTTCTAAAACAGATAAATAAACTTCAAAATGTAAAGTGAAAACAGAGTTCAACTCTGTTAATGCTCCTAATCACTTGAAAGCCATTACCTTTCTGGAAATTTTCGGAATAGGATACATCAGAAATAACAATTAATTATTGATATTACGTACCTAATTATTCTTTAGCTTTCTAGATACCAACATAACACTCTGAGAAGAAAATAGCCATAAATACTTTCTACTTGTTTTATCTTGCAGATGAATTGCTTGCCAAGCTCTTCAAGCAATCAGTATGCCTTCATGGAAGATAAAGAACCATCGTTCCTCTGTCTCTATCTGCATGATTTTTCTCAAGCTTCTTAAAAGAAAACCTTTCATTAGAATCTAACTTCTGTATCCAATCCACCTTCTTCAAGTCTTCTACCAAGCAATTGCAATTTTCCCAGATTTCGATTTCCAATTTTGTGGTAGAATAAAAAAAATCAAATTACGGAAAAATTAGTTTCTCTCTCATCTTTGGCCCTCATTCTGTCAAAACACTAGGCTAGAGCTCTTTACCCAACTATTGGGCTTGTACTTGTTTTTAAATGTTAATAAAAGCGGGTTGATGAGCTTTACAAATTTAATAAATTACAATACATCTAATATATATGAGTAATTTATTAATTATTATTTAAATATAAAATTTTATATATAATATAAAAAAATTATTTCATCAACTAGAGTTTAAAAATTTTTACGATGTTTTTAACGCGTTTTTTCATGGTACAATATTCAAAATTATATATTTATGTTGTTAAAAATATTTCTCTCGTATAAAAAACACGCATCCAACTTTTATAAGTTTAAAATATTATTATTATAGTATATGTTAAGATGTAAGTGGATGAATCAATCTTGCAATATCACATGTATGATAATAGCTTTTTTAGACTATCAAATATTAAGAACTCAATATTTAAATATATCGATTTTAAAAATTCTCATTGGTTTTGTATATTAGGTAATTTAATAGTTTTGTCTTGGATTTTAACTACAAAATATGTTTTAGGATGTTATTTGAGTGTCATGTTGTTGTAATATAATATAATGTTTTAGAACTTAATTGAACATAAATTACTTTCAAGTTTATATATTTAGAGTTTATGATTTTTTTTTAAAAAAAATTTAAGGTTTATGTTGTACAAACAAATATCATCATGACAACTTACGACATGCAACGAGTACATTGTTACACTTTTGTAGGGAGCTATATGCTCTCAATGTTTATGACAATATTTGGCATGATGAGAAAATATATGTCACGAGGATGAGACATGTCTTTGAAACTTGTCGTTACCGCAACATAGTTTATAAATTTTTACAACATCAAATTCCAATATATGAGAGATTTTCCATCATAATGATCCATGCCATATTAAAAAATATTATGAGGAATGTAAGACTTTCATAACAAAATATGATATGCTCATTTATACGTTTTATCCATATATTGATTTAGTATCAACTCCTATGGATACTTGGTAGATTATACATCGATAATAGGGTATGTTATTTTAATTTGCAAGATGCACTCCAAAGATGAAGCCTTGGGAATTGTAAATATCCACCTTTAAAGTGGAAGAGAGTGTGTGTTAAGTTGAAAATATTTATACTTTTAAAATATTGTTAAATAGTGGACATTTTACATTAGTAGATGACTTTGTATATGGACGTCTACTTTTAAAAGAATTTAGTTCATCTTCATCACTAGACAAAATTAGTTACACTTGTTTGTTTGGTAGTGAAAAGCTTCATCTATTTTATAATAATAGATGTGTTAGTGCACAAATTTTAGAATTTAATGATATTTTTTATAAGTTAAATATTATTATCAATTATAATATAAAATATTATGCATATCTTTAGATAAATTTGGACCATATTTCTGATAACATGATTGATAATCTAGTTTTCAAATATTTTTTAAATATACTTAATTATTCTAACTTCCATACATGTCAGAAATTTACCATGCCAGGTTTGTCTACTATGAATAATATACTTATGAAGAAAAAATATTAAAGATGTTGGATATAATAGTGATGTAAATATTGTGGAACGTATGATAGTTGAGGTGAAAAATATCTGAACATATGTTTTATTTATTTAGAAAAGTACGGTTGAGGTATTCAATATATTGTGTCGGGTTTGTCTACTATGAATAATATATTGCAGAGATAAAATTGTATCTTACCTAATAGGTTCGGAGTATGATCAGTCGCATTTTATATTCTTCATAATATATGTACTAACATAACAGTTACAATACCGTGCAAAGTTTTTATATGAAAACCTATTTTAAAATAATTACACATTTCAGATGTCAACTTAAGCAAAGGGTTATAACCCTAGTGAACATAAATTGAAATCCAAACAATGAACTTTTACTTTATTTGATGTTAATATTTTCATGAATTATAATATTATTATCTTCTTAAATGTATATTTATTTTTAAAAAACTAAATGGTAATTATATTATAGGATATGGTTTTTTGGGGAACGATTAATATAACAACATTAGTACAGTAGAAACTCGATAAATTAATACTCGGTCATCTAATAAACTCTTTAAGCTAATATTTTTGGTCGGTATCGATCCGGGGATAGGGTGCTAAATTAATAATTTGCTAAAATTATAAGATAATACATTTTTGATAATTTCTTTAGACCCCATATCAAATATAAATTATTAATTCGTTATATATATAATATTACATGAATAATTTATGAAGGTTTCTTGAAAAATGACTCAATTCTCTTTTGTTTTTTGTTGAAATCAATTTCCCCTTGAATCTCGTCTCTAATTTTCCTTAGCATGGTAAGAACTTCTGGTGTTGTTTTCTTATAGCTCAACAAGAATTATTCAATGTGATTGCCGCTTTAATAGCTTCGTTTCGCGAAGGGGCTCCATTGTAGAACTTCCATCATCTTCTTCATCGATATCATCTTTATTAATTCCAATAACACTTTCAATATTTCTTCATTAGTCAACAACTGTGCAACTAAATTTTCTTTTGGGTGATTCAGAATATCTTCAACATTCATTGCATTGCGATAACCCAACTCTTTGATCAAATTCTGGAGTTCTTAAGTGCTTTCACCACCTTCATCTGAGTGCTTTCACCACCTTCATTCTTGCAATTGCTTTTGAGTGAGACTTGGATGATCCTTGTTGTGCTTGCATAATGCTCTTCGAATCTTGTCTGTCATTGTTGTTTTTTCACACCTTTAAGATGGGAAGTCATGTTGTGTGTATGATTTGTTTGTGTTAACCTATTTTGATCTTGTATTAATATAGAAAATATTTTTAATGTCCATAAAGTGATACATTGAACACAAGAAGAATAATAAGATGGAAGATTGAAGGTTTCTTTCAAATTGGGTCCTTCATTTGATATACATATAAGTGGAAGCTTGAAAGGTGTTTGTAAACTAAGTATTTTACTATGAATTAATAAAATATTAATTAATATATAAATTAATAATTATTAATTTATCGATTAATTAATAACTTTTTTAATTAATAAATTTTGGTGGTCTCAAGTATATTATTTTATAGAGTTTCTACTGCATTGAGAAAAAGATGGAAACAATTTGTTCAGTCTCGAATAATAACGTGTTAGTTATTTTAGTAGTCATCTCATGCTGTTAGAGATTAATGTCTCAAATTGATGTACACCTTAAACTTAAGAAGAAATTGTGGTTTATGTTATTGATGTACAAACCCAAATCCTAAGGAAATTTAGAAATCTAAAAAGCATATCTTCTATAGCTTCATAAGAGGGAAAATACACCTATATTGAAAAAAGTTTGGAAATTTCTAAGGTTTTGCAAGTGGATCCAATCATTTTTCAGGACAATCGTGAAAATTTTGAACTCTTAATTCTAGATAAAATTCATGAATTAAGTGTATGCTTCTATAAGATAATCCAATTTAAAAATATATATGGTTATCTAAGATAAATAAACTCATTTGCTACAAATAGGTATCTAATATCCAACGGAACTCAAATGGTAATGTAGATATATATATAAAAAATAATTTTAGTTAAATAAGAGTACTTAGTGTGAAAGTATTGACTATTCAATTATATTTCTCAATATAGGCACTGATGAATCCTTTTGTATCGTGTAACCTAAACAAGTTGTTATTTGTAATTCAAAACTACAATATGTCATGCTAATTCTCATGTTGTGAGTTTAATTTAATATATGTATTTTTATTAAATTTGTATTTGAAATATGGTAAGAGTCGAAGCTCTGATTAACTCCTGATGAGTCTTGTTATGTTTATATCGAATCGTGTGCGAATGTTATTGATTTCCCTAATAAAGATAAAGAATTGAAAAGATAAAAAAACGAATTTATTAAACATGATGGTAATGAATGTTCTTGTTAATCAGAGTTGTCATTTTACATAAAACTACTCCTCAACATAAAAAAACCAACGTAGAAATAATAACCATTATTTGAGATCTAGAACTAAAATCTATTTCTAACTTTGTTAAGTCCAACTTAAAGATAATTTAATCTTCAGCTTTTTCAACAAATCAGACACAAATTTTCTTCTATTTTTTAAAAGACTAAAAATAAAATTGTAAGAAAAATTCCATGATTTGGGTTTTAATTTAAGGTTTTAACTTGTTTTTAACTATTATGGATTATCTTAACCAATTTCGATATTCGGCCAATATAGTGAAAAACATATGGCTTCGCCAGAGAACTAACTTTTTGTTTGTTAATAGGACAGAACAAAATATTGTTCTTTTTGGTTATTCTATCATGACAAATAATAATAATAATGAAGTTTTTTATGATTTAGTATTTTGAATTGTATGGTAGTTTCACACATTTTATTATTCTAGTAAATTATCCTATATTTTGTTATAGGATTTAACCTTTATATATATGTTGGTTATGATTTTTTTTCAAATATATATTTTTATTTTATAGCTTATAATGTAAGGACACGTTACAGATTTAGAGTAATTTGGATACAATTATTAAATGTAGAAAGTAAAATTATATTAGACGAACATGTTACGAATGAAGTCTCATGAAATATATAATATAAATACTAGTTGGATTCATGTAGATCTTAAGAGAAAAACCATCAATATATATAAGAGTTTAATATGATTGTGGTCCATTCCCGTGGTATAGGAGTAAAACAATATTGGACTTATATGGTAAAAATAAATTAGTAGAGAAATATTGTGTTTATTTCCACTGTCATTTGATTTATCGTTACAAGAATAGAAGTGCCTGTAAGTAACCATTAATCATACAATGTTTCGTTTAATCTATTAATAATCCATATAAGTTCATGATTATATATATACTAGTATTTGAGCCATACATATTATGATTAGAAATGTTGTGTTCTTATATATTTATATCTTTCTAAATCTATTTAGTTACTTAATAGATCGAGTTTTATTTTTCTATTTTTTTTATAAATAAAAAGTTGATGTTGATGAGTCCGAAAATATTCACCACTCACTGTAAAAACTGGATAAGGGCAATCTGGACAATAATCACTCACTAAATCATCCGGACATGACAAAAGTATTAAAACATTAAACACTTTTTGACTAAGCTAGTTACTAATCTGCTTAATAAACTAATGGGTTTTTGAACTCGACCCGATTTCATAAGTGTGACCCGAAAACCCATATATCCCATAATTAAAGGTATAAATACCCAACCACTTTCATTAATGAGGGTAATGAATATTTAATACAACCAGACAGCTTAAATCTCTCATTACAAAACACTTAAACATTTAATACCCTTGAAACACCACAAAATACCTGACAAAATTACCCTGAGTCGAAAATAATCCACAACAGATGCAATAAAATATTTGTTACTGTAACAGCACAACCACACATGTGCGTAGTCGCCATGCAATTGTAGGTTATAACTCTGTTGCAAGCATGCAGTACTACTGTAAGCGCGAATTCAAGTCTGCAGCTAAAGTTGCATATATGTGGGTGGCAACAATGTAGTTACGACAATTGAGTTCCATTATACGTTTACGAAAGCTATTACGTATTTTTACATGATATTCATTAGAGTTTATGCTTCAACCAACTTCGAGAAGTAATCTAAGACAACCAATATTTACTTTCTTCCTTTTGAAGCTATTTATAGAGGTCCCACAATATCCAAACCTCATATGTCAAATGACATTGCTTTGGTTATTGTCTCAAGTAATATTGTCGGAACTGGTATGGAGTTTGCGAATCGTTGGCATGTGTCAAAATATTGAACTATTTTCTTTGCATTTGTATTATTATTGACATATAATATCTATGAAGAAAGATTATTTGGTAAAGTTCCTTGTATTCATAGTGAGCGCTTCTTTCTCCACTATCTAGTTTTTTGACAATTAAAGTTGCTTTATTTTTTCCTAAGCGTCAGAAATGACTTAATTAGCCCTCTCATGTACAATGTTATAGAAGTCTAGAAAAATCTTGTTGATTTTTTTATCTTTATTGATTATTGTTTTATCTTTAGGGAGTATTCCTTACGGAAGGTTCTTTTTTATTGAATTTCTCCAATCATCTTATTCGTCTTTACATTCTATTACCATCACATATGTTGATGTGAATATTGATAGGAAATGGTTGCCTAACATAATAAATAGATTTTCCTAAATTATTATTCACGGTGCCAAAGATGCAAATGCATCAGCTATTGAGTTATCAACTTCTATGGCCTTCTTAAATTCCACATGACCGAACTAAGAAATTAACCATTACAACTCTTTCAAGGACTGAATAATGCTCTTATTTTTTTACTTCTACTTGTACTATTTCCTAATTGATAACTAACTCTGAGTTTATAATAAGTTTTACTGTCCTAGCTTTATAGATACTTTTCAGCCGACGTCTTACAATTACAGCTTCGTACTCAGTTTTATTATTGGCTGTTGCAAATCCAAACTTGATTGATTAATTTAAGATATCCCATGCTAGAGATATGAGTTTTACTCTTGCACCCGAGCCTTGAATATTTTTTCCTCTATGGGTTCTAACTCTCCATGTATACTCTGATCCATCCTTTGGAGAAATCAGTATCTCAGCTTAGAACTCCATTAAAAAAATGTCACATACTAGGATTTGATTGGCGTTTTGGGCTTGAAGTAGAGATAATAATCCCCATACTGACTAATTTTATTGATCTTTTGGTCAATCTTCGTGATACATCAGGCTTGTGAAATACATTTTCAAAGAAAAAGAATTTCTAACTATAATTTTATGCACTTGAAATCATGGTCTCATTTTCCTAGTTACAACTACCGCTGCTAAATTAAGTTTATCTAACTATAAATATCTAGTTTTAGGTGGTAATAAAGAGTTACTTACAGAGCACATTGTTATGGAATCCTTCAATTTATATTTGATTAGTATTACGCTGACTGCATAGTCCGAGACTACAAGGTATAGATACAAGGTTTCTTAAGGCCAAGGTTTGGTTTAACAATTATGGGTAAATTAAAACCTTTTTTGTGTTGTTGAACACTTCATCACACGTTGGAGTCCATTAAAACTTTCCCACTTCTCTTAGCCTTTGTTATAAGGGTTGGCACTTGTCCAAGGATCTTGAAAAGAACATGTTATGTGGTTATACTCTTCCAGTAATGATTTATACTTCTTTTGTATTACTTGATGCCCTAGTTGTTGCTAAATTTCCAAGTTGTGTTGGATCTGCTTTGATTTCTCTTTCAATCATCATGTATCCTAATAATTTTCTTGACCATACATTAAATGTGCACTTTTCTCGATTCTAATATCTCGGGCAAGTCTTTTAGGTGATATTCTCTGTGAAGGGTTGTTACCAACATATCATCAATATATACTGGTATATTGCACATAGAACTTGATAGGTTGCTTCGATATTATTTAGTCTAAATAAAATTACTTTGTTGAACACTCTTTTGGTGATAAAGGATGTCTGTTAATGACCCTCCTCTCCCATATGTATTTATTGTATTATACGTACACATCCATAAAAATAGTATTTTGTTTTCGGATCTTCCATTTACAAGCTAGTCAATTCTTAAAAATGGAAATTGGTTATTTAGACACACTTTATTTAAATCTTTGAAATCTACACATATCCTTTACTTTTCATTATTCTTCCTGCCCAAAAGAGGATTAGATGTCCATATTAGATAATGAGACTCTCGTATGTGTCCTACAACATTCAGACGTTTATTTCTTCAACGATCGCCTATGTATTTTGTTCAAAGTAATATATTACTTTTTGTATTATATACCAAAATTCATTGTTGTTACACAACTGGTAGCACATGACTTCTATTGAGAATCATATCCTACATAGTTCGTGTAACATATCTAAGTTATTTTTCAAAAAAATAATTCCATATTTGAGATTGGTTGGGATATATTAGCTGATCTCCAATGTTTTTTTGCTTCCATTACCATATGTTATGCACCCTCTGATGGCTGCACCAATAGGGTACCTTCTATTGCCTCTTTCATGACCTCTTATTCTTTGTGTTGCTATGTTTTAAATGCTAGGGATGTTGCATATCCAAGCTTAATATGTAAGTACACAATTTGGCACTCCATAATTATTTTAGGGCATCTCGGGCTGAGATATTGGCATTTTTTATTGATTGAGGAAAACCCTCTATTTGGTTGTTTAAACCTTCTTGAATCCCGAATGATGCCCGATGCTGGTATTCTGACTAAGGTAGTGGGTATCCCGATTACGTTGCCTTTAGTAGCGGTGCTCCAGTGTCCGCAACCGAGGGAATTAAAGGTTACTCATTTTACTTGTCATGATCTAGCTGAGGTTTTTTTCTTTTTCCTCCATTTAGATCTACCTTGAAGTTGGAGTTCGGGTTCTTCTTTTGTTCCGGTTACATTTTCATCGTTTCATTTTCTGACTGGAGGACCCTTTGTATGAGTCTTCCTCTCTATTTGTGAGACGTTGTGATAAGAAACTTCATTCTCTAGGTATTTTTAGCAAATAGTCCTTCAAGAGCAGAGAAATATTACAAATCTAGATCTAAATAGACAAAGATACGATGGAGAGGCTTATGAGATTAAAATGTTTGATTTTTATAATTAGAAGAACCCTAAAAACAATAAAAACTAGTCTGATTTGTGAAAACTTGGATTTTTAAAATTGATATATTGGAAGAGTTAGGGCTAAAGTATAAAATTTTTTGTAGATTTAAAGAGAAATATGATTTTATATAATAGGATGATCATATTAGAGGGAATACTGAATACTAGTCAAATAAGATGAAGGCTCCAAGAACGTCTGTAATTCTTTCTCCTTCTTCTTCTACTGATTAACTCTATCATCAAACATCAATCAATGGAAGAATTCCTTGTTCTTCAAGTTCGCAACATAGATTCTACCCAACAATAAGCTAAGAAACCATTTGTCGATCTGTTCAAGCCAATTAGACCATATGTTTCAATGAGCCCATAATTTATTAAGGAAACAAAGAGCATTACTATGTTCAATATATAGAGGAAGTCAAGAAACAACTGATTCAACAATCTAAAACAAATCTTATTGGCAAGTTCCGCAATGGTATTCCAAAGAAAACAAAGCTTGATAATTTCTTACAGTCATTGAAATTCAGAGGCGTCTTCAGCTATGAAGTCTGAGATTCACACCATATCTTTCTTGAATTTAACCTAAAGGGAGATGTTTGCAAGATATGATCGAAAAACGTCTGGAGGCTTGATGATTTCGTGATGAGAATCTTGAGGTAGAATTCTGACTTTAACAAGAAATACAAAAACCCAACAGTTTCGACTTGGGTTCGCTTTGAAAATCTGCCATAATCCCTATATGATACCAAATTGGTGAATGATCTCGATGGTGTTATAAGAATAACTTACACAGTTATTGTGCCGGAGAAAATCAGAGCACACACAAACACTTGTTATGCGCAAATTGAGATTGATATCTCTAAGAATTTGAAACTCAAAATGTGGATTGGATTTGGGATGAACGATGGATACTGGGTCTCCATCAGTTACAAAAAAAATCCATCTTATTGCAATTGTTGTTATCTTATAGGTCACAAGTTCTCGGAATGCAAGAAAGTGCCAAAGAATAAAGATGAAAACATCAAAGAGAATACTAGAATTGATAAAGAATGATTCTGAAAAGCAATCTAAAGAAGCCATGAGTAATAAAGATTCAAGAAATACTCAAATTTTCAAAGTGTACAGGAGAAAAATTAAATCCATTGTTACTCAAAAAGATCATGATGATGAGAATAATGAAAGCAATAACCAACTGAGTCAACATCTGATTATACAGTCTTTACATTAGAAATCGAAGCAAATTGAAAGCATTGATAAACAACCTAAATCTTCACCTGGAGACAGTAAGGAAATCATTGAAACATTAGACAAGTTGGAAAATGATCATCTCATAAATGAACTTTCAACCACTTCTGATCCTGAAAATATAGGAAGTTTTTTTGTCTCTCCTACCATTTATCCTGAGCAAAGTTTTAATGAAATCATCAGCACCAAACTAAAATCTGCAAAACGAAGAAGATCAACAGGAAAGTTAACAGTTAAGTCCATATACTCAGGGGACAGATTACAAAAATCCTATTATGATAATAATCAGAATGATTAGTTTGAATACTAGGGGTGTAAATAACAAACAAACTTTGAGAAGGCTCAAGTCAATGATAAGAACTAAAAGTATAAGGCTTCTTGCAATACAGAAGCCTATGGCTAAGTTTCATAAGTTAAAGGAGGTTGCTGAGATTCTTGGTTTCAATGAATACATTGCTAATTTATCTAATAAGCTTTGGGTCTTTTGGATGGAGGATATCAAAGTTAACATTACTTTTAATATGGAGAAATGTTTGCACATGGAAATAGATTATCCTAGGCTGAAGAAAGATTTTACCTTACTTCCATCTATACTAAGTGTAATCACATCCAAATAATTGAGCTCTGGAAGTGTTTAATGATCGGTGTTGATTCTAGCAAGGCTTGGATGTGTGGTAGTGAGTTCAATATCATCTCAATTCATGATGAGCAGCTATGATGTACCTCTAACTGTCAAGCAAGCATGGATAACTTCAATGACACTATCAGGGATTGCAACCTCAATAATGTTGGGTATGGTGGTTCTAAGTTTACCTGGTTCAGAAGTAATAAGTGGAGGAGGCTAGATCAGGCTCTTATAAATGACAAGTGGCTGAATATCTTTAATAACACTCAGGTTTTCTAGATGGTCAGAACATGTCCAGACCATGCTCATTTACTTATAACTGTTAATTCTTCTAATATTGTTATTTCAACTCATAAAAGAAAGAGTTTCAAATTCTTAAATATGTGGTCTAATGATGATTCTTTCCAAAGTATTGTTGAACAGGATTGGAGACAGCTTATTGAAGGAAATCCTAGTCATATATTCTGGTACAAGCTGAAGAGGCTTAAGGGTTATCTTAAGGATTGGAATATGAATAATTTTGGTAATATGTTTGATAATGTTAAAGCAACTGAAGAAAATTGAGATGTTGCACTACACCACCAACAAACAACACTAAAGCTAGTCTGTCGAAAGCCAATAGTCTCCATTTACAGGCCCTTAGAAATAAAGAAACTTTTTGGAAACAAAAATGTTTCAACAGCTGGTCAAAAGATGGTGAAGGAAACTCTAAACGTTTCTATGCGAATGTTGCTAAGAAAACAAGGAAGAATGAGATTAAAAGCATAAAGGATGTTGATACTTGGATTCTGAACAATGAAGACATTAGAAACTCTGTAGCTACATACTTTAAGGATATCTCGGCTTCAAATCCTTACATCAGCATTGATGATGAGATGGATATGCTTCAAGACATACATTTTGAGTGCCTCCCTTCACTGGTTACAAATGAAGACAATTAAATTTTACTTAAGAGTACTAATGAAGATGAAGTTTGGGATATTATCAACAATATGAAGAGTGAATGTGCCCCTGGCATAGATGGTTTTAATCTTTTTTTTCAAACATTGTTGGAATACCATTAAAACTGACTTATGTAATTATATAAATGTTTTCCTTAATGGTAGCTTCATTCCCACTGGTCTATTTTCCACAAGAATTTGTTTAATTCCTAAAAGTAACAATCCTACCTGATGGAATAACTTCAGGCCTATTGGGTTATGTACAATGTGAAACAGAATTTTATCATCTTTTATTAATCAAAGGTTATCTCATATCCTGCCCAGAATTGTCTCTAACGTGCAGGGTGCTTTTGTGAAGAGGAGGCTGATCCATGGTAATTTATTGATTCCTAAGGAGCTTCTACATGACATCAATAAAAAACCTAAAACAGGGAACATCATGATTCAGCTTGACATGTCGAAGGCGTTCGGCATAATCTCTCATCATTTCCTTTTCAAAGTTCTTCAGTCTTTTGGTTTCTGTCCTAAATTCATAAGTCTTATTAAAAAACTGATCAATAATATTCATGTTTACATGCTTATTAATGGAGAATATTGTGATTACTTTCATATGAATAGAGGATTAAGGCACGGAGATCCACTCTCCCCTAGACTTTTTATCCTTGGGGAAGAGTTCCTGACCAGAGGAATGAATAATCTATTCAGCAGAAATCCTAAAATGCATTATGCTGCTAGAACTAAACATATGATTCTTTGTATTGTGTTTGCTGATGACTGGTTTTCACTAATATTTTTTCTATTTCAATTGATAAGTTGGCCAGGTTTCTAGATGAATATCAAAGAATATCGGGGCAAGCATAAAGAAGCAAAAGACTAAGATCCTAATTTTATCAAAATTGCATCACTCAAGAATCTAAAGCTTGAAGTTGCAAACTGGATTTGAAGTGGACTTTCTTTCTACCCACTTCTCATTTGGGAGTTATTATCTCAAACAACAACAAAGGGAAGATCTTCACTCCTATCCTTAATAAGATAAATGATAGAATTATTGATTGGGACAGTAAATACCTCTCATATGGAGGCATGTTGTTGTTAATAACTAATTTTTTTCTCTCTATTACTTATCATTGGATGCAAAGTTGTGTTATACCTAAGAACATTATCAAAAAAATAGAGACAACATTAAACAGATTTTTATGGAGAACAAAGTATAATGTGAATGTTATTCATTAGTCTACTTGGACCTTCCTTTGTAAACCATTTGGATATGGAGGACTGAATATCAGAAGGCTTGATGATATTCAACAATCCTTCTCTCAAAAAATTTGGTTTAATTTTCGAAAAAACAATTGCCTCTGGTCCAACATTATGAATAACATTTATTGTAAATTTGGTCATCCTTTATATGTTACTAACAGAAGAGGATCTTTAGTTTGGAATAGATTGATAAACATCAGAGAGAAAGCTGAGAAGAACATTACTTAGATTCTGGGCAGAGGCGAGATGGATTTTTGGAAGGATTTTTGGCATAACCAGCCATCCATTGCTAGTGAAAGCAATATTAGTTGGTATCTCGATGCAAAAGTCAAAAGATTTCAAAGGAATAATGCTTGGGATTCTAATGTTATGCAGGGACTCTTATCTAATGAAAGACTTGATATTATCAATACTCTCAAAGTATGCTCTAATACTGAGGACATTATGTGCTGGAATCATTCTAAGGATTGGAACTTCAACATGAAGTTAACTTGGAACAGCCTGAGAATCAAGCATATCCATTCAATCTTGTTCATGAAAATATGGAATTCTAACATACCCATGAAGTTTTCTTTCATTACTTGGAAGATTAATATAATTTTATTTCGATAGATTCAATTATGATGAAGAGACATCTTAATTTAGCCTCAAAATGTGCCTCGCAGATATGGAACTTCTTTGGATGCATTTTCAAGATTAAAATAAATTGTTACATGATGTTAACTCACATTCTTAGATGATGGTTATGGTTTTCGAACAAAAAAATTCACGTTACTCATCTAATTCCTCAGACTATATGTTGGGTGAATTGAAATGCTAGAAACGGTATTAAGTATAAGGGTTATCAATTTAGTATTTAAAATGCTATTGACCTGATCATAAACACCATTAAAGGTATTGTCGTTTAAAATAAACTGAACTACAAACACTAGTCTATGTCTATTAATGCAGGAGTTTCTCTCGGTTGCTCTACGATTGAAAGATATAAGAAGCCGATGTGCCTGAGATGGAATCCTCCATTGAATAACAAACTCAAGATTAATGTGAACGGAGCTTGTGCTAGAAATGGTGAATCATGTGGTGGTATATTGATCAGAAATAGCTCCGGCGAAATTGTTCAAGCAACCGAGACGTTATTTGGAAAGCTTTCTCCTATTCTTGCTTAAACGAAAGCACTGCTCGAAGGATTAATCATATGTTACAAGAATAATTGGACTGTCGTGGATATAGAATCTGATTCAGTGATTCTCATCAGTCAATTAACCAAGAACCCTGAAACCGGATTCTAGGATACAAACTTAAGTGCCTGCAGAAAGCTCATTACGTATAACATGAATCTTAAGCACATTTCCAAAGCCGAGAACCAAGCTGTTGATTGGCTTGCGAAATGGACTATGAAGTGTACGCAAAAGCTTACCTTTAATCAGCTTGATGCTCCTTCAAGTCTTCTTGCTATTTTTTTCCTCGAAAGTCTTGGGCTAGGTTACCTTAGGCCTGATTAATTCTATTGAGTTAGCTTGGATACTGCTGCCGTTTTGTTTTCAATGCAGGAAAGGCGACAGTTTCGTGATAATTGGTTCGTATGAAGCTGTGCAAAGGATGGAGGGGTGGCTGGTCAAGCTCGGAAGAGTTGCTTGATGAGGAACATGGAAGCTTTGAAGATGCTTAAGGAATTCAGAAGATGAAGGTTATTGTTTCGAATTTTCAAATTAGTTGTTCTATAGCTTTGGAGGGATCTTTTGGCTCTAATTTTCAAATTGTCAAATTGTCAAATTGGGCTAATTATTTTCCTAATCCCTATTGTATTGTAAAATATTCAATTTAAGTAATAAATATATTTTTTTATTAAAAAAAATGATTTTATATAATAAAAAATTCATAAATACCGGATATCATTCTATGAAAGTAGGATTTCGTCCTAACAAAACTGATTCCCATCGCAATTTAACCCTCTTAATAAACTTGAAAATCCAATTAATTATTGGTACTTTGATTTTTTTTTTTTTTTTTGAGTTGATTATTGGTAACTTCACTTTTAATTTATAATGGTTTAAAAACTAAATGGATAAGATTGAGCCGTAGCTCAGACTAAGCTTTGAAGCAGCTCCTACAACCCCGACCTCTATAGTCTATAACATGAAACGTGACTCGCACAAGATTCTTTACTTTACGATTCTGAAGAAACTAGTATTGTTAGAAAATTTCATTGTTTTATAATTTCATTATTTTATAATTTTGCTTATTTTGGATGGTCCATGTGGATTTACCGTTCCCATGAGATTCGTTCCCTTGTAGCGAGATCGTGTTGTCTTCTTTTTGTTTTTATCAATCTCTCGTTTTAGTTTTAAAGTTTGTTGATTCGAGAGTTTGAGAGTTTAAGAAGCGAAATGATTTTTTAGAAATGATTTTGTATTGACCGAATCTATTGATTATATAGTTATGAGTTTATATAGATTTGTAATGACGTGTGATTATGATCATTATAATTATGACTTCACTAATTTAAGAAATCGAGTTTGATTGGGTGTTTCCATAATTGTAATTTCCGTTATGATAAATTTTAAAGTTTTGTTATTTAAATTGAAATTATTTTTGAAGTTTTTCAAAATTTCCAGTCTCATAAAATTAAAAAGTTTTTTGTCGAACAATGAGACGAAAATCGTGTCATCATTTAAAAAAAAAAACCTTTAATAAGTAATTAGATCAATGAATTCGGTTTTTCAGTTATGGTCCAAAATTTTAATTTGAATGAGAAATGATTAAATTTAAAATTTAAAAAAAACAGTCAAATTTACAAATTCAAAATTTGTCCAGCCCGGCTAGGGGCTTTGCCTCTTGATCCCACTAATAATAATATATTTTAACAAACGTGCACTGTGCACTCTACGACTTGTTCGAAAATGTATCATGATTACATTGATTGACTAGTCGATCCAATTATACTAAAATATATAAGAATCTTCCATCATTTTAGTACAATTCATTATCAACTAAACAGAATCACAACAAATAACATATTTATGCATAAATGAAATATTGTAACGATTAAATTCACATTACTATACTACACATTTCAAATATTCGAATATTAATGTATCACCAATGTCTCGACATTTACAATTCATAATGAATACATGAAGATAATATACACAAAAATTTACATTCTCACATGTTCTTACTTGTCACTATTTTTTACGTGTCTTGTGTCCTTATCATTCTGAAACATATAAATCTAAGTCCTAGGTTCTTGAAGCGGCTAACCTTCATGCTCAAATAGGTAATTTTTTTTATTTTGTACCTGCATGATGCAGACAGTTCGGTGAATTAGCAGTTTGGAGCTCCGGTGTCAGTTTTTTTCCCACAACACCTTGTTTCGAAGGAAACGACGTCACGAACGCAAGTCACCAACTTCACTTGTGAGCTATGGGCTTTTTTAGGCATTCGAGCTCATCTATCTTCTTTTTTCGCACTTTTAGTACTTTAGGTTATTTTTGTAATTTTCCTATTTTTAGTTTTAGGGTTTTGTTTGAACTATATATAAACCTATCTTCTATTCATTAGGAGAATTGTTTTTTATTAATAAAAAATTAGGGTTTTATCCCTTTTAGGCTTCTGCTACATTCACTCTACATCATAGTGGTATCAGACACAGGCAGTCCTGCGAGATGGTGAGAGGAAGATTCAGCCGTCGCGGTAGCACTAGAGTGATTCGAGATACAAGTGATATTGATGATCGTGAAGATGCTGACCTACGCCGTCAGGTAGCCGATCTTACCCGTCAGATGGATGTTCTTACCGTCAAGCAACAAGGCACAGAGGTTGAGGGTATGGTTAACCCTTTTGGAGAGAGGATCGACCAGAATCCTTCTCACGACCGACGATGGGAGCTTGGCTTCAAGATAGACGTCCCAGACTTTGATGGCAGCCTTAAGGCAGAGGCACTTATCGACTGGTTATCCCAGATTGAAGAAGTCTTGGACTTCAAGGAACTTCCAGAGGAGAGAAGGGTCGCATTAGTCACCATCCACCTACGCGGTAGGGCACAGGCTTGATGGCAGCAGGTGAAGCAGAACCGCGCGCGTGCAGGCAAGGATAAAGTCCAGAGTTGGGAGAAATTCAAAAGAAAAATCTGCAAGGCTTTCCTTCCCTACAGCTTCGAGCGGGAACTCTACCAGCGACTTCAGAATCTTCGTCAGGGACCCAGATCTGTGGATGAATATACCAAAGAATTCTATCAGCTGCTGGCTCGCACAGATGTGACAGAATCGCCGCACCAGCAGGTCTCCCGCTATATTGGCGGGTTACACCTTCAGCTTCAAGATACGCTGAATATGTTCGATCCATCCTCTGTGTCCGAAGCCCATCGGCGTGCCCTCCAGGCAGAAAAGCAGTCGGCTCGCCGGACCCAGACTGGCGTCAGGACCAGTGCTCCTTCAGGGATCTCGGCGTCCAAACCAGTTCTCCGCCCAACACCTGATCAAATCCCTCCTGGGCGCCGCCCAACACTTGATCCGATCCCTCCTGGACGCGGTGCACCAAGCCGTTCTTCAAGCAATTTACGGTGCTATGGATGTGGCGAATTAGGGCATCGTCATTTCGAGTGTCCCAATGCTGCGGGTGCTAGGGGTCTCTTCTCGCAAGAGGCGTTTGAACCAAATCCTATTGTTCTTGATAGCCCTCCAAAATTCGATACCTACGATGATGACTTGCCTGAGGATGCGGAAGAAATTGTGACTTGCGATGTTGGAGCAGTGCTGATGCTGCGCCGTACTTTCCTGTCTCCTCACGTTCTTGAGCAGAGCGACTAGCTGAGGAGTAACGTGTTCCAGTCGACGTGTACGATCGGCGGGAGGGTGTGCACCTTCATCATTGATGCTGGCAGCTGCGAAAATGTCGTCTCCGAAGCAGCGGTTTCGAAGCTAGGGTTGAGGGCAGAATCGCATCCCAAGCCGTACAAGCTCGCCTGGTTAAGTAAAGGTACGGATATCACCGTCTCCAAGCGCGTGCTTGTTTCTTTTTCTGTAGGGAAAACATACCATGATGAAGTCTTATGTGATATTGTCCCTATGGATGCTTGTCATCTACTGCTTTGCCGTCCTTGGCAGTACGATCTATCTGTTATACATGATGGGCGGGCAAATACCTACTCATTCCTCTTTCGGGGAAAAAAGATTGTTCTTATGCCAGCAAAGCCTCGACCCCTGAGCATTCACTCGACTCATTTCCCATCGACTTTGTTGTCCCGTGCTTCTTTTCAGACAGCTGTGGAAGAGACTGGCGTGGTTTTCCTATTGTTCTGTGACCCTATTATGCCTACTTCCAAGGCGGACCATAGTCCTGTCATTCAGTCTCTTTTGCAGGAGTTTGCAGATGTGTTTCCAGCGGATTTACCACCCAAATTACCTCCTCTGAGAGATATTCAACATCATATCGACCTGGTCCCTGGTGCTGCTCTCCCAAATTGACCTCACTACCGAATGAGCCCGAAGGAGCATGAAGAATTACGTCGACATGTGGAGGATTTGTTGGAGAATGGACATATTCAGGAAAGTCTCAGCCTTTGTGCAGTTCCGGCATTACTGACACCAAAGAAGGATGGTTCTTGGCGTATGTGTGTGGACAGCCGAGCAATTAACAAGATCACTGTTCGCTACAGGTTTCCTATACCTCGGCTGGATGATCTGTTAGACCAGTTGGGTGGTGCTTCTGTGTTTAGCAAGCTTGATTTGAAGAGTGGATACCATCAGATTCGGATTCGTCCTGGTGATGAGTGGAAGACGGCGTTTAAGACGCGTGAGGGCTTGTTTGAGTGGATGGTGATGCCGTTTGGCTTGTCCAATGCGCCTAGCACGTTCATGCGTATCATGAATCAGGCATTGAGGCCTTTCATCGATAAATTTGTTGTTGTTTACTTCGATGATATTCTGATTTATAGCTCGAACCATTCTATGCATCTATCCCATTTACGTAAGGTGTTATTGGTGTTGCGTCGAGATAAGTTTTATGCTGCTACTGCCAAATGTTCGTTTATGTCCCCAGCTGTTCAATTTTTGGGTTATATTGTTTCTGTTGACGGGTTACGAGCTGATCCGAGCAAAGTTGTTGTTGTGGACCAGTGGCCTCGACCTGCTTCCATTACCGAGGTTTGTAGTTTTCATGGTTTAGCATCGTTTTATCGGCGTTTTATTCCCCATTTCAGCAGTATTATGGCCCCGATTACGGATTGCATGAAGGGCACAAAATTTAGTTGGTCCGACGATGCTGATGCAGCATTTGTAGAAGTTAAACAGCGTCTCACCACAGCTCCTATTTTGGTGCTGCCCGACTTTTCCCAGCCATTCGAGCTTCATTGTGATGCGTCTAAATTTGGTATTGGGGCAGTTCTCTCCCAATCAGGGCGTCCTGTGGCTTTCTTCAGTGAGAAATTGGCAAACGCCAAACTGCGATTTAGTACTTATGATATTGAATTTTATGCGATCGTTCAGGCTATCAAACATTGGCGTCATCACTTGTTTCAGCATGAATTTGTGCTATATACTGATCATGATTCTTTGAAGTACCTTGGTAGTCAAGACAAAGTATCTCATAGACATGCTGCTTGGATAGCTTATTTGCAGCAGCTCACTTTTGTCATCAAGCACAAGGCTGGTATTACGAATCGGGTTGCTGATGCTTTGAGCCGACGTCACAGTCTGTTGACTCAGATGCGCGTTCAGGTTCCTGGCTTTGATTCTTTTGTTGACCTTTATGTTACTGACTCATTCTTTTCTCGGGTTCTGGAACTGATTCAGCAGGGCGAACATTCTGATTTTTTATTGGAAGATGGTTTTCTCTTTCGTGGCGTACAGTTGTGTATCCCTGACTGTAGTTTGCGTCCGAGGCTGATCCAGGAGCTGCATAATGAAGGTCATGTGGGTCGTGATCGAACATACCAGTTGCTGTCGTCCTCCTATTTTTGGCCATCGATGCGGAAGGAAGTTGGTCGTTTTGTCGCCCGTTGTCGAATTTGTCAGTTGGCCAAGGGAACATCCACCAATGCAGGTCTTTATTTACCCCTGCCGATTCCGGCTCAGCCCTGGACCGACATCAGTATGGATTTTGTTCTTGGTTTACCCCGGACTCAGCGTGGATTCGATTCTATTTTTGTGGTGGTTGATCGTTTTTCTAAGATGGTACACTTCATTCCCTGTAAAAAAACATATGATGCAGTGTGTGTTGCGCAGCTTTTCTTTCGGGAGATTTATCGTATTCATGGCCTTCCCAGTACCATTGTTTCTGACCGTGACACCCAGTTTGTGAGTCATTTTTGGCGCAGCTTATGGCGTATGGTGAATACACAGCTCAACTTCAGTAGTGCTTACCACCCTCAGACGGATGGTCAGACAGATGTGGTTAACCGATCTCTCGGTAACTTGTTGCGCAGTCTGGTAGGAGATCATCCGAAGGCTTGGGATCAGCGTCTACCGCAGGCGGAGTTTGCCCATAACCATGCTCTTAATAGATCCACGGGTTTTTGTCCTTTTCAGGTGATGTATGGTATTGTGCCTAGGGGTCCAGTAGATTTTTTAGCACTGCCTAGCAAGATTCGTCCTCATACAACTGCTGAGGAACTTGTCTCACAGATTCGCCAAACCTACCAGCAGACTCATGATCAGTTGGTCTTGAGCACCGCCAAATATAAGTCTCAGGCAGATTCTCATCGTCGTCATGTTCAGTTCGAAGTTGGTGACTATGTCTGGGTTGTTTTAACAAAGAATCAGTACCCTGCTGGTGAATACAATAAACTGGTCGCCCGGAAGATTGGTCCAGTAGAGATTGTGGAGCGGATCAATCTGAATGCTTATCGACTACGTTTGCCTAGCCATGTCCGCACGACTGATGTCTTCAATGTTAAGCATCTGATTCCTTATGCAGGTGACTCTTCTGATGGGGAGACCGGGTCATATTCGAGGGTGAATCTTTTCTACCCCAGCGGGAATGATGTAGACAGTTCGGTGAATTAGCAGTTTGGAGCTCCGGTGTCAGTTTTTTACCCACAACACCTTGTTTCGAAGGAAACGACGTCACTTTTAGGCATTCGGGCTCATCTATCTTCTTTTTTCGCACTTTTAGTACTTTAGGTTATTTTTGTAATTTTCTTATTTTTAGTTTTAGGGTTTTGTTTGAAATCTATATAAACCTATCTTCTATTCATTGTTAGGGGAATTGTTTTTTATTAATAAAAAAATTAGGGTTTTATCCCTTTTAGGCTTCTGGTACGTTCACTCTACATCACTGCATATGCAATCTTTCATAACTATTTAGAAGATAATCTTCAATCTCCATAACTTGCAAGTCTGAACACATACCCTCCGATGATAATACAAATGTGTTCTAATCTCTAAATGTTAATTTTTTCACATTAAATTCAACACATAATGTCATATTAGATATGAATTGGGTATCTCAACATGAAATATTTTATATGGACTTTAATCTCATCCCAATAGTGGATTTGTGCACAAGATCTCTACGTAATAACATCATGCGTGATGCTCTCACGAATAATACTGTTTCTAATACATAAATGTCTAGACATGTCTTTGTAAACTTGTCTATAAATATTGGTCAAGGTGGCTTCACTATCACATCTGATAAATATAGGTGATATCGGTTTGGGTCACAATGAAAAATTCATACATTAAATTTCTTAGCCACTCAGCTTCTTTACTAGCGTCAAATAATGCCACAAACTCGTATTCTACTGTTGAGTCAGTAATACCAGTTTATTTCTTAGACGCCCAAGAGATAACACCTCCCCCAAGTAGAAATACCCATCAATTTGTGGAAGAGTGGTCTTTCTTATTGGAAATATAACTCGCATATGAATATTCTCAATTACAAAAGGTAATTTAATATAAGTCAAACCATAATTCATGGTTCCTTTCAAATACTTGAATACTCGATTTAAAGATTGCAACTAATGTGTAACTAGGATTACTAATATACATACTTCTCTTTCCAACAACGAAGGAAATATCCAACCAATTTTTAGTCATGGCATACATAATACACCCGATGCGTCTTGAGTATTCAACTTGAGATACAACAGCACCTTTATTAGGTAGAAACTTAAGACTAGTATCTATAGGTGAGCTTATTACGTAGAAGTTTATGACTAGTATTTATATGTATAAACAATCCTCAACTGAGTTGATCTCAAAATCAAAATAGACTATTACCTCAAGGAACTTGTGGTACCACTCATGAGAAGCATATTTAGGCCTATAAATTGATTTATCAAGCTTCCATACCATAGAATTTGAGTTACATATTACAAACTGTTTAGGTTGTACCATATAGATCATTTTCCCGTTGTCTTCGTTGAGAAAAACGATCTTAATATTTATTTGATGAAGCTCCATATCAAAGTGGGCAACTAATGTCATGATTGTTCGAAAGGACTTTTACAAACATAAAGAGAGAATCTCTCTTTATAATCAATCTATACATGTTAAGTATAATGTTCATCTACGAAGCTTGCTTTATGCGACAGTACCCATAGAACTTTGTTTGTTTTTGTAAATTATTTACAACCAATCGTTGTTTCCGTTAAGCTAATGGAACAAGGTTTCATACCGTATTATCTTACATTGATTTTTACAATTATTTCATGATGTCAATCCACAATTGAGAATTAAAACTCTTTGTAAGTTCTTTTTAACACGACGTATCATTTATAGTTTTAACACATGAATCTTTATGTTCTTCAATATATACTATATAATCCAATGATATAACATTATTATTTTCTCTTATAGACCTTCTTAAGGGTACTATTACTTCTCGTTGCATTTCTTAAAGGTGTAGAGTTTAATCTTCATAAACAATGTCATTTTGTTCTTATTGTGGAAGATTGATATTTTCTTAAGTGGACTCATGTTCTAAATGGACCATATTTGTATCTTTCTTAAAACACTTAAGTTGAAAATTTGTTTGATTTTTAGTATTCTATTGCGTTATGGTATTGAAATGATTGACACTATAGTCCAATCTTCTACTACTTCAAAATCGACATAAATTCTTGAATTCTTCCCCAAAGTTGTTGTCATTCAAGCAAAAACTAGACAGACCAAGAAAGTTACAATAAACCAAGCGTTGCTTTGAGAGACGAGCGAAATCACAAGAGAATATACTCCAAAGAACTCCTTATGATGGGAACAGATACACGAATAGAATTGATACCTCTCTATGTTGTTGTGAGAGGTAGTTCGAACACGTTAAGATGGTTGATGGAAAAAAAGAAAAAGAAAGAAATAAAATTTCTCAATATTAAGAAAATTTTAAAGAATTAAATAAAGTCGTGATTGAAGAGCCGGTCTTAAATCTATCTGGCCCCAACCTACCATTTGAAGTGCACACCAAAGCTTCACACTTTACAATATTAGGGGTTATAATGCAAGAGGGGAACCTATCACGATCAAAATTTATAAGTTAAGAGATATAAAAAAATATGTACATTGTATATGAGAAAGAGATGACGGTTTTGGTTCATTGTTTATGAGTATAGAGACATTAATCAGACAAAATTGATAGTCAAGACGGAAAACGTATCAACAAGTTACTTTCAAACATAGAAGAAGTTAAGCCTGAAGAAAGTTATGTGGCGAGATTTCCTTGCGGAATTTGATTATGATCTTGAGTAAAAATGTGACAAAGGTAACGTGGTTTTGGATGCACTTAGTCGTAAGAAAACGTTTTATAAGCTCATGTAAGCCAACAACTCATTAATGGACCCTGTGAAATAATAATTGAAATTTTCAACAAGCTTTAACCATCAGATCCAATGGTCAAACAGAATGGGTGAATGCATTATTAGAGATGTACATTCGACATTATGTAAGTTCCAACCAACAATATATGTCCTAATTTCTCAATGTATCTCAATTCTCTTATAACTTACAATGTTCAAAATGTACCAAGAAAATATCATTTTAACTAGCTACCAAACAACATCCCTTGACACCAAGTACTTTGGCCACTTCTTATGTAGGTACCAGCCTAAAAGTTTGTAAGCCCCGGAAGGATTGACAGTAACAAAGAGACTTAGCACACCCCCAGTTTCTAAAGGCGGCTAAGAAAATAAAGAAGCGAACGATAAAAAGAGAAAGCATGTGGAATTCCAAGTCGGAGACATGGCTTTTGTAAAGGTTGTACCCCAATAATTCAAGTTAACTCGGCCTCTACACAAAGGCTTATTACGCATGTACGAATGACCATTCAAGGTACTAGCCAAAGTGGGAAAACGTCTTATCAAGTGGAACTTTCATGAAATATAAAAGTCCATCTCGTCTTCCATGTGAGAAACTTGAAGTTGTTCTATAAATGAAAGGAAGAAAAATAGTCAATATAAATCAATCCCTGAACCATCCATGAAAGACATTTTTTTTGTCATGTAAAGAATACTTTATAAAATGGAAAGATGCACCAATACAAGAAGGAACATGAGAGTCTACATAATCTGTCTTGAAAATCTATACAAGAACATCACGAGAAAAAGTAGGGGAGAATGTCACGGTCCACATGTTTTACCTAGATGATTAATCAGTCCATGAGATTCCTTTAAATGATATAGAATACTCTAGACAATTGTGTAAGACTATGGAAGAATATAGAGAATACAACAAGCTTCCAGAACATTAAAAAATATTATATAACATGTACTATATAATATTGTTGATTCTCATAGCTAATAAAAGTCTATAAAATGAGATGAGTATAGTAAACCTTCCAAAATCTTCCATAGAACTCGAAATATAAAGGATAGATTTATTTTCTCATCTTCCACCAAAGAGCATTGTAATATTCTCTCACTAGAAATCTAATACAATTTATCTCTCTAAAAATTTGCACGTTTCCACTCCATTTGTGTTCTTTTAGTATTAATTGAAAAGTTCAAGTACCACACGACATTATTTAAAATACAAGCCTATGACAAGTGGTATCAGAGTCGGTATTCGTCTCCTAAGGTGTTGTACTTTATCTAAACATAAAAACCCAATAGGTTAGCCCAACATAATGTAAACTGGCTCGCACAAACCAAGAAGAGGCATGAACATAATGAGATTTTGGCATAAGATAGCTCATATTTGGGGCCTAACGAGAGAGTGAGTGAGATCCATACAATAAAATGCCGTCTCAAACATAAAATAATCGTAAAATAATTGCAGTGTGCGTAAGGTGACTCATGTTAGGTCATGGGGGCAAGTAAGGTGTAATGCACATAGTGAATGAGGAGTGTATAAATAAACATGGCGCAAGCAATTGAATAAAAGAGAAATGTGCTAATATATTAGCAACATGGCAAGACAGGTGAAAGAATAGTAAAAATAGAAGTCTTGTTGAAAATCTAGGATGAGATGCATAACATTATGAAAACGATAGCAACAATTTGACTAAATCATGGCAAGGATGCTCACAGATTAAGTGGGGGATTATATCATGGACCATATTTTACCAATGAATACACTAGCCTCAACTTCATTGTGCAAATCATTGTAACATCATACAATATTTTTCCATTAACTCGAGTCTTCATATGATAGGAAATTATACTGAGTCACTGCTATCCAATCGTTATTTTGCTTGAATTCATATGGGAAACGTTAGTTTGTCATGCTAGGCATGCTCAATACAGGCGCCTCATGGGTGAATGAAGCTAAGAATGTGACAGATAGCTTCAGATAAGTACTCTTATATATGCATATGATTTAGATTAGGTTTATGCTCATGGATTCAGCTCATATAGGGTTTTAATAGTTGTCTTAGTGAGAACTATGTTAAGAATAAACGTTTTACATATGATGATATTACCCTTTAGTGATATTGGTAGAGTTGACTAGTTATCATAATTCTAACCAAATCCTTTAGTATACGGTTTTTCCTTTTAGATACATCATTTATATTAGGTGATCCCGATATTGTATATTGGCAGACAAAAATAACCAACGATGTCCAAAATCGGGTAAGAAATCAATTTTTTTTGTAAAATAAGGCACAAACAGAACATCCTCAGATGGACCTTTTATATTCAATGAGGTTGCGGATCCTTAGATTACCGTGCAAACAAATACACACATTAGTGATTACAACCGTAGTGAGATTACGTTTCGTTTTCATGTAACCCGATACTTGTATCCTAGGTAGATTCCAAATGATGTACATGTATAAAGAGTTTCCTGACAGATAAAACATATACAAAATATTGGTCAAAATTTCTCTTGCCAAGCAATTAGTAAGCCAAGTTACTTTAGTTGTCGTAAGTAGCCTAAGTTTAAGCTTTCTATATAGATTATATCATTGAGAGGAGAAGGATTTTGCGAGAGATTGAATTCATAATCAGTTTTGGATTTGATAACCCACTTTGAAATCCAATCGGTAGCAAGTTTTCTCTCCTTAAAGACGTCTCAAAGTCATTTGAGATATGATAAGCTTACTGCAGCAAAACAATAAGGGAAGAAGAAACCAAGGTCCTAATCTACTACTAAGCATTTCAATAATCATATTGAATCAATTATTATGTCGACATGATTTATATGATTAATGTAACAGCCAATTAAACCACCAATTAAAGCTCTTAGGTCAGCAGTAAGGCCAATATTCTTACCATATAGGTGACCAAAAGCTTTGATTAACTTTTCATTGTTATCTCGTATGATGATACCACTACTAGATTCACCTTATAAAGAATAATATCATCACAGTTCAATTTGATTCTATTATTACTTGGAGGTATCCATGTAACTACAATTGGAGGCTTGAAAGAAGTTATATGATTAAAGCAACCAAGTTGTTTGGATTTTTTTAAATCATCAAACTAGTGGGTGTAATCAAAGAGATTAGAAATGTCTAAGTTGAACATATAAGATTTAACTTTCTTTATTAATAATTTGGATGAACAAAGCTTACCTTTATATTTAGAATTGTTTCGGGCATACCAAATTTGCCAACAAATTATATGGAGAATAATTTTCCTAGTGTGAATGCTTTTAGTGGTATACATGAACCATAAGTGAATATATGGTTAAAAGACATATGAAAAATAATACAAATGGCAAAAAACAAGCAAAGCACTACCATACTTCCCAAGGAATTTGGCATTCCACAAATAAATAAGTGATGGTTTCAAGACTAGGACATAGCTGACATTTTTATGCTTACAAAAAGTTTTTTTCTGTATGATGTTATCAACAGAGATACACCCCTTAATAAGTCTTTATAACAGGAAGGAGAACTTCTTAGGGGTAACATTATTCCAGACTGTAGAGTGAACAAATGTTTTTGTGCGGAAAGTTTTTAATGTTTTCCACGCTTTTTAAAAAGAGAAAGAACCATCATTTGAGAGTTTCTAAATGATAGAGTTATCAATGGATTTAGTTAAAGATATATTGGCAATTTTATTGATGTCAGAAGGAAGAATATGATATCTGAGAAGCTCAAGGTTCCCAGAACCATTTGACCAAAAATAAAAAACCAGAGTGTTATTGTAGCAGTTGTTATTGTCATTATTAGGCAAAGTTATAAAAGGATGGTTATTGTTCCATTTGTCTAACCAAAAGTCTATGTGACCTTTTCCAGCATTCTAATAGATATATTGCTCAGTAATTGATCTGATATTAAGAATCATTTTCCAAACTTTAAAATCATTAGGCTTGATATTGATTTGCAAAGGATGGGAGGAGGTACAGTTGTGGTTGCATCAACTGAGTCTAAAGAGATTCATTATCTCTAAAAGATAACCATATATGGCAAAATAAAGTATCGTGAATATTAGAAAGCTTTCTGATATTCCGACCATTTTCATCAAATGACTTGCAAAGATAGAACCAATTAGACCAAATTATCCGATTGTGAGTTTCTTTAAAGCCTGAGATGAATTAATCCATTAAAATGTTGATTCTATTGATTGTTGATTTGGGAATTTGGTTGCATTGTATGAAGAAGATAGGAATATATATATATATATATATATATATATATATATATATATATATATATATATATATATATAAGGAAATATTGAACTAAAGTCAATATGCCCCTAAATGATAACTTATCGTCTCAATCCATGAGCTTACTTCTGATTTTACATACAAGGTCATCATAAAGGTTAATATATATATATATATATATATATGAATTGAGATGCCTAAGTATTTGAAAGGAAGATAGTTATGAGAGAAACCATATATATTTTTAATGGCATTAATTCTATTTCTGTCAATTTTTTAGGTTAATAGAAAGTAGTTTTTTAGAGTTGATTAACTGACCAAATATATGGTTTGATAATGATCAAGTAATTTGATAAAAAAATTATATTATTTAAAGAGCCATTCATGAAGATGATAACATCATCGGTATAGGCAAGACATGGGATTTTTATATAACCTCAGGCAGATTTATACACGGAATTATTTGTTATAAACAGATTTTTCAAACCTCAAGAGATATTCTTCAGCAATGATGAATAGGTTGGGTGATAGTGGGTCTCCCTACCTAATACCATTGTTGGATCTGAAGTACCCATGAGGAAACCATTAATAAGAATAGAAAAATGAACATCATTAATACATTTTCTAATTAATTCTATCACTTTACCATTGAAGCAAAAAAAATCATAATAGTGAAAAATAAATTGAAAGAGACTCTGTCAAAGACCTTGGATATATCAAGCTTAAGGATAATTTTACCACCTCTATCCTTTTTTTATGTCATGAACAAGTTTATAAGTGATGAGAATGTTATGTTTTATGTTTTTTTACAAAACCTCCTTGTTCATTAGAGATAATTTTGGGGAAAATAGATGCTAGCTTAGTGTTAAATATCTTTGAAATGATTTTGTTAAAGATATTACACATACTAATGGGTTTGTAATCATACCAAAATGAATGAAACTTTTTTTAGGCAGTAAACAGATTGTAGGGGCATATATGCCAGGAGGAGCAGTGTTGGCATTACATATATTATTCTTAATAATGTGCACTATGAATGATGTTGAGATGAATCTCATTATCATCGGGAGGATTAAACAGGAAATCATTATCAAGGTCAGAGATAACATGAGGAATTAAGTCATTAAGTTCATCATAATTAGGGTTACTTGTTTGACAAGTTAAGAGATTTCTAAAATAATCAATCGTATCATATTAAATTTGAAATTTATCATATGTCCATTGGTAATTTATCATGATGTCGTGGATTCTATTTCTTTTTATCTTTTTTTTAGAAAGTTTTGAATCGTTTTGGTTGTTTTGTCACTAGATCTAGTCTAATTAGTATAGTTTTTTTCTCCCAAAACATCTCTTCTCTAACAAACAGGTTTAAATGCACAACTTTAGCTTTGGATAACTTAATTTGATTTTCATAATTGTTTAAATATTCGAAGAATCTCTCAACATATTGAGCATTTATTTTAGAAGTTTATATGATATCAAATATGTTACTAAAAATATCATAATTCTAATTTTTAAGATATTGCTTAAATCTTTTTAATTTACTCTAAAAGATTGCAATGAGATAACCATTTATAGGGAGATTTCAGTTGTTTTCAATATCATTAAGGAAGTCACTATAAAACAACTACATATTTTGGAATTTAAATGAAGGTTTAGGCTTAGATGAAAATGTAGAAATGGTGATACACAAAGGTGAATGGTCTGAGCCAATCCTGGCCAAGTGTTTCACCTTTATGATATCAAAGAAATTTCTGCAAGTAGCATCTATTAAAGTTATATCAAGTCTTTTCCGTTTTGAATTGTTTGACCAAATGTATTTGGATCAAGTGTAACATAGGTCCTCTAATTGGAAATCCAAAATCATATCATTAAAGTCATCAATGGCTTTCAGTTCTAGTGTTTTACAACCCATCTGCTCAGAGGCATTGGTAAATAATATAGTCACCAACAATGAGCCACTCTTTGTTGGTGACAAAAATGTCTTTAAGGTGACTCCATAGACAAATTCTCTAGATTCCATTACATTTAGCATAAATGATAGTTATTATAAACTCGTTGTTACAAGAGTGATGAGTAACTATCATGGGAACAAATGTGTTATGATTGATGAGAATCTTAATTTAGAAATTGTGTTTCTAAATAATCAAGATTTTGTTGTTTATGCTAGAGAAGCTAGAATTAAAGCCAATTTTGTTTTTGAAGGAATAAAACTTATCATTGGAGATCATTAACTCTTGAAGAGAAATGAAATCAAGTTTTTTAGCTTTAATAATTGATTTAATTCTTCTAACACTTCATTTTTTGTCAATGCCTCTATCATTCAAACAAAGAATTGATATGGTCATTTTGATGAAGATTTGTAGGATCTTGTTGATCCTTTAGGAAATTTAGACTTGTTTGAAGGTATGGATGAATTGGTTTTAGATCTAGTGATTCTTTTTTAAATGTTTTTTGTTTCAATATTTTTAGAGAAAGGGAGATTAGTGTATATTTTAGTGAGATTAAAGTTATTATTTTGATTTTTTGTGATCGTGGAAGGTTGACAGAGAGAATGGTTTTTCGAGAAGTATGGTCAGTGTGGGGATTGACCATATCTTGAAGTATTGAATATTAGTTGGTTAAATCAATGGTCTGAAAAGCTTGTTCAATTTTAGTGTGAATGTTTTTATAAAGTTGACAGGGGGATTTGGGAAACATAACATTTGTTTGTTCTGTTGAGAGGGGTTGATCATTAATGGGTTCATAAGAAGGAGGGATGATTGGTAGAATATTTTATTGTGTGAGTAAGGAGAGATCATTGATGGGATCCTGATCATCTTGATGATGTTCATAATTAAAAGAGAGTACATGAGATTGAGAAGTATTTAAATAATTTTTATATTTGTATATGATTTTTAAGATTAGATCTTTATTAGTATTAAGATCTAAATGTTTATATTTTTTGATTCATTGTTCTTTACGAGATGCTTGTTTGGATTAATTAGATTTAAAGTTTAGATTCTTTTCTCCAACTAAATTTTTTGAATTATTTGAGTTTTTGTTACAAACAGAATGAAAGTGACCCAAGTGCTTGCAGGAATTGTAATACTTGGACATTTCAAAGATTTTGATAGGTTGTCAGAACCCTTATTCTTTCCAAAACTTATCCATAATTTTTGTAGAAGAGAGATGTTACGGGAATAACAAAGTATTGCCAAAGTAGAAATACACGAATAGTCAGAAAAAAGGAAAGAAAAAGAAGATATCATTCATCTAGAGAATTGTTCTACTTATTGTGGTTTTTGGAGAAGTATGGTGAATGTGGGGATTGACCATATCTTAAAGTATTGAAAATTAGTTGGTTAAATCAATGGTCTGAAAAGCTTGTTCAATTTCAGTGTGAATGTTTTTATAAAGTTGACAGGGGGATTTGGGAAACATAACATTTGTTTCTTCTGTTAAGATGGGTTGATCATTAATTGATTCATGAGAAAGAAGGGATGATTGCTAGAACATTTTATTCTGCGAGTAAGAATGATCATTGATGGGATCCTGATCATCTTGATGATGTTCATAATTCAAAGAAAGTACATGAGATTGAGAAACATTTAAATAATTTTTATATTTTTATCTGATTTTTCAGATTATAATCTTTATTAGTTGTAAGATCTAAAAGTTTATATTTTTTGTATTCATTTCTCTTTACGAGATTCTTGTTGAGATTGATTAGATTTAAAGTTTAGATTCTTTTCTTCAACTAAAATTTTGGAATTATTTGAGTTTTTGTTACAAACAGAATTAAAGTGACCCAAGTGCTTGCATGAATTCTAATACTTGGACTTTTCAAAGACTTTGATAGGTTGCCAAAACCATTCTTCTTTCCAAAACGTATCCTTAATTTTTATGAAAGAGAGATGTTACGGGAATAACAAAGTATTGCCAAAGTAGAAATACACAAACATTCAGAAAAGAGAAAAGAAAAAGAAAATATCATTCATCTAGAGAATTTTTCTACTTATTGTCCTCCCTGTTAGTGGGCGGTTACATTCGTATTTAATTCCATTTAATTCCCCCACTAGTTCACTTAAATCACTTCCCTTATAATTTCGGACAAACTACTTAAACGATTTGACTCAAAACTGATCACACTATCAAATGATGAACAAGGAAACGCTTTATTCTCCAAGTGTTCACTTTGGCTGGAAACGCATGTCGGTCTGACCTGGTTGGCTCGATCTAATCTAACCGAGGACCTCCGTCTTTGTCCTCGTTGTTTAGCTTTTGTGCACGGCAAGATTCGAGCAGAGCTTTAGATCTCTGAGCTTACTCGGTCATCTCTAGTCGTCTTTAATTGAAGTCTATCTGCTTCGTTCGAGGTCGGTCGGCTATGCACGAGCTCGTTCTTTATTTAATTATTATGTCATCGTCTTGGTCATTCAATTTACTCCTCGTACTTTTATTGAATCCTCTTACTTTGCTGCTCTCTCAGCTCCTTTACTTCTTCTTTGTCTATTGTCTCAATCCAAGCTTGTCACTTGTCTTTTCTGTTCGACAGATGTTCGTTCAGGGAATCCCCTCTCATCAAGAGATAGATGTATCAATTATATTTAGGGTTTTGCAGAAGTTAAAACTAGCAATATTATATGATGGAACCCAGATTGATAAAGATAGTCCCACTACATTTTCCAATTGAGTAATTTGTTGAGAATTATATAACAAATCCGGAATTTTAGGGAAGTAAATCTAATTTAGAATCTCAGGAGACTCCACTTTGGGATTGAAATTATAGTTCCATTTCGGAATCCTAAAGAAGAACTGACCTATAGTATTAAAAATAATCCAGATTTTAGCTAGATCATTTTTCAAATTCTATAAAATTATGCATATATTTCCAGTTATAAACACTAAATGAACCTAATAATTTAAATGAATCAAGAAAATTCTTACAATCATGCCTTTTAGGTCTACCATAGGAGAATTTAGCTACAATTGTGAATATAGATAAAGAAATAAGAGATAACTTATCTCATATTTAAAGAAGATCCCTAGAAGTTTTTTTTTCTTGAGTTCAACATCTTAAGGCTAAAGCTCTTCTCATTTGGCTTCATCATATCGATGAAGCTTCCTTTCTGCCAGCCATCTTATTAATTCTTGAGAAATGAGGATGCTTCAAAAACCGGATCCGTTCTCATATGTTGTGATTGAGGAAGAGAAGGAAAAAAATTTGATTTATTAATTTTGTGAGCTAGAGCTAGAAGTTCTTGCAAAGATCTCAAGCTTGGAAACGAGACGATGACTGAAGTTTCTTTCTGGTATTTCTTGAGCTGAGAAATTGGATTGCCAAAGGGTTGTGAAGATATTGATTCAACCTCAATGAGATGTTGAATCTCATGTGCGGCTATCGATGCTTAGCGAAAGTAGAGATTGAAGAGACTACACCGGGGGACACGATCAACGATAAATTGAATATTGGTATCGATAATATACTTATCTCTCTACAACTTTACTTTTCTTTGTTTACTTAGGCAAATTAATAATCAAACTCACCAAATTAAATACTACACCGGGGACACGATCAACGATTGGTATCGATTTGGCTAGTTCAAATTTTAATGATTTTGAAAAACAATCTTAAAGCTTGCAATGAATCCATTTCAAAATGATACACTGGTTTTAATCAGCTGTTGAAAGACTAAAAAGAGATTTAGAAATGGCATATGATAGACAAGATGGGTCTACTCCGATTAACCAGACTCAATCCGAGATAGAGCTACGAATGAATCAACTTCTGGATAAGATAAATGCTCTAAACGAGAATCAGTATATTCAAGGTAATGTACCTCGATGTTTAAGGGAGTCTAACTAGTGCGAAAGAAATACGTCGAATAAGTATAATGGGGATGATCGCAATTTGTATGTGGTGATGGGAACCGAGGATCAGTATATTCAAGGTGTTGATTGGAGGCATTCTCCATTGACAAGTGAGATTAGATCTATCACGCTTCCGAAACGTTTTGACATTTCAAAATTTGAAAGTTCGATGGGATGCAAGATCCAGCTGATCACATCAAACAGTTCAAGAATTATAAGATGAATTTCGACGAAGACATAAAGTGAAGCTTGGCTAGTGTTTCAGGTTTTTTCTCAGACTTTTAAAGGAACAACTTTGAAATGGTATAACTGAATTCCGAGGGGATCCATTTCAAACTTCAGAGACTTGTATACTTCCTTTCAAAGATAGTTCGTTGGGAGTAAGGAAATAAGGGCAAATGGAGATACGATAATCCAATGCAAGCAAATAGTTAGAGAAAAGTTGAAGGATTATACGAAGCACTTTGTCTTGACAAAAGAAAGTCTAGATAATTGTGAAGAGCTGGTGGCAATGGCAGCATTTCGTCGGGGATTATTTCCATCAGATTGGCTAATGAGACAACAAAAAGAAGAACTTTAACTTTTGGAGCTTTTATGGCTCAGGTGGAGGACCAAATCAAGGTTGAGGAATCGACAAAGGTTGAGGGTGTGGCTACTACTGTTCAAAATAATTCTGGGCTGGTGCCACATAATCAAGGGCAGTCTTCAAATTTTTCTCATAAACACGACCAACGAACAACAACCTGCCACCTCGAACCGGAGGGTATTCGAATCAAGCTTTGTCATACCAATTTAATATGCAGAGGTCAAATCAATGGATAAGGCCTGAATATTATGCAGATCTGACTGAAAGTGTGGTTGTAATTTTTGATATAACTAAAGTATATGTAAATTTCAAGAAGCCTTCTTCAATCAACAAGTCGAGGGAGGAGCGAAATAACACGTTTTGTAGGTATCACAATAACATTGGTCATGATACTAATAACTGCATCGCTCTAAAAATGGAAGTTTAAATTTTACTTGAAAACCGGAAGTTATTGACCTATGTGAAAGCACAGAGTAATGCATCAAAAAAATCCCATAGTATCGACTTCAAAACCAACAAACTCAAATGCACAAGCTGAAAATCTGATGATCCTGGATTCAAATGATGATGATTTTAGTGCTGCATCAGAATACTTGGACAGGGATCCAAATCGGTTAATTTGAATGACATCAAAATACTTGGACTAGGATCCAAATCGGTTAATTTTGATGGTAGTTGAAGAGTCGGTAAATAAAGGCCATGTTCGAAGTTTGTGTGAGTGTTTTGAATCTTTGGCCATTTTCAGGGGTGATTCTATGGCTGGAAAAATTGATAGCTCGAGAAAAAGACATAATGTCAGCTTAGTTACTTAGATAGAGAGAAACATGTCTACTCATTTGAACGGTAAGAGAGACATTTCTTTTATCATTTTCGATGAAGATGATTTGTGGAGTATTGCAGGGCCACATGAAGATGCAGTGGTTATTGGGGAAACAATTGCTAGCGTTAAGATTCGACGCGTGTTGATAGATACTAGGAGTTTGGCAAACCTACTTTTTAAAGCTACTTATAATAGGATGCGCAAACCTCCTCAGTTTTCTCAGTCTAAAGCACACTATCATCAGTTTTACTGGAATAACTGCGCGTATCATAGAGGAATTCGAGAGGCAAGTAAGTTTGGTAAATGGGTCTTTTAAGAAGAAGGTTCAAGTAATTTTCATGGTGGTAGACTGTCCAACAAGTTACAATGCTATTTTTGGAAGATCCTAGTTGTCAAGGATGCATGGTGTTGTGTCGACAGTCCATCAGTGTTTCAAGTATGTCGTTGGAGACCGTGTTGGGGTCGTTCGAAGCGACCAAATGGTTTCTAGGGAATGTTATACTACTGCGCTTCATATTCGAGGATCCAGCAGTCGTGATATGATGAATGAATAGGAGTCAAGGGGGTTGACCTCGGATTTTAAAGAGAGGGTTGACGATCTGAGGGAAACCCCAGGGTCATTGGCAGTAAGTGAAGAAATAAAAGAGTATAATTTTTGTGAGGGAAGGATACTTCGGATATGAACCATACGGACCCCAACTCTACATCACCAACTTTTATAATTTTTATCTCACAATCTAGATGTTTTTTCTTGGAAAACAGAGGACGTGGTAAGAGTAACAATTGAAGTAATTTTCCATAGCCTATCTATAAACCTGAAGGTGAAGCCTGTTATTCAGAAAAGGTGGCCATTTTCAGCAAAAAAGGCAGAAGCTATTGTTTCCAAAGTGGACCGATTATCCAAGGTCAGACATATAAAGGAGTTATAGTATTGCTTATGGATGGAGAATCTAGTATTGGTCAAAAAGAAAAATAGGAATTGGAGAATGTGTGTTGGTTTTAGAGACTTAAACCGAGCATTGCCTAAAGACTCGTTTCCTATTCCTCGGATAGACCAGCTGATTGATTCCACTTCGGGAAACAAAATATTGACATTTATAGATGCTTTTGTAGGATATAATCAGATTCAGATGGATCCAAAGAATCAATAATGTACCACCTTCATCATAGACAAAGGCTTGCATTGTTATAGAGTTATGCCTTTTGGATTAAAAAATGTTGGGGCCACATACCAGGGATTAATGAACAAGGAATTTGTTACTCAGATCAGAAAGAATATGGATGTTTATATCGACGATATGGTGGTAAAAAGCTTAGCAGACAATGAACACTTGGAGGATTTAGAGGATGCATTTTTTTAACTTAAGGCAATGAGGCTGAAGTTGAATCCAGAAAAATGTACTTTTGGAGTTCGATCAGGAAACTTTCTTGGTTATGTTATCAGTAAAAAGGGGATTGGAGCTGACCCAGAGCAGTTAAAAGTTGTAGTGTCAATTAAATCTCCTCGAACTATCAAAGAAGTACAAATTTTGACAGGAAGGTTAGCCGCACTTAACAGATTTATTTCTAGATTTTCTTTCAAATGTTTCCCTTTCTTTCAAATGTTGCGAAGACTAAAAAAAATTAAGTGGACCTCGGATCGTGAATCATCTTTTACAAGAATCAAGGGTTTATTATCACCACCATAAATATTATCCAAGCCTCGGAATGGAGAACACCTCTTCTTATACATTGCAGTATTGAATTTTGCAGTATGTGTAGTATTGATAAGGGAAGATTCAGGAATTCCAAATTCGATGTACTTTGTCAGCAAAAGCTTAGTGGCAGCAGAATAGAGGTATTTGAAGCTTGCAAAATTAGTATTACCATTGGTGGTGGGTTCTAGAAAAATGCATCCTTATTTTCAAGCTCATACCATCGAAGTTTGAACTTCAATTCTATTGAATAATATTTTACAACGTCCTGATATCTTACGGAGAATAACTAAGTGATCAGCGGAATTGGGAGATTTTGATCTAATTTTTTCTCCTCAAACAGCAATTAAAGTACAAGCTTTGGCAGATGTCCTTGTTGAATTTCATTCAAGCAGATTGGATAAAGAAATTAGCAATAACGTTTTGCCAGTCAATTTGATGTGGATTGTTCGAACAGATAGAGGTTTAGTATTATGGATGCAGAACTAGAGTTCGATTAGTTTCTCCATCTGGATTAGCAATGTTTCAATCTATTAAATTTGGTTTCCACGCGTCAAACAATGAGGCCGAATACAAAGCTGTTTTAGCTAGATTGAGACTTTAAAGATATGTGGTGCAACTTCAGTACGATTAGAGACAGATTCTCAATTAGTAGCAAATCAAGTGTCTGGAGTTTTCGAAGCAAAAATGACCACTTAATTTTATATCTTCGGGAGCTTCAAAACCTGATGCTTTTATTTGATCATGTTGTTGTATATCGTATCAATCGAGGAAATAATATGGTGGTTGATTCATTAGCAATTGTTGCATACAAGGAAGAGTATCCTTGGATTTTATTACAAGAAAGTCCATCGATTGTAATCTATTCAGACCAGTGTGAACACATTGCAAAACTGTTTGTTATTTTGGATACAGTCTGAGGTGATTAGATAACTGATATCTTGAATATTTTTATTAGAGGAGAGGTGCCTCAAGATGCAAAATTGGCCAAAATATTGTGAGGCAAAGCTTTTGGTTACATAATATTAGATTGAGTTTTGTATTATAAAGCATTGAGTAGGCCATTACTACGATGTTTGAGTAGACAAGAATCACATGAGGTTTTTTTAGAATTATATGATGGAGAATGATTAATACATTGTAGGTTCAAGGCATTGACTAATCGAGTTCTATTGGGGGGGTTTATTGGCCTTTGATTATGAACGATGTCAAGAATTTGGTTTGAAACTGTAATATTTCTTTAAGGTTCGCTAACTCTATTCATAAACCAGTAGCTTGACTTCTGTCCATTACCGAATCCATTTTGTTTGATAGGGGAATAGATGTAGTGGGACCTTTGTCGATGGCCCATGGAGGACGATAAATGATAATTTTTGCAGTGGATTATTTTATGAAGTGGGTAGAAGCAGAATTGTTTTCTGGAACAAAAGCTAAGGATGTGATTAAATACATTGTAAACAGTATTCGTTGTCGTTTTATAGTACCTCAAAAAAAATAACTACAAAACTTTTGAATATTTAGTCTTTTTATTAGTTTGTAAAGGATGAGCATTAGGATAGTATATAGATTTCATTAAATTTTCCCATAGATATTTGTTTTCTCTCAGGGTAAACCAGAGTTTAAAGGATAAGGTTGTTTGAACATCTTGGAGTTTTCTGATTCCAAGTCCATTTTCATCATATGGTTTACGCATTCTTTTTCATTCTGACCAGATTATAGGCTTTGTTAATTCACTTTGTCCCCATAAAAATTTATTTAACATGGTGTAGATTCTTTTAATTATGTTTTTAGGTAACTCAATTTTTTGCATATAGTATATTGGGAAAGATTGAAGAACTAATTTTATGAGAAATAGTCTCTCACCAAAGAAAATAGTATTAATATTCAATTCTTCTATTTTGTTTCTTATTTTATCAATAAGAGGAGCAAAGTAGGTTGAGGATTTTTATTTATGAATAGATATTCCTAGGTATCTAAAAGGCAACGTACTGTGTTTGAATCCTAATGTATTTTCTCATTGAGTTTGTCTAACTCCTTCATTTGAGGATGTGAAATAAAGGTTGTTTTTTACTTGTTTACTTGGTGACCAGATAATGTTTGATATAATTCAAGGAAAGTACATATTTTCTTGATTACATTTTTAGATTAATTAGAGAAGATGATCACATCATCAGCGAATGCTAGACTAGGTATTGGTATTGAGCCTCTTGAGTTAAATCTCATTGAGGGGTTAACATTGTTTAATCTCTTTATTCCTCTTAAAAAGAATTCCTCAGCAATGATAAACAGGATGGGTGATAAAGGATCACCCTGCCTGATACCATTGTTAGCTTTAAAAAACCCAAAAGGATAGTCATTGACAATGATTGAATATTGAACATTTCCAATACACGTTTTTATAAGGTTTATGAACTTTTGATTGAAACCAAAAGCCAACATAATATTGTATAAAAATTGAAAGTTTAATCTATCCAATGTTTTTTCCATGTCTAGGTTTATTATTATGTTGGCACCCTTTGTGTTTTTGCTTAAGTCATGAACTAATTCTTGTGTTATTAAAATGTTTTCTTGATTGTTTTTGTTTTCAACAAAATCTCTTTGCTCTTCTGATATGATTAAGGGGAGAATTTTGGCAAGTCTCGAGTTTATAATCTTTGACACTATTCTATTGAATACTGTACAAAGACTAATCGGTCTAAATTTTATCCAGTCTTTTGGTGAGATAAATTTTGGTATTAAGCAGATTGTCGTAGCAAATATGCCTTTAAGATAAGAGATATTATTAAAATATGTTATGATTGTCTCAAAGAAATCATGTTTTAATATGTTTTATTACGAATAAGAAATTTGTAATGTTGTTAGTTGTATTTATGCATATGTTCTCTATGTGCATCCACATTATTCTACATTCAATATTATCTATACACTTGGTTATGTGATAAGTTGATCGCTCACACACACAATATGGGAAACTATGTTACAATCGACACAACACGTATGGGTTTGGAAAACTTTGGCATATTCCAATAGGAAACAACCACATCGGGTCTTCAAACAAGAAATGGGTTAAAACAAGATATCTGCACAATAAAATCATATACACTCCTTGTCATTAAGACTTCATAAATTCGAACTACATAAGAAATTTTATAAGCGAAATGATTTCCTTCTCCATGAGAGAACGTCAAGTGATCTCGACGATAGATCGTCACGTGATCTCCATGATAGAACACCAATGATCTCTATTTTCGTGATAGTAAGGTTGTAAGCTAAGTAATCTCCATACAGATAACGACGAACGCTATTAGAAAAGGGGGTCGCCCACACTGATACATAAGCGAACATAGTTACTAAATTAGGCTTATAAGGCCAAAAAAGAGGCCTTACTGAGCCCAAATTCAAAAATTCACTTTAGTGAACATGGTTAATAAACCAAATATAAGGTCACGCAATGGGTCATACCTGAACCTTAACTTAAACTTTCAAATTAGTGAAATGGTTCAAAAACCAAGCCTAAATGAAAACATGTTAGAGGCAATGCAATAGGCTATACTAAGTCTTCACTTAGAATGTCAACATTCACTAACTCATAAGCCCAATCTATATATTGATCCCACGACACGACTGAAACAATCGGTCCAGGTACAGAGCTTTGACGACTTCACGAGCAAAGCTACAACAATCGATAAACTCGGAACTATAAGCTTCGCAAACGACGGATTAAATTATCCGGTTCAATATATTTGATATTTTTTTAGTCCTTAAGATTCATTGTAATCAAAATCAGGGACTGGGGGAGTCCTGATGAGGGTAAAACACCTAGATAGAGATAGAACGCGAGATACAACCCGATCAGTCATGCTCAGCTCGGTTAGTCATGCTCATCCTGGTCAGTAAAGCTTGGTCAGTCTCACCTCCATCACCTTATTTTTAGAAAGCTCTGTTAGTGAAGCTGAGCTCGGCCAGTCATACCTGACTTCGTCAGCCTCACTTGAAGCAGCGTTAGAAACATTACTACCAATTTATTATCTCAAATATGTAATGAATATGGAGTTAATAGGGATGGATAAAGAGTCTTTATGACTAATATAAATAGAAGAGCCTCCATGTGTAAAAAATGTGATAATTCATCAGATATATTATTCTCTCGATTCTTTCTTATGTTTTTAGCTTTGTTCTCTCTTTAGAAAAGCTTTTTTCGTGTTTGATTAAGGTTTTATCTCATCATCCTTCGGAAGATCAATCTTTATTGTCCTTAACTTTGTAGCAATCATAAACATCTCAAGTAAGCCTTATATGATTTTTTTTCCTTTGTATTTTATGGTGGATATCTCGTTCATCAAACGTTGCATCTCCATATTCTCGTTTTTAGCAAATATTTTCTCAACTTCTGTGAGAAACTCAAAAGCAGTATTAATCTTCGTTGGGATAACTCAACCAAATGCAGTTGGAACCATTTGTCTCATTAGGGAAAATTACACTAAACCTCTTCTCATTCTCTAATTTTTTTGTTTCCTCAGGCGTACTTGCTTGAGTAAAAGAGGGTAGGTTTATGTACCATGAATGTTTGGTAATAATCATGACCCTCGACTCAAACTTTTTTTTATTGGTTAAAGTGTGACTGATCCAACGTGGGAGGCTTATTTTTCAGGGGATTATAACCAACACCATTAAATATATAACATTTTAAAATACACCACATAAGATTCACACTCATTCATGCATAACACTTAAACTTTAAACGTGTTTAAATATGGAATTAACATAATATTACTGGTACCGATATATCGAGATATTATGATTTTGTACATAGTCATTGTCTATCCGTGAAAGATCCACGATTATTCTACGAACTAAAAAAATTAAAACTTAATTCAATCAATAAAAAATACAAAACATATTAATTTATTTCAAAAAAAAACAAAAAGGAACTAAAGCACGTCTACGGCTACCTGCCTCTTCACATTTTACTAAAACACTTCTTAAGATTCTTACTACTCGAAAAGATTCTAACATATATTTATGAGTTTGAAAAATTACTATTAATTTAATTTTAATGGTCGACTACCACTGAAACCCTAATTCTCCTATTCTAAATAACTAATTAACTTAATGATTATTTTTTCGTTAATTTTTTATTATTTTTTATTATTCATGATTAGTGTGATTATTATTGACATTTTTTTGGATGGACAATACTTACCCGAAACTTAATTTGTGAACTATTCGTATCTTAGCACCCTCAATCAATCAATTAACTTCGGCTAATTGATTTCATAAATTGTCTCTCGTACACTGAGAACAATATCCACACAAAAAAAAAATCAAATACATATTTCATGTCAACCAAATACAGATATTAACAAACATGCGCGTACATACTCCTATATAAGTGGTTACAAACCACAAACGAATTTAACAACCTGGATTCCCTGCGGCTGCTGCAAACTTATTAGTTGCAGTAGCCAGTGTTCGCCACAGCTAGCTGATGTTGATAGCGGCCAACACGAATGATTCGTTGCAATTACACCTTTCGATTTAGAACTTCTTTTAGAAAAACTTTTTTTCCAACAGCAAATTAATCCTAAATTGAATGGCAAAATCATGCAATCCTCGATATGCTTATAGGACCAGTGAATTTGAATTTGTGAATATATTGCTATTTCTTCCCAACATTTTATGTTTATAGTTTTATTTCCCCATTTGAAATCTTTTAGGATTAGTGAATACGAATTTGAATGTAAAGTCGAATTTTGTGGTTTGAATATAAGAAAATGAGTTTTGATACAGTTTGAGAAGCTGTTTATACCACGAATTATCATTCTTGATATGGATCTTAGACTTCGCTACTTCTTTTTATCCTTGTGCCTTGCCTTTTGCTATCTTCATGTGTAATTGATCATCTATGTTTATGTTGATCTAAGAATCTATGTCAGCTAACTCTTGAGATGTGGTTTGGAGTTTAGACTCAGTTTGTTTTATAGAATCAACTCATTTCAATATAGAAGTTTTTGTATTACTTGACGATGTTCTTATTTTAAATGACTCAGTTTGTTTTATCCTACGAACTTTTCAATATAGAAGTTTGTTTAGACTCAGTTTGTTTTATAGAATCAACTCAGTTTGTTTTATAGAATCAACTCATTTCAATATAGAATCCATGTATGTTTACCGGATTGATACACCTGGAATTTATGATGGCTCTTTAAGATCTAATTAGATTGTTATGTTTTAAGTCCTTTTATATTGAAATTACAAAACTATTCATAAAATTTGAAATCCGGATATAGGATGCCTCAAGTCTCTTATTTACTCCGATGAGCAATACCTTATAGAAATGATAATAGGATCATTTAAAACAATTTATTCAGGCAAGAGGGCATTTTCAGCCTCGAATGTATAGCACTGAGCACTGGGTAGTTAATTCTTTTATTCCAGTGATGGATTGTACTTTTTGTCGAATTTCTTGCTCAAGATCCTTCTTCAATATGTCGTGCTGCAAATATGTTGTTACTGCTACCTTTCATTGTTTCACAGACTCCTTAAAAAAAGTGTTAAAGAGATGTACATTAATGCAATCTTCGGTAGATTTATTCCCATCATAGATGAATCACATGTAAGTTTTGTTATACATGTCGATTACGTGTCAGCATGCGGGGTGTTATAACGTGCGCACCGTCTACCGTACAACTGGCCATGTCGTTCATGGTTGTTACGTTGGGGATCTCACATCAACACGTAATAGACATGCGTAGAGGAACACTATATGTTGTGATTCATCTATTTAAGGGCATCAATCTACTGAAAATTGATGAACAAGTTCTTCCGGTCTGTCTTTCTGGCCTTGTCATGTGTCCACACTGTGAAGCAATGATGGCCATTGAATTATACGCTGCTTCCTTTTTAAGGTTGGGAGTTTGCTATGCATAATATAGATTCATACTATGAATTATTTACCATATATATTGCTGATTGGAAATACTCTTTTTAATAGGACACATAATCATATGAAAGAAGTTATCCCTATGTCAAATTATTGTTTTGTTGAGTGATTTGTTAACTAAAATTAGACCCAACAGATGAAAATGGCATATTCAGAGGCTCGTTTAAAACTCAAATTAGACAAGAAAACACTCTAAGACTTACAACTATAGCATTTAGCATGTAATATCCGACGCTACTTAATTTTTTTCTCCCGACTTCCTTGCCAACAAATCATTGTGCTCTTCGCTCTTGCTATTGTATATCTTGCTCAAGATCTTGAAATCTTCCATTCTTTTCTTTTGCTCTGCGGAAAGTTCCTTCTGTGTTAGCTGATATTGCACATTTTTTATTTCTTGATTAAGCTCCTGACGCCTTGATGTCTTCTCATCAAGTTCTTTCACTAGTCTTTCATACTCCGATTCTGCTCAATTTAAACCAGGTGTTATACCAACCAAACTTTTTACCTATGGTCTTGAATTCACTATGAATAACAGAAAAGAGCTTATAACTAGTAGTAGAATTGAAGTTAGTAAACTAGCATACAATATGCTAACCGAAAGCAATGAACATAAGAGATAGAGAGTTTATTGGAACTCTGGCATTTGCGCGCACACACATTGAGACATACAGTGTCTATATAGAAGATGAAATTGCTACCTGGTGCTGAAACTACGTTGCTACTGCCACTTTCCATGGTTTTATAGATTCCTGAAAAGGTAAACAATATATTCAAAACAATAGCTTCTTAAGCTAATATTTTAGCACCAAAAGAAAAGAATCTAGATAGTTGAAAGATAAACAGCAAAATACTAAACTCCGTAGTGATTAAGGCTTACCTATAGTGAATATAAGTTACACTAGCACTAACTTTGCTCCTTCTATGGTGGCCTCATCACAGTTTATGAAAAAGAATGGAGTTGTAATAGCTGTATATAATTAAGATGCAAGGGTTCTATATGGTCATCCTGTGGCCAGTATGGGCATCTTTCATTGATAGAAACAATATCACAGCTGAAGATTATAGTACAAGATTTGTTTCACCAATGATGTTCTATTGTCTCTCTCACATCTCTTTTGTACCATGAGAATCAACACCAACATGCTTCACACACAGATGATATCATATGGAAATTAGAGAACATCTTTTCAGATCTGTCCTTTTTATTATGGTCATATTTACGGTCCATACTGTGAAGCAATGAGAGTCATTATGTGGCCATTGAATTGTACATGGTGCTGACATTTAGGTTTCTGAAGTTTGCTATATATGGTATTTGGAAAATTTTAAATAGGGCCATATTATGTGAAAATGCGTTATGCTCATGTCAGCTCACTGTTCTTTGATTGATTTGTTTACTTGAAGTAGGCCCAACAGATTAATATGGCTTTTATTGTTGCGTTGCGTTTCTAATGTTCACATGTTGTGTTATATCTACATATTTCTTTTTGAATTATTGGGTATATCATAATTAACAATTTATTTTAAATAGATTTTGTTTCAGATCTATCTAACTTGGGTATGGCTATAATGAGACCTCAAATTCAGAATTTTTTTCTTGAATGTGAAATGTCTATTTTGCCCTTCATTTATAAGTCAAAGTTTTGAACCAAAAACCAACTTTTCTCCAACTACTCTCTAGAGCTTTCTCTCTCTAAACTAACTAAAATCTCTAAAAAAATCATGGATTTGAGTGATTGGAGTAAAGGTTTCAGCTGCAACCTTGATGATTTCGCATCGGAGGAAGAAGAGCCGTTGACGGACCACTTGGAAACCCAAAACGAGGTATTTTCCGAATTTTTTCAAGTCAGTGCGAATATAGCGGTACCACCGCTATATAATGGACGAACTGCGAGCTGGGATCTCGCAGTTCGTGCAAAATTGCGAACAGCCCGTTCGCACAATTCTCAGATGGACGAACGGTTCATTCGCGAAAATCCCTGGTGCACGAACGGGCTGTTCGCAATTTTCCATTAATTACGAGTTCCCAATTCGCGATTCGCAATTTGGCTGAAGTTTCGAATTTGTTGTTCGCGAAAATGACCTGTTTTGGAATTTAAATGATCGTGTAGATATAAATATGTTCTCATTTAATTGCATGAATGAAATATGTAGGAACCCGGTCTACCGCCATGTTCGATGGCCGATTACACGAAAGTGTTTAGTACGGACACTTATTACACCAAAGCCGATTTGGTTGATTGGGTCGAGTCCGAAAGCATAAAGCTAGGATTCATTTTAGTCCGGAGTAAAAACGACGACGGTACCAAAAACATGAAAACTCCTAGCATATATTTTAGGTGCGAGAGGCACGGGGTTTACAAACCTAACCCCAAACCGGGGTATGTTAAGAAGCGCCGAGAATGTTCATCGAAAAAATGCGGGTGTCCGTTCTATTTAAGAGGGAGTCCGGTCTCAGAGCTACCGGGTTATTGGAAAGTGGTTGTGCTAAACGGGAAACACAACCACGATCCGTTTTTACACTTGGATGGTCACTCACGAGCCGCTAGACTAAAAGTCGAAGAACAATTGTTCGTTCGTAGTCAAACGGAAGTCGGTTCTCGACCGAGAGAGATATATCGCGGTTTGAAGATTAAAGACCCGCAAAATGTATCAAGCATGCGCACGGTATACAACATGCGGCAAAAACATGATTTGGTTGATAAAGCGGGCAAGACCCAAATGCAATACTTGTTTGCTAAGTTAAAAGAACACGAGTACTATGTTTGGGAGTGAAGTTGTGAAGCAACGGACGAGATCCTCGAGTTGTTTTTTGCACACCCTAAAAGTATCGATTTCATGCGCACTTTTCCTCAAGTTCTTATAATGGATAGTACGTACAAGACTACAAGGTATAAGATGCGTTTACTTGAAATAGTGGGCCAAACTTCGACGAAGAAGACATTTTGTGTTGCTTTTGTTTTTTTGAGCTCCGAGAAACAAGAGAACTATACTTGGGGGTTGAGTGTTCTAAAGATGGTGTTGACGAACAACAAGTGCCCATTACCTAACATTATCGTCACCGATAGGGAGTTGGCTTTAATGAATGCTATCGACGATATATTTCCGGACGCAACTCATATGCTATGCACTTGGCATATTGGTAAGAACGTCACCTCTTACGCTAGAAAAGTTTTACAGAATGTGGAAATGACCGAAGATTTCGGGGAATATTACCAAAGGGTAGCCTATTCGGCCACGCTCGAAGACTATAACAAAAACCTTGCCGATATGCACCACACGTTCGCATTTTGTCCATTGGGTATCGACTACGTTATGAAGCAATGGATTGACGAATATGGACACAAATTCCTCAATATTCACACGAACAACATCAAACATTTTGGCAACCAAACTAGCAACCGGTGAGTTATATTTCCATCTCCACACAATATTTTTTAATATAAAGTGTTAGAAATCTAATGTATTTTATCTCATGTTATAGGGCGGAGAGTGCTCACTCTAGCCTCAAGCGGGCAATTGGTAGTAGTCTATGCACGTTCGAACAATTTTGGAAACATGTTCATGCGCACCTATCCGCTCAACACTCTAACATTTTCGAGTCATTCGAGCGTAGTAGGTATCGTCCAAGTAACTCAACTAGGGGGCCTAACAAAACCATCTACAAGGATGTCAAAGGTGAGCTTTCATCTCAAGCTATAGAATTAATAGAGACAAATCTCGCAACGGCCTTGAAAATATGGTTCACACCCGGAATGTGTGGGTGTGTTATTAGGACAACTCATAATTTACCATGTGCATGCGAATTAGCTTTGATTTATAAAGAAGGAAGGCCGGTTAGAAAATATGAGTGTGATGTCTATTGGAGTACGTTAAGGATCAAACCTAATGAGGAGTTTGATACTGAAGACGAGCTCACTAGAAAAATCTCCTTAATAGGTAGCACCATCCGCGGTTACGGGCAACACATCCAAGACCACATTATAAATAGGATGATGCAAATCCTAGATCCCGCTAGAAGTCATGTTTTGGAACCTAAGGAGCCGGTTGTTACTAAGGGTAGGAAAAAAGCCGGCCGAGACAAATCAACTCAACGGGACCCTAGCGAGTGGGAATACGATGGTAGTCTAGGCGCTAAAACTCCCGGCACGATTGGTAGCACGGCCGCCTCGATAGGTAATAGAACATTTCTACCGCCAAAAAACAAGACGAAAGAAAAAGCGAAAACCAAGGGTCAACCGAAGAAAGATAAAGTGCCTCGACCGAAAAAACCATCAAAGGGCCAAGATTTTAGCAGGTACGAGAGTTGGTTTCCTAACTATTTGCATGACTACATTTCTAGCGTCGAAGACGTCTCTCTCGACGGTAATTGCGGATTCTGAGCCGTTGCTTTGACGGTATACGGTAAATCCGATTCATGGGACCAAGTTAGACGGGATTTGATCGGCGAATTGCAAAACGAACGTGAACTATGGGAGAGAGTGTTTGATGGTTCACAAGGTGTAGATAACCTTGTGAGAAGGTTGAACGTTTTCGAATTGTATGGTGCCGGTACTAGGCATTGGATGACGTTACCCGATTTAGGGTTAGTGATAGCCACTAGATACCAATGTATCGTATACCACATTTCACTCCACCAATCGTACACTTATCTACCTCTATGTGGTGTGCCTCCTCGATCATGTCCTAACCTCGAAATTGGTATAGGTTTCGTTCACGGTAACCATTTCGTCAAAGTAAGTATACAAATGTGTGTTTCAATTTTATATATTATTTTGTGACCAAATATTTATCTACCTTTTATTTGTGTAGGTTGTGTTGAATGGACCACTTCCGGAAATATATCCTACTTGGTTTCCGTTTCGTACGGATCATGACGTGACCGGTTGGGCAATACCGCTCGACAAGAGATTAAACAAACATAACCAAATCAAGCCCGCGCAACCATCGACCGCACACGAAGAGCCACCACGTGTCTTCGATTTGAATGAAGACTAATAATTTGATTATGCATTACTTGTTTTTATCCCGTTGTGCTTACGAATACTTTTTTTTACTTTCACCTCGGTTTGTAATCGATACTCCCACGTTTTATTTATTTTTAAAATTCCATTTCATATAATTATTGTAAAAACAAGTTGCACAAAACAATTAAATTGCTAGTTCCCCAAAAAATTACAATTTTATCAAAAAAAGTGTGCAAAAATTTAAAAATTCGGCACAGTGGCGGATTTTCGAACTGTGAACGCTTGATTTTGCACAAATTGCGAACTCCCACCACTATGATTTGGCAAAATCGCGAAGGTGGTGTTCGCGATTTTGTCAAATTACATGCGCCTGCATTCGTGAATCCGGCGTTTTACAAGTACCTGTGTTCGCGAAACCCTCTGTAAATTTTATTTTTTCAACATTTGGTGACCTTCACGATTCCAAAACTGATTTTTCTTTTTACCAACATCAAACATTAGTGAAGAGGCCCTAATGATTCGAATTTTCTAGAAAAAAAAACTCAAAAAAGTTAAAAAAAAAAAACTACATGAAAGTAGCCTAAAATGGTCACATTTTGTGACCTTCTCGACTCCAAAACTGATTTTTCTTTTTACCAACATCAAACATTAGTCAAGTGGCCCTATTGATTCGAATTTTGTGGAGAAAAAAAACTCAAAAAAGTTTAAAAAAACTACATCAAAGTAGCCTAAAATGGTCACATTTTGTGACCTTCTCGACTCCAAAACTGATTTTTCTTTTTACCAACATCAAACATTAGTCAAGTGGCCCTATTGATTCGAATTTTGTGGAGAAAAAAAAACTCAAAAAAGTTAAAAAAAAACTACATCAAAGTAGCCTAAAATGGTCACATTTTGTGACCTTCTCGACTCCAAAACTGATTTTTCTTTTTACCAACATCAAACATTAGTCAAGTGGCCCTATTGATTCGAATTTTGTGGAGAAAAAAAACTCAAAAAAGTTTAAAAAAACTACATCAAAGTAGCCTAAAATGGTCACATTTTGTGACCTTCTCGACTCCAAAACTGATTTTTCTTTTTACCAACATCAAACATTAGTCAAGTGGCCCTATTGATTCGAATTTTGTGGAGAAAAAAAAACTCAAAAAAGTTAAAAAAAAACTACATCAAAGTAGCCTAAAATGGTCACATTTTGTGACCTTCTCGACTCCAAAACTGATTTTTCTTTTTACCAACATCAAACATTAGTCAAGTGGCCCTATTGATTCGAATTTTGTGGAGAAAAAAAAACTCAAAAAAGTTAAAAAAAACTACATCAAAGTAGCCTAAAATGGTCACATTTTGTGACCTTCCCGACTCCAAAACTCTTTTTCTTTCTAATCTGATTTTTTTTAACCATTATTATTAGTTGTGATTTGAAGTATAAGATATATGAACCGACTAAAAACTACTTAAAAGTAGAATAGCGTTGTCAGACATGTAAGGATAACGTAATCTGGATGGGCGACTAATGTGGTGGCACATAATATATACAAAAATACACACATATGGAAGATAATTATTACAACCCACGTTGTTTAAATCAGGGTCTCATTCTAGCCAAAGACAATATTGCATTCAAAATAGTATGAATTGACCTATAATGAGACCTTATCCAAATATTAAACGCCCACCAAAATTGACTCGCCTCCTATAAAATAGGACATAAAAGCTAAAATATGGAAATATAAAACTCGTTAACGTTTACATATGGAGTTTACGGCGGATGAAGATTACCACATGCTTCGAGCTGTGAAGATTGCACGCGAGATACTGGGGGAAGATACAAGCGATCAGTTTTTCGAGCGTGTCCTATGTACGATGTATATGAACTACGGTCGTTTAGGTACAAGAGGTATCGTTGTGCGTACTCGTGAGCAGATCAAAAGGAGATACAATTTTTGCAAGCCAATACAGCATTTGTGTTTCTTGCCATCGCTTATTAAGCGAGAATCAGGCTCCGTTTGGAACCTAACCTTGATAGACTACATCACAAGGGATATGGTAGCATTTCTAGAGGGCAAAATAATTGCAAGGGGTGGAGTGGATGATGTGGAATACAAACTTAGATACGACTACGACTAAGCCTTCCACTTATGCAGTGTTACGTATTACTGGTTGTTGTTTGAAGTTGTCATTTTTCTTATCAGTTGTTGTTTGAAGTTGTGATTTTTGTATTACTGTTTGTTGTTTGAAGTTGTCAATTTTCTTATCAGTTGTTGTTTGAAGTTGTGATTTTCGTATTACTGGTTGTTATTATTAAGTTGTTATTTTTATATTAGTTGTTGTTTGAAGTTGTGGGTACCAAATAATGTCTACAAAACAAGGTAATGAAAACTTGAACAAGTTATAGCATTAAGTAAAACAAACAGACAATACAGACACTACCAGATAGAAACTATTAAAAACATATCACAATGCTCAATCGTCGAAGTCGTATCCTAAGTTGTCGTCAGACTCAATCCCCTCTTCCCTCTCAGTAATCCTATTCTCAAGATACGCTACCATATCCTTCGTGATGTATTCTACCACAGTCATGTTCCAGACGGTAGCTGCTTCTTGCTTAATTTTAAAGGGTAGAAACAACAAATGATCCATTGGTTTGCAAAAGATGTACCTCTCCTTGATTTGGTCACAGTTACGCACGACAAAACCGTCAGTTCCTAAACGGCCGTAGTTGTAGTACATATTACACAAGACCAGCTCGAAAAACGCGTCGCTACTATCTTCTCCCAACTCTCGGTGGGCAAGTTTCACTGCCTCGAGCAAATGGTAATCTTGATTAGGGGTAAACTCCATTGGTTAAATTTTAACTGTTCGAATAGTGCTTCGCGTCTATTTATATGGTCGTGGTTGTTTGGGCGGGAACTGCATTAAAAGCAGATGTTTTTGGCGGCAACGTTTTTTGGTGTCTCGTTATAGCGGAAAACCTGGTGATGGAAGTTTTGTTATAATGAGACCCCTATTGCACTCCAAAGTTATTGTACTTTTTTAAATATTAGGTGTCCCATACTCATTCGTCCGTTTAGATTGCGGTATCCTATTCTTACAGGTGTTGTTTATCGATAGGTCAACTTGGATAACGTTATCTTAACCATAAAAGTGGTACAGAAAGACGTAATTTTAGGCACAACAAATAATAGCCAATATACCAATTGCAAAAAATGTGTCCATGGACTGAGTTGGAAGATCAATATCTGATTACATTTAAAGAGTAGTTCATGTTTGAGAATATGCTTGACTTTATAAAAACATAATAACAAGACTACATAAAAAAATCTAAACATATAGTAGTTCATCTGAATATTATAATATTGTATGGAAACATATGGAGGGAAAGAAGTGAAGGTTTCCCGCTTAAAAGATATTTAAGCGGGAATAAAGACAACCTTTCCCACTAACAAATTTTGAGCTGAACCACCCAGTTCGAGTTTATAAATACTATAATCAGACTAAGAAACTAAACATTTAAGGTATAACAATGTGTGATTCGGGCTGGAACGTACACGAAGATGCAAGCCTCCTAAACGCATTTGACATCGTGAGAGGTACGATGCAAGAGGAGGTTCCTGGCTTCATCGATGCGGTCTTGTGCAGAATGTTCTTCAACCACGGTAGGGAGGCTTCCTGCCCAGGATGTATGATGCCCCGACCACGCACACGCAAAGAAGTGTTCGAAAGGTTAGCTTACCTTAAAACAGTGACTTTACAAATTGAGTCACTTCCTTGGGAAGTCCGAACCAACCTCCGAAAGGTATTCAACATGGGATCGCAAAGTATAATTACGCCGGATATGGTGTCGTATGCGACACAGTCGGAAGAGCAACAAATAGCAGATGCAATAGCGAGCGCCGTTGAAACGTATTTAACTCCCGAAGGAAGTAGTGATTCATATGGGTATGGAATGAACTATCCGACTCCATAGAATTAAGTGTGCAATGTTGACTGAGGGTTAGTTTATCTACCGTTTGCTTTAATTTAGTTGCTTATGTATTTTTAATTACGCAATGCTTTTGATTCATGTGTCTAATTTCCTTATGTATTTCTAATTATGCGAGAAATCTAGGTGTTATTGTTTAAGTGTTGTTGTTTTTAAGATACACATCATATAAGCGAAAGCAACAACTTAAACAAAACTAAAGCAAAAAAATAAGGTAGTATCAACTTATCCGAACAAAAGCGACAAATAAAGAACCAAAAGCAATTCCATACAACCATAACAACTAAAGCAACAACTAAAGCAAAAAAATAAGGTAGTATCAAACAACCGTCCTGGAAGTCATATAATACAGATGCACTCAAACTCAATCTAACTGGCGGTACCGGATCCCTAAAAGCGAACACTCGTGTACCTCCCGACGCAAGTCCTCCACACTCATCGACTCCGCTCTAGAATCAACATCAGTCACACGATCGGAAAGCTGATACAGTCGTGCCTGATATGTCATCGCACTAGGGGGCTCTGGAACATATAAAGCAGATGGACCAAGAATACTAGGATCAAGCAGAACGTACCATAGGTGGTCACTGATCCATACATCGTACAAAGTGGTCGTGCCAGGACCGCCTATAGTGTATCTGTCACCGCGAATCCTCGGGTAAACAACGTGTGACCCCCAGCATATCCGCGTGGCCTCATCCCACAAGAAGCGCGTGTTAATACGCCTCCGCCTAACTGCTGGTATAACAGTCCGCAACACTGGTGGTATGTCCAGAACGTGCCCTAGCTGTCGAGCCACCTGAAGCGGATAGTACGCCTCAACTACGTCAAACGCCTTCAGTGTGTGGTCAATCCAAGCCACAAGCTGAAGAGGGAAATGAGCACGATGCGTCTCGTAAGGCATGAACCAAACCTGTGTCATATGTTAGTTAGTAATCTTCAAAAAAATGTAAGTAATAATAAATTAACGCTATGGAAACAAATATAACAAATCATTGTAACTCACATGGTTCTCCGTCAACGAAATCAGTCCCTGTCGGATGTTAATCCGAGTCTCATCATCCGCACAAAACGGCGTCGGTACATATCGGCACATAGTCGGCATAGAACAGTCGTAGAGAGTGTTCATCGTAGGCAAATAGGTGGAGAAGTGATCGTATATCCACGTCTCCAACAAGGCAGTACAACCCGCAATCCCTAAAGTCGCGTGCAGCGACGACTTTCCTAGGTGGTGGTACAGCTGAGCTAGTATATGATGTCCCCAGTTATATCTAACGGATGAGGTACAATGCTCTACAAACTGGAGGTAATCTAAAGATATACTGTTCCCCGTCTTGTTCACCAGAACACAACAACCCAGCATGTGCAGCAGATAACCCCTAGTGGCACACTTTACATCATTATCAGACATGTTCTCATCCTTATAACAGGGTACCATGTACTGCTCGCGTAAAAACTGTAAACGAACAGATCTACCATTACCCCCCTGTTACGCCCTAACTCATACTTAAGTTCATCCAGATCTATCCCTAATGCACTAGAATACCAAGCTACACGCTGTCCATCACTAGGAAATGACTGAACTACGAAATCATCACCTGTGACCGGGAGACCAGTGATGACGTGGACGTCGTCTAACGTAACCGTCATCTCACCGAAGCTGAAGTGAAAGGTGTTCGTCTCTGAATGCCACCTCTCCAGAAAAACATCTACAAGATGAACGTTGGTACTCCAACGCTCCAACACATCTACTAGGGGATCGAAACAAGTCATCATAACCTGGTCTCTTACCCTGTTCTGCCAACAAGACCCCATGCACGGTGGGTACCGTACATAGAGTAGGTTCGCGAGTGCCGACGAGCCTACATAAATAATAAACAACTTAGAAATAATACAAAAGAACATATAAACGTACTTTAAAACACGTCATTACTTACCTCTCCTGCAAAGACGTGGTAGGCCTCGTGTTGTGTATATTCTGGATATAGACCAGGCAAATGAGGATTCACCCTCCTAAGTAACTGGTCGAGCGTCCCAAACCCATGGGATAGAACAGGGGCCGGAGTAGAAGCGCTAGGCCTACGCCTAACGGACCGTGACCGTGACACACGGTCCTCGTGCTCTCCATCTTCGCTCGAGCCTCCTGAATGTCGAACAGGTGTATGCTGCTGTCTGCGAAGCATGCTGAAATACAACATATAAATTATCAATAAATTTGGGGATACAAACTATTTCATAAAACAAACAAAAAAATCAAAAATTAAAAATTCTAAAAATTGGGAAATTGCTAACGTTGGGTTAGCAATTTCACCAAAATTGCGAATAGGGCGCAATTTGGTGAAATTGCGAACCCAACGTTCGCAATTTCCCAATTTTGCAGTTTGCTGGAACTGGAAAATTGCGAACTGGGCCCCCGCATCCCGTGAAAAATTGCGAACGGGTCATTCGCAATTTTGCACGGGTTGCGAGGGCCCAGTTCGCAATCCTGCGTTTCCAGAAACTGCAACCCTAGATCCCCAACTCGAACCCAAATCCCCAAAACCCAACCCAAATTCATCATACATTGTACCAAAACGATCCTACTGAATCGACTAACACGAATCTGAATCTATTTTTCCAAAAAACAACTAAATATACATGAAAATCCGACTTTTTATCAAGAACCCTAAACTCTAAAAATCACTAAAAATACTAAACTAAAATGCATAAAAATTACATGGATATGTAAAGGATTCGTACCTTAAGCTGTTTGTGATGTTGGATTTGAGAAACCTTGTTGTTTTGATTTCGAGATTTTTAGTGAGTTTGAGAGAGAGAAGAGAGAGAAGAGAGAAAAGAGGCTGAAAATAAGGGTTTTATATCAGAGGTAAATTTGTCTTTTTTCGGGTTTCATTATAGCCAAATGGAGTCTTATTATAGAGGGGTCTCATTATAACCAAATGGAATCTCAATTTAGCCTTGCCCCTAACTTATTAGATGACAATGGTCCAGTCCGGTACGACCCGACCCGAACCCACCTCCGTCAAGTTGAGCTGTCCCGACCGGAATTACTTTAATTCACCCATCCAACCTGATTAACAAATTCAACAAAAATCGAATGGAATGTTATCATTCTAAATTAAGGCTAAGTTTTACTTTTTTAAACATTTCCAGAAAACTATTTAATGTACCAGATAAATTTATTGTATATGGTGGGATCGGGACTACTTTTTTCGATGGAGCCAGATTGGTTTTTACCTTATTTACTATATAACTTAAAAAATAAGATTATTGATGAATAAGAGGTTTATGATATCTTAAATGACTAAGTTGGTGGAAGATTGTGAATGAAATTTTTTCTTTAGTTTTAATATATTTTCAAACACCTATTTCCTCTATTTTAGTGAATTTTCCGAACTAAACTTTAGTTTTAGGATGTTGTCTTAACTCATATTTTGAGTTAAATAAAGAATTTGGAGTAGAATTTTCAGAATTGGGTACTATATTTTAGTTTATAATATTTGGTATATATTTTTTATTCTAATTTATTAGTATTTTATTAAGAGAAAAGTACTAGTATACCTACTCAAGTATGTAATCAACAGTTAGTATCCAAATTTTGGATAGTGTCATTTAGTGATTCTACTTAAATTTTGAACAAAATTACCCCCGACTGCATATAATTATTTTTCACTTCAAACCTACTTTTTTCTCCCTTCTCAACACCCTAAACCAACCCAAACACGTCTAATTTTTTAGAAACCACCAGATAACCGTTCGACTTTCAGCCTTTCTCTCCAACCACAAACCCTTCCAGCCTCTCTTTCCAAAATCAATCGTTCTTCCAACCTTCACCGGAATTGTACCGGTCACCGTCTTGTACTCCGTCAAGCGATTAACCAGCTTCTGTTGGACAAGTTCCCGTCAAGTGGTCGACGGCCGGTGAAGCAACGATGTTTTACAGTAATAAGGTAAAGCATTCTCATGGAAAATGTCTTTTTTCCGTTTTTGATGAATTTGAACCACTTGTTTCTGTTATTTGACGATCGGCGTTGCTTATTTTACTGGAATCAAGTATTTAGTGATGATAGTTGGTCTGTTATTTTTCGGGTTTATCGTCGAAGCGAGGGGTTTGTTAGGTTGCATGTAATGTTAATACTTTCCTAAGAGTTGTGACGTATGTTAGATGTGCATTAGGTAGTTGTTTGTTGATTTTGGTGTTCTTTCGATATTTCTCAGATCCCTGCAACGTGCATGTAAAAAATAGAACATTTCGCAGCCTCTACATGTGCGTTGTAGTACATTTCGCATCTTCATCACGTAAGAATGCAAAGAATTCGCAGTTTTATCGCTGTTTATAGTTCAAACCAATTCGCATCTGGATTGCATGTATATACCATACAGTTCGCAACTTATATTTGCAAACAATTCGCAGGCCAGTCTGTTAATTGTTTGCAAATACAGAGTGATAGATCCTTAGACAATTCGCAGCTTGTCATGCGAGTTGTTTAAGACTACAAGCTGATAGAGTCCCTTTGTGGGAACAATTTGCATGCAGATGATGATTTGTGTTTGTGCAGGAAGTATGACAACAAAACCAAGCTATTACAGGTCACGATTGGTGAGCCTTCTCAAACTGTTGAAAGAGCAGTGTATTACTATGCCCACATTGAAGCTGCAAGAAACACACCCTTTTACACGCTTTTGAAAAAGGCGTTCGACCTCCGAAATGTGGCAGAGCTGCCGAAGAATAAATTTTATTCGAACATTCAGTTTGTTGTGGAGAGGTTCTTCGTCAATGAAGACGCCTTCCGACTTGGGTTAAAGTTTGTGAAGCTAACGATGAACGATGTGAAGGTGATATTCAGGCTGAAGCACGACACAGAGGAAATGTCGTTAACGAAAGCCGGAGCATTTCATAGCAGATACGTAAACGGCGAGGAGAACGAATCAAGGATGGTGAAGAAATACTCCATGGGTGAAACGTCGAGAAAGATAGGATCGACGAATACTAAAACCATAACGAACGCCATTTTAAAGGTACCCGTAAATGGACTTCATCTTATAAGCATGATGTTGTACTTTACTAACATAGCATGTTGTCGTGGGTTTTACAGGCAAGTATGAAAAGAGCCATAAGCGAAGGGGGGAGCATGAGTTGGAAAATGTTGCACGGCTATTGATACTGTTTTTGTGCTCAACCCTATTCTACTCGGTATCTTGAGATATCCTGGGTTGGATTGTACTTTATTTTATTAAAGACCTCAGCAGAATAAACGATTACAACTGGTCTGGATCAATAGCATTCAAGCTTCTCCAATCTATCAAGAGTTGCTTAGCTATCAAAAACCCGATAGAGTCGTCGGTTGCGTTGCCCTTCTAATTGTAAGATTGATTTATTCAGTATAAATATCAGTTATATATATAGAATCTTGATGATAACTTGATGATAAACCGACCTTGATCCCACGGTTTTTCAAATGGTGGAGATTATAGTGCCTATCATCGATCGTGTCGCTGCTTGTAAGAATACCCAATCTGAAAGATGATCATGTATGATCTATATAGGTATTGAATTGGTATCCTGAGAGTTGTTTGCAACTCCAAGCTGATAGAGTTCCAAACAACTATCAGGATATCATGTGAGTTGTTTGCAAAAAACAGTCAGTCTATATCCTGATATTTTCCAAACAAACCGTGTGCAGCTATTTACTTTCATGTTTCTCCCTTGGTAGGTTTTGGAAGGTCCACTATGTCTTACTAAGGCTGAAAACAAAGCATTCTGAGAAGCAGTAGGTAGTGGAGATGCAGATGCTGAATCGATTTCACCAGGAAACAAACCAAAGAAAAAGAAGAAAATCATAGCCCCAAAAACAAGAAAACGGGCATCATAAAAACAGAAAGAATCTAATCAGGTGATATCACTGAGACCCCAACCAGAAACAGTCCACTGGCCAGTGATTCCACCAACGTTGATCGGCACATCCCAACAGGAGGCCGAGGACGAGGGCACCACTAGTATGAGTGACATGATCAGTAATTGTGTCCTCAAACGCAGAGCGGCTACTTCAAAGAAGTCTGGAACTGTAGGTAAATCGAAGCGTTTGAAGACGTACACCGATAAGAACAAGTACCAGCGGAAGATAGACAATCAGGCAAAAGAAGTAAGTATGAAATTGAGCCTTACATAAACATAGATTTAATCACTTTAATCAGCACATAATATGTTATAATACGTCTGCTATTACTTTTTCAGTTGGAAGAATTAAAATTGAAGATAACGGAGCTTAAAGCACAACAACACCGCAATGATATCTATCAGCCAATTTGCCATATTGGAAGCCCTACAATTGAGAAGGGACCTGGACTACCAACAATGCCATCTGAAGCGTTGTCCACTGAATTTCAGGCATCTGTGCCAGCTGAAATTCAGGATAATGACCCGAATCCGGACGGGCAAATACAGGATGCTGAAAAGCATGATGGAGTACTACCGGAAGAGAAGGATGATGATGGGAACCATTCACCCGTATTGGTAGCATCTGGTAAAAGACAGGACGAGTTGTTGGTATCCACAGAGATGGACACCACGGAGAGACAGACAGACAAGTCTCCTCCTACACAGGAGGCAACGACAGGTCTGAGTCCTCCAAAGGAGAAAGAAAGACATGAATCTCTTGCGAATGACCGACAGCTCGTACTTCACATAGCAGAGGAGGTAGGATGCCAAGAAAACAGAGCTAAGGAGGTAGAAGCTCGTGAGAAGGAAGTGGACGCGGAATATGTGGATGTACAGACGCAGATAGCCGTGAAGATGTAAGTGGATCGAAATTACACTAAGATTTAAATATCTTAATATATTGTTGTGGTGAAATTGTCTCTTTATTAATGTTTATTGTTGTATACATATTCAAACAAAATCAGTGTATGTATTTAAAATTGTCAGGGGTTTTCTCGTTGTATACATATTCAAACAACTCGCATTAGGGTAACTTTCAAACAAATCTCAGGATTGTTGTGTAGTCCAAATAATTCTCAGGATATCCTGAGACTTATTCTATATTCTATTGATCTGGGTATCACATATCGCATGGTATCGTGCGAGCTGTTTGATATTCTGATCTCAAACAACTCCCAGGTTATCATGCGACTTGTTTGATATTCTGATCTCAAACAACTCTCAGGTTAGCATGCGACTTGTTTGCAACTCAGACTGCAGTATGCTTAAGCCCTCGACCTTTTTATTTTGAATTTTGTATGAAATAGCAGGCTGGCAGACAACACCAACAAGAAGAACAACAAAATCAAGGTGAGCAACAAAAACATCAATAACAAGAACAACAACAACACCCATAAGAAGAACAAGAGTAACGGAATCAAGAAGAAGAACAACAACAACACATGGCCTTAGCAAAGAGAGAAAGGCTAACACAAGACGTAGCTTCGGAAGAGTCAGAATCTGTTAATCGTTGTGAGAAGTTGGAACTACATAGCCAGGGAGAAGCCCCTTTAAAAGACCAAAAGCGAGACGGAGATGTACCTCAAAAACCAACAATGGCCTACGCAAAGTCAGAATTTATAAGCCAATGTGAAATTGTAGTACCAGTACCAAATCAACCGCAAGCTCTAGAGTCGAACGATAACATAGTATGTTTACCTGATGCATCGATTGATGGTATTTACACTCAAGTTTCATAGACATTTTTAAATGAAATTGATAATGTTGAGTTCGATGGCGTAATACAACGGTCTTTGGAGAATATGACGGAGGTTGACATAAATTATTTTTGCCGACACGATCCAGAGATTATGTCGAAGTAGTTAACGTCATTGGTTGTTGCTGACCGTGTGGTAAGGGCTGTTTTAAATGTTTTCGCAATATATCATGAGACTTGTGTGGATGTATATTACGAGTTATAAACAAATCTCAGGATATCATGCGAATTGTTCAACATTCTATTTTATTGGAAACTCGAACAATTCATATGTTATCCTGATAGTTATCCTGTACTATATTCAAATAGAACTCAAACAATTCGCATGTTATCATGCGACTTGTTTGGAGAAGTTAATATTATTATGTCTGACATACTCTCTTTTAATTTATTTTTTTATTTTATAAGCTCAAGGCAAGTAAAGAGACAGAGGATCCTACTTTTAATCTACTGACACCAACACAACATCCAGAGGCAGAGGAATATGAAGAGGAAGTTATAATTATAATAGATAGTCCAGCGCCACAAGTAAGATTCATTGGATGACCAAATAGAACACAGACAACTGACTGTATCGATGTCGGTGAATACCACCAAATACAAATAACTAAATCCAGTGAAGACTTCATCGATCCAGTAGTGTGGAATTTACCATCGTCAAAATTTGACTACATAATTAGTGTGCCAATGACTGATGTGTTGTCGCTACCTTTCGAACTAGAGCAGGACGTAAAGGTATCTAATTGTTAACCAGCTCTTGAATGCTTCAAACAAGTCTCGTATAGTTGACGTAAATAAACAACTCGTTTCATAGGTTGTGGACGCTTGGATTCGAAAGATGCTCGAAGAAGTAAATTTCAAAGTTCCATGCAAAACTGTTCCAGGAGAAAAATATGAATGCGTACTGATTTTGGGCATGACTATGGTAAGTTTAGCTATAAACTAAAAAAACCTCGCATGTTCTCGTTGTAATGTAATCTTGCTTGAATGCAGCATCAAATGAAAATAGGCTGGGAAATAAAAAAATTAGTCGACGATGATTTTAGCAAAGCGCCTAAAACTACAACCTCATCCTCATTCCAATATGCAACAAGAAGCATGACCAAGTCAACCATTAGATGTTTCTCGTCATTGATATAGACGTCAGGATGGAAACAAGCTACAACCTACTGCTGTCTAAACTCAAAGCACAGGACTACACAACAAAGACACCGACACAACTGCTAAAACTCCTAACTGCTACAATTACTGTTAAACACATTTTAAAAACAACGCTCAGGATATCATGTGAACTGTGCCCAAATCAGTTGTATTTAAATACAAACAATTCCATGTTGTCGTGAGAATTGTTTGCACTAAATTTCCTGAGATTTGGAACACTTTTGGATTGGTTTAAATGCACTTTTGGATTGCACTTTTGCATTATTTAAATGCAAACAATTCCATGCAAACAATTCCATGTTGTCCGTACAATTTGCAACATATCCTGAGAGTTGTTTGCAGCAATTTTGGATTAGTTTGCCAAACAATTCTCAATATAGGCTGCGAATTGTTTGACATCCACAATATAAGTATTTGTGCTAATTTATGATGCGAACTATTATTACCAGATTAATTATTTACTGGATAAAGAATACATACCTACTACAAAGACAGGGTGGAAGGTGAGAAATAACAGAAACATTGCACAACGAAAACAAGACACCCTTGACTGTGGTATTTTCGTTTGTCAATACGCTAGAGATATTATCCAACGAGGATGTGTGCAGGAGACTTGCCATAAAAATATGGTAAAAGACTTCAGAGAGAAAATGTTTTATTTTTTCCTAAATGATGGTGACACCAACTCGTACTGGTAGTAATATAGTTTTTTTGTATGACATTATGATTGTTTTTGTACATATATTGCTTGTAATTTTTTTGTGTATATAAAGTTTTTTTGTTTCAGAAATATGCAATGTATGAAATTTTCGAACTGACATTAAAGAACAGTTGGTATTTGAACAATTCGCATCATTCCCTGATATATATATATATAGAAAACAAAATTCTTACTAAACAAATCGCATCTTATCCTGATATAGGTTGAGAAAACTACCACAACAACAAATATAGGCTGAGAAAGCTACCACTAAACAGTTCGCATCTTATCCTGATATAAATTAAATAATTCAAAATCAGCGTTGAAGAATACGAACAGGCCATGGCGTCTGCCTTAGTAAACGTTAAGTGCATTGGGCACGGAAAAAGCCATCTAATCACCACAGCCCATTAATTATTGATTGGACAAAGAGGTTATGTAATGATTAATATAGCCACACCACCTCATAAGCTCAGACTCCATCCATGCCTATAAATAACTCCAGTAACCAGAGGCTAATTTAAAAACAAACTCTACATTTTTAAACACTTTTTACATCTTCGATTTCCAATCATCATGCAAACTTCACCTCCTCTAGCTCTTTAGGTGGCTATTGGTCTTCCATAACAACCAACATAAGCTCAGACTTAATCACTCCGGCAGCACCACCAAACAGCCCAGCCTCTGTTATGGATTTTGATATCGAGGATTACTTTTCTGCTTACTCTGTAGCAGTTGAAGTGGTTCCCCTGGTTGCTACACCTCAGCCAGCAGAGGTTCCAACTCAGAGTGCAGAGGTTCCAAACAGGAAAAGGAAGAGGGAGGATGATGTTGGTCTATCGAGGACCAAATATACAAGCATAATGGACGTAGATAACGAGGAGGAAGAGTACAATGAAAAGGCTGATGATCAGCATGGAGAGGAGAAAGAAGGTGAAGAATCCTCTAGTGATGACTGATACTGTTTGCTTCTGTTTTTTTTTGGAATGCAACTAACAATCACTAAAGTTGTAGTGATTGTTTAAAACTTGTTAGTGCATGATGCATGTAATCCTTTTTTTTTGTAATCCATTTTGTGTATAAAATTTTAATCATATGTGAATGTGTGAATGTATGGATGTGAAACAATGCAAACAATTCGGACCCTATTAGTAGTTGCAAACAACTCTCAGGAGATCATGCACGTTATTTGGAAAAATTAGCGAAGATGCACACAATTCACATCATATTGGAAGTTGCAAACAACTAACATGATAACCGGAGATGTTGTTTGGAAATATTATTCTTACAGATAGTGGAGATGCACACAATTCGTATCCTATTGGAAGTTGCAAACAACTCGCATGATAACTTGAGATGTTGTTTCGAAATATTATTCATACAAATAGTGTAGATGCACACAATCCGCATCTTTATTGGAAGTTGTAAACAAATTGCATGATAACCTGAGATGTTGTTTGGTAATATTATTCCTACAGATATTAGAGATGCACACAATTCACATTCTATTGGAGTTGCAAACAACTCGCATGAAAACCTGAGTTGTTGTTGGCAATATCATTCCTACAGATAGTGTAGATGCAACCAATTCACATCATATTGGTAGTTGCAAACAAATCTCAGGAATCCCCGAGAGATGTTTGCAATATGATATCCAGATATTGCACACAATTCTCAATAGTAAATGCGAATTGCAAACAATTCGCGGTGTTTCATGCGAATTGCGTGAAATTATATTCTTTGAAGTTACTTAGGAAAATAGTTATATTAACCAAACACCTAGCATTTCATTATTGTAATACAAACAAAAAAAATATGTGTAAATGAACAAACAACTGTAAAAATGTTTAGTTTATTGTCCACAACAATAACAGTATTACAAATCAATGTGGCCAACGAGAATCGTCCACAACAGGAATTGTATTTAAACTGGAACATCACAAGTCCTCCTGTTATGGCTTGATTTCTACCAACGACCACACCTCAATTGATTGGTTGAGGTTTCTCCTCTACAGGGGATTTGTTTTTTATTAGGACTTCTGGAGCGTCTTTTAACGTTCGGAGGTAGAATTTCAACAAACGAAGGATCGTTAGCCCTGGACCCTTCCCCGAAATCGGTTATAGCTGGTATGTTGAAAGAGTAACTTTCCCTGTAATTCTTAACCGTAAAGAATGACTCTATTATAGTAAAGGGATCTTGGTCGGTATAGTGTAATGTCGTTAAAGCGTGAGGATATGGAAAACACTCTTGTTGCCATGATCCGCAAGAACATTAAAAATCCAATAGATTAACAATAGCCACAGGTTTTGAAAAGACTTCGAACATGGCGGTAGACGACTTACGTGCTACCCAAGTTCGGTAGATGTCAACATTCTGCTTTAGCTTCTTCTCATACTCGGGGACGAAATTAGTACTCCAGCTTAACCCCTCTTCGTATCTTCGTGAAACTTGAGTCATAAGCAAGAATCAAATCCAGTCAATAAACTCAACAATGGGTAGGCCGCAATATTGTTTGATCTGATTGTAAAAAGATTCTACCGCAGTAGAAGCCATGGACATGTATCGTTTCTCTTTAACGTAGGTCTGCGCATACTTACCCGGGGGTAAATTATCAAGAAAATTACTCATTCTGTTACCACCTTCACATAGAAAATCTGTTAGTATATCCTTAAAAATCTCTCGACTGGGAGCATAAGCAAGACGATAGAAGAAATTCAACATCCTTTTTTATAGTCTTTGTTAGTGTGTTCCAATTTTGTTTTCAAATTTTTCATGAGATGGAAATAACAGTACACATGGTAGCAGTTTGGATACAAGACAAAAACAACATCAACGATACCAGAATGACGGTCTGAAATAAATGTGATTTGGTGCTCCAACAAATGAGGTTTCAAACACCACAAAAATCACATCCAATTGTCACAATCGTCAATGTTAACTATACCAAGAGCAACAGAGAATGGTCTTGGAAAAAGCCACCTCAAATGAACAATATAGTAGAACTCAAGCATGTCAAAAATATAAACAATTCGGATGATTGCCTGATAGTTGCTTTCAAATATAGACTACGAATTGTGTACAACCATAAGCTGCGAAATAGTTTTATGTCTACAATAGCCTAATTCGCATCTTCTCCTGAGAATTGTCTGCAAATCAAGTTATTGCCCAATTTGCATCCTCTCATGAGATTTGTTCTGAAATATCAGGATTCCCTAAGAGTTGTGTGCAACTATAGGATGCGAATTCTTTACAAATTTCCAACAAAACATTCTACTCATTCAGATTAAATAGTTAAATGAAACTAACCGTTGTTGTCATCCTTTGCTACTACAGTAAGCAAGGTACCCTTGGACTTGCCATATAAGTGGGTTCCATTGACAAACAACATTGGACGACATGAATGGAAACCCTGAAGGGATGAACCGAATGCTATAAAATAACGCTTGAAGTGGTTTCCAACTGATAACGCGGCTCTTCAATCGTTTAAAGTACCCGCTTAGTAAACTAAAAGAACTTGAACTATCTCCAAAAACTCCCCTCATTTCCTTCTCTAAAGCATTCTATGACAAACGGTAAGAGATGTCAAGACCGTAATTTTGTTTGATAGTCGATTGTATGGTTTTGGTTGTCAATGAATGCCAGGTCCGGAGAGAATCCTGCATTTCCTCCGCAATCAAATCTGATGTCAAATGCTTATGCCGCTCATGCTTCTGTGAGAAAATGGGACTGCAACTATGGTGCGGAACATACTTCTTGATCGCCATCAAGCCGGTGCTGGAATCAATAGATGCATAAAGCCTTCATTTGCATCCGCTTGTGAACTTATTTTCACAATAAGTAGTGATTTTGTTTGCTGTGTTGTGAAGGTATTTGAAAGCAAAACCATACTCTAAAGAAAACTTGTACAAAGATAACCTGAGACCTGCAACACCTTCTTCAAAATCTTGACTCACTCCTGTAATAGCATCAGCCGAACCAGCATTAGTAAGTCGTTTTTTTCTCTGATCAGAATTAACTAAACTGTTACTACTGTCCCTGCTAACTAGTTGATTAAGAGATGGTTCTCCCAAACTTATGCTACGCTCGTTCCGCTTTACACCAAAACCCTTACCACCAGAAATCTTTTCACCAGAACACGTATCACCAAAACCAATATCGAAGACGTGTTCTCCACATACTCTTGGATACTTTGAAAGCTTTCAAACTCTGTGAAAGGCACAATTGCTTTTTGGTGACCATATTTAAAAATAAAAACTCGTGATTTAGACATATCTTATTCTGAACTGAACAAGCTCTTAGTTATTAATTCCAAAAAAATAGTGCAATTTATTAATTACTGCACCGAGAAACTCGCATCTTCTCCTGCGAGTTGTGCATAACTATAAGCTGCGAATTGTGCACAGTTTTAGTCTACAAATGACCAATTCGAATCCTCTTGGACTTCCTGATAGTTATTTGCAACTCTTGGATTTCCTGATAGGTGTTTGCAACTCTTATACCTGCAATTCGCATGATATCTTGAGAGATGCATGCAATTCTCATGAAACCTTGAGAATTGGTAAGACAATTCGCATCTTCCTCATCAGATACATCACAAAATTTGCAGCTTTCACGTTAAAAATCATAGAACAATTCACATCTTCCTCTTTGGATACATCACACAATTCGCAGCTTCTACGTTAAAAATCATAGAACAATTCGCATCTTCTGCATTAGATACATCACACAATTTGCATTTTCTACATTAAAAATCATAAAACAATTCACATCTTTTATCGGGAATGCCTGGAAAACTAAAACTCATAGTCTACACATGTTTCACGTTCAAAATCAACATCTAATGCACTAAAAATGAGTATATAACTAGTTAAACAAGGATTAATGACAAACATTAATCAAATTAGCACAAATCACTGGAACAAAAACAAAAAAAAACTAGAGAAAAGATCGAACAAGATTTACTAAGAACAAAAACAGTAGAATAACACCTATTTTAACTCAGAAATCCAACAAATAACTTCGAAATCGGTAGTTAATCATGATTACCTAATAGCAACACGTAAACTCAAAAACAACAAATTCCAACAATGTCGAATAGCGCGTGATCAGCTCATGTACGTAAAAAACAGTGGTTAGATAGGTTTTATACAGAACTTGCAGAAATAAACAAACCTTCTAAAGCTCCGATCACTTGAAAATTGTGGTTTCTTGGTGGTTCACGGTGGTTTGTAGGGTTAGGTGGTTAGAGCGGCTAACAAATTCAAATCTTTAGAAGCTAGAATAGGAGAAAGTAAACAAACAATTATGTTTATATAGTGGGGTAAGGGTAGTTAGGATATTAAAATAATGTTAGGTATTAAGTGACAATTAGGTAGTTGAGTTAGGTATTAAGTGATAATAGATCAAACACTAAGTACTAGATGACAATTGAATAGTTGAGTGGGTATTATAGGTACAATTTCCCTTTTTTAAAATGGAAAATAAACATAGAAATTCAAAGTAATTTGACTTGTTTTAGTAAGGTGGAATATTATTTTTATTTTTACATTTTTATCTTTAATACATGAAATACCGTGTTTGATTATTTATTTTTAATTTTTTTGTTTTTATAGTTCATTTTTTATGTTTTTGTTTTATTTTTGAAAATTTATCAACATTCTCAATTTTTTGTCTTGCTTTTTTTTGTTTTGGAATTTTATTTTGTAAAAAAATTCTAAAACTTTCTTTGGTATAGAAAGTAAGATATATTATGTTTATTAATAAGTAATCTTGTATGTAATTTAGTTTGAAAAACATGTCATATTTTATGTATGAATAGTGTGTGTGCGCGCGCGTATGTGACATGCCTCTTTAATTTTTTTAACTCACAATACAACAAGTCATGACATATTTTATATGTTAACAAACATGTTATCATGATTTTGCTACTAAAGTTTAGTTCAGATTCAACTTCAATGGATAAATAACCATGTCATAATATGTACTAACATTTTAATAGATATAAAAAGCATGGACATATTATGTTTACTTACAGACATATGTCCTCTTGTTTTGTGAAATGAATGATAGATTTTTTAAATTTTGTTTCAATTTTAAATGCATGAGATATTGTGTATATTAACAAACATGTTAGCATGAATTTTTCTATCAAAGTTTAATTCAGATTTAATTTCAAAAGACAAAATGATGAAGGACAAATTATGTTTACCTACGAACATTGTTTCCTACTTTTTTATGAAATGCATGACAGATTCTGTATATTTTTTTAATATTAAAACAAGGACATATTTTGTATGTTAACAATAATGTCATCATGAGTTTTTCTACAAAAGTTTAGTCCATACTCAACATTAATGGATATTTTCTTCCCGGTGTTGTTTATGTTTTTTATTTTATTTTGTAGGTAAGTCATGGATAAAAGTGTTTTAATCATCTTTATAATCGGGAAAGCCTAGTTATAGACCCATGTTATAGGTTTTCTAAAATGGGTTCTTTTTTGTACGAGGTTATTCTTACAACATCATCTTCTTTTTCCTTAGAACAGATTCGTGAGATATTGATTCAGTTTTTATTGTAGCCAGTAAAAAAAAACTTCCAACCCATCTTTGTTTCCTAGACTTGATTAAATGAAGTTGAGTTTAAGATTTGAGGTAAGATGATTATCTTCTTATTACTCTTTTATTCTTTCAGTATATAAACTAATTATATTTTGGATATTTATTACCTAGTGTTTATATGGTATTTTTAATGGCTCTACTAGCTTTATTAGTCTAATATACATCTTGCAACTTATATCTCTTATTTGCGGGCACTGCTTGATGGTATTTCTAAAATGTTTGAAGATAGTATTGAATTAAAAGCTTATCTTCAAACTAAAATTAAGACTGAGAAGCAACTAAAGACCAAGTTGAAAGTTTACAAGAGAGGGAAAGCTTCTTAAAACTTGAACTATTGTCCATTACTGAAGTTGAGGCCGGAGTGAATTAGAAAAATAAAAATAAATCTTTAATTTATCTCAGTTAGAGAGTGCATCGTTTCATTCTCATGCGATATTTTATACTAGCTGTAGGTTTCGTCATTTATTAAAGAATATTACTTTTGTTCAAAAGAAAATCATTTTTTGTGTAAAATAAAACTAACTTCTTTTAAGGACGAACTGATTGCTGTTGAAAATATGTAGTCTTTGGTTGACAAATAGCTCATTGATACCAAAGAAAAAGATGAGATTAAAAAATTCAACTTGCAAGAACAATTAGATATATTGAAAGAAAAAATGAATTTTGTTCAATAATTTTTGCTTAATGAATGGCACGTGAGGACCAATGATGGTTTGGTTTATCATGCATAATGACTGAATTGGTTCGTGTAGTCGTTTATGGAGTATTGGTCCAGGTTAGTCCTAAATTTTCACAAATAATACCCTAATATGAACTTAGAGTGCTTTTGGTATTATGTTCTTGAAAGTAAATTACTAAAAAGCTTAAAATAGAGTGACCAATCTCCTGACTCTTACCTTCTATTAGGTTATAAGAAAATTTATTATATTTGTTATCTTCTTGAATATATTGTAAAAAAAGAACAGAATGATGTTATAGATGCAATGATTTCTAATATTCTTGAAGGTCACACTTTTCAAATGATAATTCTTGAACTAGTTAGTAATATTCTAGATGTTGATGGTATGGCTCATAATGTTCAAGCTATTGATATTAATAATGTCAAAGGTGCGAATACACATGTGGCTAATATTTTGGATGAAGTTGGTATTAACACTCCCAAATATGTAATTCATTCCCATAATAATGTTCAAACTTAATATCTTATTGTTCTCGTCCTTTTGTGTAATGTTGAAAGTATTTTGATATACTTTAGAGGTACTTTTGTACTAAGACTCTTATTTTGTTTAGGGTATTTTTTTGTTATGTTTATGTTTTAATGAGTCGTTGAGCTTCTGCTAAATGTTGTACGTTCTTTATTTTTTATATTGATTGATAAATTTCAATATCTCAAGACTTCAGTGTTAACATTTGTGTTTTTTGTTTGGAATTTTCTAGCTTTTTTTAAGCATATTAAGGGTGCATGACTCTTGTTAGGGATTTTTATTTTCTTTTTTAAAAAACTCAAACTTGTTTTCTTTCTTAAGGACTACGTTTTAATCATCTAAGACTTATTTTTATTTTATAGACTTTAAAATCCTTAGGTGCTCACGATGGACTTACCTTTTATTAGCTTGAGTGCCTTCTTATGCTTAGAAGTTTACTTCTAGAGAAAGTGAGATAAAACTTGATATTTTGGCACAAAAACGTCTATTAATATCGAATGCATCCTTAAAACCTTCTTGGCACCGAGTTAGATAATAGTATATGCTCATAGTTTAATAAATGTGTTTTATATGTAGTAGTAAATTACAAGCTTAAGTATTAAAGACTATGGTAGAGTTTCAAATGCTATATATTATAGGGGTGACGAATGTTATTTCCTTCTTCATCCGGTAGTCTGTATTTTATTGGTTTTCCTTTAGTTTCAACCGTGAAAGGACCCTCAAAGTATGCAGCCAATTTACCAAGCATCTTTCTCTTTTATATGAAGGAAAACTCTTCGTAACACATTATCTCATGGCTCAAAACTCATGAATCGTATTTTATAATTATACATATTCCTAATTGATACCTTGTAATGTTCAGACTGGAGATTGGTTTTGATTCTTCTTTTTTCAATTACATATAACTCATATCTTTGGGCTTGTGCATTACTTGCTTTATTATATGTTGCAATTGTATGAGATGAAATACATATTTCAACTAGTATTATTTCCAATTCCATATACTATGGTATATGGTGTTTCTTTTGTTTTGGTTCTAAGTGTAGTTGTGTATGACTATATGACCTCTTGTAGGAACTCTGACCAGGTTCACGCTGCTCCCTCCAACATTCTCTTGATCCCGTTCGTGCTTATCATATTAATTACTTCAACTTGACTATTGGCTTGAGGATAAAACATGGAAGATAAAACATGTTTTATAGCCTTATAAGCGCAAAACTTTGTAATTTTGTCATTCTGGAATTGGGTTCCGTTAGTCGTAGTAATAACCTTTGGAATTTCAAACCTATAATATACATTTACTTTAAGAAATAAATTACCTATTTTTTGTGATTTCTACTAGGATTTGTGCTTCCACCCATTTTGAGAAGTAATCTACGATAGCCTGTATAAATGTTCTTCCATCTTAATCTATTGTTACAGGTCACACAATGTCCAAACCTCATCTATATGATCATATTTATGGCCTGTATGGGCATCTTCCATTTATAAAAACAATATCGCAATTGAATATGGTAATACAAAATTTGCTTCATCAATGGTGTTCTATTGTCTCTCTCAGGGGCAGATTTACAGGTGGCCATATATGTCATAGACCACTATAGAACATAAAAAAAAAGTTCAATTCATTAGTAATGGTATATTTTTAGTTAGGAGAGGTACCAAGTTTAAATCTTACAAATGAAATAAAATTTTATTCTTTTGTAAAGTTTCGTTGAATGTTTTTTTGTTTCAATAGAATGAGTTTATACTTTTTTTTACCCGCCAACAATTTTACCCCTTAAAACATTATCTCTCCAATAATTTAGTCACGCCAATAAAGTATTCCGCCAAAAATTATCACGCCAAGATTTTAACCCGCTAAAATATATGCCATCATATGTTCTTCTCTTTTATATATACTGAATCACCTCGTATAAATTTTTCTACCAAATCTTCTAAAGTATAAGAGAATTTGAAGTATTTTTGTCATGGAGTGGACCATTGATAAAGACCACCACTTTATTCAAGCAGTCAAGTGGGTTCAGAGAACAATGACCGATGAAACCACCGACGCTTTTTTTGATAAACTATTGTGTATGATGTACTATAACTACAGACGTTTAGGAGCTTCATCAAACTAATATCATTTGTGTTGAAGTCTCTGTCAGGTACAATCTTCTAAAATCTAAATTAATGTGTCGGATATTTGATTTGTTGTACGCAATGAGGCAAGCGGCATTTGAAGTGTGGTAGTTGGAAGTTACTGATTTCATTATAATAGATATGATAGTTTATCTGGAGGAGAGTCTTGTTGATAAAGCGGATGCGATAACTAATTGCTCACCTATTGAGGATAACCTGAGATATTATTTTGACTAATTCATGTTATTGTATTATGTATTTTTATTGTTAATCTCATCGTATTTTGAGGATTTTTAATTTATACTTAGTATGCAAATTTAAAGTTTAAACTTTTATTTGGTTTATTCTCCTTGTAATGTTGCTAGTTTTTGTTTTTCTTTTATGTACCTTTCTAAATTTTAATTAAATGTATTTTTATTACCCTTTTAGTGCTTTATGTATCTATAAGGTTACGCGAACATCGGGTGTACAGATACATAACAAACCATAATTTTAATACAAATAATTGTAAACAAATTTTAAAACAAACATGGAACATAAATATCAAACATAAAACATGTCAAGCGTTAGTGTCTAACAAATAGAACACCACTGTTACAAATAATAATATCAAAGATGGAAGTGAAATATCAAACAATAAAAAGTAAACCATCGTGTCTAGCATAGTCACCTCTTGATAGACAAAACATCCTTGTACACCACAGAAAGACGATCGAAATACCCCTAAGACTCAGGAACTCAAGAAAATAAAGAAATCATACGCAGGCTAACACATCAATGTCGTATAACAGCTCTATCACGATCCTCTTGGACATAATCATCTAATGGGTATATCTATTTGTTAACAAGATTGTACCAGCTACCAACTAGTGAGACATAAGATACTTAGGAGTGAAAAATGACTCAATACTGTCTCTAATAATAAGTCCCTCGAATATAGGTCTCAACAGAAAATGATGCCAACCCTCCCAACAACGGATCAAACGCGTAAGCTATCGTGTTTCGTTTCTTTTTTTCCTTGCTCTGCATCCTGAACAACTGAAGCAGATGAATCCCCACATGTTTAAAATGCATCAATGCTCAATCGAGATAAAACGCCTGCGAATGCTCTACACCGGCAATCATACCACGGTACAAAGTTATTTTCTCTAATGGACGATGATCACGTATGGGACAGTGAGGCTCAAACAATACCTATAAACAAAACAGTACGAACAATAGCAAATAAGTTTTCTAATTGTTACCATCTACGCGACACAACCAACAACAAAACAATATAAATCAAATTTATTTTATTCGATTATTATAAACGTAGAAGTTTTGAAAATAGCCTAGATGTTTGTTAACCATGTGTTAAACTAGTTATCGTTTTATACCTAACTATATTAAACATTAAATATTAGAAAAATATAAAACTTGCATCGCTCACCTTCAGGTTGTTGACAATGATCCTCCACTTGAGTTTGGTCGGAGAATCATAATCGACGCACCTGTAACCCTTCTAGAAATAGTAGACAGGCACTTTGTGTAAGTTGTACGCGTAACCCGATGAAGTAAACCAAAATGCTCATGTATCTACATGTCTAGAATATTGATACCCCTGCCTATAGTCATCGTCTCATAAAGAGTATATGCACGCGCAACATGATGGATCATATCATCAATGAGAGAAGCATTAGTGTTATGGTAGACTGCCCCACCAAACCTATTTGGAAGAAAGGCGAGATCCAAACTGATACCTTTGCGTAACTCGACCTCCCAGACAAAAATCACATCAATACCAAGAAGGATTAACGTAGCGTCATGCATGGCCTGCGACGTTTCTGCTATAACCGGATGAGTAGCCAAATTACCTCGGATGTCAAACCGAATATGGTATACACATCATCGAGGATGATAGTCAGCTCACCCAAACTAAAATGGAAACTATTAGTTTCCTTATGCCAATGCTCCAAAAATACCTCGGTGATGTTACAGTGTGTATGCATACATGCTAACTGCTCGATGAGCCTTCCGAATGAAATGACATCTAATACTGCTCGAACCCTATTCAGAGCTCGCATACTCCAGCTCATGTAACTATGGTAGTGGGCATATTAGCCTCATCTCACGTTCCTATAAATAATAATTTTTAATATAAATATATATTAAATTTTCACTAAAGAATTAACAATAAATCTGGATATTACCTCTGTCTGCCAAACTTAATAGGCCGTATGGTGTACGAAATTGTAGCCCAATAATAAAGGTACTTAAACGGGGGCGCACCTCTAGGCAGAACTCGAGTAAGGGTAGACAGTCATCTCTTGGGGGCAGTGGAACCGGACGGAAGAGCTGATGATAATAGAGGTATCAACTCCATGGAAGCGGGAAAATTACTTCTTGGCGTCTGGTATTTGTTCTCTTTTTAGCTGATTCTTAACTCTCTGCATCTGTGAACCACCGCTTGTACCTAAACCCTTACCTAGATTCATAATCTAAAATAAATAAATAAAAAATAAAAATGTTAACACCTACTTGAAAATACCATATGGTAACTGGAAAGGTTTTTTTAAACATGGTACAAACATAAACAAGACACACATAAAAAGAAGATAAAACCAGTCTGAGGATCGATGAACGAAGTTTACCAGCACCATACGTATGGTGTGAAAAGCCTAGTTTTCTCCTGTGTTTGGCGGAAACTATGTGTTATTCGCCAATCATTGGCGAAGAACAAAATTATAAAAAATCTCACTGAATCGAAACCTTAAACTATGGTATAACACTAAAATCAGACCCATAACACCTAGTACGAGACCAACACACAAGATCGATAAGATACCTATACCGGAATAACCACCAAAAGTAAATCGAATTAGAAAATACTTACAATCGAACTCAAGATATTTTTGAGTGACGTGTTGTTCTCAGCTTGGGTAAATGTTGTTGATTCGGCTTGGAGTTCACTTCTCTTGAATTTGAGAGACTTAAGCAACGGTTTTTGTTGTGCTGCTTTTGTGGATTACGGGTAAAGGCTTTTGCTTCTCTCTTTGGTAAAGGCTCATCTCGATTCAACACTGGTTAAGGTTACACGTAAATTTTATCGATACTCAATTGTGTGGCTTTTTCAGTGGAAACTTGGTTGCTTCAATCGAGTTAATTCTTTGGGTGCTTTAGTGGGTACAAGCAATGTTAGGTTAGTTTCGTTTAGGTTAGTATAGTTTAGTTTAAATTTATTTTATTAGTAAGTCATATACAAAATTATATTATGTTTAGGTTATTGGAAATAGAGGAATGTTTTTAGAGAGAAGCTAGAAAAAATGTTTGAATTTTTTTGCAAAGAAATGGTAATTTCACAAAGTAATTCCTTTTATTTAGTGTTTTTTAGTGCAAGGATAAAATTGTTAAAAATAATAACTTCAGTGAGTAATTTCCACTTTTTAGTACCCCTTCATAGAGTAGTTTTTTCTATTTTTTAAGCAATCAAATTGAGTATTAATATGAGAATTTTTGAATGAAATAATAATAGCCATAAAAGTGGTAATAATATGTTTTGTTTGTTTTTAAAATCATGTCATTAAATCTAGGACTTTTTTCTTATTTATATACAGTTACAAAAATTTATGTTATTTTCATTAACGGTAAAATGGTTATTATTTACATCATATAGTTAGTGGGTGAAACACGCATTGTAATTTTTGATGAATCGCTTCCACGTTCCTTTAGTGTCATATAATATGGTTATACATGCATTTTCCCGGTAACTACTTTTTACGTTCCTCATCGGCCGGCCCTCACTTTCTTGTAATCCTTCTGGTAGCGTCAAGCTATGAGATGGAACAGATGACTGAAAATTCAGAAAAAGAAGACGAACAATAGAAGATGGATAGTTCTAACCCTAGGTTAGAGTAAAGGAGACTTTAAAGAAAATCAAAATTCTATTAAAAAAAAGTCTGCGGCAAAACTAGGATTTGAGAGCCTTTTATAGAAGTGCTCGAAACCCTAGCCCAAAATTACAGCTTTTTTCCTTATGCAATAAAATAAAGCCCAGCCCAATTTCAAAGCGATTGGAGCTGGTTAAGTATTTTAATAAAATCTAAATAAAATAAGAAAATGCATAAATTTTATTAAAACAGCAAAATGAGGGTTTAAACGAATAAATTTAGGGCCTGGACTTCATCACTTTGTGATGCTTTCGAAAATCGTTGGGCTTCTCGACGCGTTCGATTTGAGTAGTCGTATCACCTAATTCTGATATCTGGGCCCCAAATAAAGCATGTTTCCGTTTGTCCAAAATGGCCATATAGTCATGAGCTTGTGCAACTACATCATCCTCCCCTTCTTCGGAAAAATTCGCCCACGAATTCTCAGCTTCATCATCCTCAGCAGCAGTGGTAAATGGCACCAGGTGCTTCACGTTGAAAACATTATGGGTCTTCATGTGGCTGGGTAGTTTCAACCTGTATGCATTGGGATTAATCTTTTTAATAATTTCAAATGGACCCACCTTCCTTGCAGCCAACTTGTTGTACTCGTGTGCAGGATATCGATCCCTGGTCAAAACAGCCCATACAAAGTCTCCCACTGCAAACTCCACCAGGCGGCGCTTCTTATCTGCGGCAATCTTGTACTTCTGTGTTGTTTCCTCCAGGTGTTTGCGGGTGTTCGCATGGATCTTCCATACATCAGCAATGGCGTTCTCGACCTTAGGTGGGACCTTATCAAGCGTTTGAAAAGCTAAGTCCATAGGAACCCGTGGGTTATAACCATAGACTACCATGAAGGGACTATACCCAGTACTGCGTTTGTGGTGCCTGTTGTAGGCGAACTCAACATGATAAAAACGGGAATCCCATGCTGTCAAGTTCCCAGAGACCTCTGTGCGTAACATGTTGCCTAATGTTCGATTAGTTACCTCGGTTTGTCCGTCTGTCTGCGGGTGATATGCGCTGCTAAAACTCAGCTTCGTGTTTGTGAGGTGCCACAAAATCCTCCGAAAATTCCCCACAAACCGCGCATCGCGATCAGAGACGATATTCAAGGGTAGACCATGTAAGCGGTAGACCTCAGGAAAGTATAAAGTAGCAACATTCACAGCATTTGTGGTTTTCTTGCAGCAATGTAGTGGGCCATCTTATAAAACCTGTCAACAACTACAAAAATAGAATTGTTACCTCTCTGTGTTCTTGGCAGCCCAGAGATGAAATCCATGCTGACGCTTCGCCACGGTCCTTCCGGTATTGGGAGTGGTAGGTATAGACCTGCGTTGGAGGATATACCTTTTGCCACCTGGCAAACCCGACAACCAGCTACAAAACGGATAACATCTCGCCTCAAATGCGGCCTAAAGAACTAACTGGATACAGAGGGAAGGGTTTGATCTCTTCCCCCATGCCCCTCGTTGTGTCTCTCTTGTACAATCAGTAACCTCAAACTGCCCTCATGAACACAAATTAAATTACCTTTGAAGAGGTAACCGTTGCTCACTGCAAAATCTTTTCTCAAACCTGCGCTGACGTCCTCTAGAATAGGACCAACATATGGATCGGTAGCCAATAGATCCTTCATCATCTCGAATCCCACAACTTCTTCTTCCATACGAATCATCATGTTGCGTCGGCTCAGTGCGTCAGCTACGCGGTTAAGTGTCCCCGAAGTATGTTTAATGGAAAAAGTAAATTGTTGAGTAAATGCTGCCCAACGTGCATGGCGGGAAGAGAGTTTCTCGTGACTCTGCAGATGCTTTAAGGCATCATGATCAGTGTACAGGACAAAGTCATTGTAGGCCAAGTAGGAACTCCAGTGCTTCAAAGCTCGTACAACTGCATAAAACTCCTTATCATAGGTGTTGTATATAAGTTTAGCTCCACTTAACCTTTCGCTGAAGTATGCTACAGGGCGGCCTCGTTGGCTGAGTACAGCGCCAATGCCCAATCCAGATGCATCACAATGCAATTCAAATCCTGTAGAAAAGTCAGGTAAAACCAGAATCGGTGCAGTGGTCAGTCTTACCTTGATTTCCTCAAACGCCTTAGCTGCTTCAGGGGTCCAGCAGAATGTCTTGCCCTTCATACACTCTGTAATAGGAGCCATAACAGTTCTGAAGTTATGTATGAACCCTCTGTAAAAGGAGACCAATCCGTGAAAAGAGCGGACTTCAGTGATGGAATTAGGAATAGGCCAGTCTCACACGACTGCCACTTTCGACTGATCCACTGAAAGCCTATCTTTTGACACAACATACCCCAGGAAGACGACTGAATCTGTCATAAAACAACACTTATCGAGTCCTCCATAAAAATCCTCTCGCCTCAAAACAACCAACACCTCGCGTAAGTGCTGGAGATGCAGCTCTTCCGTGGTACTATAAATAAGAATATCATCAAAGTACACAACAAGAAATTTTCCGATGAACGGGCGAAATACCTGGTTCATAACCCGCATGAACGTCCTAGGAGCGTTTGAAAGACCGAATGGTATTACCATCCATTCAAACAGACCTTGTCGGGTCTTGAAGGCTGTTTTCCACTCATCCCCCATACGAATACGAATCTGGTGGTATCCGCTCTTCAAATCCAGCTTTGTAAACACAGTAGCACCATTCAATTGATCCAGTAAATCATCAAGGCGAGGAATAGGAAACCGATACCTGATTGTAATTTTGTTGATAGCCCGGCTATCTACACACATTCTCATTGAGCCATCCTTCTTTGGTGTTAATAGTGCAGGAACCGTACAAGGACTAAGACTCTCCCGGATGTGGCCTTTCGTTAACAGTTCCTCCACCTGTCTGCGTAGCTCTTCATGCTCTTTTGGGCTCATCCGATAATGCGGTCGGTTTGGTAGGCTAGCACCCGGTACAAGGTCAATCTGGTGTTGGATATCTCTCAATGGAGGAAGACCTGTAGTTAAAGTATCAGGAAAGACATCAGAGAATTCTGCTAAAAGCGGCCAAACTCGCTCAGGTATACCAGCAAATGGAACAGTACTAAATTCTTTAACCACCAAAAGATAGACAATCCCTGTTTCATGAGTATGTTCTATAAACGCCTTTCGAGCTAGAAAGTTCTTACCCGACTCCTTTGATACTGCAAGGGAAGGTTTTGGAAAAACCTCTCTAGTTGGTGTTAATATGAACCTGACATTATTCCATATAAAACTGTAACATTTCTTCCTACCATCATATGTGACACTTCTATCATATTGCCAGGGTCTCTCTAGCAACAAGTGACACGCATCCATCCCAATGACATCACACCAAGCTTTATCCCTATAGTTACCTACAGAGAAAGATATCAGACATCTTCTAGAGATATTTACCTCACTACCTTTGTATAACCAGGCAAGCTTGTAGGGGTTTGGGTGGTCTTCTGTTTTCAGGGCCAGTTTCTGGACAACTTCTTCAGAGATAACATTTTCGCAGCTCCCTCAATAACGAATTTGCATACCTTTCCCCCAATAGTACAAGTTGATTGGAAAATATTGTTCCGTAGCCAATCATCCCCGTCACTTTTGGCTTTCGGCGTCAGGCAGATACGCCTTAAAACCAATGCTTGACCAATATCTCCTCCTATAACCTGGTCCTCTGGAACCTCATCAACAACATTCTCTGGTTCTTCATCAAACCGTGGCTCGCCCTCTAGGGAAAAATCAGCATTGTCAGCGAACAGACTCCTCAGGTGTTGTGGTTGTTGTCGTAATTTTGGACACTGTAAAGCAACGTGCCCTAGTTCATGGCAATGGTAGCACCGAACCTGTGAGGAATTAACTGTGCGACTAGGGACCTGCAAATTAGCACCTGTGCGCATAGGAGAAGCAGTTGGCACTCCTGGGTTAGGGCTTGGAACCGTCCTTTTGGGGAATGCCAATGGATTTGTTCTGGCAGTGTCTCCTCCATAAGGCCTTCGTGAAAGGGCTTTCTCCAGATGCAGTGCACGCTGATGTGCTTCAGACACATTCACAGGGTCGAACATATTCAGCTGGTCTTGAAAATGTTGTCGCATCCCCCCTATATAGCGAGATACTAGCTGATCTGCTGAATCAGTAATATATACACGGTTTTGTAGCGTGAAAAAATCGTTAGTGTACTCGTCAACAGTCTTTGACCCTTGTTTAAGGTTTTGGAACTGCTGATACATTATACGGGTATAGTTGTAAGGAAAAAACGCAGCCCTCGTGTGCTTCACAAACTTAGCCCAAGTTGTTATTTTTGGCTTACCGTGCCTTGATCTGGTCTGCTTGAGCTGTTGCCACCAGGATGCAGCTCGGCCTCGGAACTTAGTTGCAGCCAACTGTACCCGCTTTGCATCTGGAACCTCCTTGAAATCAAAGACTTCTTCAACTGAGGCGATCCAATCTAAAAACTCCTCCGGTGCAAGACCCCCTTGGAACTCTGGGATCTCCAATCTGAATCCAGATTCCCACCGGTTGTTGGCGTTCAGATCAGAATCTCTCGGTGGCGGTTGCTCAAAGACTTGGTCACGGCAGTCTTGTGGTGAGTATTGACCCCTAACTTGTTCTCGCCAAGGAGCAAACGGATTCCGCTCGTGGCCGATCTCTCTTTCAGGTCCCGACGGCTGGTTGCTCGAACCTGGAGCTCGAAATCCGTTGGTTTGATTGTTCAACAGCCTGTGTAGTGCTTCTTGTACATCTCTCAACTGATTTCCCAACGAGTGCATCTGTTCACCAACCTGGGATTGGAATTGACCGAATTCATCACGGTCGACCGATTCGGTGATCGGAAGAGTGGACTTCCCCCGAAAAGATCGTTCGATGCGTTCGATTTAAGTGGTCGCATCGCCTAATTCTGATATATGGGCCCCAAATAAAGCCTGTTCCCATTTGTCCAAAAGGGCCATATAGTCATGGGCTTGTGCAGCTACATCACCTTCTTTCTTTGGATTGTATTGTTTTGTCGATTGTATTTTTATTAAGGGATTGCTTTGTTTCTTGGTCATCATTTGACCGCTTGGTCGTCATCTTGTTGTTTATCGATCAAACATTGTTATATGTATGCATTGATCTTCATTCCATTTACTCTGGTTTCCAACTCATCTCTTACTTTGGTTGCTGCATTCTGTTCGGGATTATGTTTCTCTGTTGAGGTTAGCTCATCATCATGAGGGGTATACCCTGACCGAGTGGTATGACCTTATCAAGACGCTCCCCTAGTCTTTTAAGTAAGCCTTTTATTAGAAACTATTACTTAGAGGACTACAAATAGTGCTAGATGAGGTGAGCTGCACATGTTTCATTCGTTGTATGATATGCATCCAATTTATTTTCTGGTTTTTTATTATTATAATGGAATTTTCATGTATGCTATCTTGTCATTTTGATGTTGCTACGTATCAAATTCTCTCTATGTTTACCATATGGTCACTCTAACACCTAAAATTTGTCTCTCATATGTATCATGAGAGATGATGTTTCAATTTTTATAAATGTGTGGTATATTTTTTCATATGGAGAAGTGGTTTAATATTTTGGGATGTAGATCATGTTTTTTTTTCAAACGGCTAACAATAACCGGGGTAGGTACTATAAAATTTAAGATAAAAAAAAGTAAATTTATTATCCTTTATTTTTGAAACATTAGGAGATGGAACGAAAATCACGTGTACTATTATCGTTATTATCGTAATCCTTCTAAAATTATCATTTTTGTCGACGCTCTTAAATGAGATAGGTAATCATCTTATAAGTTTTACAATTTTATAGCTATTTTGGGGTAAATATTGTAGCTTATATAAATATATTCAAAAGTGGAAGTAGGATGCTTAGTAGGCATTGCCGAAAAAATTTGGTAAATCAGATTTCAAGTGTATAGGTGGCGTAATATTTGATACCTCAAAACTCTATAGGTGTGTTTAGAATTTCTACTAATGACTTATCTTCTTGTATATAAAAAAGAACTCGCAAAGGGATTTTTGAAGAAGAATAAATCATCTGAAGATGCGCCCCCAGTCTTTCATCGGATGTTAAGGTGGACGAGAAAGAATTCTCGTACCAATTTTTTGGTTGGTTTACTAAAACTTAGAAAAATATCTAATAAAATAATGTCATCATAGATTTAGATAGAATTCGAAATTCCTGACTCAGTTGTGACTCGAGTACCCAAGTCGGACGAGCAGCCCCATATGGGACGAGATGGGGAGACCTACTTTTACACTACTCATTTTAACTAAGTACTTCGTCTACCACTTCCTTAATTCATAAATGAGTTCTTTAGGTATATACATATATGTCCAACACAGTTGACGGTGAACAATTGGTGAATGATGCTCAATATACATGTAGCTCGAATGTTTAAAAAATCATTTTTTGTTTGGCGGACTTCCAGTTTATTTTAGATGTGTAAAAGTCATCGGAGACACCTTTTACTATATATCGATGCGGAGTGAAAATAAATTTGTTGATTTTCTCTCGTCGAACAAACTTTAGAATACCTCTTTTGTTTTTTAGTCGGGTAACTGAGAGCACTCTGCCGAGGAGGAAACTATCTAATTGGAATGAAGATTGATGAAGACATGTAAGCTAGGACTTATGCCATTTTTGTAGTTTTCTATTCTTAAGCTTAACTTATTAATATATGTCTATGTATTCTTGAAGGTACAAACTCAAGCAAGTAGCAACAATTATGGAGAAAATTACATGAGGGGTCAGGATTAATCCTTTGGAGAAGGTATTTGTTGCGGCCCAAGATTAAACTTTATCTTTGTTGGGTTATGGTCGATTCCTAAGCTCACAATGACTGAAGAAGCAGTTCCCAAGTTGATTGTAACAAGGGAAAAATCAAGCACTGATTGGCTAAGTGGTATGTTGTTAAAATGTGTCTAAGACAAAAATCCCACTAGTATTGGTTTAGAAGTGTCAATAAAAATAATTAGTAAAAAAGGTGAATAACCATCCCCTGGTGAGAGCGATGAGAAAAAACAAGCTGGATGAGATGCCGACCTCGGCCAGCAGAATCCTATAAAGAAAAATAAGAAGGTCACCCATTGTGTTAACCCCAATACTTGGGCAGCTGAAACTAAAGATAAGTCAAGACAGTCAGCACAAAAGGATTCAAGTGACTTTGTTGTGGTGCCAGCCCCTGTTAGGGTAGCGGAGAAATAAAACAGAGCAGTCCCACGTTATCTGATAGTTCAGGGGTAAATAAATGAAGGGTGCTTACAAAGAAAGGCCTCCCTGTTGGTCAACAAATGAGTTATTTTTACTTTATTGAGGCTTCTAATGAGGAGAGGCTAGCCATTATAGCTAAGCAACGCACTTTAGTTAACCGGGAGGATGCTAACATCGCGGAGTTTGTCCATCGGGGTTGTGAAAAAGATAAATTGTTTCACAATATTGGTTAACCATGCAAAAGTTATCCCCCTAGCCTCTAAGCATGAGCTAACAATAGTTGGCTACCATTTGGTTAAGTGTCACACAAGTGAGCATATTGTATCTGGTTCCATCATTACTACTACTGATATTTGCAAAGAAGCAATGAGTTGTCAACTGGATTGGGGTAATAAAAATATGTCTGAGAGACCCAAAACAGAGCCTTCCATTACCCAGAAGCTTTCTTTCTTGAATGATGATGAGTGCCCAGTGGTGATTAAGATATCGATGTCATCGTTGTTAATGTACCACCAGCTGCAACATTATCCTGAATTGACTTATTATAATAATATATTGATAGCTAGCATCATTCAGAGGGAATTGGAACTAATGATTGAGGTAAATTATTCTTTGTTATTGTTTTTAGGTGCTTGGTATGAGTATATGTACTTATCAATTTATTTATTGGTTTTAACTTTACAAAGTCACCATAAATTGATGGTGTTAGCATATTGGAGGGCGACCCTTGCTTATATAAAGGTTATGGAGAAGTTTAAACCCAATTGTTTAGTGTTTGGCTCGGTTAAATCTGGAGCTGACGAGATACAAATGGGTATACGTTTTACCTAAACTCTGCATTAAGAAGCTGGTGAAAGAGAAGGCTGATGATGATGAGGTTGTAAATGCAACATGTAAATTGAAGGATGTTTTAAATGAGTAAAATGAAGATCTATTAAAGTTGAAAGCATCCATGGTATCCTAGAGTGGGGAGCAGACTGGTCAAAAAGATGTACAAGCGAAGCGGACAACGGAGCTTGTAGCCCAAAATGCATCATTGTTGAAAGATATGGAAGAGGTAACAATGAAGGCATACGCGATACGGGTAGAGAATGTTGATCTGAGGGCAGAATTCAACAAAATAAAAGCAGTCATGGAAGACACTAAGATAGAATGGACGAAGCAGACTGTTCAAGCCTACGAGAATGGTGAAAACAAAACTCTAGGTATTTTTCAACACCTATTGGAGGGGGTACATAAAGACACCATAGTAAACTTATGAAATATGAATCCCAAGGTTGTGTTAGAGGCCTAAAAAATTAGTGCGTAAGGATAAGCGATTGTGGTTGTCTGAAGAGGAAGAAAAGAAGAAATAGGGTAATTAAGATATATAAAATGAAGACGGGGCTTTGGAGAAGGTAGATATAAGAGTTACACCAGTGGGTACCAAGATGGAACGTGTTCTCAAGGGGTCTAACCTTAATTTACCAAATAAAGGGGATGTTTCTTAAGATAAATTTGACTAAGTATTTCTTCCAAGTATGTAGTTTTTCTTCTAAGTATTTCATTTATCTTGATGGTGATACTTCTGTTATGGGGAGTCAAATTATTATTTAAGTTTTAACGAGGCACATTATGGTCTCTTGCATGACCCGTTAGGCTTGGTCTATTAACCATGTATCATATTGGACTATTTAAGTCAACGTTCACTATGTCCTCTTGCGTAACCTTAAAGGCTTGGTTTGTAAACCAGTTCACTTGGTCGACCAGTAAGGCATGGGCTATGTGTGGCCTCTTACGTAGCCAGGTAATCTTGGTAAGTAGCAAGTTCATTGTGGATTACTCTGGGAGTCATGGGACAATATGGCACATTGTGTAGCCATAAAGGCATGGTTTTTAACCCATTTTCTAAGTTTTAGCTCTATCCGACCCCTTATGATTTTTAGTGATGACGAGATCTCATTGTATAGTTAAAGAAATGAGAGTAATCACAATCGGTTACCGGTTAAGTGATTATTTTGTGGTGATTATAACTAAATATGTCATATAAATTAAGTGATGTAAATAAAATTAGAAGAGGATTTAGGAGTCGAACATTTCATTAGATGACTTGCTTACAATTTGCCTCGTTAAAAGAACCCTCTGCACCACCAGAAGGTAAAAATAGTGTGCATTCATTTTACATGGAATGGTGGTATAATTTCAAATAATTTATGTTATCGCGATAAATCAATTATCATTCATGTATTTTACTCGATAGGCCCTATAATATTATTTGGAGATTACTTTGTATGGCACGTCCCAATTGGGGTCCAGTTTTCTTAAGTTCTTGTCTTGTATTCTATAGAAAAATTTTCTCATGACCAATTTGCATACTCAGATATCTCATGGTTTCAGTTTAGACTTGAATCGACTTCTTATCAGGATTTTTTAGTGTTGAAACTAAACCTTCACCTAATCGCTTCACTTTTAGATTAAGTCAAATGATTATTGTCATTATTTTGTGTTGAACTCTTCTGATTAATTCACGACCCGGTGGCTGGGAATGATGATTTTTTAGAGACCACGGATTACATTCTATAAACCAAGCATAAAGGGATTTCAACTATGGACAACCTAGTGGTCGTCTGATATACCCACATAACTTTAGCTAATTTATCATGCCATTTTCTATTGGCCCTCTAGCTTATTTTTTATCACATCCATAATTGTTCGATTTCTTACCTGAATTTGATCGCGTGCTTGTGGATAATATGGTGTCAAAAATATTGATTTATTCCATGCCTCATCAATGGAACTGTTATAAGTGCGTTTGAGAATTGGGGCCCGTTGTCCGTCATCATCGTGGGAGAATTATATTACGAAGGATATAACAAATATCAGGGGCTATTGTCCTAGACATAGCCTTCGCCTCTACATATTTGGTGAAGTAGTCGACTGCGACAACCAAATATTTAATTTTTCCTATATCCATGGGGAGAGGTTCAACCAAGTCAATTCTTTATTTATTGAAATGACAAGGTGCAAGAATGACACTTATTAATTTGTTCAGCAGATGGAGCATATTGGAAAATTATTGGCAAGAATAGAATCTTCTTATGAGTGGTTTTACGTCAGCTACTAGATTAGACCACTAAAATTCAGTCAAAAGAAAACGTCTTATTGAGCTTTGATATCCATAATACGCTCCAGAATTCCCTTTGTGCAGTTCATTTAATAGGAGGATAGCTTCTTCATTATTGACACAACACAATAGCGGTCATGTGATTCTTTTCTATATAGGACATCGTCGAGGACTGTATACTTGGACACTCGTATTTGTAGGGGTCATGGCTCAACTTTGTCTTTAGGAAGAATTTGGTCCATCAAGTAGGGGATATACTTGTATCTCTAGTCCTTTGTCGTTTCATCTTTTAGGACCTCGCCGATGGGTGGGTTATCATTACAGTGTGCATGTCGTGTATAATCACGAATAGACTATCACTAGATGATGCTTCTTTGTCTAATGAATCCGCAGTTGAATTATTAAGGCGCATTACTTGCTCATATTCTACTTTGCAAAACAAATTCTCTTAATCTTTTAGTCTCTATATGTATCCTTGTATGTTTTCTTGCTCTACTTTTTACAGTCCCTTCGCCTGGATGATAACAAATTGCGAGTCTGATCGCACCCATAGACTCTTGGCTCTACAAATATGAGCCAGTTTTAAACCTCCCAAATCAGATTCATATTCGATTGCATTATTTATTACCTTGAAACAAAATTTGATAGATTGTCCGATCTCTTGGCCAAACGACACTTTTAAGATGACTCCCACTCCCCGACAATGGTTTTTATGCCCCATTAGTTTCCACTATCGATCGGAGGTGGTTTTGTTTATCTGGATGCCCCATGTCCTCGTCTTCATTATTACTGCTTTCAAATTCGTTGATGAAGTCGGCTATCGCTTAAACTTTTATGCTTGTGTAGGGCTCGTAGAAAATTGTGTATTCTCCTAATTCAACGGACGATCTTGTAAGATTTTATGAAATTATTCTTACGGAGGATCACGAATATGTTGGCTAATACTTTGTGTTAATGATTCTAGGTATCACTATTTACAATCATGTCATTGATAAAGGTCTTCATGTTCTTGCTGAGTTAGTTGTAGAATATATCATTCATAAGTTACTCATAGGTTGACCCTGCGTTCTTTAATTTGAACGACATAACTTTGTAAAAGTATAAGCCTCACGATATCATAAAAGTTGTGTGTTTCTCATCCGTGGGGTGCATGTGAATCTGGTTACATTCGGATTATGCATCCATAAAGTTAGAGGAGTTTGTTATCAGACGCGACATTCACTACCCGATCAATTCGGGGAAAAAGGAAGGCATCATTTAGGATTGATCAATTCATTTCGGTGTAGTCCAAACATATTTTCCATTGGCCGTTCTTGTTTTTCACAAGTACGGGGTTAGCTACCCAGGTCAGATACTTTGCTTTTCGAATGTGGCCTAATTTGGAAAGCTTGTCCACTTCCTTAAAAATTATATTTTTATAGGGATTTATTGCATATTTTTATTAGTGAAAAACTCTTAACATATGACCTATGGATTAACCCCAGTAACCTCGCCATTGCTCTAGGAAAAACATCCAAGTTTTGTTACAATAGAACCATCCATCTGGCTCTGAAGATAGAATCGAGCTGGTTCCCAATGCAAACTTCTTCACCCATTGTTAATGTTACATCAATAACCTCTATAGTGTGGATCTTATCCTATTTTCATCCCTAAAACCGTAAACCTCATCTCGTAGGGTCTCAATTTCTTATTGTCGACCCTTGCCCTACGGGATGGTTAATTTCTATTGATTTAGCTTTATAGGATCCATAGATATTGCATAGCAGTTTTTGGCGGTTCTCTGGCTCTCTCGCACAATTCCTACTAAATTGCAGACCAAGTACTTTAAACATTGTCGGAACGAACATGAAGTCGCCTCGAACATGTGCTACCATGATTTTCCAACAATTGCAGGGTAAGAGCTAGGAGCATCGGCAATAATAAATAGCGTCCTTACCACCTTCTTAGTTTTTTTATGTCCCACCGTTATTGCGGGATGGATCTCGCCCACACATCGAGTTGGCATCCCCTTGTAGCTAACTAGTTGTATGTTTATGGGTTTATATGGTGGAACTTCAATCATTTTTCCGTAACTGACTTTAAAAATGACATTAGTAGAGCTACCATTGTCCACCAAGATGCACGTTACCATAACCCCGACACATCCACGTGAATGGGTAGGGCATCCTCATGAGGGTTAACAACCCCCTTTAGATTTTTATCGTTGAATGTCACGTATGCCAACGGATCACGGTAGTTATAATATGAAGATTCATCTAGCGAGTGGACCTCCAGGTTCTTTCTGTGCCTTTTTCCAGATGCGGGATATTTCCCCGACAAGGTGTCCCCACCGAAAAAAATTTATAACCATTGTTGATTCATTTTTGCATCATTTGTCTCTTCTCGATTGTCCTTTATTGGCTCATCGCTTTCTTTTGAGCCAAATCGTTCGCCTATTACTCGCTAACATATTTGAGGAGCATACTATTGTCAATCAACCACTGATTTCTTCCTTCAATCGCAAACATTTGTCAGTGGTGTGGCCGTCATCATTGTGGTATCCACCAAACGATTAACGGGACCTTTTGTAACTAGAAGCTAGCATAATCAGTTATCAGTAAAAGGCATGAATTTACGAGTAGGATTATCATAATAAAAAGGTATTGGTCTACTTACCGGGGATCTTGCAGTTTTACCTCGATGTGCCTCGTCAGTGCGTCTCTATTCTATGACCAGAGCCTTAGGTTCTTGAGACTTTAGGGGAGGGAGTTAAGAAGAATCTCCTTTTTTAGCATTAACCCTTATGAATGGATTAGACCTTGCTAGAATTTCCCCTTATCTTTCTAACCGGGAACCAAACAAGGTCAGTCTAGAGTGATCCCTAACAGTCTAGTCCTCTTCTAAAACTAGTTATTGCTAGTGGCTCTTCACATTCTAAAAGCGAGTTCATCTCACAAAACAATATTCGGACATAGTTTTTGAGTGGCTCCCTCGTTATCTTATACAAGTTCATAATGGAGTTTCGTTTTTTATTGTGTTCTTTATTACCCACATACCGGTTCCTAAACGCGACTCAAAGTCCCTCGAAGTCTTGGATCGTACCCATCGGGAGGCTATTGAACCAGTCGAGCGCGTTCTCTTTAACCGACATGGAGAAATCCCTGCAGAATAAGATGTCTTCGGGGTTGGAATAGATCATTAGGTTCTTGAATTGCTCCATGTGGTGTTTCGGGTCTCCCAAACCAGCGTACGAGTCCATCTTGTAAGGATCAAACTTTTTGGGGAGCTTCTTTTCTAGGACATTCTTAACAAAATATGGACTTTTGAAGCACATACACTTTACAGTTGGCCTTAACTGGTCGTAGTCTAATAATTCTTCCTATCCGCATTTTCTAACATTTTCATTTCTCGAATGGTCCTCTCGTTCGGAGTCTTTCACTTTCTTTTTTCACTTTTTTTCTTTTGCTATCACTGGTGCGCTTATCCTGCACTTACACCTTAGTATTTTTTGTGAGGCTAGCCTTGCTGGCTTACTGAGCGAGATCTTGTTTTCCCTTATCTTCTAACAATATTTTTTCAGTTTTAGTTGGAGCACCTTGGTTATTGTTTCCATAATTTTCTTGGCTTGTTGTTCCCTCTCGAGTTGCAGTTGACTAGACTTGGTTTTCTCCCGCTTTACATCCTCGATCTAATATTCTAAAAATTAGACATTATATGGGGTTTCCAACGTACCTTGATCGAGAGGATTACCCTCTTGGGTCGGCACGATGGCATTATTAAAATAGGAGATTATATATGCGACTTCAATTTCGGCTTAACTGTCACTTCCAGCTATGATTTCCTGGTACGTCTGGTTAAATACTGGAGTGAGCACTAGATTAAAGTGAGCACTAGATTTCCTCCACCATCCGACGAGTTTTCGGTGATTCCCTAGGTGTTCAGCTGAACTTCCCGATCGTGGTATGTCCATGTCGCCTCCCTTTCACCTTTTTACCACTATTAATAAATCCCTAGTGCAACTACCTACAAAAGAAAAGGGTTAGTTTTTGTTCCAAGAGACGGCACCAAATCTGATGCATGAGTTTTTGAATTGGATAATAGTAGCTAGAAATCAACACAGAAAGAAAGCGGTAATAATATACTTATGATTGATCTATAAATTATGTATTTACATCTACGATTTATTTCCTATTTATACTTAGTTAAGAAGATTCCAATACCCCTACAAACTATAAAATGGTTATTATTTATATCATGTACTTAGTCGATGAAACAGACAATGCACTTCCTCATAAACCGCTTCACGCGTTGCCTTAGTAGCATATAATATTGTAAGAGCATCCCCAACAGATACACTAATTGACCGTTTAAAGTAAATTTAACTATTATATATGTCTTTTTCTTTCCAACAGATACGCTAAAAAGACTATCTATATTTATTAGCTTAAATTATGGTAGCTATATTTGTAGTAGCAGTTACACAATAGGTAAAGTTTATTTGTTACTTCCCTTGTTTTTCTCCTATTATTTTATGGAGTGGCAACTAACTTAAATATACCTTATCTGTTGGAAGAAAAAGATAATATTTAAATTTACATTACCTAAATACTATCTATATTTACCTAAAAAATAGAGTATCCGTTAGAGATGCTCTAATACATGTCTTTTTTTGGTAACTGCTTTTTGATGTTCCTCTTCGGTTGACTGTCACTTTCTTATGAATTCTTATTTCCTTGGATTGTACCGTTTTACCGATCGTACTCTTATTGAATACTTGATTTGCTTCTCGGTTGTCATTTATCCACTCGGTTATCATCTTGGTGTTAATCGATCACTTCTTACTATAGATTTGTCTTGCTCTTCATTTCATTTACCTGGTTTCTAACTCATCTCTTACTTTGATCGTTGCATTATGTTTAGGATTATATATCTTTGTCAAGCTTACCTCATCATCACGAGGCATATACCCTATTCGAGTGATATAACCTTATCAAATGAAATTCTTTCAAATTAAGATTTATTTTTTAAAAAATTAATATTTTCAAAAAAATATTTAATTTATAAGATAAATTTATCGTATATGATCATAGGACCAGAGGAGGATCAGTTCTTAAAGACAAATATTATATATGTACCATTTTGGATTATCTATTTTAGAGAAGTTGTGAATTTTTACTACTTTCCACTACCCAAACTACTAATTTGAAACATCGGACAAATCAATTTACGTCTAGGGCAACAACCATTTAGATTTTTTTAGAAAAAAAAATAATTTTATTGATATCAATTAAGTACATTAAATTTTTGGAAAGGAAAGATATACGTGTTAACCATTCTCCAACTAAGAAGTGTAACCAAAGGACTTGCCAAACTAAATTTGACGGACGGCCAAATTTTAGAGCCTTTTCAAATAGTCTTTCCAAATACATCTCTTACTATAGATGTGTCTTGTTCTTCATTTCATTTAACTGCTATCTAAACCATCTCTTATTTGGATAGTTACATTATGTTTAGGATTATGTATCTTTGTCGAGTTTACCTTGTCATCATGAGGCGTATACCCTATCTGAGGGATATAACCTTATCAAATAAAATTCTTTCAAATTAAGATTCATTTTTAAAAAAATTAATATTTTCGAAAAAAATATTTAATTTATAAGATAAATTTATCGTACGCGATCAGACTATGATAGTTTTTCGGACCGGAATTATCTATTTTAGAGAAGTTGTGAATTTTTACTACTTTCCACTACCCAAACTACTAATTTGGAACATCGGACAAATCAATTTACGTTTAAGGTAACAACCATTTAGGTTTTTTAAGAAAATAAAATAATTTATTGATATCAATTAAGTACATTAAGTTTATTCTCTTGGAAAGGAAAGATACACGTGTTAACCATTCTCCCACTAAGAACTTTAACCAAATGACTCGCTAGACTAAATTTGATAGACCACTAAATTTTGGAACCTTTTCAAATTGTCTTTCCAAGTACATCTCTTGCCTATGATTTGTATTCTATTTTTGTCTTAATCCAAAATTCCTTTCATTTTACTGCTGAAATTTAAGATTTTACTCTTTTCTAAACAAATATCTATATTTCTTAAGCTTGGCCACTCTATCTATCTGTTTCAGGAATATTAACGCTACTTTGGATTTTTTATTCATCTCATAAATTTTCCCCTTTAAATATGTTAGGGATCTTGTTTCAACTTTTATTTGTTAGATAACTCTTGTTGGATTCCAATATTAGCGAAATATACATTTGGAATTCTTCGATAACAAAGGCCCGAAAATATAAAGACTACTTCAAAGACTAGAAGACGATTCTTCATCAAAGTAAATTCGATACACGACCATATTGATGTCTTAATATAATAAATTCTTCTTCTTCTTCAAACAATATAGATTGTGATTTCCATCTCGATGTTTTTGTGAAATAGCTTAGTTCATATTACTGCCATCAGATGATTTCAGTAACTGCTTAATTTGAAGTTCCTGCGTACAAATGTTAAACATTAAAAAAAACTTATTTCCAACAATACATAGTCAGGAGGAAGCCTGCTTGGAAACTTTATTAGTAACACGTATATATGTTGAATTGTAAATAGTTAAATCTTGTAAACTAAGTCAAAGTATTATGATGAGAGAAAGATAAATATTAGTAATTTCATTCAATCCTTAACCTCGATTACAGTTGTTTATATAATTGCCTAAGCCCAACCTTAAGTATAGTATAGTTAATATTTCTCTAAGTTGAATCGGATCTCGGGTTATATAAATATCATTTTTCATTTTTCAGTGCTTTTTTTTACCAAATTCTTTTGTCTAATTAAAGACGCAAAATTGAATATCATTCCTCACCCAACCTTTCATTTCTGTCTTCTCTCTTTCTTCTTCCTATTTCTCTTTCATTTTCTCCCTCAATTAGTGTTTCCGATTTTATTCATATGTATCTATTAATATGCTATGATGTCGAGGTTATAACTAATGTTTAATATTAGTAAGATCGATTCAGATAAAAATTGGATAACTACAAATGGAAATATGAACTTATTTAGTATTAAAAATTTAGTTTTTTTCTTTTATATATATATATATAATATGGATTGATCTTGATTGTTTTATTTCATGGCAGGAGAAAAAACTTGTGGTTGAGATAAAGAGAACACCTAAAACAGGAAATGAGTTATTTGTGAACAAACTACACTAGAAGGTAATAATTCCATAACTTTTCATGTTTAATTTGTGATTTGTTTGAAGTCTATGGTAGTACTCTTTTTACCATTTTTGCATCTTATGTGCTGTAAATTAGTGAAGTGAATATTGGCATCATCGAACTTTCATATTGGCTTGTGTATGCCTTCCGCGGGAGTAACTAAAATATTGGCACGACAGCTAATAAGGCTAAGACAACAAAGAGCCAAAGTATAACTCAAATGCGGGGTATAGCTACCCATACTCAGGTTTGTGGCTTCTCTATCTCTTCATGGAAATGTATTTCTTCTACCACGTACCTTTAGCTCTCCTTGTTTTCTTGTGCAACCGATGCTATGCTAGATGAAATTAGTGTTGATGTTGCCTCACGGGTTGGTTTCCCTTGTTATGAGTTAAATAACTGTATCATCTTTTAAATTTATATATACCGATTTTTCTTTAACTTTGAACTTAGCAGTTGGAGACAACTCTAAAAGGTAGAATCACAGGAAATAATACTAAAGATGTCGGCAGGTAAATTCAATATGAGCTTACGAACATTGTTGGTTATTTTGTTGATTTCGATGTTGAATGGGTACATGTTGGCGCTGGATCATCAAAGAAGACTCAAAAACCTATTGGTATCTTTGTATCTATTTCTTACAAAATGTCATTACCATCGAAGATTTATGATCAGTTTTGGGTCATGTAGTCATTTACGTTGTCAGTTTTCAGATGTTCAGGTCACAGAACTTCTAGAAGGATCTTATTTTGATTGGATGCACTGCTATAGAAGATAAACTCCAAGAAGGAGTACCGAGTTGCATAGAAAATTGTAATTTTCATAGCGAAATCAACATAGGAACCTTGAGGTATTGTATATTATTTAGGTATTAAAATTGCTTTCATCTTTAGTCTTGTATTGGTAGAAACCAAAAAAGTTCTAAATTGGTGCCTTTGTTGAGATTTCAATGATAGAGTGTGTAGTAAAATTACAATCTCGTGTTGTGCAGGCAGTTGTTAACAAGTTCGAGACGTCAGCAACAAATTTCATAATAAAACATATGTTGCATTTTTTGTGCTTGAAGTTCCTCAATATTCTATTTTCCATGGAAGAAGGCCCAACACCTTAGGTAGCCATATCATTAATGGCGACCATATACTTCTTATATAATCGGCTGAAGAGAAAACTTGGAGCTGTGTTCTAAGGGTATGCGAACTTCAAACTATTTTTCTCTCTATCTAGAAAACGTTGATGTTCTTCATTTATATAGTTTTTTTTAGTACTGTTTGGTTTTTTTAAGATGAAATTATAACTTAGTCACATGTGATATTTGACCTCAGACCAGTATTTATCAGTATTTTACATATTGATAAAGCAGATAGCTATATGATAATGTTAAACCGTTATAATTCAAAATTGGTTGATTACTTATGATTAGAGGTAGCCAAAATCTGGTTAAAGGTCAGACCAAGCTGTATGATAAATAATAGTATGTGAGACATGGATTCAGATACATTATCTATGTATATATCCAGATTTTATTTCTATAATTATGAATTTTTTCGGTTAAGTAATCTTGTTTCAATTTTTAAAAAATTTAATTTTTTTAATATAAATTTTTATTTTATAAAATTGGATGACTTTATTTGTACCTGATGTGGGTTGTTCCATCCAAAATATGACAATTTGATCACTTTTAATCTTTTAATATGATTGATATGTCTATTTCCCAATCCACATTGAAATAAGATGTTATTTCATTGTCTACTCTTGTATTTCAAACATGCAATGCATGTTCATACTATGGTCTTACCTAGGACAGACGAAATCGATCGATCGAAAGCCCTACAATATTCTGCCACCCCTAATACTATAATTTTTAACTGCTACTCGACATATGTATATTCGCAACTAGAAACTCTTCTAACGTAATTGGTACTTCTCTTCTCTATTGCCATAGGTTATCTATTAGAGATAGAGGCACGTAAATCCAAGTTCGCATTCGGTAATGCATTACCTTTTTGGATCATGGTCATATGTTCTCCGCAAGATTGATCGTAATTATAATTTTCTTCTTTTCCATTTGACCAACAATCTAATTTGAGGGTGTCCGACACACCTCAACCAACACATGGCATACATGTTAATTCAACGTAGTTGCTTCAACAAGTTGTATTTCTTCAAATATAATGAAATATGTTTAGAATAATTCTAATGGGTATGGTGAGTTTGATTCTGACCGTCCCAAGAGTAAATCCTCAAAGGCTGGAGTGCAAGTATATAATGCAGTACGAGGTTTACACCATTCACCTTTAACGTGGTAGGAAATAAGCATTTTTCATCTTCTAATCCTAGTTCTGAAATGCCTTCATCAAGTTTGTAGCAGATTGATGACTTTGTAGCAGACCATTACCAAGTTTGTTCAAAATTCAAAAATTAAGATGCCATGATAAATATATTTAGAAAACTATATCTCAATAATTTAATATAATTGACTTATTTTTTATATTTACACAAAATTAATAAATTTGTTCAAAAATTCAAACTTATTTTGTAAACAACTTTTGTTTTAATTTTGAAAACAGTTTGAATAACTTCTTTTATGTAATCCAAGTTGTCTAAAAAATTATTGTTTGAAAAACAAATATTATTGATAAAAATATTATGTTAAAACCTTCACGCACTAAGGAGGTAGGAAAATATGCACATCAGTTACAAAGATATAATGTAAAATGATGGAATAGGAATCAGAGCTAGTATTACACTAAATATTTAAGAAGTACACAAATTCAAGTGCTAAATATTCTATGGATGAAGCAGTGTCGGACCCTCTTCATCAAGTAGTATATAGGTTCATGTCTTGACCTCGAATGATATAATGTAGGGTTTTTCCCATTTTAAATTTAGGCTCCCAAGCTCTCTAAACTTTGTATGGATGAATATAGATCTAAGTACGTCATCTTATATGTTGAAACTACATGAGAAAATTTTGGAGTCATACCCACTTCTCATTAGTATTTTGTAGTGAACCATGCGTAGCTGAGCTCTTATCCTCCTTTCTATGATTAAATCCACTTTAGCCCTGCGACTTTAATTATTTGTTCACCTATTGTAGTTAGATATTCGGAACAATGTAATTTTTTTCTAATAGAACTCAGTTTCCATTCAATGTTATTTTTAACAGTTGGCCTCTCGATATGTTATGAAAAATATGTGCTCCATATCATCGACAAATACCAAGATTTGATTTTACTCGGAATATGAATCCATAAAATATAACATACTTTCTTATGAGTTTGAATCTACCAATAGGTGTATGCGATGGACCAAGAACGTATCCTTCAAACATGGTTTGTGAAGATTGTTAAATTCTATGCATATACGTCATTTAATATATATATATATATTTTAACTCAGACTGGATTGAGAAACCAGACTAGATATAAAACTTTATGTACATGGCATTATTTGTTAATAAGACGAATGAATGTGACTTATTCGATCAGAGTCTTAGCGATCATAACATAAACAACACCTTCTATAATCATGAATCATTCACAATCACGCTGCTTTTTGGATTATCCTTCAAACATGGCTTATGAAGATTGTCAAATTCTATGCATATACGTCATTTAATATATATTTTTTTAACTAACACTGGATTGAGAAACCAGACTAGATAGAAAACTTTATGTACATGGCATTATTTGTTAATAAGACGAATGAATTTGACTTATTCGATCAGAGTCTTAGCGATCATAACATAAACAACACCTTCTATAATCATGAATCATTCACAATCACGCTGCTCTTTGGATTTTTTTCCATTTTAATTTTTTGCACGAGAGCGACGATATATGTGGTCATCTCGAAGAGAAGACTGGTAGTGTTGGATCATCAATGTAATGATGTTTTTACCATTTTAGAGTTATTTTGGCTATCGAGACAATATGTGATAACGTATAAACTTTTCGGTGTTGAGGGCACATTTCATTACTAAAATGCGAATTATTATTAGCTATTTTGTACGGAAGTGTTATAAATCGACTATTTATACTGCATGACGATTTTAATGCAATTTTATGTTTTTTTTATGTTGTGCCTATATTATTTAAGTATATTTATAATTTACTTAAATGTTAACCTCACTGCACTTTGGGTTTAGTAATTCTTTGTATATTATTTTAAGTAATATATGATAATTTTTGGATTTAAAGATAAAATTAATTGTCGGGAGTAATCATGATGAATTATTTTTTGTTTGTAACTTCGTATAAATGAGGATTTTTAGATCTTTTACGTTAAAATGTTCAACATACTAAGGTATCCTCCTCCCATCCTTTTGTAAGTACGGGATAAAAATATAAGACATCGCATTGTTTGATTAAACCTGGACGCATATTATGTTATAAGTTTGTTTGGTTTTCTTGGTATGTTTTTACGTACTTATGTCCAACATCACGTTGAACTGACCCTTTGTAGGCCCGAATGTCCCTCGTAGCGGAGTTATCAGTTCTGAAGGTAGATAAATTTGTAGGAGCCCGTAGGCTCAATACAAGTTTAAATTTCTTTCAGAAGTCATTATCCAAGCGTTGATGTAAATTGAAAAAGGTTTTATTGATAAAAATATTATGTTAAAACCTTCACGCACTAAGGAGGTAGGAAAATATGCACATCAGTTACAAATATATAATGTAAAATGATGGAATATAAATCAGAGCTAATATTACACTAAATATTTAAGAAGTACACAAATTCAAGTGCTAAATATTCTATGGATGAGGCAGTGCGTCATCAAGTAGTATGTAGGTTTATGTTTTGACCTCTGATGATATAATATAAGGTTTTTCCCATTTTAGATTTACGCTTCCAAGCTCTCTAACCTTTGTATGGATGAATATGGATCTAAGTACTTCATTACATATCTTGAAACTATATGAGAAAATTTTGGAGTCATGCCCACTTCTCATTAGTATTTTGTAGTGCACCATGCGTAGCTGAGATCTTATTTTCCGTTCTATGATTAAGTCCAATTTAGCCCTACGACTCCTATTATTTGTTATCCTATTGTACTTAGATATTCGAAACAAATGTAATTTTTATCTAATAGAACTCAGTTTCTATTCCACGTTATTTTGTAGCAGTAGAGCTCTCGATATGTTATGAAGAATATGTGCTCCATATCATCGACATATACCAAGTTTTGATTGTACTTGGAATATGAATCCATAAAATATAACATACTTTCTTATGAGTTTGCATCTAGCAACAGGTTTATGCGATGGACCTAGAACGTATCCTCCAAACATGGTTTGTGAATATTGTTATATTTTATTAATATACGTCATTTAATATTTTTATTTTTAACTAAGAGTGGATTGAAAAACCAGACTGGGTAGAAAGCTTCATGTACGTTGCATTATTTGTTAATAAGACGAATGGATTTGACTTATTCGATCAGATTCTTAACGATCGCAACAAAAACAACACTTTCTATAATCATCACTGATTCACAATCACGCTGTTCTTTGGATTCTTTTCCGTTTGCATTTTTGCACGAGAGCAATGATATATGTGGTCATCTCGAAGAGAAAACTAACAGTACCGGATCATCGAGGTAATGATATTTTTACCATTTTAGAGTTATTTTGACTATCGAGACAATATATAATAACGTATAAACTTTTCGGTGTTGTGGGCACTTTTCATTACTAAAATGTGAATTATCATGAGCTCTTTTGTACAAAAGTGTTATAATTCGATTATCCATGCCGCATGACGATTTTAGAGATGTTAAGATCTTTTATTGCCAAAATCAAATATGACATCGACGAATAAACAAATATAAATTTGAAATTAATGTTTTGATTTTGGAGACGTTTAAACTTGTTTTTTATAAAAATAAATTGCTTTCACGTAACGTAAAAGTAAAAAAAAATCATGTTAAAAACAATTAAAAAAATGTTTGGTTTAAAAACTATTTACCGTTCAAACAAAAATAATATTATTTATAAATATTAAAAATAAACTTTAAATTTCTTCCAATTTTGAATTTTAACTACAAAAATTCGTACTAAAAAGATTGAATATTTCACTTACGCACAGTTCTGGACGATCTATTTCAGTTGAATATTTACCCACTACATGGTTGTGGATGTGGATAAAATTAATTGCTATCCCATTTCTGGCTTCCTGAGTTGTCAAGGAGAGGTAATAATTTGCGGATAGAGTTTTGACTTTGCCTATTATCCTTAGGGTTTGGCTAACCGGTGCCCATGGGCACCGGTTAGCAAGCATTAAATAACCCACCTTTTGTTAGTTTCAATATATGGAATAATAGCCAGAATTTATATTTTTTTTTACAGACGTAACTACCCTCCTTTAGATTAATACCCTCTTTTAGATTAATAAAAGCTAAAATATAATTGATGCGAGGATACTGCACAATCATCTATCAAATTCAAAAATAACAGTTATTTTAAAAATTACGATTTTCAAATTAAAAATATAAGTGATTTTAGAATTATTGTTTTAAATAAAAAAAAATTGATTTGATTATAAAAATGTTATATAACAAATTTGATTTTATTTCTATTTATCTTTTAAAAATTTATATGACAAATTTGATTAAATTTTTACGTATATTTTAAAATATTTTTATAATATTAACTTTAATTTTACTCTATATTTTAAATATATATATATATATATATATAAGATTTCTAAATATGTTTTAAATCAAATTTTTTTATGACACAAATTTGATTTTATTTTCCTCAATTTTTTCAAAAATATATTTTAAATAACAAATTGATATTATTTCCATATATAGTTTAAAGTATCTTTTAAATATTTAATTTGATTTTGTTACATTAAATTTTTTTAAAATATCTTTTAAAAAATATATAATAAGATTTATTGTTATTTTGATAAAAATATCTTTCAGTATAATAATTTTAAATCGTTTATATATATAGTCTTTTTAAAAATGGTAGTTTTTAAATTACTTTTACCTTTACCGTTTGAATAACTTTAAAATTTTAAAATTGCTTCTGTCGATAACATACTTTATTAGTTATATTTATTACAAAGGGTATTTTTTTGTTCTGCTTTTGGTGATGATTTTATGGTGTTTTCCAATGGAAGTATGCATGCTATGGAGACTGCTGAGCACTATCAGTGCGTCTCTGGTCAGAAGATTAATGCAGCTAAGTCTAAGCTTATTGTTTCGCATAAAATGTCTGCACATCAGCTCAATATTATTGAAAATATTTGGAAATTTAATCATTCTTACATGCCTTTTAAATACTTGGGTACTGTCATTGCTAATAATACAAGAGTTGTCAACTACGAAAACATTATTGACAAAGTTAGAAACAGACTTATGGATTGGGACAAGCTTTAGTTATCTTTTGCTGGTCGTCTGCAGTTAATTCAATCTGTTCTTCTTGCCTTCCCGAATTATTTCCTTCAGCATACTGCTCTCCCTGTTGGCATCATTCATAGGTTGGAGATCCTTTTTAATAAATTCATGTGGGGAACAAAAGAAGACAAGAAGGTTATTATATGGGCTCGCTGGGATCGTTTGTGTAAGCCTTATAGAGAAGGAGGTCTCAATCTCAGGAGACTTAAAGTTTTACAACAGGTTTATGCAATAAAGCTTTGGTTTGAGTTCAGATCTCAACATTCCCTTTGGGCCAAATATATGATGTCAATTTACTGCACTGATAGCATCCATCCTATCCTAGCCATTTCTCCACAAAGGAAATCTAAAGCCTGGTCTAGAATTCTGAATGAAAGGTTAGTTGCTGAGGAGTTCATGTTTTGGAAATTGGGGAAAGGTAATATTGCCTTTTGGTATGAGAAATGGTGTTGTAAGAAGCCTTTTATTGCTATTACTAATGATAATGATAGGAGAAATCTGTGGGACAGCAACAATGTTTTGGTGAAGGATTTTTGGCTTGAGAATTCCTGGGATATTGTTAAGCTTGGTTCTTTGGTTACTGATTCTGAGATTCGTAAGATAAGGGAGGTCAGACTTAATAGCAGGAAAGATACCTTGCTTTGGTCCCTTTCTAAGTCTGGTTCTTTCAGTGTTAAAGACACTTACAATCAGATCAGAATTAAAGGCAATATTTCCAGTATATACGACAAGACTTGGAATGCAGTAACTCCTAGGAAATGTTCATTTTTCTTATGGAGGGCTTTACATGAATGGCTACCTACTGACAGTGTTATGCAAAGGAAAGGGTTCAACCTGGCATCTAAATGTGTCTTTTGCAATAATAGTGAGTCTACTAATCATGTTCTTATACAGTGTCCCAATGCTTGGTCAGTGTGGCAGTATTTCAGCAATATCTTTAGAATTCAGATTGATACTTACTTGTCTGTGCCTCACATGGTGATGAGATGGTATTGGGCTGCTAGCAAAAAATGTGATGTCCTCACTATCCTTCCTGCTATCATCTTATGGTCTATTTGGGCTGCTCGTAACAAAAACAAGATCAGCAATGCAAATGTGAATTCTAGTAATATCATTAAGCAGATTCTTATGATGCTCTCAAGTCTAGATTATGCTAATGTTCTTCAGAGGAAGCATTGGGGCAAGTTTATCAAAGAAGGTTCTGTTCTTGGTTGTGTAAACCAGTTTAATCACAGAAACAGACCTCTGTTTCTGAAATGGAAATGCCCCAAGGCTGGCCGATATAAGCTAAATGTGGATGGAAGCTGTACCTCGTATGGAGAAGCAGGTGGTGGTGCATTGCTGAGAGACGCAAATGGAGACATTGTAGTTGGTATTGGCAAGATTTATGGCAAAGCTTCACCTTTGGTTGCTGAGTCCCGTGCTCTCTTAGACGGCCTGGTCTTATGTGACAGAATGGGGATCAGGTCTGTCGATGTTGATACTGATTCAAAGGCTTTGGTAAGTTTGATTCAATATGGTAATACTCCATGGTTTCTTGAGCCTTTACTGAAATGCTGCAGATCTTTTATCAAGTCTCCAATGGTTTTGAAGCATGTTTTTCGTGAAGAAAATCTCGGGGCTGATTGGGTGGCAAATGAGGTTTTGAAGAATCAGTGTGAGATGGAGTTTGATAAGGGTAATGCTCCAGTGAAGTTAAAGGCAATTGTTCTTTTGGAGAAGGCTGGCTATGGTTATCTTAGGCTTACAGTTTAAAAATTAGGGTTTGGTGATTTTGGGGAAGAAGATGATTCAGAATATAATTAGGGTTTTGGCTCTCTTTCAATTTGTGTAATATTTACAATCAAGGGCTTGCTCTTGTTATTTTCTTTAATTGAAACCCTTTCATTAAAAAAAATACTACAAAGGGTATTTGTGTCTATATAAAAAATATAAATCTTAATCATTAATTCCTCTAATAAAAGTACCTTAAATTAACCAAAAGGTGGGTTATTTAATGCTTGCTAACCGGTGCCCATGGGCACCGGTTAGCCAAACCCTTATCCTTATAGTATCACAACATACGGATTTGACTCATACAAGAAACATTTCCAAATACTTTTCACATGCCAGCTGTAACCAATAGAAACGCTCTAGCACCTATGAGTATAAAAGAAGGGCTAGGCTAAAATGAGACCTAGTTTCTTTATAGTGAGACCCCATATCCAAAACAATTCTGCAAATGTGAAATTACCAAATTGCCCCTACATATAAAAACAATAATTTTTCTACCAACTCATTCTCTCTTCTTTTCCTCCTCTCTTTCCTCCCACTTCTCTCTACAAAATTTAAAAAAAAACACAAACTTTAAATTTTGCAAACTCTCACCCAACATTTAATAAACATTAATTATCAAAAGTTAAACCCAATTACTCCGAGCATGGATTTAAGCGACTATAATGACAATTGGAGCTGCAACGCTGATGATTTCCTTTCGGAGGAGGAGGAGTCGCTTACTGATCACATGGAGAGTGTAGCTGAGGTAAAAATTAGTTTTTTTTAAGCACAGAACAAATATTTGCGTTTTCGTGCCTTCAAATGTACACTTCCACGCAAGAACACGCGTGGAAGATGACAAATCTTGGCATGAAATTGCCAAGATGTTGCCAAATCTTCGCACAAACATGCGAGGATTTGGTACAATCTTGGCAATTTCATGCCAAGATTTTGCCAAATCTTGGCATGAAATTGCTTAGATTTGGCAACATCTTGGCATGAAAATGCCAAGATTTTACCAAATCCTCGCATGATTCTGCGAAGATTTGGCATAATCTTGGCATTTTCATGCCAAGATTTTACCAAATCTATGCATTTTAATGCGAATATTGGGTTTGTCTTGGTTTTACATGCCTTTTTGGTTGAATATTGGGTTGGTCTTGGTTTTACATGCCTTTTTGGTTGAATATGAGGTTTGTCTTTATTATTTGACTTGTAAATACATGTTTGTGTTTGTGTAGGAAGCGGCCGAAGCACCATGTCACATGGCGCTTGTCTTAGAGACATTCAAACAGTTCATTCTCTAAATATCTTCGATTGTCCATATTCGATCAGATGTAGTCTTCAGTAGTATTCTCAGGTTACTTTAGTCTGCACCCAATAAAAAACATAATTAAATTTTTAAAATCAAATAAATTAATGTAAAAAAATAACCTATTTCGACATTAAAGTATAATTGTATAAATAAAAAAATATATTATTATCTCTTACTCTGAACTTTTTATTGAAATTTAAAATTATGTTTAAAAATACTAAACGCAAAAATTTGAATTTGACACGTAAATTTCCAAAACACAATTACGTCTTAAAAATCCGGTTATCTCTTATAAAAAAATATGTAAACATAAGATCACGGTCAAACAAAAAACTTGTTAAAACACAAAAATTTAAAAACATTTATTAAATCCAAAAAATAATTATAAATTTATAAAATATCAGTTTTAAATTTTAATGATCGTCATAAAACCGACTTGTTTTTTTGTATTGTATTCGTATGGATTTTAAATTTTGTGGAATTATCGATTTTTAAACATTATTTTTATATTTTTGTTTGTATGATATTAGGTTAGATACAATTTGAAAATTATATTTTTTTTATACAAAATTTGAGAATATCTTTATTAATTTTTATTAAGAATCAACGGACTTGTGGTTTACATAATAATATTTAATATATGTTTGATTGAATTAAACATTTAGACTGAATGCTCTGTCAAATGTAACATTAATTGAAGTTTCCAAGTATTTGGATCGATGTAGCTCGAGTGATGGGCAGTAGGCCACCATCTTTTATGGTGAAGGAGTGTAGAGAACAACCACACAATGACATCAAAATGTAAATGTCAACCAAAAAGGCATGTATGATTTTGCCCTATTAGAATTCTGTTTAATAAGGATTCATCTTTCTCTGCTTCCAACCTCTTTTTCTCTGTTAAACACTATTGCTTTACTCTTTTTCTCTTCTTGGTACACTGATAGCACTTTTAGTCAAATTTTTACTTCTGTAAAAAACGTTTGTGCGGACATGAGGAGAAATGGAGATGATTAAATATTATTATGTGAACCGCTGACACAATCACACGGTCACACGGTTAGGCATAGATGAATTGCGGAAGTTTAAGGACATGTTGTTTTCTATGGAATCCGCTGACACAATCACACAGCAGAAGATAGCGTCTGAGATGAATTCTATACTTGTAGAGCATCAGGATCTCATGGTCGAGTTTAATGAGTTGTTGGAGATTAGCCGTGATTTGTGTGATTATTTTGTTGCTGTATCGGAGAAGAAAAATAAAGGTGCTCCTGCCGCATAGAAATTTCACAGATTTATGTGAGTGTATTAGCTACTCCAGTTTCTATGGAGCAATAAACTTGTAATTGATTTTCATATATAAATAAAAATACCGTCCAAATCAGCTAAAAAAAAAGGCATGTATGGTATTTCCACGCATGTTCGTGCGTGGAAATACCTGTTCGACAGATTCCACTGCTTCTACCCCAGATCTAGCCCGAAATCAACCCTAAAACTCTAACCCAACATCCTAAACGGTCCTAATCTCCTAACTAACAATATACATGCCCTTAAAATCATAAAAATCAACACCAAATACATAAAAATCCAATTTTTCTACCCGAATGCAAAACACTAAATATCTCTCGAAATAACAATGGAAAATGGAAAAAAAAACACCATGAAGTATAGAATCCATATCTTAACAGCTTCGTGGAGTTGGATTTCAAAAAAAATCGACGGAAAAAATATGGGTTTTCGGAGGTAGAGAGAGTTAGGGTTTCGGGGGAGAAGAGAAGGAAATCTGATTTTTAGCTATTTATATGGATGGCATTTTTGTAATTAATGGGGGTCTCACTATAACCAACCCGATCTCACTATAACCGGGTCTCACTATAAAGAAAACAGGTCTCATTTTAGCCTAGCCCATAAAAAAATGCTTCGCTAGGCTGAAATCACAACCACAGCCAGTACCCTTATAACTATTCGAATAAAAAAAAATCATAAATATGTATATGTGTATAGCAGATCTGGATCCAGCAATTGGAAAAGGTAGATGTCCAATCCAAAACTCCATATTAGTAAACCATTATAAAAAGAAATACCTATCTTTTAAGAGCAATTTTCAACTTTTTATCTATATGTTCTTTTTTATATATTATGCATTTAAGTATATATTATTTTTTACAGGTTTATAATTATCCTTACACATGCATAAGGACTGATACCGTCTTAGGCACGATCAGGGCGACCGATTTGATTTTTTGGCTATAACTTCCGATGGAGAAATTGGTGTCTATGAACGTCAACCATAGCGACCGACTAACTCTAGGAGGTGGAAGTAGTGCTAAAAGAGCCAGACATGGAGGAATAACCCAAAAGGCTTACTTCAAAAAAGTAGAAGAAGGTTTTCTTTTCCAAAATGACAAATATATCACTTTCTTTCAAATACTTGAGGAATATAAAAAATCGCTTGTAATTCAAAAAATAAATAAAGTTTTACAAGTGTACGACGACTTAAAAGTCAAATTCAAACCTTTTTTGCCTAAAGACTTTACTCTTCATGATCTACTTGGCCCAGACCAGATCAACCCTACAAACATGTATAGTTCTGGCTTGCCTATGCAGATGGACAAGGTTCAAACTGCTACCCCTGGTCTTAGAACTCACCATCCTAATCTCGATAAGGGCAAAGCAATAATGCAAAAGGATCCAAGGGGATGTGGACACAATCAGAAACGTGGCCAGAAGAACAAAAATTCTAAGCGCTATTTGTCTTTCCCTCTACTCAGCTATCCCGAGATCATGGTCCAACTCAAATAGTGCTAAGAGGACTGTCCTAATTCTGGAAGAAATCAGGACCGAAAAACTAAAACAGCTAAAAAGAGAAGCGGAAACAAAGGCAAAAAAATCCAAAAACAGTGTATCAAGAAATGTCGTTCAAATGTGAAAATGATAGGTACCCTTGAAGCTTTGATAAGTTCCTAGCTAATGCTGCACCAAAGTTAGCCTGGTTATATTAGAATATCATGATTATTTTTTACCATTTCCAGAAAGATGATTGTAATTTTGAAGTTGTAAATGCAGTATTTTAGCGGGTTCTTAAATTAAATAAATAAATAAATAAAAACAAACAAACAACAACATTATACATTTATACAAAAATTCATATATCAAATATGAAGGTATATTATATTATTGAAGTATTTTAGCTATAAGATGCGATGATAAATATATTTAGAAAACTATATCTCAATAATTTAATATAATTGACTTACTTTTATATTTACACAAAATCAATAAAATTTGTTCAAAAAATCAAAATTATTTCATAAAGATATTTGTATAAAATAATTTATTTATAAAATTTATTTTAATATCAATATTAGATATATAAAATATCCTATTTTACGTGGATATAAATATTTTATTTTATAATATTTTCCAATTTTTATATGAGAAATATTTACAATTTATATCGTCCATCAAACAAAAATTATTTGAATTTTTTTATGTTTGTTTTCTGTTATTTGGAATAAACGTTTTTGTGGAGGTGTAAGTTTTTTTTTTAAATTTAGTTTTAAAAAAAGCTTAGGATCCTATTTCAATGACCACTGAGTTTGGTTAATGATCCCAATTAATACAACCGGCAGGTCCCAAACATGAAGACATGCTAGATGTCATCAGTTTTCTACATCATCCTAGTTTTGGATCTAAGTAACATGGTGATTTCTTTTTTACAACATTTGAATAGTGTCTAAAGAGTGTGATTCTATATCTACATTGGTTATGTTCATGTCCTTACGGATCCTAAGTCCATCTATAAGTGCCATAATCTCTACTTGAATAGCATTTAGCTTACCATATATCCTACCAAATCTAACAAATATTGCCCCCTTATTATTCCTAAGAATGCATCATTCACAAGATTTTATATTGGTCCCACAATATCCATCTATATTTAACTTAAGTCTGGTTTTTATAAGTGTTTTTGGAAGAGTTAAGTAAAGTATCTTTTCTTAACTATGTGTTTAAAGCACCCTAATTTTGTAGCTATATTGTAATCTATAAACCAGTGAGATCTCTTGAACATTTTAGTTGAATCCAAGCTTACTAGTATGTGGTTAATATGTCTAATACTTGAGTTAGATGTAGAGTTTATCCCTTCATACTTAGATGTATTTATTGCCCTCCATAATACCCAGCAAATAGTGGGGGTAATATTATTCTAATATGAATATCCATATTTATAGACCAAGACCGGGAGCATAATAAGTGAGGAAATTTCATATATCTAACTATATGTATATTAAACAAACTAGAAAAGAAATTCCAAAAATCATTTTTCTTCACTAGATAGAACAATGAATGGTCTGGTGTTACACCATTTTTCAGTCCAAAAGTCCAAGTTCCCTTTACATACTTTCCAATATACAAACTCGTTTGTTTTTTTTGAACCTAAACCAAAGTTTACAAGAGTACTTATCTTGTAAATATTTAATGCTCCTTACATTTAGACCACCTTCTCCATATGGTCTACAAAGGTGAGACCAATTTGTCAAATTTATGGCTTTATTAACCTATAAAGCTCCCTATAGATATCTATTGCAATGCTTCTGAACTCTATCAATTATTAATTTAGGTAAAATGCAACATTGATGTTAATCCTAGAAGTTTCACCATTAACAAAAATAATAAAGTCGTCAGGATAGGCTCAACAATGTATACTTATTGACCCTATGGACTTGAATCTCGTGTTTTTCTTAGATTCAATCAAAACAAAATTAAGACTATAATTAAATATTCTTCTGCTATTATGAAAAGGATATGGGATATAGGATCCTCTTTCCTAATTCCTTTAGTGCCTGTCAAATATCCATGAGATTCACTATTAACAATGACTGAAAACTAGGAATCAGTAACACTCTTAGTTATTCAATAAATGAATGACCTATCAAATCCATATTTCTCTATTATCTTTAGAATAAACTTGTGAGATAATATACAAAATAATTTTGACATATCCACCTTTATCAATACATATCCTCTCCTAACATTTTTGTTAAGATCACGAACCAGCTCTTGAGCAAGCATGATATTGTCTTGGATATTCCTACTAATGATAAATTCTCCTTGCTCATCAGAGAAGATCTTAGGTATAATAATACTCTATCTCTTGTTAATTATCATAGAAGTTATTCTATTGAAGATGGTATATAAGCTTATAGGCTTATATTCATTCCATGATTGAGGGGCTGAAACCTTAGGTATAAGACAGATTATTGTAGTATACATTCCTTGAGGAGTGGTTCGAAAATTAAAAAGACTTCAATAACAGTACAGAGATATTTTTTAATAATTTTTCAAGAAGATTGATAGAGCATTCCATTAAATATATCTAGTCATGCAACACTAGAAGGATTTAGACCTTTAATAACCTTTCATATTTCATATTTATTAAGGATTTCTATCAACACTCTACTATCTTCCTTGAAATTAGCAATGGATTGAAATAAAATAATCCATCAGCTTTATCTGGATTAGATTGAGGGGAAAGAATACCTTTAAAATATGCTCCAGCTGATGAACTAAGAATGTTTTTATTAGTGATCCATTCACATTTATCTAGAATACCCCTTATTCAATTCTTTCTTCTTTTCTTATTAACATAATTTAGTATGTTTCAGAATTCCTATCTCCATCTTTGAGCCAACTAACATTACATTTTTGCTGCCAGTAGACTTTCCTTTTTGTCATCATTTGAAGTTAAGAAGCTTGACATTTAACCATATTTATTCTATCTTCTAAGTTGTTGGTTTCTTTATAGTTTGTTTCCAAAATCTTAACCTCCTTATCTTCCAGCAATATAGCGTAAAATATATTACCAAATATATCTCAATTCCAAACTTTAAGATTAAGATTTAGCTTTTTAAGCTTGTTCCAAAACACATACATAGGCTGACCAATCATTATAGCATTCTAACTTTGTTTAACAATGCTTAGGAAATCTTGATGACTAACCCACGTATTTTGCAATTTGAAAGAAGATTTGACCTTATTTTGAGATTATGTTGACAATCAATAATAATATTGTTGAAATAATCTATACCTTTAAGACATATGGCTGAGCATAATTTTTTTTCTATGCAAAAGTTATTTCATACCAGCATCAACCATTCAATTGAATTGTATGATAAATTCCTTAAGTTATTGAATAGGTCCATATGATGTTCCCTAATGCACTTAGCATAAAATACAGTCACTAAAAACTTCTTGTTTATGGAAGTGTGACCAACTTTAACATGTATAAATTGTTCATGGTTCACTGTTATATCAACAGCAAAATCATTCTTCCACATGAAGAATATCTTATTATTGATATTAGCTATAAAATTTAGAAAACTCAATATTAGAAACCTTCTCTAAATTCTCAACAACAATCATAGGTTCCTGAATCGCAATAAAATTAATGTTTTCATATCTTTTAGTTGAATTAATTGTGCTTTTTTTATTATATTACCAATGCTCTTAATATTCCAATCAAGAATTTTAATTGTCATGTAGAGTTTCTGGTAAAAGAACTGAAAGGTCCCTTAAACTGTAGATCTTTGATTTCAATAGGTCGTTTATTGGCTTTAAACTTATATTTCTTTAGTTTTCTGCTTAAAATTTCTTTAAACTCATTGCATATTTCCACCTTATTGAGTATATGAGAGGATGTCAGTCTACCAATATTCTTCTAATTAGGAGAATTATGATCTGATTCTAAATTTTCATAGCCACTTAAAACTCAAAATATTCCACATGTTTCAATTATTTGAATTGCTTTTATAATATCAGATACTGTAATCTCTCGGTTTTTTTAGTCATTTATTCAATATGTCATTTTCCTTACTCATTGTTTTACTATTATCTTCCATCTTAGCAGCCGTTTGTATTGTTAAGCTGAAACTAGAATGTTTTGGCACATGATCTTCCTTGTGTTCTAACCATTTCAAATTACATCATTGTTGTTTGGTGAGTCGATCTTTTTTTCCTTAAATATGATCGATTTTACTTTTGGCTTTCATATCTCAATTTTTTTTATTAGATTTATTTATTCCTTGCACTTGAAAATTATTTTCTAAGTGATTTATTTCTTGCTGAGGCAACATATCCATCTGAACAATGTTTGGTTTTGTGGCTTGTATCCATTTTTTACAGGTTGATTCATTGTGTCCTAGATGAAAACATAATGGAAATTATAGAGGGACTTCACTATAAGAGATATCCACCCAACATTCATCGTTGTCACCAAATCCTATCCAAACATTATGCATAAGGTTTCTTGACACATCAACCTCAATCCAAGAGTTACAGCATTTATGCTTGGTCATATGCCTCTCAGGTGCCCAAATCTTTAGCACCTTACTTATCGAAGAAGCTAATGTCTTCATCATACTATAATTGTATAAGAAATTTTATATGTTTGTAAGAGAAATCCAACTTGAGTAATTGGACTTTCAATCTTTGGATTGAAGTATAGATTTTGTTTGAGAAGTCTAATGGAGAATTCTCAAATTGACTATATGTTTCTTTTTAAAATTTTACATAAGTCTTCTTGAATAGAAAATTCAAGAAATATATGTCTTGCATCCCAAGAAGAGATGTAACCTCTTCTGCAAATTTAAACTGATCCATACATTTTTTAATAAAACTAAGTTGAGGCTCACATTTATTAAATTTGTGAACCAATGTTGCTTTTATAAATTTAACGGCATTTCATTATCCTTTGATGTGAGTTGTATAGATATATAATTTGTACTTATTTGAATGGAGGCATATCCAGAGTTTCTGATTTTGACTTACCAAAAGTTGCTTCTACGTAAGACCTTACAATTTTTGTTTAGCATCCCATTGTTCTTACTTACAAATATTTGTAGTAGAAATTTGTTTAGCCAAGATTTTATTGTTTTTATTTTTTCTTAACTCTTTTGTATTTTTTTAATACTGATATATCTGTTTTAAGAAACAGAACATGAATATAAATTATTTGAAATTTTAATTCAGCCACCTCATCTCTAATATAAACCATTTTTTTACTTTGATTTTTTTTGAAGCGGCAAGCAATCAATTCAAATTCTAGGAACGTAGGATCATAAGAGGTGTGTACTCTGGTTTATGCTACGTCCATTTAAGTTAGTAGTAATAGTTTTGATAAAATTAATTAAAATACTAAATAAATAGTTTAACCATTCAATTATTGTTAGCTAAAATGATTAATTTTTTAATTACTCTCTTTTTTATGGAATGTTTGCATGAGGAAATTAACGAAGAATTTGTGTACCTAAACAGCTTGAATTAAAGAGCATCAAGGATATTTCAGTACTTGGGCGCTGATGATATATTTAAAGCTTTAACCAGATAGCACTAACCTTAAAAACAATTGTGAAAATGTCTATTTTACAGAATAATCCAAACTTATTGGTGCAATACGATCAATATCTTCTTTTGTAAAAGCCTGTCTCTGGAGTGTTTATTGTTCAACGGGAACCTTAGGAATAATTTATTTTATTTTATTTCGCAAGTTTGCCGTGTTAAATATGATAGATAAGAATTTATCGTATAATTTATTGCTCAGGGAAAATACGAGATAATAAGAGAATACATATCAAAAGTTGGTTCATTTGTATTTGATAAGATGTTTAGGACATACATTGTTCATATATAATTTCATTTTTCACTGATACCATTTATTCTCTTCAAAAAACTGAATTGTTTTAATTTTAAAATTTTGTGGTAGGTTAATTTCAGTTGTTTTTTAGATATGTTAAAATTTCGCATGAGGAGGTAGCTTTAGTTTTTTTATCTTCGTATTTATATAAAAGTTATATTAAGGTGTGACCAAAGTCTCATATTGCACATCGGTTATACATGGGAATGATCAGTAGTATATAAATAAGAATATATATAAACTAGTATGAGGTCTTTTGGAAATGGACCAATAGTAAATCTGTACTGGGATTCCGGATCCAAATCAGACAATATCATACTAGTGTTGAGTATGGTATAAGATCTCCAGGCCCAGACAGAAAATCGGTTGGGTGAAACTCTCGGAACCAACAACCATGCTCAATGTGAATGATTTTTCATAGAATTCATAGTTCGGACTGCTAGTGGATCATCAAATGCTGGTACTTGATTGGAGTGGTCCTAAGGAACAAGATAGTGTGGTCCAATAGGAGGTGAGAAACTACATCTGTAGTGCCTCTATGGTTCAGGTATTCCACAACCTGATTAGAGTGGGCGGATGAAAGTCAATTGAGAGGAGGCTGGAGTAGTACTTTCTTCGAGACGATGGTTTGTTAGGGTGGGACCAAAGTCTCACATCTCGCATCGACTAAACATGATAAGGATAAATGGTATACAAGTAAGAACATATCTCAACTAGTATGAGACTTTTTGAAAGTGAACCAAAAGAAATGTCGTGCGGCCTTTCGGGTCCAAAGCGTATAATATCATACTAGTGTTGAGAACGTGATGTGAGTGATATTCTCAAATATCAAACATGATGAATTAGCAGTCGTGCTCAAGGTGAATGATCTGGTCTATACGACATATTTTAGTGTGTATGTGGCTCACTGGATCAATGCGGTGTGACTTGCATGGAGTGGCGCTAAGTAAGACCTAGTCCGGAGTTCCTATGAAGTGGTGCTAATGAACAAGAAGGGTGGTCTTGAGTGAGAAAATAAATATGTTGTAAAAGCTACATGGTTCAGGTAGTCTGCAACCCAATTAGAATAAGTGGATGAATGTCAACTGAGAGAAAGTTAAAGTGGTACTTTGTTCGAGATGAGGATTTGTTAGGGTGCAACCAATTCCCACATCCCACGTCGGTTAAACATGGGAATGATCAGTGGTATATAAGTAAGAACATATCTCAACTAGTATAAGGCCTTTTAAAACTGGACCAAAAGCAAAATCGTGTGGGCTTTTGGGCCCAAAACGACTAATATCATACTAGTGTTGAGATCGAATTATATTATCACTTATATATAGAAGCGGAATATGTGGTACCCATATTCCTAACAATTGGTACTAAATCTCCAGGCTCAAGGGGAATGAAATGTGGATGAAATTTTCGAAGGTTGACCATGATGAACCAATAGTCGTGCTTAAAGTGAATGATCCGCTCTATGAGACCCATTTCGAGTGTATATCGCTCTTTGGATCTAAACAGTATGACTTGTATGGAGTGGCGCTAAGTAACAAGTAGTTTGATCAATTGTAAGACCTAGTTTTTAGTGTTTATGGGGTGGCACTGAGGAATAGAATGGTGGTCTTGAGTAAGAAGATAGATCCGTTGTAAATCTCTATTGTTCAGGTGGAGAACCTTGGAACAATATATGATTAGAGTTCGAGATGAAAGACAATTGAGAGAAGGCTAAACAGTATGACTTGTATGGAGTGGCGCTAAGGAACAAGTAATTTCATCAATTGTAAGACCTAGTTTTGAGTGTTTATGGGGTGGCGCTGAGGAATAGAATGGTGGTCTTGAGTAAGAAGATAGATACGTTGTAAATCTCTATTGTTCAGGTGGAGAAACTTGGAACAATATATGATTAGAGTACCAGATGAAAGACAATTGAGAGAAGGCTAAAGTGGTACTTTGTTAAAGATGAGGATTTGTTAGGGTGACGACAAAATTCCAACATCCTACATTGGTTATACATGGGAATGATCAATGGTATATAACTTAGAACATATCTCCACTAGTGCGAGATCTTTTGGAAGTGGATCTAAAAAAATGTCGTGCGGACCTTCAAGTATGAGGCGGACAATATCATACTCGTATGGAGATCAGATTGTTCTTATTTATATACGGAGGCGGAATATGCAGTACCCATATTCGCACTATGTTATTTACAAAGTTGATGTCTGGATGGAAAGTCTTTACAAATATGGACATACGTGATTTATTTCCCTACTAAGACGTTTTCTTCAAATTTTCAATTTTATAATGTTTGATCATCTCTTATGTATTGTTTCACTTACTCATTTATTAATTTGACTCAAGTCTATGTTTTCCTCTTTGAAACAGGTTTGAGGATTATACTGACTATGCATTTGATGTTAATATATATATATATATATATAGCATTGAGTCTAATTACTAATAACAAATGTCTCAAAAAAATTTACTAGTTAAAGAAATATTTTAGTATTTTATCTTAAGTGAATTATAATACCTTTAAAGGGGTCTAAGTCTGGTTTTGTTGACTTATATACATGATTAGTTTGATAAATTTTATCTTCAAGGAATGTATTTTTTAACATATAATTGTAAGGTTATACATTTACATATAATGTTGAAATTTACATATAAAGTTAGATATTTACCTCTCAGGATAGACTTTTACCTGTAAATTCAAACATTCACCTCTAAAGATAGACATTTATCTATCAAGTTAGACATTTACTTCTAAGATCAGACCTTTACAAGTAAGGTTAAACATTCACATATAAGATTTGACAGTTACTTGTAAGATAAGATATTTACCTATAAGGTTAGATATTTACTTGTTATGTTAGACATTTATATGTCATGTAAAATATTTACTAATAAGTTTAGTCGTTTACTTGAAGATTAGACATTTACCTATAAGGTTAGAAATTTACATGCAATGTTAGATATTTACCTACAAGTTTAAATATTTACCTATCTAGTTAGACTTTTTTATGTCATATTAGATATTTACATGTGAGGTTGGATATTTACCTCTAAGGTTAGACAGTTACCTGTAAGGTTAGACATTTACATGTAAGGTTAGATATTTACCTGTAATGTTAGATATTTACATGTCAGGTTAGACATGTACATTTCAGTAGGAAGGCCAACGTGGGTCTTGTGCGGCCCGACCCAATCTGATTCGACCCAGGTACCGGTTTAGAAATTATAACCTCCAACTGGGTCGGGTCAGGCTCAGGCTTTTAATTTGTCTGACCCGGTCTGGCCCGAAAATAATAAAAAATATATAATAAAAATAATATAATATATACAAAATAATACATAAAAATAATATATTTAAAACAATAATATAATATATTTAAAATAAAATAATATATATATAAATAATATTAAAATTAATGTCACGGGTTAGGCTGGATTGACCCGCGAACATAAACGCACGAGCTTAGGTTTAAAAATGTTATGCTTGGAGCGGGTAGGGCCGGACACGGGCTTAAGTTCCAAAACAATGGCCCGAACCCAATCCGGGGAAGACCCACTGTCATTCATAACTGTTAGGTTAGACATTCACATATAAAGTTAAACATTTACCTATAATGTTAGATATTTACCTGTTAGGTTAGACATTTACTTGTCTGGTCAGATATTACCTATAAGGTTAGACATTTACCGGTCATGGTACATTTATTTGTAAGGTTACACACTTACTTATAAGGTTAAACATTTATATGTCAGGTTAGACATTTACTTGTCATGTTAGAGATTTACCTATAAGGTTAAACATTTACTTATAATTTTAAACAAATATCTAATAAGGTTATATACATTTACATATCAGCTTTAACATTTTAATCTGTAAGGTTAAACATTTACTTTTAATGTTAGACATTTACCTGTAAGGTTAAATATTTATCGGCAAGCTTAGATATTTACATGTCATGTTAGATATATACATATAAGTTTAGATATTTACCTCTTATGTTAAATATTTACTTGTAACGTTAGAAATTTACTTATAAGGTTAGACATTTAGCGGTCGTCATCGTGTAAATTTTGAAAAAATGAGAATTTTTCTCCAACCCCAAAATGGAGAAGAACCATATTGAAATTCCAAAAGATCTAATTTTTAATCTTTCCAATTTTAATCCAACCACACAAAATAAAATTGTTGATACCACTTACTCTAGACCACATATGTTCGAGAAAAACTATATGGTTCCAGGTTTTTAGGTCAAAAATCCCAAAGGCACCCTCTAAATTGGGCACGGTAACAAGAGTTCACGCCATATTAGCTCCCAAGTCCTTCAGCTCAGGGCCATACTAGAAGAACCAACAAAGAGATTAGATCATCTCAGGGCCATTTAGAAGAACCAACAAAGAGATTAGATCAACCCTTTGATCCTCGTATGTAAGATGAAAATAAAATACTAATAAGCTTGACTCGCGAGGAGTAAAACCTTAATGACTTCAGGTCTATCAACATCAGAAAGATGGTTTGAGGTCCATGATCCAATACGAACAATAATATTGTTCAAAAATTAAGGACAATAATTAAAAAGTGTTGACCCGTGAGGAGAGGAACATCCATGTATTTTAATAGAAGAGAACCAAAATACTAAAGAATATAAGCAAAACATAAATTAAAACTAATATAAGAATTCACATAGTAATTATATTTACAGTGATTTTCTAACCTCGATACAATAAAAGATTAGCTCATGCTAATCATAAAAACATGAACAAAAAATTGAACTAGTAGGAAATCGCAAACATTAAATATTCCACCAACACTAAACATATATGTAAAATTAAAATTAAAATTAAAATAAGAATTCACATAGCAATTAATTTTCTAAATCAATAATAATAGAATTAGCCCATGCTAATCATGTTTGTAATATAAATATTAAATATAATAAAAGAAAATGATGAAAAAATTGTGTTTGGTGTTTAGGGCTTTTTATATATAAGGAAATGCATCAGTTTTTTTTTCTGAATCTTTATCTTTTACAAATAAAAATCATTTTCATAAGAATAAAATCATAATTCTCAGTAAATAAAATAAAAAAATATATTTTAAATTAAATAATAAGAAATTATAATTTACTAATTAAAAATCAAATTGATTTCTTCTTGCATTTCCGTTAATCCCTCGTCTTTTTTTCTTCTTATCTTTATTTTTGAATTATTTATCTTCGAATTTTTATCTTTAATTATCTTATTCAATTGTAGTTTATATTTGTAATTTTAGCTTATTTCCTTCTCTCTTTTGCTCTAGCTTTAATAATAAATCAAATAACCTAACGAGAGTATTTTATTTATAATTAATTAAAACTAGTAAAAAAATAATATAAACTCAATGATACATATTCGTTGATAATCCATTAATCCATGCATTGAAGAATGAAAACTCAATACTCTGGTTATTTTAATTAAAAATAATCATGTTTGTTCTTTTTGTTTTTTTTAGAAATCTAAAGTTCACTTTTATTATTGTCTATATTTATGTCCATCATATTAGTTTTTTATACTTGGAGATTGTTCCAAGTATGTATATATATATATATATATATTACAATGTTTGTAAAACGAATTATTTTTTAATATAATAAAATTAGAGAGTGTTTCTCTTTAGTTGTCTGTTAACAACTTCATAATCTGTCGAATTTAATTTGTGCTGCTCATCAAATGGTTTTCCAACCCATTTATGCTATTTTCGTTATACCAATGTTATTGCTTTGTTAAAAAAAGGCTCGAGGTCTCATATATCCCTCACTATTCTTAGAGTTTCCTATCATATTTCAGGCAATCTTGATTTAGGTGTAAACACACATCCTTTATGACTCGTTTTTATTTTTCACTAACACTGGATTAGCCACCATACTAGATACGTAAACTATCATATATGGCCCACTTTAAGTAATTTGTCTACATCTTTCACAATGGCTTTATATGTTTCTAGAGAAAACGCTTCTTGTTTATGTCGTATTGGCTTCAACCTCTTATCAATAGTTAATTCATGGCAAATAATTGACTTACTAACTCGAGTAACATAAAAAATGCTCCAAATAAAGACATCAACATTCAGTCTAAAATATTCAGTAAGTTTATTTTTATATTATGGAATTATCTAAATCCTTATTTTTCTCATCCCCCCCCCAATTCATCGTGTCGGCCAAATGTTCGGTTAACGTAGCGCTTCGAGAGGGTTGTCAATTTACCCTCCTTTAAATTCCATTAAGGGTTCATTTCCTTACAATAACTGTGAATCTCTTAATGGATTATTTGATTGCTATAAGATGATATTTTTTATACTAAAGGACATAGAATAACAATCTCTTGCTAGACCTCCTACTAAATATTTGACACGCTTGTAATAAAATAAGGAAATAACTTCCATTTTGTGTATACATAGACAACCCACTTGGTGCCTCAACAACCATAAACAAAGTATAAAAACAAATTATGTGAGGTCTTATCCTATAGTTATTGGTAATTTCATTTCACTGACACAATCAGCTAATCGTCTGGTAAAACTTTCCAAATTTTTATTAGTATATTTGTATGGAGTTACACCAATCATATTTTCCTAACTGCTTCGTAGAACATTAGCTTAACTATATATGTGAATTAGAATTATTTTGATGATAAATTTTGTAATTTCTATAGTAATAAGCAAAGCATCTTCATAAGGAGTAGTTGTGTCTCCTAAATTACCATCAGTAAATGTCAATGCTAGTGATGGGAATCCCATCACTAGCATTGATATTTACTAGTGTTTAGACACAATGACGACTCATATATAAGATGTACTTCCAAATATTTTATGTGTTGTTTCCTTAATGATTGGGAGGTTTCAACCAACGTATCTTTTCTAGATATGATAAAAATTACTTGCTTATTGGTTTTTTTATTTATTTGGACTATTGTTTTATACCATTTTATCTTTCTATTCTTGAAAAATTCAACCAAATCATCGTTGCAAATTAACCTTTAAATTTCGTCCCTTAGCTAAAAATAATCTCTGGTTGCATGACCATTGTCACAATGATAAGCACAATAAAATGTCATAAATATTTTATTAGCAAGAGAAATCATAGCTCTCGGTATTTGATAGTTCAATATGTTAAATCATTGATATACTCATTGTAAGAGATCTAAATGTTCTGTTTGGATTATCAAAATAAGAAAATCAAGGTCGATTAGACTGTTCTTTGATGACCTCCACAGATTTCGTTCCTTGTCATGTTTATGTTAGAAATTTTTATTCTTCTTTTTTATACTTTCGCTAATATAATTACACCTCGTTTTGTCTCGTCAACCTTGATAAAACTTTATGACCGTCTCAATAAATCCCTCATTTTGTTAAAACCAAACTTAATCAAATCCTCAAAAAATATACTATCAATTGGAAGTTTTATATTAAATGTATCTAAAGATACACCTTGTTGACATCCTTCTAAATTGTTCATCTCTTGAACAAAACCTCTGGACATAACTCATTAACGAATCTTATCGTTTTTATAAAATGTCATGATATAATAATTATATTTTTCATTTCTTTGTTTCTAATGAACTAACTCTTAAAAAGCTATAGAAATCCTCAAAACTGTTTATTGATCCTGATGGAATATTATTAAACCAAACCAAAGAATTACCTCAAAATGTCATATCATAACTCTACACAGTGGCGTACCATCTGAATTGAAATCGAGCATTCTCTAAATGATGCTCTAAATCTTAAGTTCCATCTTACTTATTTATCTTATATGGATCAAGCTTTCTAAATAATTATCCTTCAATAATTATTTGGAACAATGGAGATTGAACCAAAGTATACATTACTAATTTAGGTCATTTAAAGCTTATTTGGCCCACATTTTCCAGTTTTTCATTATCTTTATTAGATATTTATTTTGACAATACCTCATTAATATAACGTTCACCGTTATCATTTCCATGTCATCTTTGATTATTTTCCTTAATTTGAGATATATCATTTTAGCACATTATTCGTCATGGTTTAAATCATCTTTGAGTGTTATTTTCATCCCAAAATTGTAATGTTTTAGACATTTAATCAAACCTAGTTCGTCATTCTTCATATCTTTGAATTTGTAACATTTGAACATAATACATTCTGATCTTTATTAATTTATTTGTAACTCTAAATAATGGGAAAAAATAAGATTAAGTACATCATATTTAATTTTTACCGATAAATGATGAGATAACATTGGATCAATTATATTTTCTCTGTTTGATAATAAAAATCCATGTAGATTTGGAGTTGTAACCGTAGAAGTTCCCTGAACTGTCCCATTTTCACGAACTGTTGAAATAATGTTTGAAGGATATAGTGCAATAAATGGACTTCTACATTAAAATTAAACTCGTGAATGATCATTTTTAACTCTTACGTGGATCGTCACCATTGGTTTAGATTGAAGCTTTGAGGAAAACAATCTCACAGACGGTGCTAAATTTTATAAGATATTATTTCGTCAAAACAATGTTAATGATCAAATATACTCATTAGCTCATTGATGCTGCGGCGGAAATTGAAGAAGAATCAACGATAGATGAACCCTAATTCAAGGGTAACATGATGAAACCCTAATCTAAGGGTAACAAAGATTGAAATTTTCAGATTTAAAATATATATTATTCTAAAAACTTAAAATAACTTAAGGCGTATGAGGCTTTATATAAGAGTTTCTCAAAACCCTAAATTATAATACAAAGAAATAAAATAAATATTTTAAAATAAAATCAAATCAAATAAAATCTTAATATAATTAGATTTGATTTAATTACATAAGATATTTGAATAAAATAAAATTAAATTAAAAAGTCTTATGTTTGGACTTTCTGGGCTACATCATCCTCTCGTGGTTGACAAGAATTCGTCCTCGAATTCACAGCATCATCACCATCAAGAATCCAAATTTTTTATTTTATTTTATTCAATCGTTACATTGGGAATTATAATTGTTGACCTTATCGGAATAAGATAAATTCTTCTCGAGTGTTCATTATTCGAAGTCACATTGAAGCCGTCCGGTTGATGAAAAGAAATAATTTCGAAAACCTTTTCATAGCCTGAAGACAACATCCCCATGTCCAGTTGATGAAAAAATATGGTTTTGAAAACTTTTTCATAGCATGAGACAGCATCTCGATAAGTAATTTTTACCTTGATTCGACGATTGGTAGTCAATTTAAACTCCTTCAGTAACCGGTCAATACGATCATCATTAAAACGACTGATATGTCCCCCGCATACCAAACGATCTTCGAGATCTTCATGATCATAAATGTTGTTCTCTTCTTTAAACCTTGAATCAGAATAGTCAGGCTTTAGAAACATGCTTCCCCATAGCAGGAACTGAGGCTCTGATACCAAACTGATGTTGCGGCGGAAATAGAAGAAGAATCAACGATAGATGAACCCTAATTCAAGGGTAACATGATGAAACCCTAATCTAAGGGTAACAAAGATTGAAATTTTCAAATATAAAATATATATTATTCCAAAAACTTAAAATAACTTAAGGCATTTGAGGCTTTATATAAGAGCTTCTCAAAACCCTAAATTATAATACAAGGAAATAAAATAAATATTTTAAAATAAAATCAAATAAAATCAAATCAAATTTTAATATAATTAGATTTGATTTAAATACATAAGATATTTGAATAAAATTAAATTAAATTAAAAAGAATTTTGTTTGGACTTTCTGAGCTACATCACTCATGAATTAAAAAATATAATATCAACCTTATAATTTGTCTCTCTAAATTTAATATTTGCACTCAAAAATAAAGAGATGTGTCATTATTTATAGTGTAATCGAGCCTAAAATACATAGATGAAGTACACATGTTAATATGAGTATATCACATTCATGTGTTACAACTATTACCAAATTACCTTCTGACCGTTTTGAATAGTCATAAAATATCAAATAAATATTTAAAACCTTTTTAAACACACTTTTAACCACGTAAACATACTTCATTCTTTAACCTGTTATGTTTTTTCTCTTCTAGTTTGTTTCTATTTCGAGGTCGTCAAGCTTGTTCTTTTTTCCATTTTATTTCTCTATCTAATCTATCCAACATACATGCTTTCTTAGCCCGTCACCTTTAGTTTGTCAAACTTATTCTTTTAGTTTGTCGAGTTTTTTATTTTCCTTCCTTTAGCTCGTTGTCTTTTGGCTCATCATCGTGTAATTCATCCAGATTGGTTCGTTAACTTTAGTTTATCCAACCACTTATGTAACTCATCATAAATACAATACCATATTTTTCTTATGAATATTTATATTTTAAAATTAGGTATAGATTCCTAAAAAGAGATGCACCCTTATCAATATAAGTCAAGTAACATTATGAATGTCATCTAAAAACTACCATTAGAATGAGCGAAAATAAAAATAAAAAAATAAAAAATAAAAACACCAAATGGTTGGAAAAAAAGCATGTGTATGCTTTTAAATAATGTGTTGGACATTAGTGTGTTTATATAATAAATTTACTATAATCTTTAAAAATATATTATTCAATGCGAAAAAACTCATCCAAAATAATCACAATAAACTAAATATATGTTTTCAATAAATGATATTATGTATAATATAAAAAAGCACTTTACTAATTTTATTATTTTAGTATAATATTAATAATCATAATAAATTTTGATTATTAACGCTTTCATTTAGATTTTGATAAATTTATAATATTATTATTTATTCTTATTGAGTTATCAAATTTACAAACTCATGTCATTGATCTTTTAAATCTATTTTTATCCAACAAACATAAACTTAAAATTCTACTACCCAAATTATATCACTTGTAATTTAAAACAAAAACAATATAATCATTTATTTTTTTTAAGAACTCTATTAAAGAAGAAGAATATATTATATAAACCCAAATAACGTTAAATAATCAACGACTTAGATACGTAGTAGTTGATTATCATGTTTAATAGGTTTACATGGACAAGAACTCAAATCGGAACAACATCGAAAAACACACTTTAAAGTTATAATGGTAGAACTATCCAATTTGACACTTTACATGATCCAAATTATTGGTCGGTAATAGTTAATACACAAATTTAAGTTTTTTTTTTTTGGTGTTCAACACAAATTTAAGTTAAATCGGGTTAAACAAGTAGAGGCTAAAGAAAATCGTTTTTCAGTTTTAATATAGTTTTAAAACAAGTAATCCTAATTAACAACAAATTGACTTTATACGTAGAATATAGTGTATAGAAGTAAATATTATCTTTGATTCGAAAAAATATTCCAAAATTGAATCATGATCGACTTTTTCTTATGTTAAAAAGGCATTTTAAACCGTTTAAAAAAGATTGAAAAATTTATTAGTTTATTTTATACCTATTTTTCTGGATACAGAAGAACATGTTACTAGATAAAAAATATTTGTTGCTGATAATACTATTTAAAATTCGATAAAACTCAAAAATTTTAAAATTTAAAATAGATTTAAAAACTAACAAAAATAGATGATAATTCTCATTTGGATTTTCAAAATGATTATTTATCAAAAAATATCAAAATTAAATTATACCTTCATTAGATATATATACCGTGGGTATAAAAAAATGTGAGATTTAGTATTTATATTTTTTTTTCAATATTAATAAAACTATATTGAGTGAAAAGGTTTGTTTAGCTCTAAAGCTCTCGAAGATTCCCAATAGATACGGTGGGAATCTTCGCCTCTTCAAGAGCTTTGGTGCTAAACAAATTGTTGGGTAGAGGGAAGATACAAGAATAATGATCCACCTAACATATTAGGGGTCTCAACTTATGCGTCGTGTTGTGTTGTGCTGTGTTAATAATTTGAAGGCATAAGGATTTTAACCCCATAATCAAATCTTTTATCTCCAAAATCTACTTTTTCTCTAATATTAATATCAATCGTCTTGTAATCAAGGATAGAATCAATGATTTTGGTTTTCCGGTTTGTAACCTAATGGTCTATAATCTTAATTTTGGTAACAAAATTCAATTTTTGAAAAAAAAAACTTATTAACTAGAGCTGTTTTGTAATAATTCTACCAAATTTGAAACAAAAGGCATCCTAAATTAATTCTTAATTTTTTATATTTTATAAATTTTAAAATTCAAATTAATGGTTGAAATAATAATAATAATAATAATAATAATAATAATAATAATAATAATAATAATAATAATAATAATAATAATAGCTCTTCTTCAAATGACGATATTTTTCTTCTTCAAATTACAATATTCTAGCAGGGATATTTTCGATTGTGTTTTTTTGTTTTTTATAAAAAAAAAATTATATACCTAGAAATTTTGGATTTTGTTAGAAATTTAAAATACAGTTTTCAAATAGCTTTGTGGCTGTATAAGCAAGCCATTTGGAGAACAACTAAATTTAAATCTAACTTTATTTTACTTTTTTTAATGTTTAAAAATCTAAACTATAAAGAAAACAATAGTTATTTTATATTCATTTGTTTAAATGTATGGATGAAATAATTTAAGTTTTTAAAATTTTATTTAAAAAAGAGGTATTTAGAAAATGACAACTATAATCAATGATATTTTTTATAAATTGATTGTTAGAAAAAAAAAGAACTACCCATAAATACCCATACAAGTATCTCATTACTACTTAATACCCAAAAATTGCAAACCACCAATAGATATCTCGACCATAAAATGGATGAAAATACCCTTATTAGTACAAATATGGTATTTTAGATTGAAAAAAATTGCCCCCTCGTTTAAACCAAAATGTTTCAGTACTCGTTATTTACCTCTTAAAAGTTGAACCCAGAAAATCCATATACCATGAAACCTCGACGAACTCCGACAAATGCTCACGCTGATTTCGGCGGACCCTAACACGCATTTGAGGTGCGATTCTTCGTCTGTGAATAGTTATTTTGAGCTAAAATTTTGTGTTTGGACCTCTGTTAGAAGCACGAAACTGTAGAACACTGAAATTGCATACAAGAACTAGGTATCAGTTATACATTTTCCTGTATTTTGATGGTCTTAGTTTAGTTAAATAGGTCTGGAAGTGTTGAATTAACATAAATATGTTAGTAGTTAAACTCAAGGTAAACTTAGGATGTCGTTGATCGAAACTCATATTTGTACTTTATTTTTGGGTAAACATAGGGTTTCAGAGTATGGAAGGTCGTAGTATTTTCATATTATGTGTAAAGTTTTAGTAATTAGGCTGTAATATATTATTCTGTGTCCAATTTTTAATGTTTTAGGACTCAATTTTCAGTTTATTTCAATGTGAAGGTGAAAACTAACCATGTCTTGAGTCTTCGTTATTTGTCCTACACAAGAATCGCATATTTGAGCTTATATTTGTGAATTGCATATTTATTTGTCAAACGTCTCGCATGTTACGTAAGCAAGGTTATGCTACCTAGGTCTATATTGTAGCTTGTTTCATAAACCCGTGTTTAGTGGTATTTTTCGAGGAAAAATGTATCTTAAACTTGCTTTTATAGATTGGGCTTACTTAGCATACTGAATTTGATAAAAGAGAATAGTCAAATTATTACAAATGATCACATATACGCTGACTTTGAAACGTCTTTCTATACAATATTGAAGTCTTGTTACGAAATGAGATGTCATTTATGAAAAAGAATTATGAGATTATAGCCGAGATCATAAAGACATACTTGGTATAAGTTGAAGACGTTCTCATAATTGGATCCAAACTGATAAAACTAACGACCAATAACGTGAAGATTGTTTTTGGGTTGAAATATGGGGACGAAAGATCAAACTTTGTTACGTCGATGGTCAGGAAACAGAGCCAAAGATCATGAAAACATACTTACTAGATGAAAATTCTAGGAAAGTTTACAAAAAGAAATCAAAACCAATATCAAATAGATTAATATAGGTATGTCTTTATCATTGGAGAGAATGTTTGAAGACATACATGTAGTTTTTTCACCAGGATCTCATGGTAAATCTGCAATAGACTTGCATGTAGCTTTATCACCATGATCTCATGCTGTATTGCACCAGGATCATATGATCTATTTGATCTAGACTTGTAAGTAGCTTTTTCAGCAGGATTGTATGTTTACATGCACAGTGATCGCATTGTTAATATGAACTGGACTTGCATGTAGTTTTTCACCATGATCATATTTTTACCTACACAAAGATCATAAGGTTAATCTGCATTGGACTTACATGTAGTTTTTTTACCAGGATCACATATTCACATGCACAAAGATTGCATAATTAATATGCATTGGACTTGCATGTAGTTTTGTTCCCACGATCGCATGTTTTATTGCACCATGATTGCATGGTTCGTTTGTTCAACAGGATCGCAAGTTTAATTTTTTTTTACATAAAGCAATAGACAACATTATTAGTGTTGGGGGGTCATGTTGTGAATGATGTGGTTATTTTATTGATCATGTTTTTGTGATTTGCTCTGTTCTATTTAGTATCGGGAGAAATACTAGGTACAACAACAATATTTTATGTCAAAAACCTTCACAAAATAAACAACTAAGATTGGTTCATACAAATAAAGGAAAAACTACTCGGTTCAATTAAACTTGTGTCTCTAACAAAGCTGATAGATTTATCAGATATGTTACATTTAATGACAAGCATATTGTTATATAATAATATAACAAAATCAATAAAAAAGATGTAATAGTGTTGATAAATTATTTTGATGCAATCATTCATCATGGAGCGTAAAACTGTTGCGTGAGCGTAAGTGAGGGCAACCATTGGTAGCGCCAAGCTACGAGATAGAACAGACGACGGCAAACACAAGAGAAGAAGACGAAACAAGGATATGAAAACCCTAACCCTAAGTTAGAGTATAAGAGACTGAGAGAAAATTCTCAATTTTTATTCATCAAAGCTTGACGGTAAAATAAGGTATAAGATGTTTTATATAGCACTACCCAAAACCCTAATTCCAAATAAGGAAAATTACATAAATGTTTTAAAATAAAATAAATAAATAACATTAACGCTAAAATATTAAAACTGATTTTCGGAGGCTTTGCAGCTCGAATTTGGGTATCAAACTTTGTGACTAAGTCATAGTTTTTAAATCTGATGGACTCGTCGAAATCTTCAATTCGAGTACCTTTTTTAACCAATTCCGATACCTGGGCGAGAAACCAGTCTGTTCGCAGTCGTTGCTACATCATCCTTTCCCGACTGGGAAGAATTCGACCTCGAATTCGGAACACTGAAACATTGATAGAACTGAAAAAACGTTGGTGTGGTCACCGCTAATTTCAACCGGTACCAGCACAAGGGTGTGAGATGTGAGAATCTGAATGTTGCAGCTCTTGTCAAGAAGTGGTTTCTCAGCTTTGTCCATCTGTGCCATGCCATCGGCATTACTGTGGTCAGCGATAACAAGATATAATCCACCCATTTGTTCTACGTCATCCTTTTCAACCCATTTACTAAGCACAACAACACCCTTGCGCGTGTAAAGAGTTTTTGTCTTTCTGGTTCCAGACTGTGCTTGTTGTATTACATCAAAACCCTTACAGAAAGGAACAATTCCTCTTTGTTGAATAGTAGATGGCTTCTCAAGTTCTGCAGAGTATATTTCTACCAGCAGATTCAAAACATTGCAATCTTCAACTTTTAACTTTTTATTATTTCTTTTATTTCCCCAACCATCACCCAAAACTCCTCTAGGTTCTATTACAAAACCTAACCTTTTATCCATTAAAACACTAATATTTTCTTCTAACAATCTCTTCATAATATCAAATACAAAAATATCATCTCGTATTTTCACGACACGATAATATGCATCCACAGAGAACTGAAACAAGGGTTCCATTGTAGGATAACCAAAAATATCTGGAAGGCGCATCTCCATGATAAAGGTTATTGCTTCACAGTCCTTCTTCAACAAAATCTCTGGAATGATGAAGTATGGTGTACTGAAGTCTGAGACAATTTCTTGATCTACAAGTTTCTCCTCAACATTAATTAGATCTCTATGATCTCATTTTTTAACATCAACGCTCTTCTCTTCAATCTCATCGTCGTAGACATCATAAATGAGATCTCCCAATTCCGACCAAGTATTATCAAAAACATTTCACCATGGTAGTCACCCTCATACTCAGAAAAGAGTGGATGGTCGAGTATCGGCGAACCCTCCATGTCACCAACAGCTACTTGATGGATCTCATTCCCCTTTGGTTTTTCCAAATTGTAGTTGTGGGTGTGAAAAAAACTTCCGCCTTTGAATTTATGGTTGGAGTTTGAAATCCGGTGGTGGTCAACATTTCAATATCTTCTATCGCTTTCTTCATTTGATGTCGCAGCGAATTCATCCATTCATCTATCTACGATCGGAACTGATCGAATTCATCACGGTCGACTGATTCGGCGAACGGAAGAGTGGGCTTCCCCCACAAGGATCTCTTTGGCGGCATACCTTCGTTACCCACACCGTAGGAGCTCTGTCGCTCTGATACCAAACTAATGACGCGGCGGAAATAGAAGAAGAAGCAACGATAGATGAAACCACAGTTCAAGGGTAACATGATGAAACCCTAATCTAAGGGTAACAAAGAGTAAAAAATTTAGAGATAAAAAATATATTATTCCAAAAAGTTAGAATAACTTAAGGCATATGAGGCTTTATATAAGAGCTTCTCAAAACCCTAAATTATAATACAAGGAAATAAAATAAATATTTTAAAATATAATAAAATCAATAATAAATATTTTAAAATAAAATCAAATAAAATCAAATCTTAATATAATTAGATTTGAGTTAAATACATAAGATATTTGAATAAAATTAAATTAAATTAAATTAAAAAAGATTTTGTTTAGACTTTCTGGGCTACATCATCCTCTCCTGGTTGACAAGAATTCGTCCTCGAATTCACACCACCATCACCTTCGGAACCTATATTATTTATTATATTTTATTCAATCGTTACATTGGGAATTATAATTGTTGACCTTATCGGAATAAGATAAATTCTTCTCGAGTGTTCCTTATTCGAAGTTACGTTGAAGCCATCCGGTTGATGAAAAAAAATCGAAAACATTTTCATAGCCTGAAGACAACATCCTCATGTACAGTTGATGAAAAAAGATGGTTTTGAAAACTATTCCATAGCATGAGACAGCATCTCGATAAGCAATATTTACCTTGATTCGACGATTGGTAGCCAATTTAAACTCCTTCAGTAACCGGTCAATACGATCGTCATAAAAACGGTTGGTATGCCCCCTCATACTCAAACGATCTTCCCGATCTGTATGACCGTGTGTATTTTTATCTTCTTTAAACCTTGAATCAGAATAGTCATGCTTTAGAAAAATGCTTCCCCATAGCAGGAACTGAGGCTCTGATACCAATATGGTAGCGCCAAGCTACGAGATAGAACAGACGACGACAAACACAAGAGAAGAAGACAAAACAAGGATATATAAACCCTAACCCTAAGTTAGAGTATAAGAGACTAAGATAGAATTCTCAATTTTTATTCATCAAAGTCTGACGGTAAAATAAGGTATAAGATGATTTATATAGCACTACCCAAAACCCTAATTCCAAATAAGGAAAATTACATAAATGTTTAAAATAAAATAAATAAATAAAATTAACGCTAAAATATTAAAACTGGTCTTCGGAGGCTTTGCAAGTCGAATTTGGGTATCAAACTTTATGACTTAGTCACAGTTTTTAAATCTGACGGACTCGTCGAAATCTTCGATTGGAGTACTTGTTTGACCCAATTCCGATACCTGGGTGAGAAACCAATATGTTCGCAGTCTTCGCTACATCAACCATGATCCCAAGATGCTACAAGTGGTGGGGATAGGATTCAAAATCATCAATCTTAGATATAATTGAAAAGATTAACCAGCTCAGAGATGCTGAGGTACGAAATATTTTAGTTTCGAGTGTTATTTTTTTAGTAGAAATACATTGTCATAATCATTAGTCTCGCATAATATTTATTGCACTAGAATCACATGGTCGGTATTACTAGAATTGCAAGGTTAGTAGAGCTAGAATCGTATGGTTAGTAGCATTAGAATCGCATGGTAAGTAGCAATCGCATGGTCAGTACCAGTAGACTCGCATGGTCAGTACCAGTAGACTCGCATGGTCATCAACCATAGTTTTAAATAATGTTGTCGTGGCACCGCTGCAACTCGTGATGGTTTTTAGAGCTAGGATTTGGTTCACCGAGGGTGGCGTTGCACTTCGAATTGTAAAACGCTCGTCGTGACGGTGTTACCGAGTCATAGCGTTGCACTAGTATTGCGGCATTATTTTATTTTCTAATTATTATTTTTGTAAATCGTTCAAAAATAAATAAATTATATATATACTAAAATAAAACATACGTTTGTATGGTCTAAAATTTGACCAGATCTATGTCATTCTATAGCCCATATAAGTTTGAGTCAGTAGAAAATTTATTTTGTTTGAAATAGCATTTTTTTATCAGCCATATTAATTGTGTGTTTCTTATCCGTCATGTATCTTTGATGTGGCGTTATCTAATCCTAACACGTCTAAAAATTGCATGTAGTTATTGTTCTATATAAAGTGATACGTTGATAGTTACTATCCATGTTTCTCTATTACTTTTGTTTTCTCTTTCATGATATCAGCTCACGAGGTTTTGTTATTTTTTCTATGACCTTAGTAATTTTTTGTTCTTTTTTCCATTGTCTTATTAATATCAAAGTTATTCCGTTAAATTGGTTCATATTATTTTAGTTTTATTACTTATATTAATTTTTGCTTACTTATTGATCATGTTTACAGATTCTCATCTCGACAAACGGTATGAAATAGAATTTGACAAACCTTTATAAAAGGTAAAAAGTCTTTTCTTGCTTTCTCAAGAGTTTTTTACTTATTTAGATTGATAGTTTTTCAACCTTCTTCCATTCAATTTTTAAATATATAGGAAAGTAAAAATTATTAAATTTCAAATTTAATTTTTGTAATGGTTATATTTCAGGCTTTTTATAGGTGTTTTATTGTTTTAATTGCTGAAGTCAAAATTTATTTTATTTTGAAACTTTTCTACAATATCTACAATAAGATTTGATCAACTCTTAGTTATTTGTTCTATTGTCTTATTAATGTCTAAAATGGTTTATATTGTTTTAGTTTTATAATCTTTATTGAATTTTTGTTTGTTTATTTATCATGTTTTTTTTGTTTTTTAATAGGTTTTGGTACACGTTTAAGGTATGTTATTTTTAAATTTATATTAATCAAAAATTATTTTTAATAAAATTTCTATTAATTGCATATTAGATTCTTATCAAGTAAGAAAAATATTTTTATCAATAAAATAAATTTCAAAAAATACATAATAATTAATACAAAATATGATATTTTAAAATTTTATATTAATAAAATTCTATTAATTGCATATTAGATTCTTAGCGAATAAAAACAATATTTTTTACCAATAAAATAAATTTTGAAAAACACAACAATTAATACAAAATAGATGGATCCTTAAACGAAAAATGAAAGTATATGGTACTATTGAAAGGTATAAATCTAGATTGGTTATACAGGGATTTAGACACAGAGAAGGAATTGACTTCTTCGATACTTATGCTCCGGTTGCTAGGATTTCCACCATTAGATCGTCGATTGCACTTGCATTTGTGTACAATCTTGTAATTCATCAAATGGATGTTAAAACTGTATTCTTGAATGGTGATTTGGATGAGGAGATTTATATGAAACAACCAGAAGGGTTTGTCATGTCTAGTTGTGAAAACAAGGTATGCAAGCTGAAAATATCTGTGTATGGTTTGTAACAAGCACCCAAAGATTGGCATAAAAAATTTGATAATGTGATATTGTCTAATGGATTTATTCTTAACGAAGCAGACAAGTGTGTATATAGTAAATTTGATAATTCTGGTAAATGAGTTATTTTTTTTCTTTCGGAGGGAACCCGCAGCCGCTACTCAGAGTGCAATGAGTGCGCACAGGGTAAACCCTCAGTCTGACGCGATAGCCTGCAAACCAACGCCAGAAGGTAAACCACACAAGGTGACAGGCTCAGCCGAGAAAGCGTATGTAGAGGGACTCGAACTCATGACCTTTTGGTCATAAGAATGCCATACTCAACCAACTCGGCTACCCCCTTGGGGGTTCTGGTAAATGAGTTATGATTTGTCTATATGTGGATCATATGTTGATTTTTGGTACTGACCAAAATCAGGTTGATGAAACGAAGAAATTCTTATCATCTAATTTTGAGATGAAGGATTTGGGGGAAGCTAAAATGATTCTTGGTATAAGAATCAAGCGAAAGAACAATAGTATATCGATTTCTCAATCTCACTATATTGAGAAGATATTAAATAAATTTAATTTTAAAGATTGTTCTCCGGTAAGCACACCTATAGATCATAGTCTTAAGCTTCTATCTAATAAAGGTATTGTTATGTCTTAACTTGAATACTCGAGAGCCATCGGGTGTCTTATATATGTCATGACTAGCACTAGGCCGGATATTACCTTTGCTGTTGGAAAACTTAGTAGGTATACTAGCAATCCTAGTTTGCATGATTGGAAAGCTTTAAATCGAGTACTCAAGTATTTGAAAGGAACCATGAATTATGGTTTAACTTATACTAGATTTCCTTCTATATTTAAAGGATATTCAGACGCTAGTTATATTTCCAATATGGAAGATCATTCTTCCACAATTGGATGGGTATTTCTACTTGGGGGAGGTGTTATCTCTTGGGCATCTAAGAAACAAACTTGTATTACTGATTCAACAATGGAATCAGAGTTTGTGGCATTAGCAGCAGCGTGGCTAAGAAATTTAATGTATGAAATTCCATTGTGTCCCAAACCGATATCCCCTATATCTATCAGATGTGATAGTGAAGCTGCCTTGGTGAATGTCTATAGACAAGTTTACAAATGAAGGTCTAGACACTTAGGTGTTAGACATAGTATGATTCGTGAGAGCATCACGCATGATGTTATTTCATTAGAGTTTGTGAGAATTCAATATAATTTAGCCGATCATTTAACCAAAGGGTTAAGTAGAGATCTTGTGCACAAATCGGCTATAGGGATGGGATTAAAGTCCATATGAAATTTCTCATGTTGAGATACCCAATTCCCATCTAATATGACATTATGTGCTGAATTCAATGTGTAAAGCTTAACATTTAGAGATTGGAACATATTTTTATATCATCCCATGGTATGTCTTCAGACCTGCGAGTTGTGAAGGTTAAAGAATATCTTCTTAATAGTTCTTTTGGAAAATTACATATTCAGGTGCAAGTGGAAAAGAACTACCTATTTGAGCATGAAGTTTAGCCGCTTCAAGAAGCTATGACTTGTTTTTGATATGGTTAAGAAGGATAAGGACACAAGGCTAGTAAAAATAGTATCAAGTAAGAACAAGTGAGTATGTAAATTTATGTGTATATTATATTCATGTATTCATTATGAATAGTAAAGGTTCAATCCTTAGTGATACCTTGATATTCGAATATTTGGATGTGCAATATACTAATTTGAAATTCAATCGTTACGATATTTTATTTATGCATAAATTTGTTAAGTGTTGTGATTGTGTTTAGTAGATCATAAATTACACTAAAATAGGGGGAGATTGTTAGATATTTTAGTGTAATTGGATCGACTAGTCGACCAATTTAATCATGATACATTATCAAACAAGTCGTAGAGTGCGGAGTGCACGCTTGTTAGATTATATCATGATCAACAGGGTGAAGGGGTGGAGTCCCTGGCGAGGTCCAATGGGCAGAGCCCCTAGCTGAAATGATTTATTTTGGTTAAATCGGCTATTGTTGCAAGTCAACAAAATTTCAAAATTGGAAATTTGACCGTTTTATTCAAATTTCAAATTTGAAGCCGTTTTATTACAAATCCCGTTTAAAGACCTTAATTACCCTAGCTGCCAAACTGATCCAAATTGGTCGAATTGATAAAAGATGGCATCTGTTGAAAAATGACAGACACATCAATTCATACTCTATGTTCAAATAGAATATCCATTATTTTATCCAATTGAAATTTTTGGAGAACCCCAAAAATATTTCAATTAGAAATTGTTTACAAGACTTCAGAGATTATCCGGAATCAAAACACTATTCTTTACAAGAAATACTCATGGAAGAGACAATCAAAACTTCTACAAATCTTGATAATCGGTTCTAAATACCAGGTTGCTTTACCATATAGAAGAAGCTCGACCAAAATTTCTGAATCAATTTCTTTGTCAAGATTCAAAATACCCTTAGAGTGACAAATGTGGAGATCATCCATCAAGGCCCTGCATTCAGCTACAATTGGATTGTTCTTACCAAAGAGCCTAACGAAGCCCTGAATAAAGTCTCCACCATGATTCCTTACCAGACCTCCACCACTGGATTCTCTAGAGGCTTCACAGACTCCATCAATATTTAATTTGAAGCGGTTGGATTTTGGGTTCTTCCACATAAGGAAGATAGGAGCTCTGAGATTTGTAAGTTTATTTACACAGCCAAGATTGGATCATTTTTGTAGTTAATACCCCAATATCGTCTTTTTAAGAGCTTAGCGTTATCCAACCCGGACAGAATATACAACACATAGTCGATCATGGCTTTGCTGCTAGTATTCTGATGCGGATGCTTCATCTTGTTTCGAGAGGCTCAGATTACCCAAGTAATGATTGGAGGGAGGATAATGCGTATATCTAAAGTTGGACCAGTATCAAGCTCTGATCAGATGAGGAAGGATCATGTTTGAAGAGATACTGATTTTGAAGACTAAGTTAAAATAATTCCAAACTGCCCATGATTGGGAGCATTGAACCATGACATGATTGGTTGATTCTTCGTTGTTGCAAAATTTGCATTTAGAAGCCAATTGAAAGTGCTTCTTTGGAAGAGTTGTATCAGAGGGAAGTCAGTTATAAAGGGCAAGCCAGAGTAAGAACGAGCACTTTCTGGGAGTCACCAAGTTCCAAGTTTTCAGAAACAAATTAGAGCTCTTACCCTTAGTACGAATCTCGTTCCAGGTATCTTTAGAATTGAAAGCACCATCAGAAGATAGAGACCAATGGAATGTATCATGATTGGAGTTTATAGAGGTTGTTATGATTTTAGTTATTTTAGAAGAGGTGACGTAGTATTTAAGTTCTTTAAGATCCCAGCCTTTATTTATCCAAAATCTGTTCACACTAACTTTTCCAGAGTCCTATAGTCAACTCATATCATTTGTATTGTTTAAGAGAATGAAAGGATTCTTTGAGCATTATCGATCCAACCAAAAATCCAAATTCCATATTATTTTTTGTTAATAAATCGTAATATTAAAAAAAAGAAATAACATAAGATTTATTTAATAGTCTTAGATGTGATAGATATATTTTTATAGATAGTTTATTATTTTATATTAAATAAGTAACTTATTAAATAACAAATTATTCACAAAACTACATTGATTCAATGTGAATAAACAAAGTGGATAAACTATCAATAATAAAATAAAATATATCTTATATTTTCAATAATAAACAAAGTGAATCAATAATATATCTTATATTTTCAATAATATATCTTATATTTTCAATAATAAACAAAGTGAATAAAATATATCTTATATTTTCACAAAACTGCATTGATTCACTTTGTGGATATCGATTATCAATAATAAAATAAACAAAAATTCAAAAAAAAAATTAATTGGATATCAATCCAATGTATACTCAAATATATCTTATATTTTTTTTATATGAATTAGTTTTCTCTAAGCTAGTAGTTTTATACAAAAACAAGAAAGCCTGTTACATTTTTATTATAATTATACTGTTTAGTTAGTAGATCAGTAGTCTAATTATATAAATTTTACTATAGTACTCTAATTATATAAATTTTGGTTTATTTCATATTATTTTATTTATTTTTTGGACCTTTTTAGTTAAATTGAACATTTTACGAATATTCTTTTTTTATTGTTTGCTACAGATATTTTGTATTGCCCATGTGTATAAAATATTAAGTAAGCGTAATATCTTTATGGAGACTGGTTAGTCTTCTAAGATGGGTGATAGTCTAAATATTGAGGAAGATGATTTTGTCTCCCAAAATACAAGACCTTCTGAAGTTAATGGCACTGATAATTGTCATCAAGCACTTTATAAGAAAAACAAAAAACGAATAAATAAATATATTAGTCTATTTGATTTTTATGTTTGAAAATATAATATATTTTTATAAATATTTATTTATTATAATTAATTTTTATTTTTTTAATTATGTTTTTTTTTTCAATCAAGCTAAGATGAATGTTATGTAGATTTTGGAGAAAAAACATATTGAATGTGAACATTACGGTGCTTTCTTTTGGCTTAATGAATATCTTAAACCCAAATTAAATACGAATAGATATCATTTTGGAAGATGTTGTTTAGGTGGTAAAGTAAAACTAAAATTATCAGAGCATACTCCAGTTTTTTTGAAAAAAATTATTAAATCCCGATAATAATTAGAGGAATAAAAAAATTCAGAAAAAATATAAGAGCATATAATTCGATGTTTGTATTTTCTTCGATGGGAGCTACAGTTAGCACTTCAATTAATAATGGAACATCACCTTATATTTTTAAAATTAACGGTAAAATTCATTATTTAATAGGATCGTTAATACCACCAGATGGAGAATGTCCAAAATTTGCTCACTTATATATTTATGATACTCAAAATGAGGTAAGTAATCAGTTCAATGTTATGAGTTCACAAGATTCTCTTAAACGTGAAATTGTTGACGGTCTTATAAAAATGCTTGATGAAACGAACAACTTAGTTAAATTATTCCGCAGTATTAAAGATAGAGTTAATGAAAACTTAGTTACTTCATTAAAAATGAGATTATTAAGTCGTAGAGTAACAAACAGTAAACAATATGACCAAACTTCTTCAACTGAAATCGGTGGTTTGATAGTTGGAGATATCAGAGAGTTTGATTCTGAAAGAGATATCATAATACAACATAAATCTAATTGTTTACAAAGAATCACGAAATTACATCATAAATCTATGCCATTACAATATCCACCTCTTTTTCCTCATGGTGAAGACGCTTATAGGCCTGATTTGAAATGGAACGGAGAGTTTAAAGGCCAAACACCAAAAGAGAAAGAATATCAATGAGAAATTTCTATTCATATCAAACTCAAGATAGAAAATTGAATGATGTTTCTTTTTTAAAAGGTGGTAGATTGTTCCAACAATATTTGTAGATGTATACGCAACTCTTGAAAAAGCTCAATTAGACTTTATTAAAAAAATCAAAAACAAAATTAGGACTAAGATTTATAAAGGAGTACATGATGCAATATCAAAAGGGGAAACAAATGCTAATGATATTGGGAAAAGGATAATTCTACTGTCTTCCCACACCGGAAGTGTTAGGTATGTGATAAATAATTATCAAGACGCAATGGCAATTTGTCGATATTTTGGTAACCCGAATTTGTTCATCACGTTTACATGCAATACAAATGGCCATAAATTATAAAAGAGCTCTCGATAAATCTTGGTTATAAAGCTGAAGATAGATCCGATATTGTCACAAGAGTATTTAAAATGAAACTTGATAGTATGATATCCTACATAAAATCAGGAAAATCTTTTGGGGCGGTTGAAGCAGGTACGTTATTTTATTATCTAGAGTTTAATATATATTTAAAATATAGTTTTTTATACAACTCATATTAAATTTATTTGTATATTTACAGATGTTTATACAATTGAATTCCAAAAAATAGGTCTTCTTCATTGCCATCTGTTAGTTTGGTTAGATTCAAAATATGCATGTAGTCTTCCAGAAGATATCAACTTTATAATATCAGCAGAAATTCCAAAAAATGAAATTGATTCAACTGCATATGAACTGGTAAGTCAATTTATCATTCATGGTCCTTGCGGAATTTTAAATACATATTCTCCATGCATGGAAAATGGTAAATATACAAAAAAACTTTCCAAAACAATTTAAAATAGAAACAATCATAGAAACAAATAGTTATGTTACTTATAAACGTCGTGATAACCCATCGAATTACATTAATAAAAAATTAAAAACAAATTGATAATAGATTTGTTGTACCTTACAATAAAGAATTGTTGGTACGATATAAAGCTCATATTAACGTTGAATCATGATGTCAATCTATGCTTATTAAGTATCTTTCCAATATATTGACAAGGGAACAGATAGAGCTCGAGCCGTTTTTGAAGAAGACAAAACTAATGAAATTCTTGCGCATCTTAATTGTTCATATTTATACCCGTATGAATCTGTTTGGAGAATATTACAGTTTCACATACATTCGAGACACCCTTATGTTGAAAGATTACATGCTCATTTGCCTTTACAACAAAATATTATATTTGATTCTGATGTAACTCTTCAATTAGTTGTTAACAAACCAGGTATTGAAAATTCAATGTTAACGAGATGGTTTGATGCAAATAAACAATATAAAGAATCTCTTATGCTATCATATGTAGAATTCCCCATAAATTGTATATAGGATACTCATGATACAATTTGGAAATTGAGAAAAAAAAAGGTAATTGTTTAGGTAAATTAGCATATATACATCCAACATCAGGTGAACTATATTATTTATGAATGTTATTAAAGTTTAAAAAGAGAGCTACCAATTGTGATGACATAAAAACTGTCGATGGAATTGTACAATCTAGCTATCAAGATGCATGTAGAGCACTAGGTATACTAGGTGATGATAAAGAATGGGATGGTGCTTTGAAAGAGGCTGCAAACACAGGTGCATGCTCTGAATTAAGGTATTTATTTGTTACCATAACTTTGTTCTGTGATATTGCAAATCCTAATACTTTATTTGAAAACAATTGGAAAAACATGTGTGATGATATATTAGATAATTTAAAAAGTATATTTAGAATACAAAATTTAGTTATATCAGAAAAAAGCTTAAAAATTATGTTTTATACAAAGTAAAAAAATTGTTTAATGCATCGAGTAGTTGTTTAAAAGATCATAGTTTACCTCAACCGGATCAACAAAAAATAGAAGATCTAAAGAATAAAAAATTGAGAGAAGAGTTAAATTATGATGTAAAAGAATCAAAAGTACAACATGCAATTTTAGCTTCCAAATTGAATAACGAGCAAAACTAAATTTATGACTCTGTTATCTTTGCGATCGTAGCTAAAAACAAAGATTATTTTTTGTATGCGGACATGATGGAACAGGAAAGACTTTTTTATGGCACGCTATTATTAGTAAACTTATATCAGAAGTAAAAATTGTTATGGCGGTTGCTTGATCAGGAATTGCTTCCCTACTTCTTCGTGGAGGTAAACTGCACATTGTAGATTTAAGATTCATTTAAGTATAACAGAATGTTCTACATGTGAAATAAAAAAATCAACACATCTTTCTAAGTTAATTCAAGAAGCATCATTGATTATATGGGATGAAGAACCTATGAATCATAAAAATTATTTTGAGGCTCTTAATAGATCATTACGTGATATTATACCAAACATGTATGAAAAAGAAAATAATAATTTATTTGGAGGAAAAATTATTTTATTATGAGGTAACTTCAGACAAATTTTACCAGTTGTAGCAAGAGGAATGAGAGAAGAGATTGTCAATGCATCTTTAAGAAGTTCTTTTCTATGGAATCACTTTAAAGTATTTTTTTTAAAACAAAACATAAAATTGTCTAGCAATGGTTTACACGATTTAGAAAAACAAGAATTGAAGAATTTTGTTGATTGGCCATTAAAAATTGGAGAAGGTTATATTTCTGATTTAACTACCAAACAATGAAGAATATTCATGGGTTAAAATTCCACTTGATTCACTTATTGAATCATCCAATAATCTTATTCACTCTATTTTTAGTGTGACATATACTGATTTTCTGAATAATTTTGATAATTACTCTTATTTAACGGAAAGAACAATAATTACTCCAACAGATAACGCAGTATCAAAGGTAAATGACTTTATATTGAATTTAGTACCGGGTAGAAGTCACACTTATTTAAGCTCGGATTCTATATGTAAAACATCTAGAAATTTAGAAAATTTTGAGCTTCTGTACTCAATTGAGTTTCTTAATAAATTAGAATTCAATGGTATCCCGAAACACGAGTTAACATTAAAAATAGGTGTACCTATAATGTTGTTAAATTTTTTAATCCATCTTGAGGATTATGCAATGGTACAAGATTAGTAATAACACAAATGGGTAGTAAAGCTATTGCAGCCAAAATTATAACCAGTTGTAACATTGGTGATACAGTTTTTATACCTCGGATTGATCTTTCATCGACTAGAAAACAAATGGCCATTTATATTTAAATGAAGACAATTTCGTATTAGACTATGTTATGCAATGATTGTCAAGAAAACTCAAGGACAATCTTTGATAAAGTTGGTTTTTATATTCCTCAATCAGTATTCACTCATGGTCAATTATATGTCGCTTTATCTAGGGAAACCTCTAGAAAAGGACTCAAAATTATTGTGAACAATGATGAAGATACGTATACAAGAAATATTGTGTATCGAGAAGTGCTTGACAATTTATTAAAAATTATATAAAAATGTTGAATTAGACATATATATTTCTAACGTTGATATAACATTTGAATGTCTACATAAATGGGTACAATAAATTATAATTTGGTAAGTTTCTATGATTTCCAGCGATTATGTAGTAAATTTAAATTAATATTTTGAATATTATAAATATAGATAAACATTTAATTTTTTTAAATACCGTACCAAACCACCAGAAGAAGTTGTTGTCATATCAATATTAACCGCCTTGGATCTATACTATGGATTACTCGTCGGACATCATACAGAAACCGTTGTTAAAACAAGACTTATAAACAAGACTTCGATTAGAGCTTTCTGCGTAAAAAAAAATATAGTATGATCATTGTGTTTGTCTTCTACCATTGTCAAAACTTTGACCGTGATCGGATCTAATGCTAATGTCATGATCGGATCTAATGTTAATGTCATGCAAACGATGTTAGGAAACTACGAAATAAAAAATTGTATCTAAATATTATATTTTGTAAATTTTTGAACGTCTATTTAATTATTTTATTTACTTTTTCGTTTATGCCTATACAATTTTTTTTTTTAATTTAATATGGATAACCCGCGGCAACAATGTAGGACCTTTTTCTAGTTGTTATTAAAATATTAAACATAACCTCATTAAATATAAAATAAATGTTACTAAACTCACTAAGTTATATTAAATGTAAAATTTCAGACCCTTTTTTCCTATAGTAATAAGAAGCCACACGTTTAGCCTCTTCGTCTTCTACTACACACCACCATTGTGCCTCCTTTGGTTTGGCTTCCCTTCAGGTATGTTATTTTCTTCTCCTTTTTTATATATATTATGTTCCCTTTATTAAATTTGTTTGCTTTTTTCCTCTGTTAGACAGATTCTTTTTTTTCAATTCCGTTCTTCTACATTTTCGATTGTATTCATATTTCTTTATTGTGTTTAATTTTTTAAATGTATTAATTGTAGAACAAATGATTATGTATTGGAAAAAATATATATGTTGAGATTATTGTACCGGAGCAAATGAAAATAATAGAGATATTGTGAAATGTAAATTTTGTGATAAAGTGGCAAAGAAGGAGTTACTAAACTTAAACATCATTGGATTATCATTGGATTGGTGTATAAGAATATTATTGATTAGGGTATAGTTACAGTGCGTGTGAATAAGCGATAAATAGATGCATACTAACAAAAAATAAAAGGATTTAGGGGTAAAGAGATGGTGAAAGATTTTGATGTGTTGTTTAGCGAGGATGATGGTGATTATGAACCAAAGGTTGGTTCGTGCAGTAGTACTTCTGGTGTCAAAAGTACTTTAGATATGTTTTATAGAAGGAGCTTGTACGAAAGAAAAGAAAAGGAAAGTGGGAAAATAGATGATAATAAATATAGAAAAGAATTAAGGGATCATATAGTTCAGATGTTTAGAAGATGGATGTACGATGATGGGAATACTTTCAATGCTTGAAATTATGAGTCATTGTAAAACGAATTGAAAAATAGGACAATATGGTCCTAGTATGAAAGCTCTTATTATGTATGAAATTAGATCACCTTGTTTGAAGATGGAGAAAGAACACACGAAAAAGCTTATGGAGGATAGTATGATCGAGGTTAGAAAAAATGGTTGTACTTTGATGTGTTATGGATGGACTAATATAAATGGTAGATTTTTTTTGAATTTCTTAATGAACACTCTGAAAGGAAGTATATTCTTGGATAGTGTTGATGCATCATCATATTTGGAAAGGGTTCATAGGATGTGTTAGTTGATTAGAAAGTATATTAACCAAATTGGTGTGGAAAATGTTGTTCAAGTAGTGACTGACAATGCCTCTGGAAATGTCATTGCGGGTATGTATGTCATTTTGTATTTTTTATTGACTTAATATTAATAACTTGTATCGTTTTGTTTAATTTTCATTTCTTTTTCTGCCAAAATTCTTAGAAAGTATATACCTACATCTTTATTGGACGTCATGTGCTGCACATTATCTTGATTTGATATTTGAATATATTTTTAAAATTCAAAGATTCAAGAAGGTATTTGGGAGGGTGATTAGGGTGAAGGACTACATTTATATCTGGAGACGTCTCTTAAGTATGATGAGAAAATTTATCGATAGCAAAAAGATGGTGCATCTATCCAAGACTCGCTTTGCTAATGGATTCTTGACTTTAAAGAGGTTTCTAGAACAACGGAGACACCTAAATAGACTTTTAAATTCGGATGAGTAACTTGAGAGTCAATTTTCAAAAGAAAACATGGGAAAAATAATTTTTAAGTCGCGTAATGAGTGGTTTTGGAAAAATACTTCTGATGTTCTTAAGATTAGTAGTCCACTACTAACAGTCTTGCGGATAGTAGATGGGAAGGTGAAACCGGCAATGGGTTATATTTATGAACCCATGGATAAGGAAAAGGAAATTATTGTAAAGGTCTTTAGTGAAGATGTTTCTAACTGCAATGAATGAGGTTTTCACTATCATTGATACGAGATAGGACAATCAGTTACATATGTATTTGCATGTTGCAAGATACTATCTTAACCCAGATTTGTTTTATGGAAACCCATATGTTAATGGTGATTTTGAGATTAAAAATGGTTTTTGCAATTAATATTAAAGATGAATCCTGGTGTGGATATGCAAGATAAGATTGAGTGAGAGATTTCGATATATAAAAACAATGAAGGCTCGTGTAGTAGTGTCATTGAAATTAGAAGTGCTCGCGCTCGTATGGATCCAGTTCTCACTTTTTCTATATTTTTTTAATAAATTTTAAGTGAGTATATTTTTTCATAATACTTAAATTAATTAATTTTTGTGTTAGTTTAATGGTGGGAAAGTATAGAGAATCAACTCCAAAAGCTTATCATACTAGTACTTGGATTTGTTTGTAGACATCTGAATGTGAAAGAAACTCTAGTTTCTTTTAGCATGTAAGATTTCGTGTTTGAATTTTATTTTACAATATTTAAAAGTGTTATTGTTTACTAGGTAATTATTTTATTTTATAGCAAAAAAAGTAACAAACTTTCTCAACATCGCTTGAAATATTTGGTGAATATCAAGTACAATATATTTTTAAAGAGACGATTTATTTCACGTGGTAAAGTTGATCCAATTCTTTTGAAAAAGATTGATGATGCCAATGAGTGGATGACTGGGTTACCTGATGATTCTTTATTGATGATGTCAATGAGTGGATGACTGGGTTACCTGATGATTCTTCGCCCGATACTAGTGTTTTAGTTGATGAGGGTGTTGAAGAACTCTTAGGAGTTGATGTTGGTGATGATGATCGGGGTGAACAAGAGTATAATCTTAGATCTAGCTTGTCCACTCCTAGGGTGGCCCTTTTGAAAAATAGGATGTTTGTTAATGAGAAAGAGCATGATGAGATTACTCCTATGTGGGACGTATATGAGGAAAATGACCAAAGAGATGAAGATAACTTAACTGATGATGGAATTTGAGTTTTTTATATTTAGTTGGAGTACTTTTTATGTTTAATTGTATTTTAATGCTTTAAAAATGTTTAAAGTTTAAGATTTTATAATACTTTTTTTTGATTTTTTTACTAAATTTCATATATTTTTCTATATTACATATTGTTTAATTAATAATATCGATGCACAGATTAACTTTCACCACAAATCTCACCGCGTCGCTTCAACCTTTTGAACCACATCTTCGCGGGGCGTCCATGTCGCTTAATACTATGGTATCAACACTAGAATCTCATGTTCAGTATCAATCGCATGGTCAGTATCCCTAGAATTTTATTTTCAGTAGCACTAGAATCGCATGGTTAGTAGCAATCACATAGTCAGTACCATAATCACATGGTCGATAGCACTAGAATCACATGGTTTCTAATAAAGTCGCATGTTCAACTATATTAATCTCTAATATTGACTTGAACTAAAGACGAATGTTTTACTGAGTTTATTATCATTGCATAGGTTCTTTAGGGTGAGTTAACACTTAAAACCACTGAAGAGAATTTAGTGGGGATAGTGGCAACCCAGATATTGTACCAGATCAAACACCTAAGAAGATGACTAAATATGTAGGAACAAAACCAAGCAAAAGGCCATCAAAGCCCAGAAAGCTACCAACCACCCCAACCTGAACACATCAACTCACAACCAGCAACGAAATACCAACTTGGACATCCTCAACTCAAACTGGGGGGGTTCAGAGATGACTATGATGTTGGTTTCACCCTAGGTGAATTCATCCACCAATAAAGGAAGACTCAAAAATCCTATAAGAAGAATGATCCCCTCAAAGAGAGTTGCAACCAACTCTAAGAACAATGCAACAACATCAAGCACTCAAACTGATTCCAAAATGAAGAATACAGACACTTTCAAAATGAGTTCTCTTTAATATTAGAGACTAAAACATAAAAGACGAAGCAGTACGTAGAGATGGTTGGTTGAGTTCTACCGTATAGAGCGTTCACTTGAAAAACAGAAGAAAAAAATTAAGTATATATCTATCATCTGGTCTCGCTTATTATATATGTTCTATTTTTTGAAGTCTCACACATCTCATACCAACATGTGTGGCATTGTTGTAACAGGTTAAAAAGCAATCAAAACTGATAGCCAAGTTACGTCGGGAGCTGGAACTTTGAAACCTTAACAGAATACTTTCTCTATCTATTTGTGATCACAAAAAAACTGAGTCAGTACTACCACCACCAACAGTTAAGAAAAAAGTCTCATTAGTACCACAAGAACGGTAAGTGGGCCCCACATTCTAATGACAAGTGGTACCACGTGATAGTTTTATGGATGCGAGTACTAACAAATCTGTAAAGGAGACAGAGACAACATCAGGGGTACAAGTTCGTGAACATGTAAGTGGATCTTAAGTAGATTAAGATTCAAATTTAAATATATATTTTCATATATTGTAGGTTTCTAATTTTATATTTTATAGGGTTGTAAAAGAATAAATTTCATGGTAGTTACAACACACCTTGCATGTTTATATACTTGGAATTTCATGTGTTCTAAACTTGGATATGATGGTTTATTATATTGGATCTAATTATCTAATATACTTGTAATATCACATTTAATATACTTGGTAAAGTACATTTAATATACCCACGTTTAGTATACTTGGAATCACACGTTTAATATACTTGGAATTGCATGTTTAGTATACCTTGAATTTTATGTTTAATATACTTATAATCGCATGTTTATTATACTTGGAATCTCATGTGTATTAATGATATGTGTCGATATGTCGCATGGTCAACACGTGAGCCTAACCATCTAACAAGTCAACCAATCACACCAACTAAACCACTCATACACCACTGGTAAGTATTATGTAAAAGTCTCGCATCGTTGTTTTATAAATGGTCTATCCAAATATGTTTACAAGTCTTGCATGATATTTATTGTACCAAAATATCATGTTTCATCATCCAACGCTGAAGAAGAGGAACTTTATCAACCCGAACAAGAAAAAAAAACTTTGCCAACCTGAACCACAAGAAACCCAACACCATCAACTCCAACCCCAAGACGAACAACAAAAACAAGAAGCATCTTACAGACAGAAAGAAGACGCCCAACTTAATCAACCAGAACCACAACATGTCGTCCAACAGAAAACCGAAGCCCAACACAGACAACCTGAACAACTAACAGAACAAAAGGGGAAAAGAGAAGCATCACCATCAGCCTTAGCTAATACACCCGACAAAAGAGCATGTATAGAAAGTAAAATATTACTATGATTTTTTTACAGAGCCTAGACAGTCCTATTATGATGAGATTGATCAGTATGAGGCTAATGCTTTTGTAGAATGAAATTAAGATGTTATCATGGAGGAGATAGAGACTGATGTTTTCATGGATGTTACTGACAAAATTGTAAAGGAAACAAAGACAACATCGTGGGTATAAGTTTGTAAATATATAAATGGATATTAAGTAGATTAAGATTCAACTTTGAGTATATATTATCATATAATGCAAGAATCGCATGGTTACTATACTTGGAATCGCATGTTTATTATACTTGAAAACTCATATTTATTATTATACTTGGGATCACATGTTTATTATACTTGGAATCGCATGTTTATTATACTTGAAAACTCATATTTATTATTATACTTGGGATCACATGTTTATTATACTTGGAATCGCATAGTGTTTGAAACCATGGCTTCAATCTTTCAGGAATCTAAAGAATCAATGCAAGAGGGCGATGAGTGGCGTGGATGGGCATTACTTGAACAAACACAAATTAAGATACAATAGGAGGAGGTGAATTTCCTTGATTTGGAAATAAATATAGCAATAAAGCAATTCATTTTCGTCTATGAATAATCTAGATTTTGTAAGATACAAAGGGAAGAAAAACAAAAAGATCCAGAAGTATGGTATTTACCATTATCATACGGATCCTATATAATTAATGTGTGTAAGTGATTTGATGGCGCTATCTAATGAATTTTTCTTGGACTTTAAGGTAAAATATATAAGTGTTGCATTATAAAAATAGACTTTAAGGTAGAAACACATGTTCATTCGTATTAAATCCGCATGTTTAATTATAGTAGAATCGTATGTTTAGTTACATTAGAATTGCATGTTTGGTTACAGTAGAAATGCATGATCAATAGCACTAGTTAAACATATTTTTTATTTTGCAGTAAAGTCACATGTTTAGTTGTATGAATCTCCCATGTTTAACTACATGTCCCCCATTTTTCATTTGGTAGATTATTGACGCTTGGATTTATAATACGCGTAAAGAAAACAATAGAGTAGTATTAGTCCAAACTTACAATGGTACTTACAGTTGTAAATTAAATGTGATATAATTTTATGCTCATACAGCATTAAGTATAACTAAAATTAGGTATCAATTATTAAAAAAAACTGTTACTAATCTTTTGTCATAATACAAACAACAATGGTTATGAAGAGATCTAACAAAAATCATTGATAAAGTATACCTCACTATGCCACAACACATGTATTATGTGTTGGTTCCTGTATGCATCATATCGAAAAATATAATGCCATTAGAAATTGGTGCTTATTGACCTTGAAAATTGAATAGCAGCAAACTATAACCCACTCTTGCCTCATAGTAAATACATAATAGACCACACAAGAAAAACTGTTGAGCCACTTATAAGTATTTAAAGTCATGTATGCTTCTTATATTCTACTAGTCTAAAATATAACCTTTTAACTGGTCCCAAATCTTGTTAACAATTGACGTATTGTATGAAAATTATCATAATTTTTATAAAAATGTATTTAAGGTCAAAACAGCAAGAGAGGCCCCACAACAAAAACCAAGAAGCCTCGATTGCGGTATTTTTGTCTGCGAATATGTCAAAGACTTTATCCATAATAGCTTTGTTCCTAATAGATATAATGAATACATGTGTCAGAATATAAGAACTCAAAGGGTTTATTATTTCCTAATTATTAACACACAAATGTTCATTGGTAGCTTTCTTGATAGAGTATTTTCTGATGTTACCTATTTTGTAAGTAAAGAAAAATAATAGTTTTCATGTAAGATACTACTTGAATCGCATGGTGAGTAACACTAGAATCGCATGTTTAGTTCCACTAGAATTGCATATTTAGTAACACTAGAATCGCATGTTTAGACATTGCACGAATTGTATGTTTGAATTATAAAGTCTTGCATATTATTCATCTGGATTTTCTTATTTTTTAAGTAAAAAACACAGTGGCATCGACGGTAATTAATATAAATCACCATATTCCAACCAATTTAATTCTACCAATATATTAGATTGTTAATCATTTCTCATTTAATTACTTATTGTTTGATTTGACAATAGTAGATAACGAATTATAACTAATAAAATAACTACAAAATGGCTATCAAGAATAATTTAGAGCTCCAATAAAAATGTCTCTTTTATTTATTTATTATCCTATAAATTTTATGTACACCTTTACTATGATTGCATACAAAAAAAACCTCACAAACAGTTTAGAAATAAACTCACAAAATTCAAAACAATTGCGCATTTCATTAACCTCTCCTCTGATGATAAGTATGGCTACTCAAGCTCATCTGATGACGGTTTCTTTTGTGAGGGATACGTCTCCCCGTGCAAAATGACCTCCACAACTGAATACTCCTCTAGTTCCTCTGACAATGAGATATTCTCATTTTCTGTTGAATATTATTCTTCATGCTCTATTTCCTATTTTGGAGATGAGAATGACTTGTATGATCTTCCATCCAAAAAGAGGAAGAGACAAAAATTGGAGGACTCAAAAGATAAGGAGGAACGTGAAGACAAAGAGATTGACGAGGACAAAGATGAGAACGCAAATGAGAAAGAAGATGAGTCTGACAAATAAGCCTCTTCGTCTAATGTTTGAAATTTTATTTAATGTTTTTATTATTTTCTCACACAGAAACATATTCAACCTAAAATATTCTGTTTTTTGTTTTCAATGTTGAAGTATGGAGTTTTCATGTTTTTCAGTTTCGTGACCATAAATACAAGATTTCATCTTCGTTTGTTTTCCATGTCCAATATGTATTTGTTTCTATTTAGTAGAAAAAAAATTAGTTTAAGTAGATAAGCATTCTTAGTTAGAAAAAATGTTTAACTAAAATAAAATCACATGTTTGATAACAGTAGAAACGCATGTTTAGTTGCTATAGAATCGTATGTTTAGTAACAACAGAATCATATGTTTTAGTTACACTAGAAACGCATGTTTTAGGTTAGGTAGAATTGCATATTTAGTTACAATAGAGTCACGTGTTAGTTTAAGTAGAACTGCATGTTTAGTTTAACTAGAAACACATGTTTGGTTTAAATTGAAATTAATGTTTGGTTTAAATTGAATCGCATGGATTAGAATCGTATGTTTGGCCTCAATAAGCAGAATTGTATGTTTAATTTTACTAGCAATGCATATTAGGTTTAAGTGGATTTCAAAGTTTAGTTTAAGTTGAATCGCATGTTGTGATAAGTACACAAAGAAATATTTTGTAACATGAAAATTTACAGCATGTCTAATCTTTCAAACATTTAAACTGTATGGTTGTTATTTCTCTTCTAAACGAAATACACTTCTTCTTAGGCCTTCTAGTTTATATTTTTAGGTTGGGAGGTAGAATTTCAGATGATTCATTTGAGATTGATCATTCACCAAAATTGGTTAAACCATGTATATCTGTTGGGAATATGGGGGTCCGGTCCACATATTCCACCTCCGTATATAAGTAAGAACACAACTGATCTCAACACTAGTATGATATTGTCCGCTTTGGCACCCGAAGGCCCTCACGGCTTTGCATGTGGTCCATTTCCAAAAGGCCTCACACTAGTTGAGATATGTTCTCACTTATATACCATTGATCCTTCCCATGTTTTACCAATGTGGGATGTGGAACTTTGGTCGCTACCCTAACAAATCCTCCTCTCGAACAAAGTACCACTTTAGCCTCCTCTCAATTGACATCCATCCGCTCACTCTAATCAGGTTGGGGCTGCCTGATCTCTAGAGCCTTTACAGCGGATCTATCTGATCTCGACCATCCTGCCCTGTTCCTTAGCTTCACTATCCACTCCAATCAAGTACCACCGCTTGATGAGTCATGGACGCTCCGAACTAGGATGTATAGAGTAGATCATTCACCTTGAGCATGACTACTGGTTCATCATGTTCGACCTCTGAGAATATTACCACCATCGCGTTATGTCTGGGCCTGGCGCTCTGATACCACGTGTTGGAATATGGGGGTCCGGTCCGCATATTCCCCCTCCGTATATAAGTACGGACACAACCAATCTCAACACTAGTATGATATTGTCCGCTTTGGCACCCGAAGGCCCTCAAGGCTTTGCATTTGGTCCACTACCAAAAGGCCTCATACTAGTTGAGGTATGTTCTTACTTATATATTATTGATCCTTCCCATGTTTTACCGATGTGGGATGTAGAACTTTGGTCGCTACCCTAACAATATCAAAAGAGTAAGTTGACTTGTGATTGCTAATAATAAAGAATGACTTTATTAATGTCATAGGATCTTGCTAAGTCGAATGTATTGTAGCAATAAATGTCATAATGATACTTAAATGACAGTTCGAAATAAATGTAATTTGATGTTCCAATAAATGAGGTTTAAAACTCTCCAGAAACCATAGCCAATTGTCACTTTCTTCATAACCAATAATACCAAATGTAACAGGAAATATACCTTAAAATAAATAAATTTGTATCATATGTATATATAGTCCCGTAACATTTGTATCACAGGTCTCACGGAACCATCTGGTCACGACTTGCATATTATTTATATCATATCTGGCATAATGGTAGGTAAGGCTATTTCACACATGTCGTGCATGACTATATGGTCACGAATCACATGTGGGGAGGTTAAATTATTATATACAGGTCTCGTATGACCATATGGTCATGAATTGCATGTTACATGTATAAAATAAAAAATAGAATGCATGAAACTTATCATTGTTACCATATTTTGATATAGCATAGAGCAATACTCCACAATGCGTCTCGTCAAAAACGTTCATATCAACAAATGAAAGCGTCTTACGAGAATGAAAACCTTGATGACAAGAATCGAATGTTATGAAACACCTCTTGGAGTTTTTTCCAAGAGTATGTTCCAAATGACAGTCAGTCGTAATATCATGACTCTTCAATCTTTTGAAGTATCCCTTAAGAAAATTAAATGCAGTAGAACTATCTCTGAAAAATTGTCTCATTGCTTTCTCCAAAGTATTCCATGATAGAATGTAAGAAATATCTAAATTGTAGTCATGTTTAAGAAGCAATTTTATACTTTTCATTGTCATAGAATTTCATGATCTAATAGAGTCATGAAATTATGTAGCAATCAACTCGAATGTCAAAAAAAATCGACGTTGTTTGAAAAAATCAGGGCTACAAGTATGCAGTTAAACAAACTGCTTAATGATCATAGAGCTTGTGGTGCAATCAAATGATGCGTAAAGTCTATATTTGCATCTAGTTGAGACTTTATTTTCACAATAAGCAGTAATCTTAAATCTTGTATTATGCATATATTTGAAAGAAAGCCCATGCCTAAAGGGATATTGACTTAAAGATAACCTTAGAGTTGTAACACCTTGATAAAAAAACTTGACCAACAACTGTAATTCCATCAATCCAACCTGTAGTAGCAAGTTTTTATTTTTTATGATAAAAAAACTTAAATAAGTATTACTCTTCCCATTACTTAATGGAGTATCTGAGGCTTCAAACAAACCTATGCTAGATTATTTACGCATTTCTCCAGTAATCTTATCTGCTACATATTATTCTATAATAAAACTAATACTTTTTAAACACTCAACATGGAGCAATACTAGCAAACCCACAAAATCTATCTCTTTTGTTAATAAATAAAATTTTATTATCACTTTAAAAGTATGTGATGTTGTACTTACATTTAACCAACATATCCCATCTACTCTCAACATATGTTTTAGTACTTTTGAAGTCTTCAAACTCGATATAAAGAAAACTTTCAGTGTGTCCATTATGTTTAAAAATGCATACTCGAGCTTTACACATTGCTTACCTGCATTGAACAATTTAGAAACAATTAGGAGCAATCAACGTATCTCGCATAATAGTCATGCCTAATCTTGCATAGAGGATAGTTTGACCAAAAAATACTACTTATATATATGCACATAGATCCTTGGAGATAATATGCCAACATGTTTGAAAGATTTAGAGTTAAAACCATCCAGTCCAGCAGTTCTATTGGGGCTTAAGGAATTAATAGTTCTGAAGATTTTTTCTTCAGTAGGTAACTCTATGAGTTTATTATTTTCTATATCATAAATTATATTTGGGCCAGTGTTTGTAACGTCACCAAATTCCTCTTGATTTGTTTGATATGATAGTAGAGCTTTAAAGTGTTCCTCAACAACTTTTCCCATTCTGCTTGATCACTTAACCATGTGTCACCTTCTAGAATTCTAATTATTTTGTTTTTACTCCTCATTTTCTTAACATAGTTATAAAAGCAAGCAATGTTTCTATCACCATTCTTTAGCTAGTGGATGTTGCTTTTCTGTTCCCAATATATCTCTTCTCTAGCCAACAACTGTAGAAGATTATCTTGAGTGTTAGCTAGTTTGATTTTATCTTCAAGACATTTGGATTCCTCAAAACATGATTCCGTGAATTTGACCTCTTCTTCTGCCTAAGTTATTGCATCAAAACAAATTCCAAAAGTGTCTCTTTTCCAACTTTGAAGCTTAAGTTTTAGGCTTTTGAGTTTATTCCAAAAAATGGATATAAGTTCCATACATTTCCTCAGTTCAGTTTAGTTCAACTGTCTTAAGGAAGTCTGGGTGCGTTGTCCACATATTTTGGAACTTAAAAGATGATTTGATTCTATTGAAATCAGTTGAGGTAGTAACAACCAATGGTGTATGATTTGACTCAGCTTTAGATAAGTGCTTAACATTGGTATTCTTGAAATAATTCAAGCATGCTGAATTATATAAAATTGTATCAACCTTTTCTATTTTATGTTGTTAGTCCATGTATATTTAGAGCCACAAAACCCTGCATCCTCTACTTGAAAATCAAGTATAGTGTTGCTAAAATCATCTATACTCCTTAAACATAAGGTTGAGCATGACATTTGTTCCCGTGAGTTTCCAATAGCATTGAAATGACTCATTATTATCCATTATTTAGAGTTATATGTCAATTCGCTTATGGTATTTCAAAGCACCATTCTTTGCTCTCTAATGCATTTTGCATAAACCAAAGTGACTAAAAATTCCTTATCAATTATAGAATGCTTAAATTTTAAACGTAAGAACTTATTATGATTAACTAACACTGTCACAACATAATCTTCTTTCTAAATAATCTAAATTTTGTTACCATTGTTCTCGTACGTGATTGAGAATCAAAAACTTAAACAATTTTGTTATCTAAAATATCATCTTATATAAAAGTATTATTTTTATTTTATTTATTTATCTTATTTAAATTTTTAAAGAAATTTATTTTTTAAACTGTAATTTCAAAAAAATCCAAAAATATCATTTGTGTTAGTTTTTTAGGGCGAACAAAACTAGATTCATTCATGATACTTTTTGAACCATTCATGATACCTATCATCTAAAAAAATTAGTTTTAGACCCCGCATATATCACTTGTCTCGCATCTATTCCGGTAGAGTTAAAATATAAGTTTTTATAGTCATGAAGAGTTTTTAAGTGAAGAAGAAGCTTAATGAAAATACTTTAGAATATATGACATTTTTTATTTGTACCGCATATATCTAAAAAATATTCTAAAACAAAGAAAAAAAAGAAAAAAATGACATAAAGATTCCAAAAAATATTTTTTTGAATATCTCGCATTTCTCATTAGTCCTCCGTCTTTCTAATAAATATATTAGAATGTCTCTCATACGATCATTGATATTGCACCAAAATCTTTTGAACTACATTTTACAAAATAGTACATTAAAAATAAAACTTAACTCAATCAAACGTTTCAACTACATTTTGTCGAAAAAAAAATTAAAATCGAGTAAAATTAAATACAAAACTTACAAATCGATCCTAAAAACTAAATATAATCAAAATTAAAAATAAATCACATAAAATTCAACAACAAGAAGTACGAAAACAAGCAAATAAGATTAACTTCCGGCCTAAATCAAATCGTTATATATACTACTATAATTGAAAATAACTGGATTTTAAATATAAATAAAAAAGTAAAAAAATCTTTATCAAAGATATATAAATACAAAAGGCCTTTAAGGGGAAAATAGTTTGATTTTTTAATCCAATACTAAGTTTAATATACAATTAATAATGATAATAACATTTTGGGCACGGCTAAAATGAGACCTCTTATCTTTATAGTGAGACCCCTAATCTTGATTTTTTCTGAAAACTTGAAATTACCAAAATACCCGCACATATAAAAACCATATTTTTTTCCAACTACCCATTCTCTTCTTTTCCTCCTCTCTTTTCCTACCACTTCTCTCTCCAAAATTCCAAACAAAAATATAAAATTTAACAATTTCAAACTCCCACCCAAACATTTAATAAACCTTAATTATTAAAAGTTAAAACCCAACTATTCCAAGCATGGATTTAAGCGACTATAATGACGATTGGAGTTGTAACGTTGATGATTTCCTTTCGGAGGAGGAGGAGCTGCTTACTGACCATATGGAGAGTGTACTTTGAGGTAAAAATTAAGTTTTGTATGCACAGAACAAATTTTTCGCATTTTCGTGCTTTGAAATGTACACTTCCACGCAAGAACACGCGTGGAAGATGAAAAATCTCCGCATGAACACGCGAAGATTTTTCCCAATCTTCGCACGATCATGCCAAGATTTTCCACAATCTTCGCGTGTTCATGCAAAGATTGTGCCAAATCTTGGCATTAACATGCGAAGATTTGGCAAAATCTTGGCATTAACATGCGAAGATTTTGAAAAATCTGCGCATGATCGTGCGAAGATGTGCCAAAATCTTCGCACGATCATGCAAAGATTTGGCACAAACTTGGCATGAATTTGCGACGATTTGGTAAAATCTACGCATTTTAATGCGAAGATGTGACCTGTCTAGGTTTTATATGTCCTTTTTGGTTAAATATTGGGTTTATCTTTATTATTTGAATTGTAAATACATGTTTACAATCTATGGACTTATTTTTGTTGTGATTTTGTGTTATTGAAATGATTTGTGTTTGTGTAGGAACCGGCGGAAGCACCATGTAATATGGCGGATTATAGTCAAATTTTTACGACGGATAATTTCTACACCAATGTGGAATTGCTCGAATGGGATGATAAAGAGAGCAAGAGTATAGGATTTATTGTTGTGGTAGATAAAGATGACGATGGTAGTAAAAATGGTAAAACCCCGCGGTTATATTTCAAGTGCGAGAGGTATGGTGTTTACAAGGTGAGGTCGAAACCAGGGATTGTAAAGAACGACGAGATTGCTCATCCAAAAAATGCGGATGTCTGTTCATGCTTAGGGGCAATCCGGTGTTAGAAGTACCCGATTATTGGAAATCGGTAGTTATAAATGGAAAAAACAACCACCAACCCTTCTTGCATTTGGATGGTCATTCACGGGCCGTGAGGTTAAAAGCGGAAGAGAGGAGTATGTTCGTAAACTCAAAACAATCGGTTCTCGGCCAAGAGATATATACAGTGGATTGAAGTTAAGAGATCCGGAAAATGTATCTAGTATGCGTATCATCTACAACATGCGACACAAGCACCAATTGGTTGATAAAGCGGGAAAATCCCAAATGCAATACTTGTTCGGTAAGTTAAAGGAGCACGAGTACTATGTTTGGGAGCGCACAAACAAAGAAACCGACGAGACCCTAGAATTGTTTTTTGCACATCCCACGAGCATCGATTTGTTGCGCACTTTTCCTCAAGTGCTTATAATGGATAGCACGTACAAGACTACAAGGTATAAATTGCCTTTGCTAGAAATAGTTGGCCAAACTTCGACGAAAAAGACCTTTTGTATAGCTTTTGTTTTTATGAGCTCGGAGAAAGAAGAGAACTACACGTGGGCAATAAGCGTTCTAAGGAGAGTGATGGTGAACAACATGTGCGCATTACCAAATATTATCGTCACGGATAGGGAGTTGGCTTTAATGAACGCTATCGATGAGGTACTTCCGGATGCAACTCATATGTAATGCACTTGGCATATAAATAGGAACATTAGCTCATACTCAAAGAAAGTTTTGCCCAAAGCGGACATGGGGGAGGAGTTCTTAAAATTTTATGTCGCGGACGATCGAAGAGTATAACAAAAACCTCGCCGACTTGCACCAAGCCTACGCATATTGTCTTAAGTTTCTCGAGTACTTGATGAAACAATAGATAGACCCTTAGGGACACAAATTCCTTAATATCTACACTAACAAGATTAAACATTTGGGCAACCACACTAGCAACCGGTGAGTTATATTATCATATATATACATTACTATATTTAATTAGTTGTTAGACTTGTAACAAATTTAAGTTTATGGTTTAGGGCGGAGAATGCTCACTCTAGTCTAAAACGGGCAATCTGCACAAGCCTATGCACGTTTGAGCAATTTTGGGATAAAGTTCATGCGTTGCTTCGCATTCAACACTCTACCATCTTCGAAACGTTTGAACGAAGTTTGTTTCATCCTAGACAAGCATCTAGGAGAGCTATCTTTAGCGACATCAAAGGTAAACTTTCATGTACGACCATTCAAATATTAGAGGAAACTATTAAAAAGGCTGGGGATTTGTGGTTCACTCCCGCAAAGTGTGGTTGTGTCATTAGGACAACACATAATTTTCCTTATGCGTGTGAGTGTGCTATGATCGCGAAAGAAGGTAGGTCGATTCAAAAGATTGAATGTGATGTTTATTGGAGTACTTTAGCGATCAAGCCTAGGGAAAACGTTGGTACCGAAGATGAGCTTACAAGAAAGCTATTCTTAATTGATAGTATCATACGCGGTTACGGTCCACAAGTGCAAGATCACATAATAAATAGGATGATGCAAATCCTAGATCCCGCTAGAAGCCATGTTTTGGAACCTAAGGAACCGGTTGTCACGAAAGGTCGAAAAAAATCTGGTCCCGACAAGTCAACTAAGCGGAACCCATGCGAGTGGGAATACGATAGTTTAGGTGCAAGTACTCCCGACACGATAGGTAGCACGGCCGCGTCGGCGGTTAAGGCATTTTTAGTACCCAAGTCCAAGTCCAAAGCTAAAGCGCCACCGGAAAAGGAGAAAGCGACTCGATCTAGAAAATCGAATAAAGGAAAAGGATTGAGCGCCTACGGGAGATGTTTTCCCGAGTACTTGCACGACTACATAGCTAGCGTTGAAGATGTTGCTCCATACGGTAATTGTGAATTTAGGGCAGTAGCTTTGACGATTAAAGACAATGCGGACTCATGGGAGGCAGTGAGAAGGGATTTGAACTTTCAAGTCAACGTGCTCTTTGGGAAAGGGTTTTTGATGGTGCACAACGTGTTGATAATATATTGCGTAGATTGGATTGTTTCAAAATGTACGAGAGCGGAACTATGCACTGGATGACATTACCCGACTTTGGATTGGTGATAGCCACCCGGTATCAATGTATAGTATATCATGTCTCTCTCCAACTATTATACACGTATCTTCCTTTGCGTGGTGTGCCTCCAAGATCATGTCATATTATCGAAGTTGGAATTGGTTTCGTACACGGTAATCATTTTGTGAAAGTAAGTAAACTAGTACATTCTTGATACTTAGTTTTCATTTTATCAAAAAATCTGCTACGTATTTAATGTTTCCATATTATGGAAATTTTCAGATTGTATTAGACGGACCGTTGCCGGATATATACCCAAGCTGGTTTGCGTTCCGCACTACCGATGAAGTTACAAATTGGGCCATACCAATAGGCGAACGTCTCAACAAGTATCGCCAAATTAAACCAGCACAACCTCCAACATTACACGATGGGGATGATGAGTTCTACGATTTGATCGGGGATGCATAATGCGATGTTGTATTTTTATTATTTTGTGTTACTTGTATTCTTTTTTAATCCTTTTGAAACACATTTCGCTACCTCCGACTACTATTGTTTTGGTTGATATTAATTACGACTTTTATTTATTTATGATGTGTGTTGTATTTTATCTAAAGTATGTTTTGAAGATGTGCAAAATTATTTATGTTTTCTAAATGGACGATTGTTTTTTTTCGAAACAAAACATTTTTTGGCACTCGAAAACGTGTGCATGTACGTATCCACGCATATGAGTGCGTGTATTTGTACATGCACACGTTTTTGAGTGCCGAAAAATGTTCTGTTTCAAAAAAAAATGATTTTAGGTCAGTTATGAAATTTTTTTTCGCGCATTTATAGTTGGCAATGGTCTTAAAACATAGTTTTAACAACATTTGAGGTCGAAAATCAAAAAAAATGGCCTTCAATCAAAATTCATGGCAAATGGGTACCTATTAAGGCCTTTATTTGAGAAAAAAAAATTTTGGACTTCTACACAAACTCAAGCCGTAAGGGCTAACCAATCAAAAACTAAAACAACAAATATGAGCATTAGTTTAAACAAACAAACAACAAGCTCAACATTAACTTATGCAAAAAAAACAAGAAATCAAGAAATCATATACTGCCAAACATATACTGCCAAACATATACTGCCAAAAAATCAACGCGGGAGATGTTTTAGAGGTCTCGTTATAGCGAGACACCTAATAATAGAAGTTCGGCTATAATGAGACCCCTATTATTGCCCGCCCACCAAAATTGACTCGTCCCCTATAAAATATGACATAAAATCAAGAAATCATAATACACTTGTCAAACATTTAGCATTCAACATAAATATAAAACTCGTTAACGTTTACATATGCATTTTACGGCGGACGAAGACTACCACATGCTTCAAGCTGTGAAAATTGCCCGCCAGATACTGGGGGAAGATACCAGCGACCAGTTTTTCGAGCGTGTCCTATGTACGATGTACATAAACTACGGCCGTTTAGGTACAAGAGGTATCGTTGTGCGTACTCGTGAGCAGATCAAACGCATATATAGTTTTTGCCAGCCAATACAGCATTTGTGCTTCTTGCCATCGTTAATTAAGCAAGAAGCAGCTATCGTCTGGAACCTGAGCTCGATAGACTACATCACGAGGGATATGGTAGCATTTCTGGAGGATACGATTATTGCAAGGGTGGAGTGGATGATGTTGAATACAAACTTAGATACGAATAAGCCTTCCACTGATGTTATTTCAAGTTGTTATGTTCGTAGCGGTTGTTATTTGAACTTGTGATTTTTCTTTCCAGTTTTTATTTGAAGTTTTTATTTCGTTAGTTGTTGTTATTTTAAGTTGTGATTGAATGAATATAAATTTTGGATGTTTTATGTTTGAATGTTCATCTTAAAAACAATAACAGCTAAAACTTCTAAATTTGTCGATTGCATAAAAATATTACAATTTAATCAAAAGCATTGCATAATTAGAAATACATAAGCAAATAATTTAAAAAAATGATCCATAAGCTAATCCTGAGTTAGATATTTCACACTTAGTTTTATGGAGTCGGGTAGTTCATTGCATACTCAAAGCTTTTCTCGAATAAATATTCCTCTTCATCAATACTACCGTCGGGAGTTGAATAAGTTTCAACGGCGCTGGCTATTGCGTTGGCTATTTCTTGCTCCATTTGCTGAATCGTATGTGACACCATCTCCTGCATAATTGTACTTTGGGATCCCATGTTGAATACATTTCGGACTTTAGTTCGGACTTCGTAATCCAGTGACTCAATCTGTATAGTCGCTGTTTTAAGATAAGCTAGCCTCTCTAACACTTCTTCGCGTCCGCGTGGTCGGGGAATTAAACAAACTGGGCACGATGCCTCCCTACCGTGGTTGAAGAACATTCTGCACAAAACCACATCGATGAAACCAGGAATCTCTTTTTGCATCGTACCTCTAACGATGTCAAATGCTCCTAGGAGGTTTGCATCTTCGTGCACGTTCCACCCTGAATCACCCATTGTTATAACTTAAAATGTAAAGTTTCATACTCAGATTCTAGTATTTATAGACTCGAAGTCGGTGTGCCAATTCTAAAATAATTAGCGGGAAACAGGGTTGTTCTTCCCGCGTAAAACTTTTTGAGGCAGGAAACATTCGCTCCATTTTTTTTTCCCGTCGGGGTGGTTAAGGGTTTATTTTGTTATTATAAATACATAAATACAATATTATAATATCAAGCGCAAAGGAAAAAGTATCTGAAACAGAAAATGATACGTTGGATACATAAAAATGGGAACAAAATAAATAGGCAATCAAATAAGAAACACTAGTGCATGGTAAATGTAAAATACAACAAGTTCAAACATTAACTTAAACAGTACAGAAACTCCAAGATGCAAACAATTAAAAACATAACGTAATGCTCATTAGTCGAAGTCATATCTCAAGTTATCGTTAGAGTCAGTCCCCTCTTCCCTTTCAGTAATCCTATTCTGAAGATACAGTACCATATCCCTAGTGATGTAGTCTACCACCGTCATGTTCCATACGGCGGCTGCTTCTTGCTTAATTTTAAATGGTAGAAACAACAAACGATCCATTGGTTTGCAAAAAATGTACCTTTGCTTGATTTGTTCACGGTTACGCACAACAAAACCTTCCGTTCCTAAACGGCTGTAGTTGTAGTACATCTTACACAAGACTAGCTCGAAAAACGCATCGATATTATCTTCACCCAACTCTCGCAGGGCAAGTTTCACTGCCTCAAGCAAATGGTAGTCTTCATGAGGGGTAAACTCCATTATTCCACTGTTTATGTTTGAGGAGTGCTAAGCATCCAGTTATAGGCTCGTGGATGTTTAGGCGGGAAAGTTTTAAAGGCGGGTGTGTTTGGCGGCAATTTTTGTAGGTGTTTCGTTATAGGGAGACGTCTAATAATGGAAGTTACGCTATAATGAGACCCCTATTATTACACTGCTATATTTGAGTACTTTTGTAAATATTAAGTGTCGCACAATCATTCGTCAACATGGATTACGTTATCCTTATCTTACAAGTGTTTATAATTGATACAAAAAGTGGTACAAAAAGACATTTTTTAGGCAATAACAATTATAGCAAATATATCAATTGCAAAAAATGTGTCTATGGACTGAGTTGGAAGATCAATATCTGATGATGGCATCAGCTGAAGTTGGTAACCTTAACATGATAGAAGGGGGTAATAAGTACTGGTGGGCATTGCTATGAAAGATGTACTTCCTATATGGAAGGGATGGTGTTCAGCCGCCTAGAATTTCTAGGCGTGTTGATGAGGTGAAAGCTAGGTGGTCCATCGTAGTCGCATTCCGTCAACATCCAGTTTCTGGCCTCACCGAATTGGAACGTCGTGTTGCGTGTAACCGGTTCAACTGTCAAGTCACGAATTTTTTAATAGAGGACCAGCTGGATTCGGTCCGCGCTGACATTATTGACATCCGCCTAGAGGAAATGCGTGACTAACAAGAATGCGAAATAAGAAATGAAGTTTATGTTTTACAATGGGTTTTACGTTATGTTTGATATTTTCGTTTGAGTTTATGTTTAAGTGTATGATTCGGTTTATGTTTGAGTTTGTGTTGTTATTCGTGTTTATAAAAATGTTCGGGTTTGTGTTTGAGTTTATGTTGCATTTGTTTTGCATTTTGATGTTTATTTTAAAGTTAGAGTTTGAACAAACATTTGAAAGTTATATCACTAAAATGTAACAAAATAACATAACACATAATTAAACAACGACGCAATACCATATCACAAAATTGAAACTGGTCAAAAGTAAACAACACATAAAAAGTCTTAAACTGTCAACACATAAGACATAAATGATAATCAATCTCTGTACTCGTTAGCAAGACGGTAGACATCCTCCAAAGGCTCCCGAAGGTCCTCCAAACTAATTTCGTGGTGGCCACGGTCGTACGCCTGTAAATCCAGTATGTGTGAAGTCGGCTCGTGCAGTCTGGTGGCATGTGTGTGTGGTGAAGGGTTCATCCCTAACTCTGCATCATCTCGGTGAGCCTCTGGATCAGATATGATGTACCACAAGTTCTTCGTAATCCATGAAGAGTAGATCAAAGTGGTACCATCCTCCTGACCAAGAATAAACTCTGCACCCTTCAAACTCGGGTGAATACAGTGTGACTCCCAGCTGTCCCAAGTGAATGCATCCTAGAGGTAGAGGGTGTTCGCACGACGAACCCTACTAGAAGTGGTAAGAATAGGACGCAGTGCACCAGGAACCTGTATTTTAAAAAAAATTCTAAATTTTGTAGTACACATGTGCAATACAAACAATATTAATATTTCGAGTAACAAAATATTACCTGTTGGATGCGACCCAACTGTCTAGCCACCCGTAGCGGATAGTACGCCTCGATAATGTCCGACGACTTCAGCATCGCATCTATCCGAGCTATATCATAGTGACCTCGAGCATCCCACATGGTCGTATATGGCATGAATGATACCTGCAAAATATTAACAAACCATTTATCATTAGCAACTTATATTATATATACGATAATTGAAATGAAACTGATTATAACTTACATCGTGCTCGGTGAAGGTAGCTAGGTGATCTCGAACACCGTCTCGAGCCTCTTGGCTTTGTCAAAACTTTGGAGGCGCATGCCGGCACATAGTAGGATATGCGATACTATACCTCGGGTACTGATGAACTGAAAACGACTGGAAATGGTCGTAAATCCACGTCTCCAACAAGCCCAAAAATCCAGAAATACCTGAAGTAACGTGTAGGCAACCTCTGCCTAGCTGGTAGTAGAGTTGCGCGAGTATCATCTGTCCCCAGTTATACCTCCCCGAGCTGCTGTAATCGTCAATGAACTGTAAGTAGTCGAGGCTAATGTTGTTTCCCGACTTGTTGGCCAATATGGTACAGCCAAAGAAGTGCAACAAGTAACCCCTGGTAGCTCGGCGAACATCCGCATCAGTAATATCATCGTCGTAATACTGATAAGTGCAGAATCTCATCTTCAGCCATGCAAGGCGAACATGCCTCTTACCACCACCTTTGTTCTCCTTAATTTCCGCCTCAAGCTCCCTAGCACTGCACCTAAGTAAGCGAGTGTATGCCGCAGTACGCTCATCAGCAGTAGGGTACTCGTATATCTCACAGTTGACACCCGCAACTGAGAGCCCTGTGATCATATGGACATCATCCAGGTTGACGGTCATCTCCACGAAAGAGAAATGGAACGTGTTCGTCTCGGGATGCCATCTCTCCAAAAATGCCTCAATCAGATGGACATTTGTAATCCACTTACCCAAGGCGTCAACAATGGACCCGAAACATGTGGCCATAACGTGCTCACGTACCCGTGTCTGGCAAACTTTCAAGTCCCAACTACGATGAGTATGGTACATGGCATAACAGCGCAACTGTACCCGAGGCTGCATAAAAAAATACAATATATATAAACATATATGCAATCTAACATTTAAGATAAACCAATAACCAACATGTTCAATATATATACAGTATAACAACTAAGATAAACCAATAACCAATAATTTAAATCACATGTATAACATATAACATGCACCTATAACGAATAAATCGAATAATAAATAAAACATATAAGATAAACCAATAACGAATAAATATAATAACATATATTCTAACCTAAACTAGTAAATTTTCTAAGAAATAAAATTTATAACACAAACCAAAAATAAATCCAATGCAGTAGACAGTGTTAAAAACAAACGGATAATCAATCGAATGCAATAGACAATAAATAAACCTATAACTATAGCACATACCAAATTGCCTCTAATAATAATAACTTTAAATAGTAAATTAAAACTAAAAAACTTACTATCGCCTTTCAATACGCTATAAGCCTCATGCTCTTCGTAGATATGGAATGTCGAGTAAAGGTCTACCACGTGACGGTTATATTTCTACGGAACCGTTGGTCCGTAGATAAGCGACGATGGACAGGGACATCGGCGACCTGTAAGGTCCCTCTAACACGGCAGCGGACGCTCCGAGACGTCTCACCACGTACAAGCTCCTCCGTCTCATGACCTGAATCTAGGTCTGTATCAGTAGCGGGAGAACGTGGGCGCGGAGGCATCCTACACAAGAAAAAAAATTACTTAGACGAATTGAAAATTAAAAACAATGGAAAGGGATATAAAATTGAACTATAACACACGGCATATTTCGAATGATACACAAGCGGGAAAAATGGAGCCGAATGGTCGATTCGGCAAATCCACGCATCGTGGATTTGGTAAATCTACGCACAAAATTGCGTGGAAATACCCAGCCCAGAAATCCCACTGCCCGATCCCAATCCACCCGAATCGACCCCAAATCCGAAAAAAAAACACCAGTAAATGATCTTAATCTCCTAGCTAAACACATACATGCAGTTAAAATTGAACGAAACAACTCCAAATACATAAAAATTCGACTTTCTACCCGAAACTTAAACTCTAAATATCTCTAAAAAAACCATGGAAATTGAAAAAAAAAATTGCACCAACAAGTAGAGAATGCTTACCTTAACAGCTTCTTGGCGTTGGATTTGAAAAAAAATCGCTTAAAAAATCGAGGGTTTTAGAAGGCTAGAGAGAGTTAGGGTTTGGAAGAGGAGAAACAGGAACAGATTTTGAGTTTTTGGTATTTATATGAATGGCAATTTTGTAAATAATAAGGGTCTCGCTATAGCCAAACCGGATCTCACTATAACCGGGTCTCGTTTTAGAAAAAACGGATCTTATTTTAACCTAGCCCTAACATTTTATGAAATATACTAATAATGGAATCATAAAAATCAGCAATCAATTGAAAAGAATTTCATTTTCTACTAGAATAAGACAGTTTAAATTTTAAAAAATTGATAAGAAAAAAAACATATTTATTCAAAACAAAATATTTCAGCATAGAAAGAAATATTTAAAAAATAGACACGAGCGGAAAACAATATACGAACTATCCCCATGAATGTTACCCTAAACCCAATAATAGATGAATGACCTAATAATTAAATGTGTAAACAATAATAATAGAAATGATGAACATTGAACAATCATCGATATAACACAAAAGACAATGATTTAGGTATATGAATGCAACATAAAACCTAGGGGGAAAAAAACATTTGATACCATATCAACACATGCAAAGCACAAAAAAGAGTCTGAGTCAGATCCAATGAAAAGCAGATGGTTCTTTATAAAATTGCAAAACAGAGGAGAGGAGAGGAGAGGAGAGGAGAGGGCAGATCTACTCATTGTCAGAACCACCATGTGCTCAAAGTTGTCTTGTAACATTCAAGTGGTCCTATCCCATCCTATCCTATTACAATTTCTAATCAGACAAACTTCTACCCCTTCTTATCAAACCCTAATCTTTTTTCACATTATAAACACACACTTTTTCTACCAACTTTGCTTATACTTCCATCAAACATTTCCCTTCATCCAAACAAAAGATTTAGTCTCACTGTCCCCGACACCCTCTAACCGGGGCTTCCTAAATAAATTTGCATAACACAATGTTACCCTCCAATACTCTAAACTACATGCGCCTTAGAACAACCACCTCACCCTGGGACAAAAACAAACTACCAATGACCATATCAAAACAGTAGACAATAAAGATGTAATGCAAAAAAACTCGGGAAGAACTAATCCGAGCAAATTCGCAATCAACGCAGTTTAAGACCAGCATGCATGGTCCCAAAACCTAATAAGACACAAAACTAAGAAGATAACTGAAACCAACATAAAAACATATCAAAGATATATGTAGGATAATAATGTAATTAAGATAGTAATTCTATTTTTAACTTCCTGTCACCAGCTGTATTTTGGAACAAAAAAAAAACATAATGATTTAAAGTGAAACAACCTAAAACTCCGGATATCAGTTTTTTTCTTTACGGTTTTGTACTCCCATTCGCTGTTAGCTGTATTCTATCTTCAACAACAGTTGCGAACTTTTTGACCCATGTGTCTAATCACTGTGCTTCTGCTTCTGGTATATTAACTTTGCTATAAAATATACACAAATCTTCTTCGCTGTGTATCCTTCTCTACTTTTCTGCGTATGATACGAAATAAGTAAAATCCTTCGAAATGAAACATTTTTGAAATGCAGATGGTTTTAGTTGACCTTTTATTACATGCACTTCCACATATAGCTAAAGGAAACGACATAGATCCAAACTAGATTTTTGAAATGTAGATGGTTTTCGGTTAAAAGCGTTTACCTATTATTACATGCACTCTCATATAACCAAAGAAAACAACTTAGATCAAAATTAGATAATAATAACTTATTATGAAGATAGTGAAAAGAAAATATACATACCGGACCATTAACTACTGAGGAGTAAGATCATCAGACAAAGCTGACATAATTTCCGTTGCACCGGCTAAGATGGCACTGGTTTTGTTCAGGTTGACAGCATCAGATGAGTGCTCATCGCAGGGTTTGGAGGGAGAAGCAAATAGGGTATCAGGGAGACCATGCTCCTCTGCATTGTTGCTCTCTTGAGTGCTAAGAAGACAAATTGTTAAGTGACTTTCAGGATCTAGCTGTAGCTATAGATAATAGGATGATTCTTAAATAATATACTAATACGCACTTTTCTTTCAAGGAAAGAGGTCTAGACTTGGTATTTCAAAACCATGAAAATTAAACACATGATTTATTTTGAAAATAGAAGTCTTACCTATCCTTGATATCAAGTTTTTCAAATCCATAACTCCCTTCGTTGCTTTTCTCATTACCATCCACATTAGTTTCTGGTTGAGTCTGCTGCTCAGGGGCAGCCATTGAAGCTGACATGACATATCGATTGTCACCGTTTGCTGCACAAAGCAACCAAACAGGCATTAGAAACATAGACTTTTTATATCTTGATAAATCCTAATTAACTAACAATTGACCAAGTTTGCTAACCCTCTAATATGAAGTCTTGGCCAGCATTCTCATGTGAGAGAAAGAGATTTGGGTTGAACCCAGATGGGAAATGATTGGTTGGAGAGCCAATAGAAAGACTACGTTGGTGATGGCGAAGATATTCTTCCTTCAACTCAGGAAATTGCATACTCATTAATCGCCTCCTTTGTAGTTCCATTTCCTGTTCCTCTATTCTCCTTCTCAGTATTTCTGAATTATCAAAATGCATTCTTGATCCTGCTAATGAAATTTAAAAGATTGTATTTATTAAAACAAAATAAAAGTAACAATAATGCTCTTCTGCATCAAATATTGCCTTCGCTTTCAGCCTTTTTATCGAAGTACCAGATTGAATTTGTATTTTTATTGGAGTATCAACTTTGTATCAACTTTATTGGACTATCCACCACAGGCCAAGTGGTAACTATAAACTTTTGTGAAAGTAAAAGAATATTCCTGTATGTCAAAGGTTTTAAGGGTCATTTGAAACAAAATAAGCAGTCTAAGATATTACATGGGGTTTCATGATCACTCTTACCAAATTGAATCCAAAATTACTTATTTCTGATACCTAACTACACAAGTGAACGAGAAAATACTAACCAAGGTGAAGAAAGTCATATGGGACTCTCGGGTTAATCCCCGGAGAGTCAGGACCAGGTGAAAAGTTACCCCTCTCCAGCGGCGGCATCTGCTTCCTGCTTTATAGAGTGTAAATAACGGATGAAAAATAAGTATTGGGAAATGTTGAGTTATTGTCAAACCTGTCAAACACTTTTCCTTTCTCCTTGTAAGGCTTGACAAGGACACGCGATTCACAAATAAAATGAGGATTGCCGCGGGCAAGTACTAGCTTCGCAGTGTCTGGGTGGACGAACGTTACAAATCCAAACATTCGTTTTGCCTGGTAAGGAATCCTAACATCGTGCACTTGTCCAAAATTGCTTCATAAACATCAGAGAAACAATGTCAAATACAAGACAGCCAAAGAATATTAGCCGAGAAAAGTAGTGAGGAACTAGAGCTAATGCTGAGGCTCTAAGGTCGATTTACCAAAATCACAAAGTAAAAACCATTCAATAGACACAAATCACTTGTTTTAAAATATTCTTCGTCAGTAAGAGATTGTCCAGCTTTCAACAAATTAAAAAGATAAAAGAAAAACAGTTAAATTTTATAAATATGAAAAAATATAGATAGGTTAGTGTTAAACAGTTAAAATCACTTGACCCGTTTCTTTACTGGGATGATACCTCTATGAAACCAATGACTTATTAAAAAGCTTAGTGTTAAATTCTTTATGACTTTAAGATTTCACATAGGAAACATGTCATAAGTTTTATACTGTAAATCGTATTAGTTTTCAATCTTTTAAGAGTTTAAGATTTTACCTAACAAAACATGAAACTCCATTAATAACAAAGATATCATATCTTGAGCATTTTTGCTAAAGATGGAAAATAGAATAAGTCCACATATAACAGCCAAAAGATTAAAAATTATAAACACCAAACAACTTTTAGAGATTTACGAAAACATAACATACCGAACTGAAAAGAAAGAAACTGGGATCTTCTTTAAATAATCCTAATCTCAACAAAGATTAAATGTCTTTTAATTTACTTACAATACCAGCCTTTATTGTTCTTGTTCGAAACATAACATGATCCGAACCGAATGAACATAAAACTATTGCTACAAGTCTGAAATCAACCAGAACAAAAGCATCATGCCACGTTTATTATATATTATTCGTTGGTAAAGCATACAAAAAATAATCAAACTTTCTAAATTCGCCTCATTATATTCTTGACATTGTAAAGAAAAGGATAATAAGTATGTGAATAACATGTTCTTGTAGGATTGATCTGTAATTAGAGGTAGTAAAAAGCAAAGAACCTGAAATAAACGGAAACATCTTCATCCCTGAAGGTGCTGTCAGCTGGAAATGTCAAGTATATCTGCCTAGAAGCTGAGGCAGACTTATCACTCATTGCCATACCCATTCCCATTTCGAAACGATTGGGCCCAAAGCAGTATTCATCTGCCAACATCGAAGCTGCGGCTCTGCAAGTGATAAATGCAGTTTCAACGTTAACAAATACCCAAAAACCACTCACACATAAAATAGTTTACTTCAACCCCTAAATTGGAATTCATAGTGATCTCATAAACTATGGATTACAACACTACTATTACAAAATACAATACATCACTGAATTTTTTAATAGAGAATCAAAACACCCAAATAGCAAAAATGGAAAATACTAAACGTTAGACACAAAGAGATCAAATAAAACCCCAATTAGCTGAAAACAAAAGTGATTTAAAACCCCAAAATGGCAAAAAAAAACAAAGGTAAAAATCTTAAAACAATTACACCCAAAATGTGGAATCAAAGTATGACCATAAAAAAATTTAAACCTAGATAGCAGAAACCACATAGCAAAAACAGAAAAGAAATCACTAAAACCACAACTATTGAAATCGAAAGTAAGCATTTGGAACCTTTGAGAGTCATTCTGTTGTTGCATCAAAAAACTAGACAGGTGTTGTGGTGGAACACCAGCAGCTAAGAACTGATTAGCAGCAGCAGCCAATCTCTCCTGATTCATCCTCATCAACTGCTCTTGCTTCTGCTGCTGCTGAAAAATAAAATCCATTTTATTTGGTGACCCAGCAAACCCACCACCACCATTACCTTCCGTGGTCTCACCATGCATAAACCTGCAATTATCTCCATTTTTGCAAAACCCTTGGACATAGTACATACATGGCTTCATCCCCATACTCAACCCACCTTCTTCGCTTCCGAAACCCGCGTCACTAGCAGAGTAACTCCTCCTATGCAAATGGGTATCGCCATTGTTCAGTTGATACCCAAACTGAGACCTTAAATTAACAAGTTCTTCGTTTTTCGACGAAGAATCGTTCAAAAATGAAAGATAATCGTTCAGTTGGCGTTCATCCAGCATGTCAGGCGCATTCTTTGTTTCACCAGTACTATCAGGAACGAGAATCGAACCTTGACCAGAAGCAGAACGGATGCTGTCATAAGACAGAAAAGGACTGGCTTTCTGATTGATGACATTGTTGTGGTTATTAAGTGGCCATGAAGACGAAGAAGGAGACGAAGGGTTTCTTGAAAAATCAAAACCAACTCCGTTTAAAGCGATTCTTGGAGAAGAAATCGGTAACGGGTTGCTTACTGGTCTAGAGATAGGGTTAAAGTGAGACTGAGACGGCGGGGACGACATAGTGTTCGACGAAAGTCCCAAATCAGTTTTGGCTTTGAGAATGAGTGAGTGTAACAGAGCGTCTGGACCGAAAGCCAACCGCGCCATGTACCTCTTGTCGAAGTCTTGAATGAGGATATACCCTACGATTTTGTTAACGTTTTCGGGTTCTATGCTTCGAATCTTGGTAAACAGTATATCTGTAGGATCAAAATCCATGGCTAGGTTTTCCTCGGTCGGTTTGTGTTTGTTCTTGATCAAAGAGAATATGGAAAACAGAGAGTTTTGTTTTCTTTTTCTAGTAAATACAAATGGTAACAATCATAAATTTAAACAAAAAAAAGTTTAAATTTTTATATTAAAAGTTTTACTTTTGATTTTCATTTTTCTGGGTACTGTTTTGAAGCTAAAGAAATCAAAGAGCGGGATTATATTTATATCAGTGACTCTTTCTCTCTCTTTCTCTTTTCTGATGATATTTTTTCCGCTCTTTTAGTCTGTCAGTTTTTAGGGCTAAATGGTAAATGTCAACACTTTTCTAGGGAAGATAATGGATATACTTCAATAATAATTAGATTAATATCCTCTATTATTCTTATCATTATCATCCATCTCTCTTCCTTAATCAAAAATTACCGCCTTCGGTTTTTTTCTTTACAAATGAGTCAACCAATCAACTATTATTAATAAAAACCCTATTTTAATTATTTTTATATTCAACACCCATCTTTTCCGACCTTTCTTTTTTTATCCTTTTGTAATCTGCTCTATTTCAAATCAATTTGGTAATACATGAGACTTATACCAAACTTATAATTAAAAAAAATTATTGTTTTGACTTTGAGGTGATTTCAGAATAATTATTTGAAAAGGAAAAGATTATTTATACTCAATCAAGTCAACAATATGAATTTAACATATATGGATACTAAATATATTATATATAAGATTTTAAAATATATAATTTTTATTTTTAATTCCATTTATAATATGTTTGTTTGATATTAAAATAATAACTAAGTATTCGATTGAAACTGTAGTCCAAGTCAAGGGACTAGGGTATAATAAGAGTCCTAGGTAAGTCTAGGAAATGATTATGGTAATAAAAGCGTATTTATCGTTTTATTTAGCGAGTTTTCCAGGGCTGTTTTTATGGAGAATATAAATGATTAATAGGATCCACTACTCCACTACATTAATAAATTCAATTTAGTATCCAATGCTTTTTACTGTATTTCCTGGTTCATCCCAAAAATTAGATAAGTGTATAAATAGAGAGAAAATAAAGTAATATAAGGCATAATCTTAAATATCTCTAGTAAATGCTTCTAAAAGTTTATTAAATACATCTCCATCTATATTTTATAACTCTGTTATGTTTTATATAATAGTTATCTATATAATAGTACACAAAATTATCTATTACTTTTATTTTCAAGGTTAATATAATTTTAAATAATGAAGTTAATAATTATATATTGAAAGCAACAAATTAACTGAGTAAAAAAAAATTAACTTGGGTAAAAAGAAAAAGTTAAAAGAAAACTGTAAAACACGATACTGGCGAAGATAGAGATGCTTAAAAAACGGTGCACGAACATTAAGCAGTGATGTAATCTTACATGGCAGTTACATTTCATGGCAATGTTAACGTCTGGCTCACCATTACACACATGTTATAGACCGCTTCATACTGTCCGTTCGATCACTGTGTGAAACGTTCATCACGAAGTTTTTAACGGTTACTGCTGGCTTAGCTGGTATACACAGGACCACATCGAAATATGGGTCGATGCTGTTCCAAACTTCCAATCACCTATTTTTCTCTCTCTGTCTCTAAATCTCCGCAATTTGACCCGGTTGGAGTCCGGATATTAGTTTATGTTACTATTATTTTATTAGTATTGCTAAGATTAATATAATATAACATTTCAACCAATTATTTTATTAGTATTGCTAAGATTATCATATTATATTTAACTTAACATTTCAACCAATTATTTTATTCAAAAAATATGACATAGTATATAGGCTTCCTTCTTGTTTAGATTGGGTGTTGAAGGAATTTTGTGAAGGTTAACACTAAACCATTGATACAAGAGTCTTGTTATATTTTTGTTATTTGACATAAATTTATAGTTTGTTGATTAAATATTGGTAAGCTCAATAATTTATTTGTTTTATATAGTTATTAGTTTGTTCATTGATACTAGTATATGATTTTATTAATAAATAGTCACTTTTATCCTACAGTTGATATGAATGATGATCATAAATATACATACGACTATAAAGTAATGAATAAATTAGTATATTTCATGTCATCTGTCTAATATAATTAATAAATTTAAAAGAAAAAATTGCATTTTCATCTGTTTTAAGTTATAGAACACAAATTTATAATTGGTTGGTTGGGTTATTATTAACTTTCCTTTTTTTTTACTATTTGCGTGTAAAAAATTGGTTATTTTTGTCATGGTATGTCTAATATTATCTGTTTATCTCACATATAATTACCAAATGTTCTTCTAATAATAAATAATTATATTTTGCAGTTTATTTATATAAATTTTCAAATCCTTGGAATCTTAAACTTTTAGACTTTCTAAAAGATAAAAATAAAACAAAAATCGCAGATATTGCATGATAGGGTAATGACCCATGTAATAATAACATCGTTTTATATGTATAATATGTATTCACTGGCTGTGTGATAATGTTTGTGTATTTTGCATGTCAATATTTAATTATTTGCGCATGAAACGCGCGGAGACTACATTACATGCATAAAAATTATCGCATTTTCTAATATCAATTCATGTAAAATGTATTATATACCTATATGATAGGTTAAAATAATTTATTTATTTATTTATTGATGTTATAAATTTAAGCAATTGAGTAGATTTGAAAGCAAAAATATCACGGAAAGTTAATAAATAAATAAAATAAAGTGCCAATAACATTGGCAAACAAAGTTTCTTTATCTATTATTTTTATTATTATTTGTTTATAACCGACACTCTTTTAATATATATTTTATCAATTATTATTTAGTTTTTTTATAATATTTCAAATATTTTCATAAATTATATAATCTATTTTTTTACAAATTTTCTAAACCTAGTTTTTGTTACGGTGTAATTTTTGACAATTCATCCCCAATTTGAATTCTAATTTTTTTATTGTTTTACCGTTTATTTTTTATATATTTTAATCCTTTTATCGATTTTTAGTTGATTTCGTCGTTGATTTAGGGTTTGAATTATATTTTATTCGATTTTTGATATTTTTATTATGTTAAAATATATGAAAATGTTAAATTTGGTTTGGTTTTATGGTTTTATGTGGGTTTATTCGATTTGTAAGTTTATGTAAATGTAAGATTTAAAACTTGTATTTTATCTAAACTTCGCAACGAAGATGAGAGACGAGAGACACCAAATGGCTAACTATATTAGTTGAGTGATACGAGACCTTGTTAATACTCATATGTTGATTCTCAAATGCGTGATATTGTTATTTTTCAGTTGTAGATGCGAGACTTTGTTAATTCTCACATGCAATACTTTTTTCAATTATATAAGCGATACGTTTGTTATTTTTCTATCGTATATGCGGAACTTTTTAATTTTTTCTATAATAGATGTGAGTCTTTGTTAATTCTCACACGCGATATTTTATATGATAGTTGCTAGACTTTTGTTAATTTTCAAACGATGTATAGTTGCGAGATACGTATATATTTTACTTTTTGAATTGCCAAATATAAATACACCATGTCTAGAATTTCACTGAGTATTTTTAAACTAAATGGTGAACTTACATACATAATCTTAGTCATTTTGAATAAATTTGAATATATTTTTAATTTTGTTTTAAGTAAATATGATGTGTTGGTTCGAGATAAATTTAGATTAAAATATTGTTGTAGTGACCTCGAGAATACTATATTAGGTTATGATGATGATTTAGTTATTTTTGGGGCTTTCAATTGTTATTATTGATATAGAATTTGATGTTGTTGTTGTTGTTGAAAAAAAATGTTAGAAAAACTGCTTAAAGTTTATGTGAAACTTTAAATCAATATTTTATTTGTAAAGAAAGTAGTTATGGTATGAATTTTATTGGTCATAAGAACAAACAACTTGCTACTGTTAGTTGGGTTGGAATTAGCGGTGTTGAGAAATTTTTTGAAGGATGTGCAATATTGTTAAGATTAGCTATTAGTAAGTTTTCATTACATAAATGTTTTACTTTTAAATATTTACATAATACTAAGATAAAAATAATTGTTCATTATGAGAAAAGAATATTCAAAGGGTTGTCCTTGGAAACTTGATGCAAAAAAATAATAAGTTTATTATTTTATGTTTGTTAAGAAGTATTTCTAACAACACACTTGTGGGATTGGATTTTGCAAAGAAATTATAAATCATTTATCATTAGATTTGATTTTTAACGAGATATGTAATTGTATTAGGATTAACGTTGATGTTACAACCAAAAGCGTAAAATTACGGTTTGAATGTCTCGTATCATCTTTATGGATTGCTTTAAAGAAAGTTAAGAATATTAATTATGGATATAGTTATGCTTTATATAATCTACTTAAAGATAACTTCAAAATATTAAAGATTCTTGGTTGTACAAATGATTACTTACTAGAGTATACTTTGTAAACCAATTTATTCAAGCATTCTATCGTAGCATTTGATTCTTGTCTTCAAGGTTTCCATTCTTATCTTCCGGTTTTATTTATTCAATGGATTTTTTTTACGGGAAAACATAAAAGGGTATTTATATATGTTATAGCTGAAGATGGTAAAAATTATGAGTTTTGTTTTCTACTATTTTTAATTTCAAAAAAATTATTTTCTTATGTGAGCTGCAAAATGTGAGATAAAATATATGATAAATACAAAAATATACATAATCAATATAATAAATACAAGACTTAGCATAACTAATATGATATATACGAGACTTTGGCATAACCCATTATGATAGTTGCGAGTTTAGTCATAACCTATATGATAGATGTGAGACTATATATGACCAATATGATAGGTGCAAGACTAGGCATAACCAATACGATAGATGGAAATTTAATCATAACCAATATGATATATGGGAAGCTTGTAACTAATAAGATAGATGTGAGGCCATGTATAAATATGAGACCATGTATAACCAACATATAACTAATATGATAGATGTGAGACCATGTATAACCAATACGATATATGCGAGACTTGCCATAAACAATACAAAAATTGAGAGACTATGCATAAACAATACGATGTGAGAAACCCATATGGTAGATATGAGACTAGTAACATATGAGATAAACTAATAACATTGTGATTTATATTCTATTTTTAAATAACTTTTAGCATGTATCTTTAGTGTTGTATTTGTTATTGTTAGTGTAAAATATTGTGATAATTGGATATGGTTTTTAAAGATGTTGAAACCCTATTTGTATGATCGTTAAATCATATTTATTAATGATCGACATTTTTGGCATTGTTAGTGTTGTTACTTTTTTTGTTTCTAAATTACTATCAAGCATACTATATTTTTTTATTTCATAAATATTTTGAAGTATTATTTGAATGGTACATCCACATCATTATAAGTATAAGATGATTTACATGTTTAAAATATATGTTTATGTCGCGACTCAAAATATGTACATTCAATTTATGGACGAATTTATTAAAGAATAAGGTCATGAAGTTATTATTTATATGTATTTTTTCAAAGGTAAGTGAAATGGTTCTATGGTTTTACTCTACCAGAGTCTTTCAATAATCATACCAAATATTATTGTAGTTTACCTATATCAGAGTTAGGAAAAATTAGAATATTACTTATTAGTTAAGTCTCAATACATTGTGTGTAGGTTGAACGTTGGAATAATGATTTATGTCTTGAATTTGAGAATAAGTTTAAAGTTAATGTAGAAAATTATCATATATGGATAATTCATTCGTTTACATCTTTTTACATAAAGTTTTTTTATATGGTTATGGTTATTGATCTGAGTGGATTTAAATGTTCTTACGGTGCGTGACAACTTGAGTATTTTTCATACTCTCATGTTCTGCTTACCATATTTTATATTGATGAAAAACCTATTAAATATGTTGGATTGTGAAATTTTGTAAGCTTATATAAGGAAAATTATTTGACATACCCGTATTTACTAATTTTGTTCAAATATCTACTTCAAGAAATATTCCTCGTATACTTCCTCAAATTTTTAAAAATGAGAGATGGAAAACCTAAGAAGAAAGGTCTTCCATCTAAGGATAAATAAGTACCGAAAAGATAAAGTGTAATCGTTGTTCGAAACTTGGTCATAATCAGTGATGATATCTTGAGGTCTTATAAGATCAATGTAATTTTGATACTTTTAGTTACTAAGGCTTCTGTAATTTGGTCTATTTTTTATTGCATTAATGTTTTTCTATTTTGGTTAGTGTTTTAAGACTTTTTTTTAGAAATATGAAACTAAGAGAAGTTGTTAGACAAGTCATAACCAATTGCATGCTCAATGTGAGACAAGGCATAACCGTATGTATGATAGATGCGAGACAAGTATAATGGTGGTGATATATGTGAGACATTCTTATAACAACCTCGTACAATATGATAGATGTTAGACCATTATATAAATCACTGTAAAAGACCAATTCACTTAACTGAATTCATGACATAAATCATTAATGGTCTTTTATAGTTAAGTGATAGATGTGGTCTTTTACACTTAAGTATATAATGGTCTCACGTGATTGATAATAGATGCAATACCAATTCACTTTAACCTCATATGTGGTGATAGATATGCGGCCAATATATAATAATTCATTATAGCATACCGATTCATAACCAAGTACATTGATGGTGATAGATGTGATACATGCATATACAATAGTGATGTGAGACAATTTATAACTAACTGGATAAATAATTCATATGAGATGCAAATACATTCGAGGTTTCTAAATAAAACATTATTTATAATTTTAAATTAAAGAAAAATCTGAACATAGAAAATGAAGAACAATTTGAATATAAAAATAAAGAACAATTTAAAATTGAAATTAAAAAAAACAAAACAAAAGAAGTTGATCTAAAAACGTGGCTTACAATACCGAGTCATTACACTTTGACGTTCTGCCCTCTAACTCCGTAAACATGAGGTCATTTCTTCATCATTTTTATCTTTTTTAGTTCCAGATAACTACTATTGCGAGATTTTTTGGCGGGGTGGAAGCGATACTGAAACCTTATAGGAAGATCGAGTTTTACATTTACGAACTAGGTTTTATTAGAATGATGCTAAGCTAATTTCATACTAAGCCTGACTAGTTTTACACTAAACATTATCATGATGGAGCCTTTGCATGATTTTAGAAATATATGGCTCTTCATTGCTATCAATTAGAGCTAATGCATCTAGAAGTGGCTTGAAATCAAGGTCAATTTCAATGGAAGATTTTCATGTGTAGGTTGGCTGTTTAGCCATTAAGATTTTTGTAAATTTTGGTAGAGATAGAATAAAAAAATAGTTACTTAAATGTTAAAAATAAGCGTCATATAGTTCAAAAGAGATGCTTAAGAGGTGATAGATGTGAAACCATTATATACTTAACTGTAAAAGACCAATTCATTGGAGAAACAATTATATAACCTCCTATGAGGTGATAGATGCGACACCAATTCATGGGTGATGATAGGTGCAATATTAGTTCATGGGTAGTTATAGATGCAATACTAGTTCATGGGTGGTGATAAATGTGAGACCAATTCATGGGCGGTGATAGATGTGAGACCTGTATATAATTCACTAGAAGAGATTAACCCATGAAAAAATTACATAATTAAAGAACATTATAACATACATGCAACTTTTATTATGTTAATATCATTAAGGATCATTACAACAAACACACAACTCTAATTGTGTTTACATCATTAACAAAGGCTAAATAAAGATTTCACCGGAATTTGTTAATGTTCTTATCATTAAGAAACAATTAAAACATATACGCTCTCTTTAATGTTGCAATATCATGAGGTTTATTTTTTTATAAGCTTACACGTGTCAATAAAATATTTAGCATAGTCGCAAACCATTACGATACAATCAAGTATTCCCCTTTTGTTGAGGGATTGTTTTGGACATAGTAACTTTATATTTGGTATTCTAGACAAAATATTATTTGAAGTGGAGGTATTCAACCTATAAGTTAACAATTTTTTCAATACACAAAGTCCCACAGATATGTTAGATATTACATAGCATGCGGGACAAAGACATTACATGAGAAATGCAGTATAAAACATAATATATGGGGCAATACATGACAAGATGGATATGGGACAATACATTACATGCGAGACACCATATAACTAATTTTATGTGAGATCATGTATAACAAACTTTATGACAGATGCGAGATAAAAAAAAATATGATATTGAATGTATAAACAAATTCATGCGAGAACATTCATTTTAAATCCTACTATAATTTTTTTTACCTAAATAACATTTATAGTATTTTTTTACAGCTTTTTGTGTTTTATCAACTGCTTTTGCACTTTTTGGTGCCAATAAGTTTAAATTTACTACTTATGTCTGATCAATGCTTATTACGAATAATATCCAATTGTTGGTTGTTCCTCGTGGTCTTTATGTGAGAAGTAGAACGAAAATGCAACCTTCTATTTGGCCGTATAATTTTATCGTCAACAAAAGTTGTAACATCTTGATTTTCATATATCATATGCTACATTGAAATAATAATTTTTAGTAATTTTTTATGGTTTATTGATTTATACATGTTTGTAAAATTGTATGATTCTTATTATTACACGTCTAAAAATGATTTTTGTAAACTAACTTAATTTATCCTTCGTTGGTAACTAGTGGTACGTATTTTTATTTTATTTTTGTAAAAGGTAAACAATATATATAATCGTTAATAACCAATTCTAAAGTCAGTTAGTTCAAGGATTATATCATGAGTATGATTTAAAAATAATTTAAATGAATACCCTTCTTCTAATTGTTTCTAGAAAATGAAAAATTGGAAGAATATGAGCTCATTTTTCAAGAACTTGGTGTACGATGGCAGATTCGTGTACAAAACTTTGTAGATGAGTAATTCACGACTAAAAATAACGATTTTACGAAAACAAGAAAAAAATACGAGATAATGACAGTGTAAGAAAATGTGAAAAATACGAGACCATATCATACGAGACCAGACATTACATATTTTATACGAGACTAAATCAGGAGATACTGTTTCATGAGATGTTATATAATGGGAGACCATAAATTACAATTTTTATGTGAGACCAAATATTATAAGATATAAGCAAAAAACAATTTAATACACATATAAATATATATGTTTTAAGAATTACACAGATATATAGTTTTTAAAAAGAAATTATCAAGATTGAAGAATCTAGATCACCTCTTTGTCCAAAACGAAATTCTCCACATAAACGTTCTCCACGTAAACGTTTTCTCTAGTGAAACATCAATAGGATTCTTGTGGTTTGGAACATTATCTAAAAGAACATTAATAAGTTTATGTAGATTAAAAACCATATCTTGTATCACTTCTTTCTCCCATATCACCTCTATAACATGAGGATTGTGGATTTTTATTTGATTAGAATGAGGGTCATGTACAATGATTATGAGGTTTTTTTTTTATATCAAAAGAATCATGTACTTTTTCCTTATCTTGGAAAGTTATTCTTGATTCTTCCACATTTTAAGTATGAGAGCCCTTAGTCTATGTTTTTATTAGATGATTCTTCCATGTTTTTATGTGTTCATTTTTTACTTGCATATATTGTAGATATATTTTGAGGTTTTTTACCCACCTTTGTATTTACTTTCAAAATGAGAAGTTCAATTATGTTTTCAAGTTCCACTTCTCTATTTCCTTCGTCTATTTATTTACCTTCTTACATCTTTTCCCTAATTCTAATATGATATTTCCCTTTTCAATGATTGACCGTTTTAATTATGCAATCCTATATTCAAGATTTTTTACGAGCAATTGCATATTTCTGTATTTCTTCCTCTGTTAAGTCAAAACTTTGGTTAGACACAGTATTAGTTGTTTGTAGGGTTTTCATGTTGATCCTCTACAAAATAATTGAGCATGAATATTAAAAACTAGTTAAAGGATACAAAAAATAATAGATACGTGGGCACACAATGATAATAGATGTGAGACCAGAAAACAATGATAAAATGCACGACTACAAAATAACGATAAAAGAGATACCATATATGATGATAGACGCGGGGCACAACAGTGATAATGGATGTGGGACTAGATAATGATGATAAATGTGAGACCATAGAATGATACTATGCAGAGACCATAATTGATGATAGATGCAGGATAAGGCAATGATAGTATGTGTGAGGCCATAAAATAATGATTCATATTAGGCAATGTAATGCTGATGGATGTGAAAATATGCAATGATGACAGATGAGAGACCATACAATGATGGTAGATGTGAGACCACGCAATGATAATAGATGAGAGACCATGAAAATATGTCAGAATTTACCTTTTGTTTGTATAGTAATATTTTTAGACGTCTATTCTCTACTTTTAAATCGTAGGTTTTGTCCGCTATATTCATTTTGATTTCTTATTTCCCAACTTTTCATTTATATTTGGATTCTTAAGAATTTGAGATACTAAATTTTGTCTATGTGAACTAGCATAAGATTTTCTTAGTACTAACTTTTGCTGAAGTTTTAACTTTATGTGAATGAACCAGTTATTAGATAAAATCACAGCTCTAAATAAAAAGTATGATCAAAGAGAGCAGGATATTCAATCGGCTAGGTTAAAATCTGAGGTGAGGCATATAGATGATAAAAATGATGTTGATAGTCAGTCTGATCGTTCCTGCACAACTCGCCAGGTTCGAAGTGAACTGGAAAAAAACACACTTTGAATCTAACAAAATACGTTATATTTTGCGAAAAGAGAAAAATGATAAGAAAAAATATATTATGTCCAGTGGCGATGGGTTAAATAGTTCAGGATCTGAGTACAAGAGGTATCAAGGGTCTTCGAAAGAGAAAAAGGTCGGCCTCGAAAATCACAAAGAGAATACAAGACAAGAAATTATCAATTGACAACTGAGAATGTACCACGCTGTTTAAGAGAGTTAGAATGGTGTGAAGGGAATACATTGAATCAGTATACATGGATGGATGATCAAAACTTATATGTTATTATGGAAAGTAAAAATGATAATCAGCATGTAAAATAAGTCGACTGGAGAAATTCTCCATTGAAAACTGAGATAAGGTCCATCACTCTTCCGAAGCGGTTTGATATCTTGAATGTTCAAAAGTTTGATGATATGCAAGATTTTGATGACCACATCGAATAGTTTAAAAAAAATTAAATGATGAATTTCGAGGATGATGATAGGTTGGTGTGCAGAGCTTTCTCTCAAACGTTCAAAGGAACATCTTTGAAGTGGTATAATAGGATTCTGAAAGGATCCATTTCCAATTTCAGATATTATTATACAGCTTCCTGAATATAATTTATGGGAAGTAAGAGGTGCGGGCAAATAGAGACATAATAATGCAATGTAAACAAACAGTGGGAGAAAAACTGAAGGAATACACTAAGAGATTTGAGTTAACCAATCTGGTTTGGATAATTGTGAGGAGTTGGTAGCATTGGCAGCATTTCGACAAGTTTTTTTTACTAGGAGACTTAGTGAATGAAACAACGAAACAAAGAGCTTTGACTTTTGGAGCTTTGATGGCTCAGATGGAAGATCAAATTAAAGTTGAAGATTCAACTAGAGTTCAAAGAGTAGTTGGGTCTAGTTAAAAGAGTTCAGGACAGATGCCAAGTAATCAGGGGCATTCTTCAAACTCAGTCCAACCATCGCATCCGAATGACTGGATTCCAAGATTGATGATTAGATGTTGCATCAGATTATTTAGATACAGATCCAGATCGACTGATTGTGATGGCAGTGGATGAGCCAGTAAAACAAGGCAGAGTTCGAAGTCTATGTGAGTATTTTGAGTCGTTGGCAATCTTTGGAGGAGATACTATGACTGGCAATGCTGATAGCTTTAGAAAGAGGCATGTAGTGAGCTTAGCTACTCAAATAAAATGAGAGATACATACTCCTTTGTATGGTAAGAGAGATTTTCCTTTTATTCTTTTCGATGAAGATGATTTGAGAGGCACTGTAGGTCATCATGAAGATGTGGTAGTTATTGGAGGAGAGGTATCTGGTGTTGAAATTCGACGTGTATTAATAGATACATGGAGCTCTGCAAACGTTCTTTTCAAATCAAGATACGATAGAATGTGATCTTCCTTGGATTTCCAAATCAAACCATACGATAATTAGATTCATGGGAGTGACGACTCAAGTAATTGGGGAATTTGAGGGGGAGGTATATTTGGGAAATGAACTTTTTAGGGAAAAAATCAGGTTTTATTCATGGCGGTTGATTGTACGACCAACTATAATGCCATTTCGGGAGATCTTGGCTTTCGAGGATGTATGCAGCTGGATCTACAATCCACCAATGTTTGAAGTATGTCATCAAAGATTGCGTGAAGGTTATCTAAAGTGACTAGAAGGTTTCTATAGAATGTTATGCCACTGCTCTTTGAAACCTTGGGTTCTTTAACAGTAAGTAAAATATAAAAGAGTATGCTTTTCCTGATGGAAAAATACTTCGAATATGAACCTTGTTGACCTCAGCTTTACGTCAACCTCCAGGTATAGTAGAACAAGACCAGATAATTCAAACCAAGATGTTTAACTTTATAAATACATATTTTGACTCAAATACTGAAGTAGATTTGATAGAGTCACAAATAAGGTATTTAACCATGAGACATGTTATGAATGGTTCATAAAAAATAACCCAATAATTTTTACTACTATGAAAAATCAAAAAGAAGTTGAAGGGTGGTTACAAATAATTGAATATATATCAAAGATCATGAAAATATTAAGTAACGAGAGAGTGGTTTTAGTTGTGATCATCATTAATGGAATGTTATAAGGGTCTATATGAGAGTGTTTACTACCAATAACGAGGTAATGATCTAAGAAAATTTCAAACATGTATTTAATAAAAAATTATTTCCAGAGTCGTATAGACAAGAGAAGCAAAATATGTTTGTGAATTTGAGACAAAAATATGTATGTTAAGTAGCATAGATCAAAGTACACAACTCTATTCTGTTATGCACCAAAGTCGATGAGTATTAAAAAAGAAATATATCAATAATTCCAAGATGAACTACAATACAACATATATGTAAAACTAACAGTAGTGGAAATGATAAATTATATAAGTAAAAAAGATTACCAAGATGGTATATATGGATATTGGTGAAATTTGTCAACGTTTTAATGATAAAAATGAGAGATAAATGAGACTAGAAGATTGAATAAGTATCATGTTATGTCAAGATTTTAAAATTAGTTTGGAATTGGTGTACTACATTCCACGTCACAATGACTCATTTTGAGTGAGTGATGGTGCTCTATTAAGGCTCGTGATGGTCCATCATCCACACAAGCATTTATGTGAGGTATAAGATGTTATTCTTGTGGAATAATTAAACATATGGCTAGAGAGCGTACGTTATATACTCCAACTACTTCTTATGAATATATAAAACTAAGACCTATCGAGTACTTGAATTACACATCAATCCACTAAACCATCATATCTCGGTGTACGTCATGGTGGAAGTCAATTATATCATGGATTGATAAAAAAGAAGTAGAGCAAGTAGTAGTGGGGCGGGTAATCAAGTTTGAATATTTACAATAACACAACATGATGTTGACGCAACTCTTCATATGAAGACATATACCATATATAATGTACCTTAATATGCATATGTGGATTATGAGTATATGTATTCTTTAATCTCATATAACTTTGTTAGAAAAATATATAAATATATAGTAAAATTGAATAATGAGTTGATAATATTGATGTTTATTGGTGTATGGTTGTTATATACCACATATATATGAATTATTTTATTGTGTTAGAAAGTATGACATTGGTAGCTGAATTATTGTTATTTTATATCGTTAATTTTGATGTTATTTTAGGAATGGTTTGTTATCTCAAAATTATACATTTATAAATCACTATTGTAAAAATAATGGTATTTAAGATAGCCATAAAAGAAGAGTTTATATATTGTGGCGAGCGTATGATTGTATCTACGAGTCTAATTTTGGTGGTGAAAACTATATAGAGTTTAACAAAAGAATGTGAATGTAATTAAACTTATACCATCAATAGCTCAACCCCAATTAATCGGCTGCAAGATATTCAAGTAGTTTGGGAATTTATTGATGTATTTCATGAGAAATTACCCAAACTAGTACTAAAAAAACCGACTGACTTTGAAGTGTAACTAGTTTTTAATACAACATCAGTTTTGATTTCATATTATCGTATGTCACCAGCATAATTGATGAAGTTGAAAGCGCAGTTAGATAATTTATTGAAACATTATTTTATGCAACCAATAGTTTCTTTATATGATACACTTGTACCGTTTGTAAATAAGAAGGTTGGTACACTAAAATTGTGTATCGACTACATACAACTAAAGAAAATGATGTCTTGAAAATATGATTATTGCTACACCGATCATATAAAATCTACTATTTTATACCACAAGGAGTGAACCATTGATGAAAATCCTGTGACTTTCCCTTTGTTTGTCATCCAACTTTGAAAAAATAATATTAACAATATGTTATTTTTAGCATTGTTCGAAGACAGTTGAACCCTTATTTATTGATATTATTTTTTATGTATAAATTATAAAGTGAGGTTTTAGACTCACATATATGTAAGATTAGCTTATTTTATTGTTTGGTCGGTCGGTCGCTCGTTTTGGTAGCACACATATGTCGTCGTTACAGATTTAGACTCATATAACATTTTTGAAACATTGATTTTTATGTTTTTGGTTGTCTTTGAATACAGTTAGAATTTCACTATATATATAACTTATGTTTATATTGTCATATTGTTTATATATTTTAGTAATATACATACTTAAAATGAGTAATTAGTATTAAGATATATATTAAAATTATTATGTGACATAACTCATTTAGAAAAAAAAAAAGTCAAATCCATATAAATGCATGATTTTTTCTCACACCCATTTACTTACACAAAAAAAAACTTCAATCATTATATTAAAAATAAATGAACATTAAATAACTATATAATAATTATATTTCTCAATCACTCATTGATTTTTAGATAAAGTAAATTGTTGTGATATATTCTATTTCTCAATCACTCATTGATTTTTAGATAAAGTAAATTGTTGTGTTACATTCTAGGTAGACATACTAGAATGAGACTAAACTCAAAACATTATATGAAATCATGTGTCCGAATCTTTCTCATATACCTTAATGAAGTTGTGCATTTTCTTTCAAATATTCACCAAAAAATAGAATCAGTTTTGATAGGGTCGGATACTTTTGGAAGGTCATTGGGACAAAACCCAAAGGGGTAATTCGGACATACTTTATTTTTAATGGACAGTAGACCCAAGTGGACTATAACTTAGCTGTATGCTACACTGTTATGGTTTTGGGCTTTGGAAACCTTGAGGTGGATCCGAGTCCAAGATCCGACCCGAACGGCTCATGGGTCGCAAACCAAAAGTATAAATACCACAACCAACCACATTTAATAGGTTGGATTTTTTCTAATAATCTTAAATATATGCACACACCTCTTTTATCTTTCTATATTCTATATCAGAAGTTAATACCATGTTAAACACAATACCGAAAATACCCATTGATCATAAATAATCCACAAATTTGAATTTATGCTCGATTTGTTTCTCAATAATTATATAACATTTACCTTCAAACTCTCAAATTCAGTCAAACTATAATCACCGTTAAATAAGCTAATATAACCCAAAACAATGAATACCATTTGTTACCGTATAAAAAAAACACGCTCCATAAATATTAAGTTAAATTTGCATGCAATATAGGTGTTTATAACCTACTTGGATATAACCTTTTATTTTATTACTCAGACCCTTTTATTGATTTTTTTTGAAAGATGATGTATTTAATAGAATATTGAGGTGGATTTTGTTAAGTGTGAATCTTGTTTATTGAGAGAGAAAGTAAGAGAGAAAAGTAGTAACAGTCTAATGAAAAAGGTGTCACTATTTATTCTTTATTTCAACCTTTATTTATAGTCGTGCCTGACTTGGTTTAACTTAATCAGTTATACAAATGAGTAAATTGCACTTCAACCCCATATATTTACAAATAGTTTAAATACCATTTTTCAACTATACAATTTATCACATACAATCTTATTTGTATTATATTTAGACCCCTAACATTTCATTTCCTTATAAGATTAAAGAAAATAAATTCCAAATGAGTTGCAAACCCATTACACTAGAATAGACTTTATTTTATATTTTTGCAATGTTTGTATTGTATAAGTTCATTTTCCTGTTCGTTTCTAAACTCATATATCTTTTATGATTCGTAGAGAAAACTTATATTTTTATACACTAATCTACTATAGATTGAATAAACCAATCTCGTAGATTTTACTCTAAGAATTAAGTACAAAGATATCACCTACCAATAGGTTCAAAATATTAATTAATCACTAAAATTTGTAACGTGTAAAAAAACCATTGATATTACATTTGTATCAAAACGATCACTTGGGTGGTTTTTTTTTGCATCCATGGTCACTCATAGTTGGTGTGGATTATTTTCGACTGAGGGTAATTTGGTCATATGTTTTGTGGTGTTTTAGAGGTATTAAATGTTTGGGTGTTTTGTAGTGAGAGATTTAAGCTGCCTGGTTGTATTAAATGTTCATTACCCTCATTAATGAAAGTGGTTGGGTATTTATACCCTTGATTATGGGCCATATGGGCTTTCGGGTCAATTTTATGAAATCGGGTCGAATTCAAAAACCCATTAGTTTATTAAGCAGATTAGCAATTAGCTTATTCAAAAGGTGATTAGTTTTTAGTACTTTTGTCGAGTTCAGATGGTTCAGTGGGTGGTTTTTGTCTGAATTGCCCCTGTCCGGTTTCTACAGTGAGTGACAAATATTTCCGGACTCATCAGTAGCCCCTTTTTTAGGTTTTGTCGAAGTCCTTTGGTAAGACCTAAAAAATCTTTCTTAGGCACTAGTAACATTCTCCGGACTGCTCAAGTGCTCTGCCCAAGATTTATCCGGACTTAAAGCTTCTCAGAAGTATAAAAGTTTTGTTATGGATCGTGGGACACGTGTCATCTTCTGATTTTCCTCACCAGCCGTTTTCTCCTAGAACGACGCTTCCACTAATCCCAAAAAGTAACCTCTTCATTTAATACCCATGACATCAGCGCCGCCTTCAATCATTACTTTTGTCTTTTCGTATTCTCCTAGGTTTTTGGCATCTCTTTTTGTCTCATTAGTATAAATTACTTCATTTTCACTGTTTTACCATCTTCATTACTCTCTCATTCCTTCATCTCAAAGATTTCACCTCTCTTCTCAAAATCCTTTTGGTGTGAGTTTATGTTCACGGTAAGAAACGCATTGGTAAAAGGCCGGTGGCTTAATCTTTCGGAGTTAGAAAAAACACAAAGAGTTGAGGGAGAAAGGCGCATTACTGCGGGTCTTCCAATTTCTCCAATCGACAAGCCTGAAACACCATCTTCAGAGGCTGATTGAGGTTCATCTTTTGCTAGAAGTTCCAAACCCAGGAGGTTATTTCAACCAAGTCTTTCATCCATCGTATCAGGCTCCTCGGTTCAGGAGTCACAACCCACTATTGAACGGGAAAAAGCCATTTCAAGCACAAGGAGACCCTCTCCATTTATAGCTATGGGGTCAGATTTTGAAAACTCCCCGGAAAAAGTTACACTTCGTAGAACAGGTCGCTTAGTGAAGGGTCAAGCTGTTGTCTCACAATCTAAGTCCCCGAAAACAGGGCCTTCTAAGTCTGGGGCCAAGGACAAAGCTACAGAATCAGGGGCATCTATCAAAGTCCCTAAGGATAAATTCTCCGGTCCGGAGGCCATTGGAACAAGTCTTTGAAATGAGCCCTCCAGACCTGAGCCCCAGCCGGACACTAAACCATAAAGAGAAAGCGATGCTCAACTATCCATACAACTTACTGAGCCAGCCACCAGCACTCCTCCACCAACGAAAAATGACAAACCCTCCATGGTGATGGAAGAGGTGATGGAGGACAGCATAGAAAAGGCCCCATTTAAGACCGACATCTCCAGTCAAACATGGGAAACTACCACTGATAGCCATGCGGACTTGCCGGAGTCCCTGGAAGGCAGAGTGGGACCTTGCTTCAACAAGGTGAGCGTGAAGTATCTGCTAACCATGCAGAACATCAACTATTCCTTCATTCATACTGCTGAATTAGGGCAGATCCAGATGAAGTGACTGATCCCTGAATCTGTCAAAGTAAGGATACCGGTCACTCCGGAGACCCCAATGGACTGCAAGCTGAGCGAGATCGTTATCTATACGGAGCTGTTCAACTGGGGGCTCAAATTCCCCTTGGACCCAGAGATCGTCAGATACTTTCATCTGATAAAGCTCTGCCCAAGCCAGCTGAGTCTCAATGCTTGGTGCACCCTCATGTCCTGCATCATAGCCTCTAGGCTCTCTGGTATACCGCTTCCGATGGATAAATTTGCTGCTGTGGCTAGCCTCTGCAAGAACCACGTCATCCCCTTCTACCACTACAACATGGGAGATAACTTTAAGGTGGTGGATGATTTGCTTGAATCGGAGAAGAATTAGGAGACCCAATTCTTGTTCATTAGTGAAGCTTGGGAAAACGGGAAGAAGATTAAAGCTGGAGTCAACCCAAGCATGCTCACCAGCAGATGGAAAAGCACAGGTAAAAATTTCATCATGTTTGTTTTTCCATATAAAAAATCTTGTTACTAAATTGCTCTTCTTTTTTCTTTGGGTAGTGCTGCCGAAGGAGTTCTCTGACTACCTGGAGGAGGGACAGACAACTTGTGCCAAGCTGAATGCCTGGGCTGCTGACAAATGGGGAAATCACTTCTACAATTGCTTTACTGCCGGCAACTTAGTGAGGTCCCACCTCTGGAACAAAATCGGCCGGAGAGACCTGACTTGGGAAGAACTGACCACATCACCTCCTCCGGGTGTCATCCTGCAGAGGACAGAGGAGAAGGATGGGAAGCTGGCCTTGCTTTCCAGAGCTAAATTCCCAAGTAAGCTGAAGGGCAAGAAAGGCAAGAAGAAGCAAGATGCCACTGAGGTCCCTCAAGGTGGTGTTGAGGATATCGTCCCAGTAAATCAAGAAGGGCATGACCAAGGGGGAATTGATGCTGCTCTACTTCAAGTGGTTGAATATGAGAGTACTAAAGAGGCAGATGGACCTCCAAATCCCTCAAAGGCTCTCAAGAAGGATAAAAAACGGGGAGCAGATGGTGGAGATAGGGGAGCTAAGAAGAAGAAAATCTCCAAGGGGCATGAAGTAGCTCTTCGGCCTCTGGAGTCTCTTCCTCCGGTCGACCCAACAGACTCCACATTGGCAGAGAAAATCCCAAGTGATTTACACAATGGAGAGGGTACCGGAGGGGATATCAACATTGATGGAGTAGACATCAGTGGCCTTCAAGGGATTGGCCTTTACTTTGGAGACCTCGAGAAATATGACTTTACTGGCCCTTACCTCCCTCCAAGCTTCTCGAACATGGTTACTTTCAATGGTAAGTCTTTTTCTATTTCATGGGAGACTGACATGGTGACTCACTCCTTGATGAGCAACATTCAACCGGTGCTCAACCTGGAGAGATAAGTGCGAAGTCAATCTACCTTTATCAACACACTCAACGCAGACAAAGAGACTTTATCTAACAACCTCATTAACGCCAATCAGAGTGTTGAGGCATTAAGGAGAGAGATCGAGGAGTTGAAGAAGGGGAAAGAGGACTTAACCATCAGGCTGGCCACTTCGGAGGGGGTTAACAAAGAACTCCAATCTAAGTGTTCTGGCTTGAAGAAGGATCTCTCCACTTCGAATGAGGAGGTGAAGGCCAGGGACAATGTTATTCATACCCTAACCAGTGACAAAATTTCACTCGAAGATACTGTGTCTAGAGCCACCAAGGAGAAAGAGGATTTGATAAAGGATCAGGAGAAGACAATTCAGGCCAGGATTGATGAATACACCAACAAGGTGATCGACTCCTAAGAAGAGAGGTATGCCGAAGTCAAATCCGATATGGTCTTGCTTTTCCACTGAACATTCCCGAAGAGGACGCTCGGTAATTTGTGGCAGCACGTTGAATATGACGATATCTCATTCCACACGATGGTGGATGGTGATAAGAAAAACTACTCCAATGGTTATGATGATACCACTGATGAAGAAGAGGGGACTGGAGAGAGCCCTAATGAGGATCCCAAAGACCCCAAGAAGAAACCAGATGAGGCTGGAACATCTAAGGGAGCCCAGCCTTAAAGTTTTAATTATCTTTTATTTTTCTTTAATTCTTGTGTCAGACTAAAGTCCTTGGATGACCAAGGCATCTTTGTAACCGTGTTCGGCTCTTGTACGGATAAACCTTTTCTTTCTGAACTTCAAAGTCCTTGGATGGCCAAGGAATTTTACATGTTTTAATATCATTCCCCGGTGCTAGCCGGGCAGTTTTTCTTTACACAATTCTCGCATTGTTTTATAGTTACCCAATTTTGATGACTAATGTTTAAATAGCCCCTAGTTATTTTACAAGTATTTTAAGGTGAGAGTGTTTAAATTCTCCGATGACAAATGTTTAAATGGTCATCACTCTACCAGATCAACCCAGTCTGTCAACTTAAAAAGTTTTAAAGAAGCTATCAATCAAACCACTCCGAATTTTTCAAGAAGGCATCAAATTTCATTAAAAAGCCCGGACACCTCATTAAAACCTCCCCGCGCCACCAGGGTAGGAAAGAGTATGCCCCATAATATTTACATGGACTTTAAACAAGTAATTATTTACATAACTTTCGTTCTAGATACAACTGGAAGTGTTTAATGTTCCAGGGGTGATTTAAGATTCTTTCATCTTTATCTTGAAGCCTGTATATCCCAGGCTTAAGATTTTCAATGACCACATAGGTTCCTTCCCAATTTGGAGCTTGCTTGCCGAACTGCTTCTCCTTAGTATTTAGGAAGACCTTTCTCAACACTTTATCCCTTTGTTGAAAATCTCTTCTTCTGACTTTTGAAGCAAACCTGCTTCTCATCAATCCCTGATAATGGGTGGCTCTAAGGTGAGCCTTAACTATTTTCTCTTCTATCAAGTCAAGTTGACTTCTGATTGCCACTTCATTAGCCTGTTCAGAAAAATTGTGGACTCGGTATGATGGAAGAGTTGCCTCTATAGGAGAAATTGCATCCATACCATATACTAAGGCAAACGACGATTCTTGTGTAGCAGCTCCAGGAGTAGTCCGGTGTGCCCATATCACTACTTGCAGGTAGCTTGGCCCCTTTCCTGCAGCCCCTTCTAAATTATTTTTCAGACCGGACAGGATGGTTCTGTTTGCTACTTCAACCTGACCATTTTCTTGTGGGTGGAAAGGAGAAGAGAAGCAATGTTGGATTCCTCTAGAGGCATATAAATTCTCCATATCCTTGTTATCGAATTGTGGCCCATTATCTGTGGTTATCTTCTGTGGAACCCCAAATCTACAGGAAATATTAGATAAGATAAATTTTATAACATCTTTTGAAGTAGTTCCAGCTAGTGGGGCTGCTTCTATCCATTTTGAGAAATAACCAATGGCAACAATGATAGTTCTGCACCCTCCGGACGCCATAGGTAGAGGTCCCACCAGATCCAGCCCCCAACGAGCAAAAGGTATTGGCTCAGAAATCGACTCTAAAGGGACAGATGAGATATGAATTTCATTGCCATATCTTTGGCATGGATCACACTTTTTCACCAATTCCTTGGCATCTTCCATTATGGAGGGCCAGCAGTATCTGGACAACAAGACTCTTCGGGTTAAAGCTCTATAACCACAGTGTGCTGATCCTTCACCATCATGTAGTTCAGACAGCACTGTTTGAGATTCTTCAATCCCCAAACATGGCAAAAGAGGTCTACTAAAAGACTTCTTGTAAAGGATGTCTCTTATGATAAAAAAAAATCCACGAGCCTTATACTTCATTTTCCTTGCTACTGCTTTTTCCGGAGGCAATATGCCATCTGAAATGTATTGAAGAAGAGGATATCTCCAATCTTCAGGTTGAGTCACTTGTATATTTAAACTTTCCTCCTCCTCCTTGCTCTGATTGAGTTGAATGGATGGGCACTCTTGCACGTGAATCCATAGGTAGGACTCAGAATATGTTATGGTTGCCAAGGAGTCTGCTAGTGTATTTTCTATTCGGGGTATATGCTCATAGGTGATATCTTTGAAGTTAACTGCCACCTCTTTAAGAACGAATAAATATTTAATTAACTGCTCCTTCTTAGCCTCAGATTGACTTTGTGCATGATGGATAAGAAGCTGGGAATCACTCATGAACCTAACCCTTTTGGCTCCACAAATCAGGGCTAACTTCAAACCAGCTATAACAGCTTCATATTCAGACTCATTGTTAGAAGCCCTGAAAGAAACACATATAGCCTGGTATAGCTTGTCGACGTATGAAGAGGTTAAGCATATCCCAGCACTACAATCCATGGTACTTGGTCCACCATCTGTCCGGACAACCCAAAACTTCTTAGTCTTTTCACATATGGCTTGTTTAGTGCTCATGTCCGAATGGAACTCAACTAAGAAATCAGCAACAGACTGAGCCTCGATTGCAATTCGAGGGGATAAATCAATGTCATAGTCTCCCAATTCTACTGACCATTTGGTCATTCTGCTTGATACGTCTGCCTTTTGAAGAACATATTTCAAGGGAAAAGATGTACGGACAACAATAGAATGAGACTGAAAGTAAGGCCTCATCTTTCTAGCAGCAATTACTAAAGCCAGTGCTAGCTTTTCAAGCTTTAAATATATTTTTTCAGCATCTATCAGGCTTTTGCTGATGTAGTACACCAGCCGAGGGTAATTGTCCACCTCTCTAACTAGCACCGCACTTATGGCACATTCGGAGACTGCTAAATATATGTATAATGTTTCTCCATCAACAGGTTTAAACAGGGTTTTGGGGGAGGATAAATGCTTTTTTATTTCATCAAAGGCCTAGTCGCACTGTGGAGACCAGTTAAATTCTTTGGCACCTTTTAAAGTTTGGAAAAACGGGGGACACCTATCCGAAGACCTTGAGATAAAACGGTTTAGACCAACTAACCTCCCTGTCAATCTTTGTACTTCTTTAATATTCCGAGGAGGATCCATCTGCAGTAAAGCATTGAGCTGGTATGGATCAGGTTGTATAACTTTCTCACTTATCACATACCCCAAAACCATTCCGGACTGCACTCCGAAAACACACTTCTCTGGATTCAACTTTAAATTAAATTTTACCAAGTTGGCAAAAGTTTCTTGCAGATCTGCCAAATTTAGCTCTTCTTCCACACTATTTACCATCATGTCATCAATATAGACTTCCATGTTTCTTCCAATCTGATCAGCGAAAGCTTTGTTCACCAACCTCTGATAAGTAGCCCCATCATTCTTTAACCCAAAAGGCATCACCTTATAACAATGAAGGCCCCTATCAGTAACAAAAGTAGTGTGTTCTTGATCCTTCAGATCCACTTGAATCTGATTATACCCGGAGAAAGCATCCATAAATGACAACAACTTGTTCCCAGATGTGGAGTCCACTAACTAATCGATCCGAGGGACCGGATATAGGTATTTTGGGCAAACCCTATTAAGGTCTGTAAAGTCGATGCACATTCGCCACTTCCCATTTTTCTTTTTTACTAATACCGGATTGGTTGTCCATAAAGGGTACTATGATTCCTTTATGTGCTCCATCTTAGTAAGCCGGTCAACCTCTTGAACTATGACATCAGCTTTCTCCTTAGAAAAAGTTCTCCTCTTTTGTACAACAGGTGCTATATCTCTTTAGATGGATAGTTTGTGTGATATAACATCTGCTGGTACTCCGGTTACAACAGCATTGCACCAAGCAAAAACATGCTGATGATCTGTTAAAAAAGATAACATTTTTCTCTTCAGTTCTGATGTCATCTTAGATCCGATCTTGATGTTTCTTCCTTTAGCCAGAGAGTGAGTTCCAACCTCTTCAATTGGTATTAAAACACCAGGGGTCTCTCTGGGGTCATCAATTTCACCCTCTCCCCCAGAGGGACCTTCCAACTGCTAATCCTCACTGATCTGAACTGCCCCCAAAGTTCGAGGGGCCAGTGCTGTTGCATAACACTCCCTTGCTATCTTTTGACTACTTCAGACAACTCCCACTTGTCCTTGCACAACATATTTTAAACATTGGTGGACTGTTGAAGCCACATCATGCATCCTGGAGTGCCAAGACCTTCCCAAAATGGCATTGTAGCACGTGGGGCAATCCACCACAATGAAAAGTACTCTGACCATCTTCTTAAAAGGGACCTTGCCCAACAAAACCTCCGCCTCAAACTCCTTGATCACGTCCGCAGAGCTTCCAGTGAAACCCACAATTGACCTGTTCGAACGTTGAATCACTGTTGGATTCTTCATTTGCTTATAGGAAGTTAAAAATAGGATATTGGCTGAGCTGCCAGTGTCCACCAAAATTCGTCTAATGTCATTGCCCCCAATGGATGATCCTATCACCACAGCATCTTCATGGGGACCAGCCATGTCTCTCAAATCATCTTCATCAAAAATAATAAAGGGAAAAGGAATTTGCGATTGATAGGAGGTCATGCCTCCTTCCAACTGAGTAGCCATGGTGTGAACATGACTCTTCCTTGAAGAAGCAGTTGGTGCAGTCATAGTGTCGCCTCCAAATATGGTAAGTGACTCAAAAAAGCTTATGAGCCCGGACACCGTCTTGCTAGATTCTGTGATAACACCCACCTTATTCCGGGTTGGATCAGGATCCAAATACTCTGATTCCACATCGAAACTTTCAATTATCACCATAGCCCCGTCCGGAGCCGATATCCCTGCGTTGTTTGTTGAGCCGGTCCGATGAGCATTATCAGGCCTATTCCCACTTCTTCTTTTAACATAAGCACCCAATTTTCCTCTTTCAATCAAATTTTGCACCTCTTGTTTCAAAGCGATGCAATCTTCTGTGTTATGGCCAATATCATGATAATATTGACAGAAACAATTATTACGACTTTCCCTGGGAGATTGAAGCGCAGCTGGCTTCCTGAAATGTACTTCATCTTTTGTTTTGTCATAAATGGTTTCCACAATTTCTTTCAATTCAGCAAACCACTCCGTTTGAACCCAAGGCCCTCGTTTATTTTTGGATTGCTGGCTCTGAGCTGGTGTTGGGTGAGATTGAGCCTTGGCCCTGTTGGGACCCTATTCGGCTTCCTTAGCCTTGTACCCGAACTGATTCTGATTTTGGTTTGGTGCAGCTAGGGCCGATCTCACATGCCTATGCACCCTCGTCTTCTTCGTTTCATCCATATTTATTTTTTTCCCACTTGATTCAGTAAACCGCCCTATGTTATAGCTTTCTTCCTGGTCACCGAATTGGCCAAATTTCCAGGGTTCAGACCTTCTCTTAGAGAAGCTATTGCTACTTGTTCAAAGCAATCAACTAATCCATTCTTGGTGTTCACAAAGTGACTTATATATTCTTTCAAGGATTCATTTGGTTCTTGGGCAAATGGATAATAGTATCTCCATTGCCCTTCACCTCCTTACTTCCAACGAACTGCCTCTGGAAGGCCACCCAAAAAGTATCAAAATTTCTGATGTAGCCCTGTGGCAGGATATTATACCACTTCAGAGCACTCCCTGTAAAAGACTGGGAGAATGCTCTACAAAGCAACTTATCATCATCGTCAAAATTCATCATAAAGATTTTAAATTGTTCCAGATGATTATCTGGATCTTTATTACCCATCGTATTTTTCCATCTTTGTACTGTCAAACCTCTTAGGAAGGTTTCCGGACAATATCTTGGAAGACAATGGAGATTGTCTCCAATTCCGACCACGACTAAACACAGTATCTTCATTGGGAGTTGTAAAGATACCTGGTTCATCATGAAAAGCGAAAGAATCTATCAACAGCCAGTCTACACGCCTCTGGCCATGGTTGTGGCCATGAGATGACCCTTTCCCCATATGTCTTTTCAACCTTCCATGCATGTCCCTCTTTCTTGAATACTTTTTAACCAACTTTTGCTTCTTTTTAGAACGGTTTACATCACTGCTGGATGACAGGGACTCCTCAACTCCATCTTCGTTCGAGGAGCTACTAGAAGATTCTGAATCTGAATCTGAGCTCTCCACTGGTTTAAACCGGTGAGACTTCTTTGAGCTAGCATGAGTCTTTTTAGTACTTACATAGGTCTTTGCTGATGGGTCATGCTCCATTGGATTGTCAATGTGGTGAACAGCTGACAATTTTGATTTTTCTTTCAAGCCCATCTCTACCCTTTTAGCAGCCCTCAGGGCATCTATCTCAGCTTTCAATCTGTCTCGCTCTTCGATCGTATACTCATCGTTTTCTCCCACCACTTCTGCAAAGTTGGTGGCACTGCCTGCTCATCCGAATTCATCCGAACTGGTTTTTCTTGATGGTTTCGAATGCTAGATTCAGGAACCTTCTCCTCCCATTGTGGTCGCCAATTTGGTGTGGATTATTTTGACTGAGGGTAATTTGGTCAGATGTTTTGTGGTATTTTAGAGGTATTAAATGTTTGGGTGTTTTGTAGTGAGAGATTTAAGCTGCCTGGTTGTATTAAATGTTCATTACCCTCATTAATGAAAGTGGTTGGGTATTTATACCCTTGATTATGGGTCATATGGGCTTTCGGGTCAATTTTATGAAATCGGGTCGAATTCAAAAACCCATTAGTTTATTAAGCAGATTAGCAATTAGCTTAGTCAAAAGGTGATTAGTTTTTAGTACTTTTGTCCAGTTCGGATGGTCCAGTGGGTGGCTTTTGTCCGAATTTCCCCTGTCCGGTTTCCACAGTGAGTGACAAATATTTCCAGACTCATCAATAGTGACCATCAATGCAAAACAAAATACCAACAAAAATGACCAATCATGGTGATTTTTAGCCTCTACAAGTAACATATCTACTAATTAAGAAGTTTAACCAAATTGCATATGATCATATCGTTACCCATATATCTATATATATAAAAAAAAAATCTAATTTACCAATATATTTTTCAAATTATTTTTTATTCCAAACTATGTTACAGAACCACTAGACTATTTTTAATACTCTTGAGGCATGAAACCCACAAGAGATCATTAATTTTGAATTTCTAATAATATTTTATTGTTAAAGTCTTGATAACTTTATCTACCCGTCGGTTACCCAAATTCATTCCCGAAAAAGGTTCATAATATTTTTCCTATGATATCCAATGAATATTGTATTGATCATTTTTTACTTCCTAAAAGAATATGAAAAATATCATAGCCAATTATTTGGATAATGGTTTTGGAGGATTATCTACATAGAATGTATAAATTGACAAACTCTTACATACTATTTACTTAGAATGAGACACTTTCATTTGGATATTTACTTTGATATCCCTCCAGCAAGTTTATTTTTTATATTTAATTAAACCTGATAAAACTATAATAATGTGGCTCTATAAAGTTGATAACTACAACTAATATAAAAAAGTGACCAAACCCCAATAATAAATTCAAGCTTCTTTTCACTATCATTTTTATCGAATAAAGGTATGTGTAGGAAGATACACATAAAACTTGTCTGAGTTGATATTTTTACATGATTATGAGTTATAATACGATATAAAATCCCTAAACCGCTTAAGCTTTGAATGTTTATATTATAAATAACACCAAATTATCAACATAAGCCAAATGCAATAAAAGTTTAGCTCATAAAAAAGTGCATATCCTCACATAAGATACAAAAGAATGAGAAATTGAATATTTTGCTTCATCACCCTAGTAATTAGAATAAAACATATTTTTTACGGTTAAGTAATATAAAGAATATTGAATTTCTCAAGCACCTTCATATAATATAAATATTTATTCAAAACCAATTTTTCGAATAACTTAAAGTATGAACAACCAATTCACTATATGAGATGATTTTCTCATGTATAATTCTATCATTGCCTTTTTTATCACCTATTTATTTAAGATGTTCATTTTTTTTATAAAAATATTGTCGTGAATAGTTTTATATCTAATAAACCCATATTTTCATCCGATATCAATTTAGGAAATACTTTGGAAATTTGATTTTTTATAAAATAGGTTATAAGGTTTTATAAATTTTTACAAAAATTAGTTTGTCAATAATCTCCACAACCTTTTGGGTTAGTAAATTTCAAGATTAACGTGACGAAACAACTAAAATTAGATCATCGTTGAACATTATTTGAATTGTCCGTATGAGTATCATTCTATTATATGCCAACATTAGAAATAACATATGTAAAACTATTAGGAAAACCATAAATATTCGAACGAGATCCGAACCACCATAACAAAACTCGCTAGGTTGAATCTCAAACAAAGTAGTGACCAACAATTGACAAACACCTACCGAGAGGCTGTAAGAGGTAATATAGGCTTCGTCTCTTATCTTATTTCAAGAAAACGTTAACAAGAAGGAACAAGAAAAATAAAAAAATCGCACACTAAGACAATTAATGTGGTTCATATTGTGACAAAATCCTACATCAACGGGTAACAAATACAATTTTTATATATGAGGTTATAAAAAGACTCTCAAGCACTAAACACTGAATCACTATTTTGTTACAAAATCTCTTTGGGGTTTACAAAGAATCTGTGAATATCATAATGCCTATTCACGTGTCTATCTTCTACCTCATTACACTCTTTACAAAGAGACTCGTCGATTTCCTATGAACCGTTGCTCGTCTTTTATCTTGTCACGCCACATATTGCAAAGCAATATCTTTTTCTAGTTATAGGTCGAGTATAATAAAGGGACTTACCAATATGACTCATTTAACAAACATATTACGGATAAAGACCCAAAAATTTGAAGGCATTTTATACCTTAAATACCCTTCGTAACCAACTTATATTTCTTTGTTTTTTTTTTAATTTTCATTTTTAAAGGTCTGTATCTTTTAAACCGTAACTCGAAAAAAGAGTTCGAAAATACCATTGGTTTTGTTTTTTAAAGACGAACAAAACTAGTACCATTCATGATATGTTTTGAATTTTTTCAAAAATAATTATATTTTACACACATGTCTCAGTTATATGGTTTCACATCTAGTGACTAATTTCGCATCTATCAAAATAAAGAAGGTTTCGCATCTATCGAAACAAAGAGGTTTCTCATCTAGCAAAATAAAGGAGGTTTCACATCTATCAAAATAAAAAAGGTTTCGCATCTATCAAAATAAAGAAGGTTTCGCATCTATCAAAATAAAGAATGTTTAACATCTATCATAAAGAATGTTTTGCATCTAGCACAACAAAACATGTTTCGCATTTATCATAACGACGAAGGTTTCGCATCTTTTCCGCGAAACCCTAAATTTTGAAAACTTTAAAAGTCTCTATCTTTTAAACCGTAACTCCAAAAAAATCCGAAAATACCGTTGGTTTTGTTTTTTTAAGATGAACAAACTAGTACTACTCATGATATGCTATGAATTAAAAAAAAATTAGAACAAATAACGTTTCACATCTATCAAGAACGTGTTTTTTGCGTCTACCATTCTCAAAATATTACACGTTTCGCAACTATCAGTAGGTACAAATCCAAACGTTTCGCATCTATCACAAAATATGTTTTGCATCTACCAGTGAAGAAACGTACAGGTTTCGCATCTCCTTTACTGATAACCCAGAACCTGTTACGCGACTGAAAATCCCAAAAACACAAAATAAAACACTAAAATCAACAAAACACTAATACAATGCTACAAATAAACTACATTACCGTAATTTGAACTCAAAACTAACAAAAAATTTGACTCGAAACACTACAAAAATGAACGAAAACATATCTTAAAAAATAGCGATATCGAGCTCAAATTCAAGTTTCAAACACACAAAACATTGAGTATCTTCGCATAATCAAGTAAAAACACAAATAAAAATCATATGAAAATAAAAGAAAAACAAAAAATCGAGTAAAAATGAAAGAATCGCCTAATACAAAGTTGTTTAATTCACAAAGAGAAGAAAGAGAAAAAAGTGGGGAAAAAGGTGAATAATGGGTCTAAAAGCCTTTTATATTATAGAGTAGGGGTATTTAAGGTATTAGTGGGTATTTAATAGTAAATATTTTACAAAAACGGGTCTTTCTTGGAGATATATGAAAATATGGGTCTTAAGTGGATAATACTTTGGGTATTGGATCTTAAATGACACTTTACCCTAAAATAAATATTAATCTATTTATTAATAAATTTAATTAATAATAAATTTCAATGTAGAAAACCAAATTAATATAAGATTTAATTAATATAGAAAATCTAAATAATATAGAGAATCTAATATATACATATATAGACTATATAATTAATATAGAATATGCAATTAATAGAGTATCTAATATAGTATATAATATATGTAAAATCTAATTAATTGAATATATCAAATTAATATATCATATCTAATTAATATATGAGACCAATTTAAAAAAGAAGATTATGCTTCAATTTACTTATATCATACATTTAGCAATTCTACACCTAGACTTATAGTAAATTCAATATCCGTTACTTCAATGCTTCAACTACTCACCAGAGACAAACATGTCCACTTGCACACCTAGAGTGATCAATTCCCATGTAGTCTATGAACTCCATCGAGGCAATCCTCCCCAATTGACCAATCTTTTGACCTCCTACATTCAAGAAAGCGATAGTAACATCCATCTGACCAATCCCAAGATCAGACCGAGCAACACTGGATAATTGCTCCATAATATGAATATGTAAAGCCTTTGACCCGTCGAACTTCAAGTCAAAACCCAAACTCAACAATGGTTGAACTTCTTTTGCAAAGATCAAACCCGATCTTAGCTTCAAAGCAGCTTCCGTAAGAGATTCCACATATCCACCCTTTTGTTCAAACTTTATCCCAACTTTACCTCCACCTTTGGGACATATTATATATCCATAATGACTGAAAGTCGAAGGGGTTCTGATGACAATGATAGATTTCCAAACATTTCATTCACTCAATATTTTATTCTCTGCAGTTGTTATAAGCATAACCCTTATTCCAAGTAAGTTATGACTTATCTTCTCAACTATTTCATGCTTTAATATACTCTTCAAGATTTTGCGCCTAAACATACCATATTTAGAGCAATAACAAGTTAATGGTTGGTCCACTAACACCACACCATGGTCGGTCATAAACCTCTTCAGGTGCTTCTCCAATTGAATCTTCACCTACACCTCTTCAGGTGCTTCCCCAATTGAATCTTCACCTACTTAGACAACCCTTCCATTGTATCCAGACAAATTCCAGCAGATCAGTTCCTCATACTAGACACCTCTTCTACTACATAACTATCTATGACTAAAACACCATCAGTCCAATCCGCCTCCGTAAAAACATATGAGTCTTGCAAGACCCTAAGTCTTCAATCTCCACTTTTATACTCAAACCCTTCCTCATAACATATCAATAGATAGAAGGTTACGTTAAAATTCAGGGGCATACCTTACATTTTTTAAATCCTTTTTCAGTCCAGTCGATAGATTGAATATAATATATCCCTAATGGAATCCATCATTATGTCAAAGTTTGACTTTACTCCAAGATATGCGACCTTCTTCTTTCTACTTTTTCTTCTTCGCTAACAATAACAATGAATACTAATATGAGATCTACACGCTCATCGCACCATTCGTTAGGGAAACCAACACTATCTAAAAAATTCCGACCTAGCCCTAACAAGACTCGTTATGTCAAATCTTAGCAAATCCGTCAAAGTACTGACCAAATGTTGGCAAACAATAAACACTCAATCACTCCTTTGTTACAAAACTCTCTTATTGGTTTTGTAAAGAATCTACGAATCTCAGAATGTCTGTTACAAAACTCTCTTATTGGTTTTGTAAAGAATCTGCGTGGTTTTGTAAAGAATCTCAGAATCTCAGAATGTCTATTCAAGCGTTTATCTTATACCTCATAATGTCAAGCGTTTATCTTATACCTCATAATGTATATTCAAGTGTTTATCTTATACCTCACTAGACTATCTACAACCTCATAATGTATATTCAAGTGTTTATCTTATACCTCACTACACTATCTACAAACAAACTCATGGATTTCCTCTGAATCATTGCTCACATAAGGTAAAGCAACATCTTCTTCTATTTATATGCTGATTGTGGAATTTGATTAACATAAAAAAAAACCCAATTAATAGCGAATCTAGTTAATATAGAAGGCCAAATTAATAAAATATTTAATTATTATAGAATATCTAATTGATATAAAATCTATAATTAATATAGAGATCTAATTAATATAAAATATCTAATATATGTAGAATATCAAATTAATTAAAGATCAAAATTAATAAATTAAGATGGAATATCTAAGTCTAACCTATTGAGTATTAAACTCTTCGTGTAAAGATAAAATGTCTAGTGTAATTGAAGAGAAAGAAGGTAATTCGAGCTGAAGAGAATAAAATTAACAGTAGTTATTCAAGATCGTTTATTTCCAATTGCTCTTCTCTATCTTATATGGAAGATGGGTAAATAACACATTCACATAATTGCACTCTGAGCCTATAACATTTACTTTATGAATTAAATTTATTTTTAACTATAAAATATTCAAACTGAAATACTTTTAATAACTGCTTTTATTCCTCAATCTTTTATATCCTTATTATAATCGGTATATAAAATCTAATTAATACAAGAGATCTAATTAATATAAAAATATATAATTAATATATAAATCTTATTAATATAACACAACGATTTAAAAAAGAAGATTATGTTTCGAGTTACTTCTAGCCTACATCTAACAAAACTCATCTAGATCAACACTTTATTTTTACACATGTTAAAACCTGTTTATTTGATCTGAATTTGATTCGACATATTTATCAAAATATTGCTATCACATAAGAAAAAAATAGTATGAATCATTTATAGAAGTCAATACTAAAAATCTTATATCTTGAGGAGCAACATAAGAAATCCCAATATAGTCAAATTACTTTGTTTGTATCAAAATATAGAACAATGTATATTATTTCACAAACTCTCACAATGTTTTTCCTTTTATAACCAAATATACTTGTTACAAGAAAATCCTTAAGAAATCCAAAATCTTGAATGATGACGGTATATATTTTTGTCTATTTCAACTTAATATGTCTTTCACCTAGTTTTCTTCTAAGCATGCATGCAATTTTCTAATATAATCGAGTTTCCTTAAAATCTTTAATTTTTCATTCGAATTATATCCCATAAATTTTCTTTTAAAATTGAAAAGAACTACTATAAACCACCGCGTTTACACACAAACTCTCATAAAATCTTAACTTTCTCATATACTTGTATTGGTCTCTATTAACCATCACTTCTTTTAAGGTTAAACAACGCATTTTTTTTATATATATAGTAATTTAATTTTATTAAAATCAATAAGCTCGGATTAAGTATTTATTAAAATCAATCCTCATAAAATCAATACAAAAATGCGTTGTTTGATAAAGTTAGAGTCTTCAAGTGAGATTATATTTATATGTCGTCACTTATAACTTCTGCCTAACTTGTTAATGTATCAATATTCTATTGCTCTTTCATAAAGTTAGATTTTGCTGGTGATATTATATTTATATGTCGTCAATATTAACCAAACATTATCCTTTTACATTTAGCTTCTCTCTGTTGTTCGATAAACCTCGGTTAAAAACTTGTTATCTAAAAACTTGTTATTAAGTGATTTTTTTGTGACTATGTTTGACACTACTTCCTCCAAGTTTGATTTAAAGATTAAAGATTATATACATTACAATTGTTTTGTGATTTTTATGTAACATCTCTTCTTGTATATATTTTATATTTTTATTTAGTAGTATTCAAAAAACTTAATGGTCTATTTCTCTAGGTTTATCTACCATTCTTCTTTATAACAAGAGATGTGATTCCTTTGTGGTAAATAAAAATAAACCTATTCATGCATACTTTCATATTTGAATGGTTGAAAAATTCATACATTTTTACTATCCATAATTAACATAGAAACAATATATTATATACGTATCGTAGCTAGGTTTACTCTGGACATTTCTAGAATAACGTTATTTAACGTTATAGAAATACAATTATTTTACTGAAGTGAGTATTACATCTAGCATAAAATCCATGTTTTATTTATACTCTTATAGAAAGACTATGAATGAATTAAGACTTTTTTGAGCCATATTTCTTGTATCATCTTCTTGTTGCAGGTGAATAAAAACATACTTAAAATCTAAATTTATGAGTTTAAAGGATATTTTGCAATTTTAGTTGTAATGAAAAAAAAATCGATAAAATTACAACAAACGTGAATAAGTTTACCAATCATAACAAATTTGAATTTCAAGACCAAGGTTGACATATTGTTTTTCTCAAACAACAAAAAAACTCGACTTTAAAAGATTATAATAGTTGTAACTTGGCGGACCCACGAATCAAAATAAGGAGGGGCTAAACTTTTTTATAAAATTCATTTAGTTGACTACACGATTCCTTCGTCGTAAAATGGTTTTATTTTCAATTTCTAAATTATCATTTAAAAAAATTCATCTCATGGTATACAACTATTTTTATGGTATTTTTAATATATCTTAATATATTATTTATTACATATAAAAATAATATTTAACAATAAATATGTATACTTCTTAATATATTATTTTAAAAGATATTTAAATAATAAAATATAACAAAATCAAATTTATTATATAAAATATATTTTTGAAAATAGATTAAATAAAATCTAATTTGTTATGTAAATGATATTTTTTTAAATATATGGAAATGAAATCAAATTTTTATGTAAAAAATATATACAAATAAAATCAATTTTGTATCAAACATAATTTATAATATAAATAAATTATTTTATTGAAAAACATTAAAAAATATTTAAATATATATTGTTTTCAAAACATGTAAACATATTGAAAAATAACTTTAATTATTTTATAAATACTAATCATAATATATTGCTAATTAAAAAAAATAAAAAATAAAAATAAAAAAATAAAAATTGTTATTCAAAATATACTTTAATAGTATTTTAAAAGATATGATTGAAGTAAATACAAATTTAATAACTACAAAATAAGTAAATGTACTCACTAATATACTAATATCTAATTTTTTTTATATATGTAACTAATATCTAATTGTTTTTATATCTAACTTTGAATTTAAGTTATTTTGTTCTTACTTTTCTACATTTGGTTTATTTAATTTTATTCTTTAAATTATTTTATTAAAATCATAATGTCCTTCTTTTTTCCATCTTGTTTAATTTATTTAATTAAAGTCTTCATTTTTTAATCTATCTAATTAAAATCTCTATCCTCTTTCACATTCTTCATTTCACCATCTTTTTTAATTTATTTAATTAAAATCTCATCTAATCTCACGTAGATAATAAATGATTCATTAACTTTTAAATCAAATAAAGTAATGTGGAACCATAAAAGAATACAAAGATAATGATAAATCTATTTTCTGAACAAATTATTGCAAAAAAAACCAAAAAATAAGTACACTTTCAGAATCAGTGCTTCTAATCTTCAAACAATCGAGATGTAGATGCGGACTACATCTCCAATTTATAAATATTTTGAACTTAAAATTTTCTTTAAAAACCGCTAGTATCCAAGATTTTAATTTAAAATTTTCCTTAAAAATAACAATTATTTCATATTTTTAAATTAAAATATTTAAATTTCATTTAAAGTAATCATTATTCTAGATTTTTAAATTATTTTTTTCTTTAAAAATACTTACTATCCCAAAATAAAATAAACTTTTAAATTAACCTCTTTTCCTATGATTAGCAAGTTAGTTGATCCACCCCAAAGGGGTAGCCGAGTTGGTTGAGTATGGTATTCTTATGACCAAAAGGTCATGAGTTCGAGTCCCTCTACATACGTTTTCTCAGCTGAGCATGTCACCTTGTGTGGTTTACCTTCTGGCGTTGGTTTGCAGGCTATCGCCTCAGACTGAGGGTTTACCCTATGCGCACTCATTGCACTCTCAGTAGCGGCTGCGGGTTCTCTAAAAAAAAACAAGTTAGTTGATCCAAAAATCTAAAAAATGCATATTTCAGGAGACTTACCATTTGTTAACTTCCTTTCATTTCTCTTCAATTTGTCTTCTAGTTCGTCCTTAAGATCCTTAATCAATATATTTTATAATTACTAAAGAAAAAAAAGAATTATCAAATAAGATAAACAGATTTTCAAAATAATATGATTAAATATTTAAAATATATATTTAGAAAAATGTATAAATAAATTAAATTTTATTTTCAATGCATCTATTTTGATGATCTCTACAAAACATATCAATATTATTTTCATTTATATATGTTTTTTTATTATTTTATTATTATGTATACATACTTACGTTTGATATATATATATATTTTTTAAGATTTTTAGTTTTATTTATTTGCATCATACTATTTTATTTTTGACAATTTATTTACTATATATTTACATACAAACGAGTTTCTAGGCATACAAGTTTATTATCAAATGGTAAACTATCCAATAAATTTCAATTGAATATTGATTCCTCCTAAAGCTTTATATATTTATCGAATCTACATTTCACTATTTTCAAAATTAAGATTTTTTTTATTTTATCATGTTTTGATGTCTCAATAGTTAAACTATTTTATTTACATTTTAAAATTTTAGATCGTGATTAAAATAATTTATTATTTCTTCATAGTATGATCGTTCTAATTGTGTTCATAAGTGGTAAATTATTTAATAGTAATAAACCGTAAATATTATACCCAATATAGTGAGACGTTTTTACCGTATACCTCCCGTGTGTATAAATAAATAAATAAATGACCAACAATAAATAAATGGCATGCTTGTGACCAAAGGTCATGAATTCGAGTCCCTCTACATACGCTTTCTCGGCTGAGCCTGTCACTTTGTGTGGTTTACCTTCTGGCGCTGGTTTGCAGGCTATCGCGTCAGACTGAAGGTTTACCATGTGCGCACTCATTGCACTCTAAGTAACGGCTGCGGGTTCCCTCCAAAAAAAACTCACGAACTTATACCTTTAAGATTTTGATGTATTTATTTCAAATATAGTCTCATAAATTTTTTTAACTTCACCACTGATTGATAATAGTGTTCATCAAAATATATAGCCAAGTACAAAGTTTATTCCTTAATTTTAGTCAACAAAATAAAAAAAATATTCATTTATCGATGTTTCTATTTATTTATTTCAATTATAATAATATAATCTTTTAAATTATTTTTCTTATCTTATGTTAGCTTATTATAAATTAATATATTTTCACTTGTTAGGATATGAACATATTAGCACCTAGCTAAATAAAATATTTGGGTTAATGATTAGTATATTATATTTAGACAAAGTTAGTAATATTAAAATTAATTTTGAAGGTTAATTGAAATTCAAAGGTCAAACTTAAGAAATAGATACAAATGTTACAAATTTGAAAATTAAAAGTAAAATTTTTAGTAATGTGATAAAAAAACTAAAACATGATTTAGAAATATTTCATCTAAACAATTTGATAAATTAAATGTCAACAAAATAGAATAATCAGCAAATATAGTATTTTTAATTTTAAAAATTAATATATGAGAATGTAATACACACCCTAAAATAGAGATATAACATATAAACTAACAAATACAAGGATACACTTTAGTTTAACACCCATATTAATATAAAAGAAGTTTGGTTGGATTTAAAAAAAAATCATAATAAAATCCAAGTTATTCACTATAATGGTTTTAAATTTAATGAAACAATATTAAAAACTAAGATATTCTCGTTATTAAGGTATTAATTATATTGATCTCAAGTTTTAATGAAAGAACATTAAAATTAGGATATTCTTGTGCAAATATACATGATATTGATTTTTATGATACACCAGCTGTATAATGGAACTTTTTCATTATAGCATATGAATTTCTAATAAGAGAGCTGAATGTGGGTACAAGACATTACATACAAGAATTTAACTTTAATAATACTATCGGCCTACAATCATAGATGATACAAAGAAAAATGTATGACACTGTTACACTTGTCAACGTTTCTCGAACTCCATACAAGTCTCAACCGTTTTGCAATAAGTAAATACATAAACTAGAAGATTATTATGGTTACCTCTATCTCATTGTGATTTTAACCTCGCCCACAAAATTTATCGCGTCTTCCACAAAACATGTTTGAAGGACGCAGTCCCACTATCAAAGATTCACCAGCTGGTAGATGCAAAATCAAGAAACAAAATGCTATCATTTATAAATGCTTTTATGGGGTATAATAAAATACAAATGCGAGAAGAGGAACAAAAACATACATTTTCATCACTGAAAGATGGCTATATTGCTACAGAGTAATGCCCATCAGTTTGAAGAATATTGGAGCAATCTACTAAAGGTTGGTGAATAATATTTTTGTAACTCAATTGGGTTGGAACATACACACCTATATTAATGAAATATGGTTACAAGACTTCATAAAGAAGATCACATAGGACTTATCTGCGACATTTGGCAGCCTTAAGCGAGTAAATCTTAAGTTGAATCTAGACAAGTGCACCTTGAGTGTACGGTCTAAGAAGGTTTTAGGCTACACCGCGAGAAAAATATAAATTGATTTGTTCCAATATAGCTTGTCAACTTGGCAGCAATAGAGCCACCAAAAAACGCCAAACATGTCCAAATCCTGACCGGAAGGCTAGCATCACTCAACAGGTTCTTGTTAAGATTATCGAACAAGTGTCAACCGTTCCTTTCAGTACTGAGAGGAGTATAAAATTTTCAATAAACTCTAGCATGTGATGAAGCATCTAATAATATGAAAATATTTTTGCTTTCTCCTGAAGTGTTAACCAAACCTCAGCAAGAAGAAATCTTATATTTGTACCTTGCAGTTTGAGACTACATAATCAACGCATACTTAATAACGGAAGAAGGAAGAGAATCTAAAAAAGTATATATGTAATTAAATCTCTATTACCAACTGAAAATAGGTATTTATAATTCAGGAAAATTGCTTTAGAATTAAGAGTTACATCTATGAAAATGAGGCCATATTTTCAAGCACATACTATGATAGTTATAACTTTATTTCCTTTTGAAAAAAAGTTGCAAAAGCATGAAATGTTAGGAAAATTGACACAATGGTCAGTAGAGTTAGGGGATTATGATATATACTTTCAGTAGAGAACGATAATAAAAGCCGAGGCATTGGCATAATTTTTCATTGGAGTTTTAGTCCAAGAGATTTGTGGTCTTAGGACTACATACCGCAAAGATTTGTGGAGCAAAAAGGTACAACTCTTGGCCGACTCCTAAATATTTTTTAAACCATGTATTAGGGCAGGTTGAGGATAAAAAAAAGAATAATTTAGTATTTGAAATAATTACATCGGGAAATTGCTTAGTTTAGGCATGTGGAATTTAAAAAATTCACGAGGGTTAAAAACCAACTAGTTGATGCCCTTGCGTCATTGGCTTTAAATCTTCAACGCCTGTAATAATCCTCCAAAAAAACCTTTTATTACATTAACCAACCACTTCCTCTCGGTATTCACATCCATGAGAGTAATGACAATAGAAAATGAAGAAGAAAATAAAGATTGGAGAACTCAAATAAAAAGTATCTTATAGAATGAGTGCTACCTGAAGACAATAGGGAAGCACGAAAGATAAAGACGAAGTCATCAAGATTTTTCTGAACTTCAGACAAAGTGTATAAAAGAGGTTTAAACAAGCCATAATTTTGGTGCTTAGGCTCATATGAATCAACCTTTGTAATGAAAACGTTACATAATGAAGAAAGAAATGCTCATTGTGGATATAAAGCATTCTACCAAAGAATCCTACTTTAGGCCTACCATTGGCCAACAATTATAAAGGGTGCGAAGAAAAATTTCAAATAGTGCGACACATGCTAGTGGTTTAAAAACTTAATACAAGTACTGAAAGCACTATTAGAGACAAAATCGAGGCAATCCCATTCGAAAAATAGGTTTGGATATTGTGGGACCCTTACCGTTTGCTTTATGAGGAAGAAAGTTCATATTAATTTTCATAGGTTTAGTTCTCAAAGTGGGTGAAAGCACATTCATTGCAAAATATCACGGAAATATGGGTAATATATTTCTTAAAAGTAAAAATATATTACATGTGTGAAATTATGAGATTCATCACTACAGATAATATAATTTTATTCCATAATGATAACGTCATAATATTATATGCTCAAAAAAGAATAAAACAAATATGTTTCTCCCTTTTCCATCATCAGTCCAATGTTCAAGTATGAGTGACCAACATTACAACAGTACATGACATCAAGAAAATGTTGGAATAACAACTATAATCTGGTCCGAGTTCCTACATAAAGTTTTATGGTCATACTGAAACACACCTAGAATTGTTACAGAAGAAACACAATTTGTAATGGTGTATGAAATGGAGGAAATAGTTCCAGCTGAGATATGTATGTCATTCTACAAGACCACAACATATGATAAAACTGATGTAATTGAAAAAAGAAGATTCAAAGCACATATTTAACAGAGAATTACAAGACACTAATGAAGAATAAATATAATTCCAAAATATGCTTCAAGAAGTTTGAACTATGTGATAAGGTGCTAAGAAGAGTTTTCTTTCATACGAAATAAAATAAGATCGTAAAGTTGGTTCTTAATTGGGAAGGACAATTTACGATCGAAGCCAAGGTAAAGACAGAAATATACATGTTACTAGATGCAGAAGGAAACCATGTTGAACACCCTTGGAATATAGAGAATTTAAATCTCTACCATATTCCTTCATACTAAAATCTTGTAAGTTACTACCCTTTATGAAACATGTTTATTAAATCATTGGGGATGTACACTTTCATCTCTCAATGACTCGAGAAGGTTTTTAGAAGGCATCGACATTAATAAAATATTTTTTTTGTGCAAAAAATAGTCTTATTTCTTATTTCCATACAAAAATATAAGTTAAAAAACAAAGGCCAACAGGCTAAAGCAAGGGATTCCTTCAAGAAAACCTAAAGCTTAAGAAAGCCTAATACAAGCTTCAAATAATCAAGAATTAATCATTTGATAATAAATAATCCAATTATGAACCTTAGTATTAAAAAATCTATGAATAAAATATAAGTTTCAAATGATAAATAATCAATCTTTAGATAAAAGACGAGCTTAATTTTATTAAACAAAAAAGAAAAAAAAACTAACCGGAGTTATGCACCCTGATCATGTTCGGAAAATGCTAGAAAACTCCGAACAAAGCTCATAAGTGTTCATAAATAAAATTGATCAATCATTAGAAAAGTAAAGAAAATTGAGTGTTTTTTAAAATGCAAAGACTCATCCACAAATAGAAAAAAAGTACTAAAAAAACAAATGAGTCTTAGTACAAAATATAAAACAATGCTTTCAGCGTTTACAAAAACACAGAATGGAAAAAACAAAGTTTGAAAACTACTCTAAGAAGGAGTGATATCTTCAGCAGATACCTTAACATTTTTTTGGACATCGGTACTTTCAACGTTTTCAGCTTTAGCATTAGTATCTTGAGCACCGCTAGTCTCGGAAACATTTTTACGAATGTCATTCCCTTCACCATATTCAACATACTTAGTCGCTCCGCGATCCCTCATCTTCTTATTCTAAATTTACTTAGAACTTTCAACAATACGTTCAGTATTTTTAGTCCAACTCGACAAAAGAGTAAAAAAGTAATATACTTGTCAGTCCAATCGAAGTCCTCCGGCCATTCAGCCTGAGGAACATTATACCATAAATTATCCAAGTTAAGCTTCAGATACTCATCATGAAAGTATAAAACTAACCTAAAACGAGCTTCTATAACAGCATTTTGAGTAGCAGCAAACATTTAATCTGGTAAGTAGTATCATCATAAGTTTAAGTCTTACGTTTAACAAGTAGATGTTCTGAAACAGAGTTATACTTCGTCGGCATGTCATCGAACTGCTTCCGTGATTTTGACTTGGCAGCTTGGATTCATGCCTTGATATCCATAAGTAGTTTATAAATGGATGATCATAGTTCCTTGCAGTAGTAAGTGAAGCTTTATAAGTATTCAATTTATCTTTATAGGTTAATAGATCTTTGTCATGCATAATAATTGTACTTTGTAAAACTTTCCATATTGGGATATAGCCGAGAAGCTTTAACAACATTTCCTTCTCTCGACCAATTTTAAGCTCTGGCCTTTAGTTGCTTCTCACTCTCAGCCTTAACTTAAATAACATCCCTTAACACATATTATCCTTTGACGGGCTCAACCTCTCCATCAATAAAGGCCCGAAATATAAAAAACATAAGTTGCAAGATTAACTTTACGTTGATAAAATATGGTTAAACCATTAAAGATAACCTAAAAATAAGATAGCATACGATAAATATTTACGCCATGAAATAAAATAGAAAGTAATAAGTAAATAAATAAAAACTGAAACTTGATCTTACCTAAAATCCTAAATTCAGTTACCTTGTAGCAAGGTCCACGTGAGAGAGATTGATATGAAGTGTTTTCTGACTCACCAATGTGGCGTACTTAGTCACAATTCCAAGATTTTGGTTAATCTATAAAAATAAAGGATGATGAAGTACCAACATCGGCCAAGATAGGAGGACTACCATTTTAATCCAAAATTATAGTATCTGTAATAATCGTACTTATAGCGGAAGGTACTAGTAAAATATCATCAACGTACTCTGAAGGATCATCATCAATGATGATATGAGGATCTAGATTGACTAAAGATTCATCATCAAACTTGTTAGTAACAACGATATCCTCCTTCAAATTAACCTCAACACCCAAAGTACTCTTAAGCTCAGTAGGTTTGCCCACTATATTATCAACTTCCATAGAAACCTTACTAGTGGTTCCATTATCAACTTCTTTAGAAACTTCAATAATGATTTCATGATCAGTTGGGAATTCCACATCTAAATATGAAGATCTCAGAGCTTGAGAAGTACAATTGATTTTGTTATTTTGAGAACGTTAAAATCTCATCACAGTTATACTTGATGGTTGCCCTATTAGCAATGACCTTTTTTCGCATAGCTTCAAAATCAGGATTTAAATGTATTCGATCAAGATAATTGCATTCGATATAAAAATTTCTTTAGACATAACCGGAGAAGGGAGACCCATTCTTAAAGCATATAAATCAACAATTTCATTTCTTACGACTATAAACTTATAAAAAACCCGATCAGAATGGAAGGGGCATGAACAAAATCCTCGAAAACTCTTTCTTTTACTAGGATATTTAAATTCAGAGGTTGTTGGGGATCTAAATAAGGTTGATAAATTGAAGAATTATTCAGCAACTCGGATGAATAAGTCAAAGGTACACAATTTCCAGTTTCAAGATTAAAATAATATTAGCAAAAGACTTATGGTCGGTCGTCGATCTATTTCACCTTTTTAGTCTCACATAGTCTTATTCATTTTTGCCTCATATTCTTTATAAATAGTAGAGAAAGGACCTATATTGGTAAACATAAAAGATTCCACAAGCATCAATGATCTCCATTTCGATGTTAGAAGATGTAGCAACCATTTTCTCTAAAATTCAATCATTTTCCTTGTCGCAGAGTTTTGTTAGGAAGAATACTTGTCCAACGTATGTTATTCAGGAAACTTCTTCCTTTATAGCCTTTTTCTCATAAATGAATTTCTCAAACTCCTTATACATAGGAAGAAGATATTTCAACCATATATTCTTTTGAAGAAAGACATACAATGAATACTCCAATAACAGTGATGTTGGACCACAACCCGTTGTTAATAAACTATGAAGGTATAAGAATTAAGGAATAAAAGTAAAACAGTGCAACTTCTTCCACCAAGATAGCATATCTCTTGCGATTATTCACTTCTCTTTGGCTATCAGATAATATATTAACATAAATTGCCTTTAGAATACCAAGTTTGACTAATCAGGAGGAACAAAACTCCCATATTTGGCCTTTTAATTAGCAGAAATGGGCACTAATTTATCCTTCAACACTGGTTTAAAAGTAGGAAAGCCAATAATACGTTTTCGAAAATTTCCATCACAAAATGAAAAAACAAGCTGGTCTTCCAACCTGTAACCTTGAGGGAAGCCAATAACTCATTTACAAAGAAGCATGAAAATGATGTTTTGTTAAATTATATAAGAAAATAGCAAAATCCAACAATTTGAAACAAGTTGGTTGAGACTGATATGGCTAGTTTGAAGATCTGACAAGATCAAGATCTAGTGGAAACTCAAGCATGTGACCAGAGTGTAGTTGAATAAATCAACTTCACCATTATGAGCGTCAAATGGAGTTTATGTATTTTTTTTAAACAGAAGATGAACATCATAACGAATTTCCAAACTAGAGAACTTTTTTAAACACTCATATTTGGTCAGATATCGATATATATGTTATATAAATCTGAACATCTTAGTTAGTTCAAGAACTTATCTTCTCTGTTTGGTTTAACCTAGCAAACCATCGAAATCACCATTGTTAGTACTTCTTACCAAAGTTAGTTTCATACCTTCAAGACATTAAATAATATGAGGTATAAGCTGAAATTGAATGACATCTTAAAGTTTATTCCCACTTAGTTATAATTGTCCTCATTCTCTTTTGAACTAGTTGAAGAATCAACTGTGAATCTCTTGAAATTTCTTCTTCAACAAAAAACCAATATTTTGATTATTTTGGTTATCATAATATTTACAATCTTCACTTGGTCTACCCATCTATAAGGGAAATCAAAATTTTGTTATAACATAAATAACAAATTAACCATCAACTAAAAAATTAAAAAACTTAAAGAAATAGAGAAATAAGGACACAAAAAGTGTGAAAATACAGACAAGAAATCAAAAGAGGAAAGCATAGAGTATTTATACACAAAATGTATAATTTAAATCAAATAATAAATTTTGTATATCTTATGGCTTTGATTAATTTTTAGGTTATACAAGTTAGATCTAAAGAAGATTGAAGGATCATGATTACCAAAGTTGAAGAGGGCACACACTAGTTAAAAAATGCAAATTTCAACACATGTTATTTTCTACCAGCCACTTGAATGTTCACCTAAATAATACAAACAAACCCTTTAACTTCAAAAGTCTGACAACTTTCAAACCAAAATAAATACAAATGTCATACCTTTAAAAAATACTCACGATAGTATAACTTCGGCCAAAAAAATATAGTAAAACTCGGCCGACTAATATAGCTCGATATAATTTTATTTACCTTCAAAGCCTTTAACCCGAGTCTTCAACAAGGACTAGATAAGCTAGTTAAGGTATTTCAATATATAAGTTAAAGTTGAAGAAAAATAAAGTTTTTCGGTATAAACAAAATTACAAGAGAAAACTCAATCGAAGCATATATCCAACAATAAGAAGAAATTAAAGAAATAACAAAAATTCAGATGACACGGTAGTCCTTACTGCGTCCTTAACCAAGGACTAGAGATGATATGCAACTATAGTCAACAAGGAATTGAAGCATTCCAGAATCTAGCAAGTGATAAAAATAAAATGTAAAATAAGAATAGGTAGTACACTAGTGATCTATTAATTGTTAGTTGTACTTGTTTCCTTCGGCAAAATAGTTTTTTATCTTTAAGAGAATTTTTGGTCGGTAAAGTGCTTTAATGAGGCAGGAACAGTTAAGTACGAACCAAGTTGGAGACGTATCTTATAATAGTACAGCTATGATGAGGTTTATCAAAATAAGCCTTAAAACTCTTAAGAGTCTAGCCGAAGACTACGGATGCATATTTTTTAATATGTAAAATGTAATAAGTTTGAATGTGAAGGCAAGAGCTTTAGGTTGACAAGGAGAATCAAAAGTAGTCTTCAACCAACACCAAGATATGTTTTGGCAGACACAATTACTTCAACAAAAATAAGAGATGTTTCGGCGAATGTAAGATACTTCGGTCAAATCAAAGTTAATCATTTATTATTACTCACGCAAGGTCTAAGGGACTATTTATAAGGGTGTAAATAGTCTGACTTGTATACATTGGTTCATCAACAATTCACTACTTAGAAATCCAAAAAAAATTGTCAAAGATATACTATGATATTATTTCTAAGTAGTTAGAGAAAATAAGACTAAGTCTTTCTAATATTTATACATTGGTTCATCAACAATTCACTACTTAGAAATCCAAAAGGTTTAGTAAAAAATATGCTATGATATTATTTATATAATTTCTAAGTAATTAGAGAAAATAAAACTAAATATTTCTAATATTTATACCAACAAACTTCAAAAATAAATGTCAGACAAACATTAATAAATCAACCATTCACTTATTTCAAATCTTAAAAACTTATTGTTTCGACTTCGACTAAAAGATATTATTAAAAAATCTCCAAATAAAATAATTAAAATAAAACATAAATATCTGCAGATAGTAATTGGAATAATAATATCTACTAATGTTATTAAACCAAATATATATTTCAAATTCTAATTCTAATAGACTTCATAGACCAATTTAATTTGGATAAAAGCATGGAAATTGATATGGGTTATGCTTAGGCCCAGGCCCATTAATCCTTTTTCTGAATCAAGTTTGCAATCTGGTGTTTGCGTTAAGCACAAATAAATATAATATAATAAATATATAAATAACATATTAACGGGAAAACACTGTATAGTTAACGAAAATGTCCTTGGACAGAGATGCTTCTAGTAGGCAATTGAGAGTTGCAAGGAGTATTGAGCAACCATACTTAAGATTCGAATAAAAATGACAAAATGACATTTGGACAAAAAAGTAGGGGAAGAATACTTCAACTTTTATGTCTGTTTGCAGGTTTATTGTCTATCCGCTGAACTTTTTTTTTTTAATATCTATAAACTCATTAGTCTAATCTTTGATTATAATGTATTTGATTTACCGTAGTTTTGAATTTATATAACAATTTAAAATATACATTTCTTTGGTGGAACAATATTTGAAATTTGCTTAATGTTTTTTTTTTAAAATTGAGCAAATTATATAAATAGAAGTTGGGTAAGTTATTTTAGTTTGTCTTTATTATTTTATCATTTCTACTTTTTTTATAAGTTATGTTTATCGATTTCTTTATGCCGATTGTATTTCCTGAGGATATGCTCTAGTTATTTGTACGAACACTTTTATTTTATTTATGTTTTTTCATACCATTTTTTATATAAATAGATTTTATAATTTTAGTAAAAAAAGTTATATTTATGTTTTATGAGTTTTTAGAATTTAATCATTTTAGACTTTTCGTTTGAAATTTATTCAGGATAATGTTTTGGTCCATGATTTCTATTGTCTTTTCTTCTTACCTACAACTGAGATGATATCATTTATGATTCAAGGTTGGCTAAGAACTTTACAGTTTCAGACGTCATCACCAATAGATTCTGGAAGTGCCAACTCATATTAGATCGACAAGTGTTAGATATCGCACCAATCTCTAGAAAATCCACAACTTCATCCTCTCCCTTTTTATCACAATGTCCTCTTCAACGACGTCCACTACTGGATCCCCAAGTTTACAATCAATGACACTTACAATGTCACTAGAATTCTCATCCCGTATGTCGGATGGAAAAAATTAGTATGATATAACTTTAATATTTATCGTCATTCTTTCATCATTTGGCTTGCTATTCAAGACAAGCTGACCACCCGTTATAAGTTTCTGAGTTGAGGATTTAATAGTTCCCCGACTTGCGTCTTATGTAATTCTGGTTCTGAAACTATCAATCATATCCTCTATAACTCTAGCTTCTCTTGAAGCCTTTTGGATTTCGCAAGTTCCAAGCATGGGTTCTCTTTTAATAACAACACCAATTGGGTTTATGGTTTCAAGAGGCTTCACTGGTCTTCCTCCAGTTTACGCTACCTATTGTGTGTCTGCTTTGGCAAAATTGTTTACCATATCTAAAGAGAGATAAACGATAGAATTTTTGGTTCATATCCGATCATTGCCTATACGATATCGCATCGCATGCTTTCCGACCTCTGGTTCAGATTCTTTGGAACCAAGATGATGTGGCCTATCCTACCTTTAATGTCAAACTTACGTTTATTTTTTCTTTATGTATATACAGTTTGCAGTCATCCCGCTCTCGTTGGTTTGCTACTATGCTCATATGTTTTTCAACTCCGTAGTTTTATCGTGTTTACTCTGTTGGTTAATCCACACTTTCACTTATTCTCTTTTATTTCAGTATTAGCATTGCCAAAGACTTAACATCGTTTTGCATTCTTTAACGGATCTTAATACCACTCCTCGAGATATGTCCATGTACTTATAAAAACCATTTATATTTTCTATTTAATATATTTTTACAACCAATTTTATTTTATATTTACCAAATAATTCAAATAGATTATGTATTAGTAAAGAATTTTGTTATACTTTTCATTTTTATATTAAGCGTATTATGGGCTTGAGTCATTTTCCATACATGTTTCGATAAATGATTTAAATAACATTTGAAGATTCATAAAATGTATAAAAATAATAAAAATACATATATTTAATAATCAAATCAAAATTTACATATAATAAAAGACTAATAGAAAATCATTTATTATTATAAATAATCAAAATTTAATAATCGTTTCATCATAGATCACAAATGTATAATTTTTAATTATATAGAAATAACAATTATATATAGATAATCAAAATTTAATAATCGTTTCATCATGGATCACAAATGTATAATTTTTAATTATATAGAAATAATAATTATTCTATACGGTGCACAATATATTGTATGTTCATCGTTTATTATTATTATTATTAAATCATATGATAATAATTCAATGTCAAATTTTTTATTATAAATATTGCGTCCCAAAAAATCCAACATAATAATATGTGTATCATTTTTTAAATCGAACGTATTCGCATATCCGCTGACAGATAAATTTCATGTATGTTATTATTGCTAAGAAAATATTGAATAAATTTTATATTTTAATATTTTAATATTTTAATATTATTTTATTTATTCAATATCTGTAAATATTTGTTTCACAAATTAATAGAAAATCAAGTTTTATGTGTACCATGCTAATTTATATATTTGTCGACTATACATATTTTGGATGTTTTAGCAAACTACAACGAATTTCAACACCAACAATTCCATTTTGGACCACGTGCAATATATTATATGTTGAACATTAATTAACACTATTTAAAAAATATAATAATAATTTTATATGAAAAAATTATTTTAAATATTTGGTTGTAAAATTTTTAATGTAACAATATATGGTGTAGGTGCATCGTCGACATCGAAGCAAGAAAAGTCCAATTGCAAACTCGTTGATATATATATATTTCATGTATTTTTTTAAAGTTTGGATAATATAAAAACTATTTCATATAGAAAAATATGGTAAGTAAACTATAAATTGTAAACTAATGTTTATATGTTTTACTTTTATATATATATATATGTTATTAATATGATTTTTTTTATAAAAACGATAAAAAAATCAAAATCCATGTGTACTATGCCAATTTATATGCTTGTAGACTAGGACGATGTATCAACGTGAATTTCAATGCCAAAAACTACATCTTAGAGTTTTTATTGTTTGTGGTCCTAAGAGATGCATAGTTTTATGTTAATTATAACGAAATAACGTTTACCCTCGAGATGTGTGATGTAATTTTGTGTTTTATGCATTGAGATGTACTCGAGCTCTTAGGTTTAGATATACAAAATATTTTCCTTTCATATTGGGACTACTGATAATTTTGACTTTCTATCAAGTTATTTGAATGAATTTTTTAACAAACCTCAATACTACGATGCCATATATGTCTCTCATAGTCTCTTGTTTTCTCAAAAGCCATGATTTAAATAATAGAAAACCACAAAATTTTAAAAAATAAAAACACAAAAAATCACGTACTTAGCAGCAACGACCGACAGGAAGTGCATGTAAAAAACTAAGTCCAATAAGATGGTATGATCCCTGCAATATCCAAAACACTTTTATGGATGTGGTGACTATCCACCCATTAAAGGAGAAAGCTAATCGTTTTCATCATTATTATTCTCATATTGCCAATTTGTCTGTACGGGGTAATAAAAAACTTAATTTTCCATATGAGCTTCCATTTGAAAAAGAGTTTAGATGAAATTATCTGGAGGGAAAATGTGAAGAGGAATGAGCCAAATGGAAAGATATGAGGACAAAGATGAAGAGAAGATCAAACGGGCATATACTAAGGGCAATGATGAAAATAAGGCCAAACATACAGATCTCAAGGTTAAATATGGAGAGTAAAAAACAGACCCATGAATCGTTCAGCTCGAGCCCAATGGAAAATATGGCAAGAAATAATTAAGAAGATAGAGCCAAATCCCAGCAGTATTTTCGTTCTAATCCAACGAACGGATTTGAAAGGTCAAGATGAAGATAAAGAAGCTGAACCTCAGCACGTGTTCTGCTCCAACTAAATAGATGTATCTGAATGGTAAAGATGAATATCAGTTGTGAGAGGCATATACTACAAATTTTAACTTTTACAGGCTATGCAAGAGATCTTTACACATGACTGAACAATGTCGACATTTTAGAAGGAGTAATGACTCATTCCGGAACAATTTTAGCAGGTCACGACTCAACCTCAATACGATTTGTCACAAATTTACCAGGTTACAGCTTAGTCTCAACAATATTTGGCCCCGTCACGGCTCAAATTCAATATGACACAGCTCAATCTCAACAACATTTGGCTCAAATTTAGTACGATTTGGCTCAAACTCAGTAGGCCATGGCTCGGCTTCAACAAGACTTCGTTCAGCCTCAGTAGACCATGACTCAGCCTCATCAATATCCAGCTCAGCCTTAAGAAACCAAGGCTCTGCCTCAGCAAGATTCGACCCAGCCACGACTCAGCCTCAACAGGCCATGACTCAAACCTCAATAATATTCGGTTCAGTCTTAGCAAACCATAGCTTAACCTCAACAATATTTGGCCCAATCGTATTTCAGCCTCAATATTATCCTCTGGTGTAATCATGAATCCCATTAAGCTATCAACAATCCCTTTATGGTAAATTCATAGCAATAACATATAGAAGAATATGAAATAGAATATTTCATTGATGTGGAAATGTCAATTACTTAACCTCTCGCTACAATCACTCCAACTACCCCAGTTGAATGCATCTTAGAAGCTAAGTAGTTAGTGAAGAAGCTGAAAAAATAACAAGCTAATATAATTAAAATTATACAGGTTGTGTGGCCACTTATACTCCCTACTTCAAATATAAGAAATGACCCATCAAATGAAGGTCGAAGAGGAAAAAAAAAGAATGAAGATGATACTACATGCTCTATATTCATAAAACACTATCTGAACATCACAACCATGTGCAAGATCTCTTTCGATCCAGATATGAGAATAACAATGATGAATTTGATGATCCTCCAGCTTAAGAGGAAAATGTTGACGCAACAAGAGGATAAATTGAATGAGTAAAACACGTGTTTCCAAATCTGCTAGTGAATGAAGAGAGGAGAAAGATTGAGAGAAAAGGCCCTCCAGTTATGGGCTTGGTGATAGGTACGCCATACTACAAACAAACATTGAGTTACAACCAAATAGGCAACATATTCCACCAGTAACACTCGTACTTCATCATATTTTACAGTAGGTTCATCAGGCCTTCTAACTAAATATCTAACAGACTCCTCACCTATTCTAGTCAAATATCCAACAAGATCTGGAGGTGTTCCATCCAAACATCCAAACATTTCTTCGGACAGTCCATTTGAATCTTTAGCAAGCCTCTTTGGGGATCCGACCGTTTTGAAACTAGGTATATTTTTTATTTACAAGAACCTAGATTGGGCCAGAAAAATAAAAATTTAGAAATGCCTCCGCCTATATCAATTTTGGAGGATATAACACTTTATCCAATTGTGTTTCGAGAGTTTGAGCAATACAACCATCCAATAAAGATATCAAGAATACACGGCTTAAACTCAATAATATTTGGCCCATCCTCAACAAGATTCGGCTATGCCTTTGTAAAATTAAGTTCAGTCTCAACCATAGTTTTAAAAAACGCCACCGCGGCATGGCCGCAACGCGCGGAGGCGTGTAACGCTCAAAAATCGTTACGGCAAGTCACGTAATGGTCTGAACTGAAAAACGCCTGTCGCGGTGGCGTTACAGAGGCTTAGCGTCACGAGCGTTATTCCACTGGCTATATCTATTATTATTTTTATTATATATAAACTAATTTTAATTACTTAAACTGCCATAATTGAACCAAATGTTATGTATAAAGTAAAGTAAACCCAGAATTCACGGTTACTTAATTGATGATGATATTTGAGTTTTTTTTTATGTTTAGTCCGAGTATTTTTATGTTTAATCGCATTTTAATGTCTTAAAATATTTAAAGTTAAGATTTTATAATATTTTTATTGATTTTTGGACTTAGTTATTATTATTATTATATATTATTTAATTAATAATATTGGTAAACGGAATAACTCTCGCCGCAACTCTCGTCTTGTCTATGCAACGTTTTGACCTCTCGTCGTCGCGGGGCGTCGCACGTCGCTTAAAACTATGGACTCAACAAGGGAATCACTAAGTTTAGCCCAATTTTATATCAATCTCAACATGCCACTACTCACTCTTAATATGGCAATGACTCAGTTTTTCCCAGACTCAACAAGTTGTGGCTAAGTTTTAGCAAGTCTCAACATAGTTCAGCAAAGCTCCAGATCAGTTCAGCATGGCCACGACTTAGTTCATCAAGGTCGTGGCTTTCAAGACTAAGTTTTTTTATTAATTATTATTTTATATAATAGAATATTTGAATACATATTAGGCTTACGAATGTTTGATTGGAACATGTTAATGTAATTATATAACTTTACAAATTATTCAAAGACAATTTTTAATTTTTTATGTTTTGTAAAAAAACATTATGGTTAATATGAGATTTAAGGGTAGTTTTGGAAGTTGTTAAGTTTGTGTGGTATTAAATTCTTAGTAAGAATTGAATCCTCATTGGTCTAAACTATTGGCCCTGATTTGACTGGCCTTTGCTATTTCTATCCCTGTTCTTAGAATGCTTGACGACCATGGTCACTACTTGATGAGGAAGAAGAAAATACGAGTCAGATTATGTGGTTGAGTTTCCAACATAATCTGATGTGTTCATCAACTTGTTAGCCCGATGTTATTTTTTTGAACTTGTGTGAGCCTTCAAGGACTGATCATTTTCATCTTGTTTGTGGTTGTTACCAGGATCATTTGTAACAATAGATCCCGTATCAAAATTTTATTTTAATTCTTTTTCCACCTGTCTTTGGGCCCTCAAAACTTCAATTCCATCCCTTAGCTGATCACGCTTTTTTGCATGAAATGTCTTTCTTTTGTATTATGATTGATATGAGTTATAGTAGCATGCTCATTATCACATCTTACCCCTCATTTTCAAGAGGGGGAACTTCTTGCATGTCAAGAGCCATGCCTCAAAGAACTCTAAAGTACGATCCGCAAGTATGGTTTTGAATATAGTTATTCAAGCACCTCATGTTCCTACTGTTGTCGCCCATCTGGTGATTGTAAAATCAAATTTAAGGGTATTTTCGGAAGTTATTAAGTTTGTGTGGTATTAAATTTTTAGTAAGAGATAGATAGAGAAATGAGCTGTTTGTATTTAATAGAGAGATATATTTAATGTTGTTTGTTGAACTATTTATATTCTTTTTGGATATATGGGTCATTCGGGTCGGGTCATATGTTTTGGTTAACCTCATGATTCCCCAGGCTCATAAACAAAGGTACTAGGCACCTAGCTGAGTCATTAAGCATACTACTTATTCATTGAATTTAGTTATTAGGTCCAAAATGCCCCCTCAACGAAATCTGACCTACTATACTGATTGGGTCCTCCAACATAATGTGACCCTATAATGTGTTACATATAAATTATAGTATATTTTTCTTACTTATAGTTATCATATAATATTTTAAAAATACGTTTGGATACCAAACCTCTCTTTTCTCATAAACGATTAATTAATGCATGTGCATAATCACACATTTACATTTATAAAAGACCTATTTGGTATTGGAGTATTGTATTTGAGAAATTCGTATATGTTTTCTTAGTTTGAACCTAAGTTGAGTCGACTTGGTGAAACATTTAAAACTCGGATATTTAGTACAAGTCTTATTATAATGTGTGCCTAATAAATATCTAACAGTATAATGTGTACAAGCCTTATTATTAAGTTATTTCATAAGCTATTTTAGACAACCTAAGTTTAGCATGAAGTTTTCAAACTCAATTTACTTAAAAATGTACAAAACTAAATGAAAAAAATTGTTTACTTGTGTAACTCAACAAATTTTAACAGTTACAGTGTCTTATAAGTATATCAATGACAAACATCGAGAGATAAAACCATAGTGTGCAATAAAAAAAGTTGAAACATCATATTATTCGCATTTGCATTGTCATGTGAGATTTAATAAAATTCATGATGAGTTGTATGTGGGGTTTATTAGCAAGAACATAAATGTGTTTAAATTTGAAGATACAAATAAAGAAGGAACAATACAAGTTAAAGTGAGATAAAAAAAATGGGGAATGATTAGATAGAAATAGAGTTTATGCTAAGAGAATTTTGGATGTTGCCATGGATTCTATGAATAGATCACGATTTTCTTATTAAGATAATTTAAACTGACAGTATACTCCATTGGGTGCACCAATATATATTGTTTATGATAAAAAAAACCAATTTAATTACCGAACTCCCAGAGTTATTTTCACTCCGACTAACGAGATGAGTCGTCGATATTATTGTCCTTATCATTATAATCATAAAAATTCAATTGCAAGATAAAATTCAAAGGTTGAATCATAATGCTGAGTTCGTAAAATTTATTTAAAGAAAATAAAAATAAAAAATTAGGAAGTCCAAAGAGCAAAAGAAAGATAAGCAACAAGAGTTATGTACTAACTTCGGGGAATATACATTGCATGAAATACTAATTAGTCAAGGAATAGATACAAGACATTTTTTAATATCTTTAAACATTTTAGCACTAGTTTGTTATGGTTGTTAAAAACGTCATATTGCACAAATATTATGGTTATATGATTGTATCAAAGGATTTTCCCAATTTTCATGCAAAAATAACATATGTCAGTTCGAAGGTTGAAAAATAAAGTTATCATAAGAAGTTTTTACTAGAAAATTTACAGTGACAAAAATGCAAAATATAAAGAATTCTATGATATATTATACTTTCAAGTAAACATGTTATAAAGTATTTGAATGCCACTTCGAGATAATTATTGTCGTTATGACCATGCATCAATACATATTCTATAGTTTGATGCTTAAAGAGAATACTGTTATTTTACCTATAAGGCGAACCATTACATTACGAACGATATGGTAAAAGCAATATCAAACTACTACGTGGATAATATTTATATAAAATGATGTACAAATTACAAAAAAATCCAATCGCATGTATAGGTAAACATATCCATATATATATATATATATTTTAAATGAGATTATTAAAAGTTTAGTTTTGGACAAGTTTATGTCTAATATTATTACACATTTTTAATTTTTAGTCGCAATATGTTGATTTATAGATATTATACTATTAGAAAACCTAGTTAAATAGTAATATCAAAGCTTATGTATTAGTTAAATAGTCATGCATTTTCTTAAGTGTAGGCTATAAGTAATTCATAAAAAAAGATAATATCGTTGGACTACATGCGTATAGTTGGATCTTCTGAAGACATGTAATATGCAAAAACTGTTAAAACTCTCTAGATGATCTTGAGTTGTGACTTAGATGCATAGGCGTATGTTGGATCCTAAAGGCTTAGACAAGTTCACAAATACCTGGAGACCATTATGTCGAAAGAGATATGTAGTAAGCCAAAGAAGGCTGGTCCGAAGCATACTGGTCTTAAACGCGCTTATACGAAACACCATTTGATCCAAAGTGAGCTCCACTATAGCACCATAGTTGGAAATAAATGTAGTTAATTATTTTCTAAGTCTTCTATATTAATTAGGTCTCATATTTTGGTATTCCTATATTGGTTAGAATCATCATATTAATTATGTCTTCTATATTAATTTGGATTTTCTATTTATGAAGTTTCTTATTATGATGGATTACGAGATACTTTAGTCATTGATTAATGAGATCTAATATGTAGCGTCTAATGTTAATTAGGCTTTTTCCTAAACATATAAATAAGAGAAGATATTGATACGCAATGTGCAGCGTGATTATGGTTGTGCAATTACGTAAGAATCATATTTCTTTGAAATAGTGAAATATCTCTAGGTATTTTGAGAGATAAGGGAGGTGAGAGATAGACACCAAAGAATGAATTTTGTAAATCCCATCATCTTTTGTTAGAAAGAGTGATTGAGATCTTTATGTTTGAAGAGTATTCATGTAACCTACTTCTTTATTGAAGAATATATGTTGCAAGTGGATGTAGGATTTCTTCACAATCTGAACCACGTTAAATTTCTTTTGTGTGTTTGGTTTCACTTTCTTTTATTTGTTGCTAGTCTTGAACAACACAATAAAACTTTTCTTCCAAAGGTTTGTTTAATTTTTATATCGGTTCATGCCTCGACCGAACGATGGTGGTTTCGCCAACACAATTATAATATTCCTTGGGATTATTTTTACCTCATATTTTAGAATAACAATAGATCGAGTAATTTGGATTATTCTAGTATATAAAACAATCGTTATTTAAAAGACAAAAACAAGATGTAATTTTTTTTTTATGAAATATAAATTTCACATCAACAATATATAATGCGGTCATATTTCATTCTTTTAATGAAATCAAATATAATACCATATATTTGTATACAATTAATTATTTCTCACATATCAATTTGTTAAAATGAATTTCATCAGACAAAGTTATTACCTCCAACTAATACACATGAAAATATTGTTTTTTTATTTTTAAGTCATCCGCAAATAGTATTATTGTTAGTTTTAGGGTATAAATGACTAGACTATGAAATAAGGGCTCAATATGAATTTATAATTTGAGCATAAGAGGTTCGGCTACTGCATGGGGTCAATCTCTAAAAATAATTGGTCATTAAAAGGCTTAATCTCGGAGTAAATAGGTTATCTTTGTTAGAGATATAAGGTCTAGGCCTATTAGCTGATATAGTTTGTCTATAAACTAGATCTTTATACTCTACGTAATTGGTACGCTTTCTAAATAATAAAACCTCATTCTTCTTTTTGTTTCTCTAGTCGTCTTTTTTTATTTATCTTTTTTCTACATGGTATCAGAGCGTACGTCTAGATCTTAAAGTTTTCTTGTCTTCCGTTGTGCCAACGGGCAGTTGTTTTAGCTGTCCGTTGGAAGAAAAAAAAAGTGAAAATTTTCGGTTTTGTGATCTGGTGTGTGCAACTACAATCAACGCACGTGATCGAGAGGTAAACATGGTCTATTTTTCTGAATTTTGGACTGTAGGTTTGAGACATCTAATCCTTCAATCTGACCGGTTGGATTATGATTCAGTGCTACGGTTTGGAGAAATCACTACTGGAACAGTGTAGATTTTTGTTGGTAAAATCGTAGATTCAATTTTAATTGGAAATTAGATTTGAATTTGGATTTAGTATTGAATTTAGTTTTGGGTTTGGATTTGGTATTTAAATTTGGCACTCATATTTCGTTTGGATTTTTTTTGGGTATTTGGCGTTAAGATTTCATTTAAATTTTGTTTTGTGTTTAGATTTTGTTTTGTGTTTAGATTTTGTTTGATGTTTGGACTTATGTCTGAAGTTTGCTTAGATCGACGTATGTCTTTTTTATTCATTTGGATTCGTTTGATTTGTTTGATTTTTAAATTTTGTTCCTCATTTGGATTTGGTATAGATTTAGTTTGGATTCGTTTGGACTTATGTCTGAAGTTTTCTTAGATCGGCGTATGTCTTTTTGATTCGTTTGGATTCGTTTTGATTTGTTTGGTGTTTAAATTTTGTTCTTTATTTGGATTTGGTATAGATTTAGTTTGGATTCGTTTGGACTTGTTTGGATTTGTTTGGCTTCATTTGGATTCGTTTGGGGTTTAGATTTTGTTTGGATTAGTTTGGAGTTTGGAGATTGGAGTTTGGATTTTAAAGAATTGAGATTGGATATTGGAGTTTGAATATTGGAATTTGAAGATTACAGATTGAGTTTGAAGGTTGGAGTTTGAAGACTGGAGACTGGAGTTTGAAGATTGGAGTTCGATTTGGGGTTTTAACATTTCGATTTTGATTTTGGCGTTTTGTTTTGATTTTGGCTTTCAATTATGGTTTTGAATTTTTGTGTTTTGTTTTGCTGCAATTTTGGTTTTTATTTTGTGTAACAAACTCATAATGCAAGAATAAGGATTGCTAGTTTGAGAGAGGGTATTGGAGATATAAGGCATAGGCACATTAGCTTATATAGTTTGTCTATAAATAAGAGCTTTATACTCCATGTAACTGGTACACATTTAAAATAATAAAATTGTAGTCGTCTTTTTGTTTCTCTATTTGTCTTTTTGTATATCTTTTTCTACAACCTTATTGAGAGTTTGACTAAAAATTAAGCTCAATCTTGGCATGTTTTGAGTCTAAGTAAAAACATTTTGGTTTATACGTGAATTAAGTCTTGTGATGGAAGTTTTGACTTCAGGTAGCTTCAAATATTGGCAAGATTTTAGGAAACCATCTAAAACTAGATTTGATATTTTTTTAGATTTAAATGGATAATATTTGAGATGTTAAGGTAGTATAATTTGTTATAACTAGTTGGGAGTGTTATTTTATCATAATCATTGATCTGAATATAACACGAGTTTTTTTTAACTAAATATAATACAAGTTTTGTATAACTGTCTAGTGTATTATTTGATCATTGCTATTAATCTGGACAATTGCTAAAGAGTGTTGTAACAGCCTAGGTTTCCTATTAAGTATGTTGTATTTTTGCATTAATTAACCCATGTTTCATATCATATATATATCTTGGAGAAACACATGTATAGAGATGACAAAAAATAGAGAGAAAATGTTTTGGCTGAAAACATAACGTTTAGAGAGATAACCAATTGTTAGTCAGACAAAATATTGAATAAGTTGAGTGATTTTAGAATTGAAACACTAAGAGAAATACTGAGAGCTGAGATATATGACTGGGAATTAATTTTTCAATTGATTATTCCAATGAATATATATGGTTATTAAAAATTATGTTGGTGGTTATAAGTGTTATAATGGTTCCTCGACATAAAGTAAAAGACGTCTGGCATCTGAATTGATATCAAACATAGATATGTGATGGTATTAAATCAAGTAATTATGTTACTCCAAAACAATGTTCAATCCATTGTTAAATCTGACTATGATTTAGATTTTTCTTATTGTTTGTCACGGCCTGCTTTGGAGAAAGATAGAAAGAAACTTTACGAACGTAGTTTTACTTCCTTCAGCGTGTTAAAAGGTTAATTTAAGGAATTAAAGATTTTTTACATCACAAGTGATTATCTGATGGAGTATGATGGATACAACCACTTTTTAGTGATATTTTATAGCTTATGAAGATTATCGTCAAGGTTTTCACTATTGTCGTCTCATGCTCTTTATCGATGGCACATTTTTTATAGGGACACATCGAGGGGTTTTACTTTCTGCAATAGCTAAAGATGGTAATAATGGTGAGTTTTTTTTAATATATATATATATATGTGTGTGTGTGTGTGTGTGTGTGTGTGTGTGTGTGTGTGTAAATATGTTTTTTTCATTTAATTTGGTGTTAAAAACTATGGTTGGAAAATGAGTATGATTCAGTTGCAAGAATGTATTGAAAATTCGGTACATATTAGTACCATGTTGTGAAAATACATAATTATTTTTTGGTTATGGAGTTATGTGTTAACATGTTTCTTAATTAGATTCAAATCGGTTGGTGAATTTGGTTTCCATTGTGATAAGGTTATATGTCGTTATTCTCTTATTTTGGGAAATATAAAGAATCATATTACAAGATAAATCATCAAGACTAACTGCGGGGAAGTTGGCCATTTTAAGAACATATGACACTGAGAGAAGATTGAAGGCATCGAGAGAATTAAGCAATTGAATTGTAAATAAAAAATCGGCAAAATACTTAGTCGCAAATGTCGACAAAATAAGCAGTATAATAAGATGAAAACATTAGCAAATCATATATTAATTGTTGATTTTCGTTTGAATGTTATTAACTGAAGACACGAAGACCTTAGAGATATTGAAAAATTCAAGAAAGATATCATATAATACAAAATGTTATATCACGGTTAAGGGATAACAAAATAATCTTTAATAGTCTTCTGTAATAGATGGTTGACACGTGTCAAAATATATGTGTGTCATCCATTCCTATAATTTAAGGATAAAAGTTATTATAAATAGGAGATCCAATCATTGTAAGAGGTTGATTTTTTTATTAATAAAACTATTCTTTATCATTTTAGTCTCATCTCTTAGAAATATATTAAGGATAAAAATCCTTTATCATTTTTTGGCACTGTCTGTGGGAAACTTTTCTTCAAAATGAGTTATTATTTTTCCAAATGGTGACGACTGGATCAAGAATTTATAAAGGATCACTTTGGGGGAATGTACATGGATATCCATCAATAAATTCTCATAATGTTGCTTTATTAGCTTCTATGAACATCAATATACAAGGGAATCCAACAATTATACCAGGAACGACGGTAGGAAGGATTCGAATTCAAGAATAAATTATTATTTAAATAAAAATTGGGAAATTAAATAGCAAGTCGAACAACAACAAGGTTTCATAAAGGATAATAGAAATGATCAACGTCTAGAACCTGACAATAACTGGTCAAATTTCATTCTTCGAGCTTTAGAATTATAATTGAATGAGTTAAGTTTAGAACATTGTAATTCGAATTTATTGTAAAATTAACGAGATGAGGAAAGTTCAAATTGATTTGAGTTAATGACTACGATTTTGAAATTTTTAGGTCTTCTATATCGATTAGGTCTCATATTTTGGTCTTTCTATATTGATTAGAATCTTTATATTAATTTGGTCTTTTGTATTAATTAGGATTTGCTATTTACGAGGTTTCCTATATTTTTGGATTATGAGTTAATTTAGTAATTAATCAATAGGATCTAATCTGGAACGTCTAATGAGATACTAGGGTTTTCTCTAAACTTATAAATAAGAGAAACATATTGATTTGCAACGCGCGTCGTGATTTTGACGGTGGAATTACGTTAGCATCATATTTCTTAGAATAATGAAATAGCTCTAGATATTTTGAGAGATAAGTAAGGTGAGAGATAAACATTAAAGATAAGATTTCTAAATCACGTTATTTGTTGTTACAAAGACTGATTGAGTTATTTGTGTTTGAAGAGTCTTCTTATAACCTACTTGTTTATAAGAGAATGTATATTGCAAGTGGGATATATGATTTCTTGACAATGTGAAACACATTAAATATGTCTTATGTGCTTGGTTTTTATTAAGCTTTATTTTATTTATTGCTAGTCTTGAACAACATGATTAAATCGTTCTTCTGAAGGTTCGTTTAATTGTATATCGTTTTTTTTGTCTCGCCCAAACGGTGGTAATTTCCCCCAATATAATTATTAGATGTAACATGATACGAACCGAACCAACAAATGGGATGAAACATCATTTGATAAGTCAGGTTGAACGCCAAAGATATAATCTGATAAGTTAAGAAGTTGTAAAAAACAATTATAAAGAAACAGTCTCCAATTTTATTTACTTAAAACATGATTCATTCTTACAAAGAGTGTGAAACGTCTATATATACTTAGAAAAACATCCAAGTATAGAGAAGTCCATAAATTTGAATTAAATAAAAGCATTAATAATAATGACTTTCAGATTTCTCAAGCAAAATAAAATGATAAACATTAATCATATTGAATTAAAACAACCAAAACTTGAATGTTTCTTTATGTAATCCAATTCTTTCTTTGGATTGTTGATATGGACTAAGTTTTTATTGATACTTGAATCTGTGGATATCTTAATAGAAGCATCATCATAATCATATCATGACATAAAAAAGTATTTTTATTTAAATTGATTCTGCTATCTCAATCAATTTCCTCTCTCTCTCTCTCTCTCTCTCTCTCTCTCTCTCTCTCTCTCTCTCTCTCTCTCTCT